>OLMO02000275.1:11473934-11497852 GCA_900291935.2 Cassiopea xamachana
AATACAAGCCGCCTTTGATTATAAGCCGCAATTTTTCCCTAATGAAAACAATAGAAGCCGCGGTTTCTATTCAAGAAAATACGGTACTCACATTACTGTCTGTGATTTGAAGACATCACAGACAGTGATGTGGAAAATGCTTGCCCAGAAGAAATGCTTCTTGATCGTGATGATGACAACTCAGATGAAGAACTAAATCATGATGATGTTGAAATTTGTTAAAAACCCTTTTCTAACTTTTCTCTGATGTACTCTTTGTTTCGATATAATTTAGATGAAGAATCTTGTCTGTGAAATTTGTGATAAGCGCACTCCCTCGAAAAAGTGCACCCATTGAATAAGCGTGCCCCTAAAATTGGAAAAATTTGATAGGCGCACTGTGTGGTTAATCGAGAGTAATTACGGTATTGATACAGCATTCAATTCAATTGTCTTAGGTATGATTCGCTAATGTACTCTAATTTTTTCGTAGAGCACATTTGGAGAAATCCGCATCTTGATTGGCAGGAACGCAAGTGTAGAAGAATCGTTGTCAAAGATAATGAGAGAAGTGAATACGGAGGTGGAAGAGATAGAAATTAAATTTAAAGGTGATTGATGTGAAAATAGACGTCAATCTATTAAGTATGAGCTACATTAATCTTTCCATTACTTTACTTAAAATAGTCACTGTTGGCTCTCTTATTAGTTGGTTCTTTCTCATCCTAGAAAGCAAAATAACTTCTTTTCAAGATTTAATATTCTTCTACCTTTTACAATACATTTCACGTATTTCCCTAAATTAATTGTGGCTTTTGCAATTGCATTCTTCTTGTGCAGAGAAACGAATGAGATCGAGAAGTGATTGTATGTCTATGAAGTCAACTCCGGTCAGTGATTCCAAAAGAAGAACAACAACAATGAACGATGTGACAGACACGCACAATGGATCAACGCTAGAATTAATTTCATACCAAGCCGATAGCAGATTTGATTATGAGAATGTCAATGAAGGATATTGCGAAGGTATTGCATTATCATTGCCATCTACTCAACTATAGAATCTCTTTGACATTACAGTGAATATTGATGACACACAAAACCTTACAAGAACGTAGCTTATTTCTCTCTAAAACTAAGCAGGTTTTTAATTTATAATGCACAGTGTACTCTGAGTGATGAATGAAATTAAGTGAGTGCTCCATCAGGGACGTTTCTAGCCACCAAAATCTCGGACAGCCATGGCCCCTAGATTTGGGAAGGGACTATGGGGTATGGATGCAAAGCCCAGAAGAATTTTGTTGGTCATATCCGTTAAATCCTAGAAAAACTTCCTTTTTGAGCATAGCGATTATTGAGGAAGCAACAATGAAAGAGAGCAAGTAGAAGTATAATGAAGTAAGATTACAGATCAGTGATATAACTGAAGATGGCACAGACGGAAAAATTGCATTCCAGGTTGGAATTTTATGAAAAGCTGTTGCTTACATGAAAGGGCAAGCAACACAAAGAATGCTGAAATTATATGTACAGTGTCATTCCTGAATTATGGTGTTGATTCTATTTATATGTTTCCAATTCTTGATTGTAGTGACATATTTATTCGAAATTCAACATGCCTCCTTGAGACAACGAAATGGGAGACAACGAAGGGGCAAGGAAAATTGCTGGGGGTGATGACTATGCTTCCTTTTCCCCGTAGAATTGTAACTGTGCTCCAATCACAACATATTTACATGCTCTACAGTTAAAGTTCTTGTTCAAAGGAGTTCCAAAGTTTTGTACCACCAGAAATATAAATGAGCAAGTTTTTTGAGTAAGCGTGTGCGTGTAATGTCTCGCTATATCTCTTTTTCGGATGCATTGTCACAGAAAAGAGCATAATGTAAAACCTACCTTCAATACATGTGTTATTTGGTAATAAAGATTACATGCTTTTGTAGATGAACCGGATATAAAAGTGGTTTTAAACGACCGTGAAAACCAGTGGATTGGCACCACAACAACATTAAAGTCCACTTTAAAAAAAGAAGATAAAAAAGGCGCAAAAAAGAAAGACCACGTTTCCTTTGAAATGAGTAACATTCAAAATGTCAGGAAAAGTGTCTTTATGTATGGAGGTAGATGCATTTTTATTAAGCCTTATTATATTCCAATAACTGTCATTATTTCACAGGTTGTTTGAAAGAATTTTGCTTTCCAACAAGAGCAATGTGTTTGCATAGCTTATGTTGTCTCTGTATTTATTGTCCTTTTTCAAACTCACACATGCAAAAACGAGTATCTAAATGGCAGTACACTAAGTTATCGCTTTACTTTATGTTTTCATTTTGCAGTTTAGTTTCAAACTACAATACCCTAGTGTACCTATGCCATTGCGGTTTGTCGTAGAGATGTATTTGGTGACATAAAATTACCAGACACATTATCATAAATAAAGAGCAAAGGTGTCGTAACATTCATAGAAGCGATATAATCAACGGTATAGAACTAGGAGGCTCGTGGGTACTTAGCACGGTACTTATTTTGTGAGTGCTTTTGGTGGGCTTGGCCCCCCTGGCTAGTATAAAGAGCATTAGAGAAATGGACAGAGCGGGGTGATGAAGCAGGCTAGAGTTTCTGCAGAAGAGATTCTTGTCGTGTGTTCACTTTTGGTGGTACTGACTTAAATTGCACCGCAAACAACAACAGTAACAACAGCAAATGGCTGGCCACTTCCAGATGCACTCTTTAGTTATGAATCTGGCCCTGCACCACTTTATATAATCGGCTGCTTGAACAAATATTTATCAACAGGGTTATATTTGGAAAGGATCATTTACTTGGCATTATTTACACTGTTGCAATTTTTCATATTTAAAAACCATGTAGGATAAAAAGCATATAATAAAGTAATTGAATTCATTTTCCACGGAATCCTTGTAATGGAAAATTTAGATTTGTCATAGCCAGAAGCAGACTGGATGGTGGAGCCATTCGGATGAATCCCAAGGGGCACAACGACATGAAGAGAGAAAATGCTAGATTTTGAAGACGTTAATCCAGAAAGATGTAAAGCTGTTTCTTTATGTTACATTTTGAAAAGACTTTGGGAGAGCTTTGTAATGTATTCATGAGAGAGTTTATGTAAATAACTGTGAATTTTCTAAAAAATTTAGTTGTTTTAATATTTCTGCCAACCGATTTACGCTTTCTAAAATGTATAGGTCGGGTTTGCCAAATTGTACTCAAGTCGAATAATTTGACCAGTCGATGTAATTTATACATTGCATGTAATTTGCATGCATTTTTATAAGACTGAGAAGCATTCGTGCGCAGGTAAATATTTCCAATATCTTTTTTCAGATACAACTGGAACATAGTGACATTCACAGCAAGGGTCGTGGAAAAGAAATTTAGCAATTTGAAGGGCTATAAATTTGCAGAACTTTTCTTAGCGTCTGGTTAGAGATGAAACTAATTTTAAATCAATGGCTATATTGTACTAGCTATATTACGTTTTAAACCAAGGTAGCTTTACTTCTCCAGAACAACCTTTTTTAATTTTATTTTTGAAATTTATTGGTTTCACATAATTTTGTACTTATTATGAAATCTAGCTTTGAGTTAGACTTGATCCACCTCTTTTCTTCAACTCTTTTAGTACTAAATGCATTCTTTGAAGTGTAACACTGATTATAGATTTCCCATCTCAAATATCCAAATGAAGTTGTTATGAAAAATTGCTTCTTTTACCTATGAGTGCGAGTTAATTCAACATAAACGGTACAATGGAAGAACAGAAAAGCTAACCTATTTATACAGTTGTGTGTGAATGGAATAGGCCTTTACCCCATGGAAATTCCTGTAGTCTCCTACAATGCCATTCTAGAAAATGCATCTTGAAAATGTAGAAAGTCTTGGCAAGCTCAGGGAAGTGAGTTTTATGAAGCATGGTTGACGTTTAATAGCAAGCTCTTCGTATTGGAACATAATTTTTGTCCTACTCTAAAAAAGGGCGTTTTCCGGAGATTTAAATAGTAATTCCGGAAGTAATCACAATGGAGGAGGAATGTGTGCTCAATCACAAAAACCCAGTTTTCTTCGGTATTTGGCGCGTGAAATAGTAAAGCCAACAAAGGAATGATCTTTTAAACATGAATAACGGTGCCAATGGTAAACGCAAGACTCTCGTACCAATTTTGGAACCGTTCTATTTGTCTCATCATGTGTAAATGAGGTCTATATACCAACGTTTTCTAAATAGTGGAGTGGGCCCCCTTACGGGGCATTTTTGATGGAAGGGTGAGCATATGACACTAAACTGGCTATGACCTAAGACAGCACGTATACTCAGGGGCGTCATGGCACCTGTAGAGTAAGGGGGCCAAGTTCAATGATTTTCCGATAAAATTCAAAGTCATTGTCTTTACTAACAGCGATAGTCCGAAAATTTTCCGACTAAGTATTAAAATTTCCGAAAATCCGACGATATCGAAAAAACTGGAGGGGCCATGGTCCCTCTGTCCCCAGCCACAACGCCCCTGGGTATACTAATACAATTTTTATAAATAGTATTTGTTATAGCTAGTGAGGCAAGTAGGAGTGGGACACAAAATGTTTTCTCTTTCCTTTTTACGACTTTACACAAAATAATTGAGAGGCACTGTTATATACAGTATGGAGTGTAGAAGGGAGGTGTGCTTAGTCAATTTCCTTTTGTACAAATGACAAAAATGTGCTTGTTAGCTTCATTTGGGAATTGCAATCATAGGCACTGACATTTGAATTTCTCAGGAGGCTCAAATAATACTCTTTGTATTTATACATTTTACTGCATACAACAAAAGGGCAAGCCATAGGTGTATGACATCTAGGCTCCTATGATTTAGAAAATTAAAAAGTATTCTTTCTTGCAATTTTTCAGGGGGGCTCAGGCCCTCTCCCCGTAGTATTGCCCAGAGGTGGCTCGAGCTATCAAGCCCCGCGTAGTCGGTACCTATGCTTGCAGTATAAACAGGTTGTCACAGAACTTTCAGAAAATGTTATCCTGTATCATACTAAAAACAGACTATTCCATTAAAAATGGCAAATTTTAAGTAATTCTCAGTGGTGGGGCAAAAATTAACAAAGGCCCATGAATGTGCTACATGATTTAAATGCAAGATTTACATGACGCTTATCCTTGAAAGGATTTTTTTGAGGTCCAAGAAAAATGTGCCAATATCTCGCGTTTGCACCGGAAGTGAACAATGTGCCAAAGCTTTTCAGAGTCCTGTACCAGCATAAAATATAATCTAAAGAGCAATTTAGGGTATATCAAAATGCATGCTCAACCATGGGCAGCTCCTAGAGCAGTTCTTTGCTTCAGTTTCCCAATGTCCTTCTAATAGCAAGGCATGTTTTAATACAAAAACTGGTAGGGCATGTAGAATAGTGATCACCCTGTGGTCACATCACGTATGGACATATAATTGTGAAAACATAACTCACATCCACTTTATTGAGAGCATTATCAGACATCACAGTATACAAGTTTCTTTCTTTGTGTTTGTTACCTACACTATGAATAGAACTAGAGACCTTTCGGGTACAATATATCATCACAATCGCTTCTAACACAACAGGGCATTTTCCCCACCAGGCCCTTCTTTCTGCATCACGCAGGATCACATCTTTGGGCGGAGGCTAGCTATGGAGCTTTAGAACAAACTACACCTTTATAAGAATCAGTAATTTTGAAGTTCAGGCTGACTTGTTCTCAATTTTTCCCAAATTTTGAGGTTGAATTGTCCAGCGTCTGTTCTTAAATTAGTTGTTGTGTGTAGGCCATTTGAAATATACAGAAAGGCAATATACAAGATAACATTGTATATTTTGAGTGATTGAAAGCCATATATTACAACCAAGATGACCTCTCTTTGCATATTAAAGATTTTTATTGAAAAAGTTTATAAATAATTATAAATAGACAATACCAGCATAGTACATTAACTACAAAAAATTTCGTCGTGACAAACTTTAGGACAAGTATTTTGACGGAAATTTCTTCGATGAAATTTCAAATGAGACGAAGTTTTGTCACGACGAAATTTTTTGTTTGTAAGAATTTTGGGAATTCGCATACAAAAACTATAATATGAGGTTGCAGATCAAATTACTGCATCCATTTAATTCAGTCGATGCAAATTACAGGGTTAGCCATGTGTTTATCTTCCGTATAATCATCCTCGTTTTCGGCATAATGATAATGTTTTCGTTTGATAAAAATAGTTGTAGCTAATTTTCATCCCCAATTTCAAAAGAAATCTATATCTGTGTTTATGTAGTTCATTTGCACTATCTCTTTCATCCGCTCAAGGTATCTGCGCTTTTCATCACAAATATCAAACTGTACCGACAGTGAAATCTCCACTTGGATCCATACAAATATTTTAAGCAATCCCGTATTGTTTGTAATTAACATACAACAGAACTGAGCACAAAGGGCAAAATTAATGTTTTCGAGGGGCTTCCAGAATAAAAAGGATCTAATTTTTATACCTATTTTTAAACGAATACTTCTAATTATGCTCTTTTGATAAACTTTCGTAGCATCTTGAGTAAGAGACTCTTAGAGTGCCAAAGCAACTCTTACAACTGCTTTCACATAGACTCAGAGTTAATACTGTTTTTCATTTGATTTTGTCGCCAAATTGGGGGGGGGGCAGCCAAATTCCCATTGAGTGTTCAAACGTTACACTAAGGCCTGACTTACATGACTTCCTTTTGACTCCTGATTGCTTCTACACTATTTGGGTCTGTTTTCATTACCATTACACGACACCGGATTACTGTCAACCCACATTGGATCTGTTACACGGCACCGCTCGTTTGGGAGCTGCGAAATGTGGCGTAGTGTCAGGGTATTCAAGGTATTCACTGAATGCCCTACAATTTTCAGCAAAGATAAAAGACTGCAATGCTAATGGTCAATGAAATGGCAAATATAGTTGCCTTTCAGTCTTTTAACTCTTCTAAACTTCAATATGGGATGTAGGATGCAGAGAGAGGAAAAGTACCTCACGGTGATAGGCAGTCACGCTCCCCTTGGGAGTGGCCAGGGTCCTACTTGGTTCTCATCTCTATATCTAGCTCATGTATGGCTCCACGGATGCTGCTTGTGCACGGCAGTGGCCACATCCCGGACAATGGTTTTGACTGACCGGCTAAACTGCGTGAGTGAACCCAAAGGGCATGGCCTGAGGGTGGGAAAGTCTTCCCTAGTACATGAAGTCACGGCAGGCAGGTGACGGATGAATAGTTGAGCAGCCAGAGTATCTTTCGAACAGGTCAGCTTTTCACTGTGTCAGGCAGAGGAATCAACTTTTGGAGCAATGGCTGAGGCAATCCATCCAGCATGGGTACTGCTCCCATAGAAAGGAATTGCAAACTACTATAGGTAACTTGTGCAAAGCACATCATGACCCAACAAACCAATCGAAATAAAGTGAACGACGTGAAGGAGGGGTCGTTACGACCACTCTCGTCCGGTAGAGACTGTCATGCCCCGCAGGTGACACCAGACCGCCAGCAAGCGACTGCGATGAAAGTTACTAAAACACTCAAAATTGCAACATGGAATGTCAGAACGTTGTTGCAGAAAGGCAAGCTCGACAATGTGAAGAGGAAAATGGAAAGGCTCAACATTAACATATTGTGCATTAGCAAAGTAAGATGGACAGGGGCCGGAATGATAGCATCAGGAAATCAGAAAGTCATATTCTCGGGAGGAAAAGAGCACGAAAAAGGCGTAGGGATGATATTTGACAATACAGTGGCAAAATCCATCAAACGATATTGGTGCATCTCAGATCGTATCCTTTTCGTCAAACTCGAAGGAAAGCCTGTGGATATCTACATGATCCAGGTATATGCACCAACGTCCGCCAGTAGCGAAGAAAATCTCGAAACCTTCTATGATGACCTCGAGAGAGCCAGGAAACAGTGCACATCCCAGGATCCTGTCATTGTCATGGGGGATTTCAATGCCAAAGTTGGCAGTAAGAGAGTTGAAGATACCCTCGGTCCCCACGGCTTAGGCGGCATGAACGAAAGAAAAGAAAAACTAGTAGAATGGTCTCAAATAAACAACTTCTTTGTTTCAAATACTTGGTTTCAATAGCCGCCACGCCGAAAATGGACTTGGAAAAGCCCTGGAGACGGTACCAGGAATCAGATTGACTACATCATTGTCTCCAAAAGATACAGAAACGCCGTGCTCGCAGTAAAAACTTTGCCCAGTGCAGATTGTTATAGTGACTACATACCGGTGATGGCATCGGCCAGACTGAGACTAAAAGTAAGGAAAAAAGCAAAACAAACTGCAAGACTTAACCGCACCTTACTAAAAAGCGATGATACCATCAGGAAAAATATCTTGTCAGCGTTCGAAATAAGTTTGAAGCTCTTGAAGACGTTGAGGAAATGAATGGAAAATGGGAAAGACTTAAATCCTCAATTACAGAAGCTGCTGCAGAGGTAATCCCGAAAGTTGAGAAGAGCCAGAAACAGAAATGGATAATAAAAGACATTTTAGACATGATGGACAAGCGACGGAAAGCTAAAAGACAAACAGATGAGTATGAGAGATTGCACAAAGAAATCAGAAAGAGGTGCAACGAAGCCAAGGAAACTTGGATAAACGATAAATGCCAGGAAATATACCTGTTACAAAGATTTCTTACTCAAACAATATACAAAAATATCGAAGAAATAACAGGGAGAAAGGCATACTCCTCAAATGGTTGCCTGAAGGCAAAGAACGGCGACATCATACTGGACAAAGACAAAATAGGACCAACTATTTTAAAGGATGAGGTTCATGCAGCACTATTGGCTATGAAAAACGGAAAAGCTCCAGGCCTGGACGGCATAACAGTTGAGCATATTGAGACTTTGGAGGAGTTTGGAATAGAAAAATTAACACTACTTTTGAATGAGGTATACGACACGGGCCTTATCCCTTCAGACATGTCGAAATCCATATTCATTGCTTTACCGAAGAAGCCAGGAGCAACAGAGTGTGAGTCACACCGAACGATAAGCCTCATGAGCCATGTTATGAAGATACTTTTGAGGATCATTGTGAAAAGAGTTCGTAGCAAGCTGAAACCGGAAATCGCTGAGGAGCAATGTGGATTCGTAGAAGGGAAAGGGACTTCCAATGCAGTATACCTTATCAGAACACGTACAGAACAAGCTTTGGAGGTTCAGAAAGACGTTTACCTATGCTTCATTGATTATACAAAGGCTTTCGATCGCGTGAAGCAAGATTAATTTCTGGATCAGCTCACCCAGTTAAAGATAGACGGAAAAGACTTTAGGATAATAAAGAACATGTACTGGGAACAGGTGGCAGCGATGAGAGTGGAGAACGACACAAGCTCAGTTCAGAAGATTAAGAGAAGCGTTTGGCAGGGCTGTGTACTGTCGTCTGATCTGTTTTCGTTATACAGCGAGATTATCATGAGGAACCTCGTGAACAGCCCAGGCATCAAAATAGGTGATAGGTGGAAGAGTGATAAATAACTTCAGATACGCAGACGACACAGTTCTGATAGCTGAAAATGAACACAATCTTCAAAACCTTCCTTAACATTGTAGAAAGGGAGAGCAGGATGAAAGGACTGAAGCTCACAGTAAGAAAACAGAAGTCATGATGGTTTCTCGGAAACCGGAGGTTAAGTGCAGCATCACAACCAATGGCGCAAAATTAAAACAGTGAGACCCTTTTATATACTTGGGCGTATTATTATCAGAAGACGGCAGGAACAACAAAGAAATATCAACGAGAATTGCTCGGGCTAAAGGTAATTTCCAGAAAATGAAAGCCATACTTAACAATCACAGTATTTCGATGGCAACACGACGAAAGGCCCTTCAGTGTTATATTGAACCCATCCTCATGTAGGGCTGCGAGGCATGGACATTAAACAAACAAGTGCAAAAGACACTCGAGGCTGTGGAAATGTGATTCCTTCGGAGAATGCTCCGAATACCCTGGACTCAGAAAAAGTCGACCGTGACACTCTTGAAGGAGGCGGATGCAAGACGCTCACTTATCAACAGAATAGAGAGTTTATGATTCACGACGCGCCTTATCAAGACGCGATGAGGAGGTCCGGAGCTAGCGCAATCAAGGGAATGCCCTCAACTTATTGGCGCGTTCTCAGGCCTAACAGAGCGGTGAAGGTTAAATTGCACGTCGTGTGGAAAACGAAGACTTAATTCGGTATGTATACCCTCCTTGTCTCTCAGAATGTCTATATGCTGCAGTAGAATTTGCGCCTATAGGCTTTAGGATTCATTTTCACGAACTCGTTCTTTTTTAAGTGAGCTTTCGTTTATTTGTTTATACTTCATTTACAGAAACATGGCTAACTCTCAATCTGAATGTATACCTGCAGCCAATCCAAGGAAGTCGCAATTTGTTTGTTGTGTATTTCATATTTGTGTAGGGATCAATTTTTTCATAATATTATTGAGGCAGATTTACTTGCACTTTAATTCATCTCATTACATTAGAAAATGTTTTATTCCACAACATTAGGATGCATCTAACTCTTACATCCTAATTTGTACTATTATGCCTGTATGTTGTGCCGTTTTGAAGTGAATCCGATTTTTTGTGCCTACCTCTTTATCAACCTAGGAATCTATTTCCTGGCATATTGAATGCTATAGATATTGTTTTTAATAGGCAAAAGATGAACTGGACATTTGAACATGATGTGATGCTCTGTAGGGAGATTCTTGTCATAGAGCCATTCAGCTTCAGGTATGGGTCAAGGGAGAGAGGACAGGCTTGGGAGAAGGTTGCCCACAATTTGAACCAAAGTATATATCCAAAGTTCAATGTAGATCAGAGGGCTGTGAGAGATCATTTTTTAAAGCTTGAAAGAGTTTTCACAAGAAAGATTGCAGAAGAAGAGAGAGCAAGTGGCATTAGCCCAGAGAGCACAGAGCTTGATATGGCCATGGAGGAAATAGTGGAAAAGAGCAAGGAAGCAAAAGAGGGCCTGGACAGAAAAAATGAAAAGAAAAATACAGCTGTTGATGCAGAAAAGGAGACAGCTGAGAATGTTAGGAAAAGATCAATGGAGAGATTGAGTGAAACTTCAAAGGGGGAAAATCTGGCTAGAGCGAAGAAAAGACAAAAAATGAATGCAAATTCTGAAGCAGTAGAATATTTGAGAGAGAAAAGTGCAAAGGAATGTGAACTGAAGGAGAAAGAACTAGAGCTGAAAGAAAAGAAACTATTAATGATGGAGAAAGAACAGCAACATAAATTTGAGTTGGAGAGGAAGGAGCATGATGAAAGAATGAAAGACTTGAAAATGAGGCAAGAGGGAGAAAACAATTTGCTTCTTATCATGCAACAACAGCTTTTGCAGCAGCAACAATTGGTTGAAGAGATAAAGAAACAAAATCAGCTTATGCTCTCCTTAATAAATAAATAACTGAATAGAACTGTTCATACATGTATATTATATATATATATATATATATATATATATATATATATATATATATATATATATATATATATATAATATACATGTATGAACTACAAGTATATCTCTCTTTCGTATTACCTCCTCTGGTTTTATTAATTAAGAATTTCAGTCTACTGCAAAGTAACTATTGATAGTAGTGGGGTTTATGTCAAAAAATGCTGATGTGGAATTCCCATGGAGACAAGTCATTGCGTTTCTCAATAAGGCAGAAACAGTATATATTTTCCCAACTGCACTCAGTCCAATTTTAAGGTTTTTCTTGAAATCTACAAAATTGAAATAGTTCAGAACATCACCAAAAACCCATTCAACTGATACCCTCACTCTACTCATAGACTAGTTGAAAGCCTCTTCTTCTGGCGTAAGGCCAGGTCTTCTACCAAATGGGCGTTGAAGATGTACTCGATGGGGGTAGGCAGGGTCTCCATATATACATAATGCTTGTCCATTTGGAGAGAAAGACCTCTCCTCCAGCTGATTTAGAAGCCCTGACATAGCCAAAAGTGCACTGTCATGCCTTCTTCCTTCCACTGGCCCAAATAAATTTGCAATCATACCATTAGGTGCAGCAATAGATTGAAACTTTAGTGCGTGTACCCTTTTATGTCCATTATACACCACTCTTTGGTTTCTCTTTGGTCTGCATATTGGTCTCACAGTCCCATCAATGAAGCCTCAGCAATTATCCAAAGCTGCTCCTTTTGCATGGACTGCATTTGCGTATCTTTGAAGGCAAGCAGGAGCCAACCATGGCTGATCTAGGTCTCCCAAAAGATGGTTAAATTGGTTGAATATTAGATCTCTCTGGTTGGCAACAGTACAAAGCAATGGAACTCATCTCCCAAATCTAGGGACTAAATCAGCATACCTACTGGGATATGCATATCGTTTCAATACTATACATAATGCTTCAACAGCATCTACGACCCACCCATTGTAGCAATTTAAAACTTCGGGAAGGCGAAATGTTCCCACTAAGTCATAAATTTCAGTCTTTGAAAATCGAAATTCTACAAGACACTCTTCATCTGTCATTTCCTCCAGCTGAAATCGATCATACTTCCAGTGTGGCAAACATAAATGTTTATTTCGAGGACCACGAACGTCGTATAATAGCAAAAACTCTTCGTCATTTAAGTTTTCTAGGTCATTTACGTTTGCCATTTCAATTTCTAGCGTATTCTCTACAATGATGCAATAGCAAATAAATATTTGGATTGGCGCGAGACGCGTTAGTTACCAAGTCTCTCAAGCGCGTCTTGATAAGGCGCGTCGTGAATCATAAACTGCCTAATAAGGAAGCGGCAGGCAACGTTCATTGGGCATGTTATCAAAAGAGATTGGCTCCAACACTTAGTAACTACAGGAATGCTTGAGGGAAAGAGAGGCAGAGGAAGGCAAAGAGAGAAGATACTCGATGGATGGACATCATGGCTTGGTGCACAGAGAGTGACTGACATCTTGTCGACCATGAAAGATCGTGAAGCTTGGTAGGGAATGATCGCCAATGTTATGGAGCAAGGCACCGGATGATGATGATGATGGAACTTCAATATAGTGAACGCTGATACTGCGAGGCCTTAAGAGAGAAGGAAGAACTCCATATTAAACTTAAATCTGTCACAAATACGCAGTGAATACCCTGGACGGTGCTCAACCAATGAAAATGCTCCATTTTAATCAATAAATTCCTAATTAATCTGCTAAAACAATGGAGTTGGACGCAGAATTTTTTCCTGCTTCCAGCCTCGGTTAGTGATTGAGCAACAGTCAACAGTCGTAGTCTCACTTCCAAGTTGATACAAGCGATCATGTCTGGTTTCGACAAGAGTGTGAGAGTAGTTATGGAAGAATTAAAAGAGAGCTCCGTAGCTATGTATTTTTTATTAAACAATCAATAATTCCACTCGTGTGCCATTTTCTGGTAATAGCAATTGTGAAGACTATTTAAAGGTACGTTATTCATTAGCCTAAGGCGCCTGTAGGAAAAGTGGCCGCTAGCCCCACAGGCTCTGTTTTCTTTATTCGTTTTTGAATTTTATTTTTTATTGAATTGAATTTTTATTGATTGATTCGAGGGACATTTTACTTCAGAAATCCCGCACACCCTGTCTGGAAAGCCGGAAAAAATTCAGAAACCCTCGTGAAATCTTTTGGAAATCCGAAATCCGTGGAAATCCCTAGGAAATCCCTAAGCTTGTTAAATCTTTCAAAGAGTTTATACTTTGAGATTTTTCACAAAATTACCATGCTAGTACTAAAAGCATGCTACAAAGTCGCTGAAATGGTATTCCAAGCGGACACAAAGTTTAAAATTTGTAACTAAGATTGGCCAGTGGAAGTCAGTTCAAGGGCGCACTGCAGGAGCATTTTGTTCATAGCCATGGAATTTGACTGCATGGTTGGCAAAGTCACCAGCACAATCTCAAACACGTGCCCTTTACCTGGTGATGGACATTATGGAAGTGGACAAAAGTGGAATTACCGATCGACGGTTAAGCGAGAGAGATTTGCAGGACATTCCTCAAGACATATGGAAGAGCGTATCCCCGTGTGGAAACTGCTTGAAGGCCATTTTTGAAGGCAATGCTAACTCTTAGAGGTATGTTTACAATTGTGAAGAAAGTAATGTTCCAAAAGATTGGACATTTTCATGATGCGTAACCTCCATTATGGCCGTCTTTGTGATAAGATACTGTTCACCTTTTAGACAAGTTAAGGACACGCCTGATTATTCCTTCAAACGTTCTCAGTATGGGTTCATTTTTAAGCCACTCCCCAAGGAGAAACATGGATTAACCTATCGTACAATTTTTACTGCAAAGACAAGCAAAGCTTTTCAAGCATTGAACTTCTAGTGCACCCTTGTGTGGAAGAGTGCTTAGTAGAATTGAATCCAACGTTTAGTACTTCTGGCACTGCAGTGTATTTAGCATTAATACGTGATAGCAAGGAACTTTATTTAAACAAAGCAATATCTCTAGCGACTCGATTGTATCTAATTTGGAAGGTGGTATTCTTCATGAGGGTATGGAGAACATGGCTTGAATGCAATGAGTTAGGCGAATCTGACCATTTCATCACAAGCAATGCGTATGTATGCATAGAACTGAATGCGCACATGTTGTTAAAGCTTGTTTATAACGTTGCCACCAAAGCATTTCCAGTAGAATTTTTTGAGTCTGGATGCCTGGATCACAATCTTATGAGCAGTTATTTCGACTTCTGAGGTCAATGACACCAACTTTTTCAACTATTGTCAATTTTTTGATGAAAGACATTCTGGAAAAGATTCACAAGCTTTAATTTATAACATCATCAGAGTTTGACAATAGCATCCTTTTCCCCAGATTAGGCAGAAGGTTTTCCCAGATAAAAGAGGAAACTGATCAAACATTCTGTATCCCTCCGGTGCATTCCATGACCCAACAAATTTTAGATGGGAAAAGAGATGCAATAAAGCTTGCAGCTGCTTGTGGGATGAGGCTTCATTCATAAAGTGATAGAGACCTGGTGAAAGGCCTTGAATATGCTGTCAGTGGGGCTGTTTCGAATGACAATGAAGATTTATGCAAAGAAGCTTCGTTGCTACCCAATAATGAGGATATCATGGAGTCAAAAATGGAATCTCCACTGACCCAGGCAAAACTTTTATGTGCTAGTGAAGATCTATCCGTTTTAAAATTGAGAAAGTATGAAGTGCCATGAATTCCTTTCTACATTTGCATTGAATAGTCAAGGGGAGAGCATCAAGGAAGAACATACAATGTGGATGAAAGGCCTAATGTGCTGACAGCAACAAAGTCACCTTTTATACAGTAAAATGGCGCTTACATTAGGAAGAGTACAGCACTGTATCTCCTGCAAGAGAACTTTCAGTTTTCAAGTGATCGGCTTCTTCAAGTTCGTTTAGAGCAACCAAAGCACATTTGCTCCAGCACTCCTATTCATGATTGTTGACATCAAAAAACCGACAGCTGTGGTGATCTGTGTATTTTCATTCTTGTTGACGATTCCTCAAAATGCTTGGCTGGCAGAATCATTCAATTTTCATGTTTGACGGGAAATAAAGGAGAGCGGCAATACTCTTCGGTATTCGTTGACATGGAAAATCCATCCTTCAAAACCATTGGCGTTTTCGCCAATGGTTTCAAGGATTTAAGTATGCAGAAGGAGAAGACAAGGTACTATTCAAGCAGCGTGAATTCCCCTTCAAACCTGAATTTTTGTCCATGGACAATTATATGTGCACAATAAATGATACATTGTTAGAGTTTAATGCTAGTTGCTCATTTTCAATTTCAGATAGTTTGCTGACAGATGTTCTCCTAGATTGGAAAAGAAGAATGACATTTGATTGGTCATAGCTTCATCTTCTTCTATTGTAGGAATGATATACATTAGTTGGGACTTTTTCATTGTATTTTACTTGTGTTTTTACTTCTTTGCTTTATTCGGTGGATGTTACTATGGAATGCGACGTGGAATGTTGTCGATTTGAATGTTTTGGAAATTCCTGGAAATCCAGAAATCCTGGACAACCATTTCGGAAATTCGGAAATCTCGGTCAAATTGCACGAAATCCCGAAATCCCGGTCGATTTTTTTGGGATTTCCCAAATCCGGGAAATCTCATACGCTATCTTGGGTAGTGAAATACCCTTTGGATTGATTGGTTTTGGATCAAGCATATTTTATTATTGGACAAATTTGTGAGAAAAGAATTGGGAACTGAGAAGTAATTAAAAAAGTGAAATCTAAAATCAAGAAGTGAAGCAAGAATTAACATTGTGATCGAAATGGAGAATCGTGACTGGATTTTTTAGTGGAATGAAACTCTTACCGAATTGGAACTCTACACAAAACTCTTACAGAATTGGAACTCTGAAATATTGAAACTCACAAGGTGATAACTTACATTTTTGAATTTGCTCATCGGACTGTAGGGGTTTCGCAGCAGCAAGTGAAGAAGCGTAAAGGAAGAACTTGCCATCAACATGTATTCTATATATTTCCATTAACTTATTTCATTTATTTATACAGTCCTCTCATTTTGTATGATTTAGATTCTTTGGATTTATATTGAACCTATTTGGGTAATTCTATTCTGCCAACCAGATTGGCGCGTCTAGTCCTCTGGCCTGACTCAGAATCTAATGCGGAAAATCGACAGCGCCTTAGGCCAGTCTATTCACCGTATTAATCTCTGCCTTGGTTAGGAAGGGCACTATAATGTGTATTTTTACTTAAGTGGTGAAGGCTAATAGATTTCAAATAGTTCCCTCGACTTCTCAAATTCATTGGTCTTATAAAGTTGTCCAAAAATACATTTTCGGCAAAGGCTTTAGACTCGGCCTTGTTCTTAATGTATTCGTAACTTTCCACCAAATTTCAGGCTCTTGGTATTATAAAAGTGTTCTTCTAAAAAAGTTTAAAAGGAGAGGGTTTCTCATGGCCAGCTTGAAGTTATAGTCTCATTACTTGTGAGATTTTAGTACTTACGTAGAGTTCCTGAAGTATATGTAGAGAAAAGAAACTACACATCAGACCGCAAATGGAAAAGAACATTTTTGAAAATATTGATATCTCTGTCAAGTACGGGGATCTAGAAGTCTGGGATCTGGGACCTAATTAATTGTATTTATTGTTTTAGTTTTGCTTTGAACATCTTACTTGCAAAAGCTCACGTACTATGACACATCTAATCACGATCTTTGAAGTTGTCTTTTGTATATGTTTATCATAAGTTTGTATATATTTCACAAAATTGCTTTCTGTTATTCACAATCCCTTTGGGAAGTTTAAAGGCTTTAAATAATTCCCCTCAGTCATAAGTCAACTGAATGAACATGGTAGTCACTGCAGTTTTTTGTTTTGGGACACATTAGTCCTTACACACTCCCTGTATACTTCTCTCAACCCTTTCGTCTTATTAATTGATTTCGCAATGCTGCGTGTTACTACGAGATGAGCGTGACCTCCTTGTGACCAGAGATCAGCACTTGTTACCAGCGTAAATCACTTCTGTGCAGGAGCGGTAGTTTACACGCATCAGTGATGATGGTGAAGGCACGCACACGCTAGCCAGGCTTTAAAACAGACTTTACTCCATAAAATTGTTAAAAGAAGCTATTCAGTTTCAATTTATAGGTAGGATCTATTAAGTTAAAATCTCAGCCAACACTCCAGGCCAATGAATGAGGCATAATGAAACCAGAGAGTGTCAATGCGTGTTCAGACAACGAAACGCATGCTTCGACGACACGACCATTACGGCACGCTCAGAGGAAATCAAACGTGAATTTCAAATGTAGCAATTGTCAGAGACGGTTCCCCTCAGTTGTACGACTTCGTAGACATTTAAACCTAGTACATAAAGGTGCCAGTAAGCTGTTGAGGTGTAGTAAATGTAGTTTTGCATTCAACGAAGTGTCTGCATTCGTACAGCACTCACGGAGCCACCATCGAGAACCAGCACGTGAAGCTGTTAGACCTTACCATGTATCCAACAACAAATCGCCACAGTGCCCCACGAATACTATCAGTGTTGGTAGTGTAGAGCCTCAACGCGACACAAAATCCTGGAATAAGCCTGTTGACCAGCCAGTTCCCGCAAGTGTTAGCGAAAGTAAGTTTTTATGTATGTTTCGCACCATAGCTTTGACAAGTCACGACAACGGACTTAGCGGCGTTACTGATCGTTTTTAGTGCTGACAGCTAATCTGAGCATGATAGTTACCTTGATATGTTTCATCAAAGATGATGTTCAGTGTTCATTAGGTTACTTTCCGTGTAGTTTATAGCAATTGTTTTCCTTTTGAAATTACATTTTTCTTACCTTAGGCCAAACGTGCTATTGTATTTTGCAATAACTACAGTAGCTATCGAAAGCATTACCCTAAAGAAAGTCAATATGCTATAGATTGGCGGATTTAACCCAAAGGTCAAATATAAACGGGAAAGTACGTAAAGCTTGAGCTTGTATTTCTGCAAATTTCTGATGCTTGAACTCATCCATTAAGCCACCTTTTACAGTTGCCAGCTGCTGTACCTTTTGCAAGGTGCTTGCCGGAAACTATTGAAAAACGGCTTTTCAAGTAGTGGGCACTACTAATGGAAGGTCTAGAATATTGTTTCATTAATGGTGTTTTAACAGCCCCTATGCATTCTGTGTACTATATGTGGAATCCTCACTACTACAACAAAGTGCTTCTGTGCCAACAACCTTTGACCTACTAGTTAGAACAATACCTAAATGCTAATGTTCACTTCAACATGCAACAGTTTTTTGATGTGTATAATTTTTGTTTATGGCGCTGATATGTAAGGTCCTGCAGCAATAATATAAGGAGTTATTCTCAGAGAAATATAATGAAAGAAATAAGTATTCCTTTTTGAGAGGAATTTTTTAGTAAACCACTATTCACCAATCTTTGAGTAAAGGTCATATTCTTAGTTCAAATATGAAGTCTGCAAAATAATGTTTGATTCATTATATTTCTTTATGTAATAGAAAACGCCCAAAATACATGTATATATCCATTCAAATACATTAGCAATTTCTTCAAGCTAAAATGTATCATCAGGTTTTGGAGTAACATTTTGTATCAAGTTCCTTTTGTTGAAAGTTGATCTGAACTATAATATCATATACTTTCCAGACTGCTAAGATTGCAGTGTGCTCCAAATTTTAAAGGCAAAGGGCGCAAATCAATTTTCAAGAGTGCAAAATTGGTATTTTTGCTCTTTTTAACTTGCAAAGAGCACGAAGGCCTATTCATTTTGTAATAATAGCAAAAGAGCACAAAGCGTTTTTGAATTTGGAACCTGGAGTGTTTTGTCATGGTCACTAAGCAGGGGAAAAGCACAAGCGACTATCGTTCACATCCTAAGAAACTCATTTATGTACTGTACTGCTGACATTTTTCAACTCCTTAAAAGCAGCTGAAAGAGCGCAGTTTGATCTCAGAATTCATCTTCCGTGTGCAATTTTGAAACTCAGCAGACTGGTATACTTTGAGTAATATTGAATCTTTGCCATATGTCAAGATTCACAGTTGTTGGCATAGTGTTCTAGATTGTTATTCAGAGCTTTCAATAGAAAGTGGCTACCAGCAATTTATCACCAGCTACTTCTGCCTAAACTGCCAATAGCTTTGACTTAGAATGTCATTAAAAATTACAATAATGGGAGCCCTCTATGGGACAGAGCCCCCTTCCATTTATTATCAGCTACTTACTCTAAATGTGATTTAAAGCACAGTTATTGTAATTGTTTTAGTATTAAAACATTCTTTACACTGGTGTTTTGCAGAGTAGTTTAAAATGTCATACATAAATACAACTAGCTTAAGCTAGCTTCAATTAGGACAGCATTGCAATAAATAGTAAAGCTTCTAGCTCATCTTAATTTTAGAAAGCACTATTTGTTAAACTGTGTGAATTTGTTTACCATGAATTTAGGAGACTAGGAACTGAGAGCTTTTGTCTGAATTTGTAGGTCTCCCAGCCAGAATTCTATTTCTTTTATAAAATTATGCCAATTTCAAGATGTCATGCCATTTGGCACTAACTAATTTGTGTATGATCAAGAGCAACAATATCATCCTTCAAACCTGCAGCTACCAAAATGTGAAATAAAATCTGAATGCAAATATGAAAATGGTAAATATCAAATAAGTTTGGTTCTGCTTTTGTCACTCTGCCACAATTTCATCATGCCAAAAATAGAGAGAAAATTATTTTTGTGATCCAAATACTTATTTGTACTAATTTATACTCAATTGCTATATTTTATACTAACCTAAGAAAATATATGCTTCGTCTGACCTTATATGTTTTTCTAGTATTTTATGCTGGCTGGGAGACCTGAAATTGAATATATGCCATATGGAATTATTTTTTCCAATTTGTTCAAGACTCTATTGGCTTGATTACTATAAGACCAATAGGACTAAGTGAGGCCTGTATTTTAAAAGATATAAACACCTAATCCTCTTATCACCAGCAATTATGAGAGCTTGGGTATAGTTCACCTGTGTAGAAGTTCAGCTTCTGGGTCACCTTGAAGATCATTACCTTCTGAAGAATTGTTGAAGTGAATAATAATATTTAGAAGTGTTGAAAATACCATTTGGGGGAAAGCCATTAGAAGCCACTATTTTTTGCACAAAAGTGTAATTATGCAGTTTTTGAACACGATTTTGAAGTGCATTACATTAATGAGGTGTTACATGTTTGCTGCGAGCCTTATTGCATGAAAGATGACTTCTTAGCTTGCAATATTTACGCACACATGCAGACCTTCCAACTCTCATGGTTTCTGATCATATCTCACAGTCTCACAGTGTAACTTCAAAATCTGATGGTTTTCTTCCAAGAATTAATAAAATATAATATTCTAATAAAATACAGCTTCTTCTTGGTTGACTGTAGGCAAAGGTCCCTTTTGTGTGGGTTTTATGTGACATAATTCCTTGAATTACACTTTGAAATGATTGGAAGCCGTTCTACTTGCTTGTGAACCATGAATGATTCCTGCAAATTTCTCCTGTATGAGAATTTGCAAAGCAAGGTTTCTCCTGAATATCTTTTATCATACTACAAAGCAGGTGGGGTGTAGCCCTGGGAGCTCAGGGGAATTCAACCCCCCTTGTTGGAATTTTGGAAGATTCTGGGGGGCTCAGCCCCCTTCAAATGTCAAATTATTTAACATTTTTCTTAAGTTTTTCTACTTCGCTCAGGACTTGCAAACTTGTTTCAATATTTGTTCACAATACCATCCCCATGCTAACAAGGGTGTCACCCCATTCCAGGCAGACGTTCTGGTAGCAAATCAACCAAATTTTTAATTTCTGTTGGCAAGTTTGTGCTATTTTATCATCACACTCCCTGAAGATGTTCTGTTGAGGAATGAAGCCACTTGTCAGCAAGTACTATGACATTTTGGAAAGGATTGTGACTTTTAGGTGTAATGATGCTGTTGGCCACATCAACAGCAATGAAAAGTTTCAACTGCAGGTACTACAATTTTCTAGAAAATTTTGCAACATGACACTAAATTCCTCTTAGTCAGCCACAAAGCCAGCTTTCAAAGGACTGGGGGTGGTGACCAGGCCAGATGGGGGTGGCAGTCAGAACTACATTTAAAGAAAGTGCTTATCAGAAACACAAGGAAAGGGAGGAGTTTGGGGGCTTTGATCACAAATTCTACCACCATAAAGGAAGGAAAGGGGGTAGGGCTTGCCACCACACAAATTTTTATAAATGCATTTCCTATAATGCTGGAAAATTCCATTTTACAAGTTTCCTGAATTGCATATGTGGATATCACAAGAACCCTTTTGTTGGGAAGGGAATTTTCAAAGCAAAAGTTATGAGAGGGCTGGAAACACTATTTAGATATTGGTTATTGCATATACAGTAAACACTTCCTATACATTTGTTCAACAGTTGTACATGCAATAGATATCCTTCAAATCTTCAAGAATTGCCTAATTTTGACACTGCAATGATCCAATTTTCTTGAACTTTCTCAAGTTCTCAAATTATGGGGTGTTAAACTCTACACACACCCTGTCTCTATGGCCCTGATTGCATTAAGTGGTTATAAATCTTCTTTTAATTTTATATTGGTGGCTGTCAAGAGCAAACTACTGATGAATTGCAATATTTGTACAAAAAATTGGGTTATGTTCATGAAAGTTTAATGAAACCCTTTCTGGCTGTTTATGAATTTTACCTTACACATAAAAATTTTAGAATGCTTGTACAAAGATAGCTACTGACACCTTCTCTGTTGTTGGCTGTTTTCTTCTTCAACTTAACTGTTATGGGCGAGCAAGAATGGGCCAGATCTTTCAGTTGGGTAGGCCATGCTCCCTGTGTCTCCTTCTGGCTACATGGCTGATCACCCATCAATTCTTTCCTTGTGAAGATTGCTCACTTTCCCTCATTGCTACATATTTCCACTTCCTTTGTCTACATCATGTATCTACTGGCTATTAAGTTCCCCATAGGCATAAGAAAAATAACTGTGACCCTGCTGAAGATTGCTACCAATACATTCCATGATACTGGTTGTCTTATATCAAGTATTTACTTTTTCTTCTTGGACAAAGGTCATTATATTTAGTGGGTGGACAAGGACAGGCAAAATTTTTCAACAGGGGGCACTGCCCTCTGGCTGCATGGCTGCTCTTAGCTGACACCATACCTAATTTCATATCGCAGTGAGTGCAACTTTTGGCAGTGATGGAATAATGTTTGCCTGTATTTAAAGAGTTAAACTATGCAGTTTGATGTAGGAAGTGTTTTTGAAATCAAGGACATTCCATTCCATTCTTCCCTAATTCTTTCTTGCAAGTTAAAACATCTTCCTTTTCTCTTGTTGACAAAATTCATCTATAGTGAAATCATTAAGTGAATTTGTTTGATGAGACACAGAAGTCACCAAGTTTTTGTCTCTTTTCTAGTACCACTGTGGTGCCAAAAAGAGCATTAGTCACATTTGTAGCCAATGTAAAGGGCATGGTTTTGAAAAATGTTCTGGGGGCTTCACCCCGAAACCCACTTTCTTCCTTGGCTGTGGCACTTACTTACAGTTGAGTCTGACTGTTATGCTCACCTGTCAGTGAACTTTTATTGTATGCCTCCATCAAATTTCATCCCCTCCTCAATTTTGGTAGGCAAAAATGTATGTCACACATTCCTTAGAAATTGATAGATACAGACCTACACACAACAAGATAATGCTGTAGCCGGCCACAGATTTGGTGTTCAGTGCAATATCGAGGGATGAATTAGGGTTAGTTTGTGAGATTCTAAAGAGTGTGGTCTCTAAAGTGCTGTCTTGAGTCTCCCTTGTTAAATGTTTAGCACTACGCCACAGACAGAAAATTATGCAAAATGTGCTTATCATGGGATATATCTTAAAGGCAACAGTAATGTGGATATCTAGTGCAAATTCTTTGTTTTTGAACACATTGCAACAACCAAATACAGTATTTGGATGGGGCAAGCTTACTGATTATATAAAGTGACATATTCGTCCATACTAAATGCCCTCTAAAATATTGGCAATTGACTGTGCCATTTGCCCCCCAACACTGGTGTCTGCCTCTGCCTGTGGGAAAAATACTCACAGTTTTGGACCTAAATCTAAAGGCTTCCCAGCTAAATGTTTAAGATTTCACACTTTCAGGTTTTCAGATCGTGGAAGGCCTGGGAATAGTAAAGCATAGAGGTCAATGATTCTGGTTACTTATATCCCTGACCTTTTTACTGCAATCAAAGCTGTTTGGTTTATCACTTATGTTGCCAAGATCCCAATATGATGTTATCTCTTCCTTCTATATATGTATATATATATATATATATATATATATATATATATATATATATA
>OLMO02000275.1:11498423-11512591 GCA_900291935.2 Cassiopea xamachana
ATATATATATATATATATATATATATATCTATATTCTTCCAAAATTTCTCAAGCCAATAGTATCAGAGATCAGACGCAAAACAACGACA
This sequence comes from Cassiopea xamachana, assembly GCA_900291935.2. Classification (NCBI taxonomy): domain Eukaryota; kingdom Metazoa; phylum Cnidaria; class Scyphozoa; order Rhizostomeae; family Cassiopeidae; genus Cassiopea; species Cassiopea xamachana. The sequence continues at coordinate 11,498,513 of OLMO02000275.1, forward strand.
AGAATTTTCAGTTTACAATAAACTGAAAATTCTTGTCGTTTTTTGCGTCTGATCTCTGATATATATATTTATACCAGTGTGATGGCTCAGTTGGTAGAGCGTCTGCCTCACAATAGGAGGTCGATGGTTCGAGCCACGGCCGAGTCATACCAAAGACTTTAAAAATGGTACTCGCTGCCTTTCTCTTCTGGCGCTCGAAAAATGAGAAAGGAGTGGGGAAGTTAAATACGCGGAGCTACCAGTGGACCAGCCCCCCGCTGTAGCCCTCACTGCATTCGCAGACGCGTGGCCTACGGCTATAGAAACGGAGATAGGCGCCGCCCTATGCGCCATTGGGCGCGGGAAGGACTTTGACTTTTTTGATATATATATATATATATATATATATATATTCTTGTCGTTTTTTTGCGTCTGATCTCTGATATATATATATATATATATATATATATATATATATATATATATAACATACACATGTATATATATATATGTTGTTTGTTTGGATAGTTTTTTGTAATCGTCAGTAACATATAATATATAATATAAAATTACAAAGTTTATTCATGGAACGCAATTTTCTAAATTCTCTTATTTGAGCCCCTCCCTCCCCTGAGAAAATCAAAAGTCGGTGCTTATGTGCTACAGTCTATAAAACAGTCACGTAGCTCAATGAATCTTTGGTGATAGCATATTTTTTACATNATATATATATATATATATATATATATATATATATATATATATATATATATATATATATATATATATCAGAGATCAGACGCAAAAAACAACAATTTTCAGTTTACAAGACATGTTTCGGATATTTCTTTATCCATCTTCAGTTGCTATACTAAAATTGTTAAATGGAACACACTAGTAAATGTTGTAAAATCAATAGAAGGTGTAACGTAAAATAGTAATTCGAATAATCAAGAGAACGAAATCGTTGAAAGGGCTAGAATGATAAGGAGAATTTCTCACAAAATCAAAGGACATTTTCCATTGTCACAAATATATATATATATATATATATATATATATATATATATATTACCAGTGGACCAGCCCCCCGCTGTAGCCCTCACTGCATTCGCAGACGCGTGGCCTAGGGCTATAGAAACGGAGATAGGCGCCGCCCTATGCGCCATTGGCGCGGGAAGGACTTTGATTTTTTTTATATATATATATATATATATATATATATATATATATATATATATATATATATATATATATATATATATATATATATATATATATATATACATATATATATATATATATATAAATTTGTGACAATGGAAAGCAAGTTGAGCAAGTTCTCAGTTTTGTTTAATGGAATGGAGCTAGTGTTCTTGGTTCATTGGTTTGTGTCTGTGTTCTTGAAATTGCTGGTTGCATTTCTATATATTTACAACACCTCATATTGCGCACTATGTCTTTTGTTTTGCATACCCCTTGAATAGGAAAAATGGGGTCCTTTTGTAGTTACTTGGAATTTTTAGCACCCTGCTCCCTTGACAAATCAAAAGCATTGAGCTGCTTTTCCACTTTTTTGAAAATATTTTCCCATTGAGCAGTGGGGGCACATGGGGATCTGGTGCATGGGAAGCACTGAAATTATTATGGGATATCTAGCACCCCTCAAGTCCCTTAAGTTTGTTGCCTGAACAATTTTACTATTCAAAGCTTATCCTATAGAATATTGCTTTGTTGAACAAAATGCTGAGTGTAGTAAAGGGAATATCATATCAAAGACAGAAAAGGGCACAGTCCATCATGCCATACTTGGTGAATATAATATTCAGTCACAATAGATTTTGCACCAGTGAAGTGGCAGCTCAAATTCAATGGCCATGGTACTAAAAGCTCTATTTTGATCCAGTTTCAGAGTTTAATTGAGTTTAGTGATTGTAAAGCAGTTTAGTGGAGTAAACTGGAATGTGCCCCAAAATAATGAGAAAGACTCTACTGTTCTGTAGTAAAGAGGCAGCTTGAGATCACTGACAAAGTGCAAACAGATCAAATAATTGGCTAGATCTTCTATTATTTGGGGATATACCCTGCCATAACATAAACACTATGGGTACTTAACCTTGCATCATTCATCCTGTAAATGCAGATGGCAGGTCAAGTGTTAGTGGTGGGTGAATGAATGCTCCTGTTTCTTGTTGTAGTTTTGAAGGAGTGAATCAATTCATAAATAGAAAAGCTATTTCCTGAAACTCCTAGGGGGCCACTGCCCTGCCATCCCTAATAGATATGCCACTACTGCTAATTAGCCTTTGACAGTTTTTTATAATGACAAGTCTTTCACATATTTTTCAACCAAATATTTTTATGTATGTTGCATTGCAGTTTTTTCTCAAATACGCTCCTTTGATAGAAAATTTGCCCCAGTGTCTATAAAGTTACTGCTCTAATTTATATCTTCTTTGTACAAGCACTCCTTTTCCCAATAAACATAAATTTTGAAGTGCAACATTTGATTGATGCCTTGGGACACTTTCCCTCTCATTATGTTACTATGGTACTTGTCTTTCTCTGATCTTCAGTTCTTGATATCTAGTACTGTACATTTTGATATAGATTTCTCCAGCAGCTTCTGATTTTTGGCATTGAAATCTTAGACTTTAACAAACACTTTATAGAAGCTTTTGCAAACAGTAAGAAGATGGTCTCATCAATTTTTTTAAATTGACTAGCAAATTTAATTTGTTTTCTATATCAGATTTAGTTGGCTCTCTTTTAACCATATTTTACCTAATTATCATATCAAGCTGATTGCTGTTGTTCAATGACATTGTTCTGGAGACTAAGTCCATTTTGCAGGTGCTGCGCACCATACTGTGCAAGTAGTTTGCAGTGTACTAACTGGGTAAATTTTCTTTGGACATGTGGTTGCTTTTGATTTTTGAAATCCTCTTCACTCATAGGCAGTGCTTCCACTTTGAAAAATAAAATTTCCTTCCAACTTTGACAATATTTCCTTAAATTTCCTTCCCAAAATTTCTAAATTTCCTTTCAATTTCCTTCCACTGTGAGGCCAACAAAGTTATCCTAAAATTAGTTAAAATGGCCCTAAAATGACGCGTAAACAGCTCTCGGTGTTTTGTGCATATCTTAACATAGTTTTAAATGATAATTGGTGTCAATTATGCTATGCTGTTATTTAATTATTTTCATTTGAGCTTGATGCAGACACAAGAAGAAATTAAATATGTTTGAATATTGATGAACAAAACAAAAAAGTTGATTTTATTGCATTTTTTCAACAAAACAATTAAGCGAGATATTAAAAATATAAGAACATACAATAAATATCAGAAGAAATCAGAGCAATAATAATTGTTTTTAATGTCAATGTAGTTGTTTCAAGGTGATCTACATATCTTGCAAGTAAGCTTTTTTTAGTTCACGGGCCTCCTCATATGTTGCATTTGCCTTCATTCTGGAAGCTAGATTTTACAATTCGAGCTGGCAGTTGTTGACAAAAACAACTCAAAACTATATTTTTCTCCTTTTTGTAGCGAATTTTCGAATTTCCTTATTAGTCCTTATGTTTTACTCGAATTTCCTTCTTTTTCCTTCTAAATTCGATGTCCTTCTGATTTCCTTCTGAAAGTTGACATTTCCTTGAAAAAGGAAATTTCCTTCCAAGTGGAAGCACTGCTCTTCTTATACTCGTAGGCCTACAAGCCTTGCTAATGGTTTGATTTAACTCGTAGGCCTACAGTGCCAGTAAGCCTCATCATTACTGGAGCAGCAAATGTGCCTTTGGCCATGATCATAACATGGACCAACCAATCCCATAGAATCATGATACAAGTAAAAGCAACTGATAAATGACAACAATTATTTTTTGCAAGTAAAAAATTAACAAATACATTAGAACAAGGACTTTAAATATTCGTGTGAACATGCACAATGAGGAAAGATGTGGAGTCATGGAGTCCTTGCTATGAGTGCCACTTACAATTTCTTCTTTATTTACAAATTTGGTACCTATACTGAGGACAATGGCAGTCAAACACACAATTTATGTGTTCCAAAATATTGATAATAAATAAAATTGCAAAGCATGAGCCAGGTATGAAAAGCAAACTCAACAACAAACAATGTGAGAAGAGACTGGCTGTTGTTACCCCAAAATAGTTATACAAACCTTTTAGAAGATTTAATAGAGGATATTGTCACCTCTAAAATCATCCTATTAACAATTGTGCTTCCACTAGGCTTACCATACAATGACAAACAACAAAGATCCTTAGTAGACATGTTAGCTATAGCAAATACAACTATTTTTCAGTGCTATTGTGCAAGGATTTGGCATCACTGTAACAATAATAAGATCAAGAATCAAAATAGGCAGATGGAAGTTTAACTATGTGCAGCATTAAGAGAAATTGTGTAGTACATTGTTTTGAATCAGTATCTTGCCCATTGTTTTATCAATCATAGCTTCAGTCAAAAAATGATGAGACTATTTTATTAAATATGTTCATTTTTATGACGCAGTAGTTTTTGAAAAAGCTCCATTTTTCATGATCCAGTGGTGGAATTGTGATTTTGCACACTAGAACAAAGAGTGATAGCTGTGACAAATTAGCTTGTGTGTCAAAGTTTAGTCAAATCCTTCATTCCACTTTTGATAGTGCTGTTGACATTTTCTAGGCATTGTTGTATTTGGCACCTATGTTTTTGATATGTTAGAGCTGTTGAATGAAGGCCATTTTCATAGGCTTGATTTGGTATTTGTCCACAGGGCTCATACTGTCAAGAAAAATCAGGAAAAAAGCATAGTTTTAAAGACAGCCAGGAAAAGTCATGAAAAGTCAGGAAATTTTGCTAAAACTTGAAGAAAGCCAGGAAAAAGTCAGGAAATTTTGTCAGTCAAATGAATTCTGTGATGCCCAATTGTGGAGTTATAACAATGTTTAAAGTTCATTGGTCAAGTTTTAAACATGTAGTCTGAAATGCAAATACACAATCTTTAATTCCAAAATGGCATTTCATAAAGTGAGAGTGCAATTCAATCATGTAGAATGCGAATCTGGATTGCAGGTACCATCTTACATGCATTGCTGCAAGGTTTAGATCTTAATGATCTTGGGTGTAGCTGCAGGGCTTCCTCCAGTTCCAAGAAGTTAGCACCTTCTATATAAGTTCCATTTGAGTGCAGACAGAAATCACTAAAATGAATACATGTTTTTTCATAAAAAGTGGTTTATAAGAAAGTAGTACCCAGTTGCTCAAAAAGTTAAGAAAGTTCAGTACTGGATTTTTGAAGCCTAATACAGTTTGTAGGAGTGAATTTTGTGAGTTAGTCGAAATTGCTCATAATCAATCATTGCACAGTTCCAGTTTAAGCATGTATTATCAAGGTTAAAATTTGACGATTTTTCCTTTTGAGAATATTGTACCACCATCCATGTTCCGTTACAGAGTGTCACTTACGTTTATGCATGTATGAGGCAGGTGCTAGACATTGTCAGAGTGTAAGTTGAAGGTATGACTGTGCAACTCAACATTAGTGTAATGCAAACTGACAACTGTTCATATATCTTTTGTATCAGTTGTAGTCATTGAAGTTATTTGGAGTATTGATGATTGCAAAGAGTTTCTGGAGTGTCAAAGTTTTCATATTTGCTTTCTTGATGGAGAAAAAAGTTGACTAGAGAGGCACCGTTTTTTACCCAAATTGGCAAAATTTGTTTAATTGCTTACTGTAAATTATGGATCAGTGGCATCATTTGTAACTCCAGGTGGTCAGGAAAAATATTATGTATTCCTGATATGCAGTCAGGAAAAATAACTTTATTTTCAAGAAAAAAGTCAGGAAAGAATATTAGGCAGAATGTGTATGAACCCTGTGTCCACTGACAAAAATAATTATTTTAGTCATTGTAGGAGTGAGGTCCTTGAGTTCTCCCTTTTTAAATATTGAGTAGAGTGTATTCTCATAGACAAGCAGTCTAGATCAATCCTTTGTTGTTTTTGGTTTAGGCAGTATTGCTAGTACACTCAGAATTGTATTAATTACTTGGATTTTCTCTTTTTGGTAATGTTGGAATCTGTGAGGTATGCTTATTTTTAGGAAATGAGGAACTTGAAGGACATTCAGATTGTGCTCTTGAAGGAAAAGGCAATGCAATAAATGATCTGTCATCAAAAGAATTAAATGCATTCGCCAACAATACTAATATTTTATCAGAAGTTGTTACTCATGAAGCTATTACTGTAACAGTAACGCAATCAGATGATGTTTTACCACGTGACACTGGAGATCATAACACTCCACAGAAAGAAACCCCAATAGCTATTCAAGATGATTTAAGTAGCTTTAAGAAAAGACGACAATCTTCACATGCATTGAATCATGAATGTACTACAAAATCTTTGTTAGAAGGCCATCCAACTATGGCTAACATTGGCTTGTCCAGTCGCTCCTTGGTTTCTTCAGCAGATGCTATTAATACCCAACAATCACCAGTGCCAAGTGCTAGTCTTGCAGCAAAGCCTTTGAGGCGAGGAAAGGACCCTGCATTTAGTGTAGGACGACTGGGCCACTCTCAACATGAACTGCGAAGTAAAGAATCAAATTATGCTGTAAGTCCAGGGAGTGACAATTTGCACATAAGTATCCCTGCAAATGTTCAAACTATTAATTTGATGACCGAAGCAAGAAGTGGTTCTCATCAGAATGAACTTGAAAGATCAGAAGTGTTGATGTACTTTCGCTCTGTGACTGCTAAATTGGATGCTATAATACGGCATTTCAATGTACCTTTTCCAGAACTAGGTAGCACGGCCCTGGCAACTCCATTCAGAAAGCTAGAGATGCAAAATACAAGATCATTCAATGATATAGAACTAGAGAGTCGCCCTGATGCTTCATTATTTAATGCATCAGCACATTTGACTCGAAAGCAGTCATCATCAGCACCATTGGATTGCAATAGAGCCAATTCACCAGTTTTGCAGCGATCAGGTGATACTTTTGATAGCAAACCAACTGAAGATAGTGCCATTCAGCAGGACTCAAGTTTTTCATTCAACAGTGCAGCTTCCAGCATCACAAGACTTGCTGATCAGCCCAGGTTTGACTCAGATTATGTATTGCCAGAAGATCTTATCCGTGATCTACATTCAAAGAGCTTGAACCGTGGCAATTTTGCTAAGCATCTTGTTTTTCAACTGTTCTCTCCAGATGAAAGGAAAGGTAAGAACTGCTTTGGAAGAAGAGCTGGTCTTCAGAGTGGTCCAAAAGCCCCATTGGATCCAGTCAGGCTGCAATATGTGAGAGATAAAGTGTTCCAGTATTATCCTTGTGAACCAGGTCTTGAAGAGACCATATGGAGAAGACAGTGCGTGGTTGCAGTAGACACTGCTCTACGTGGCGAAAATAGACCCCACAAAAAGCTTATGTAGCTGCTTACAAAATATCATGTTTATACAAATTTTAATACATTGATGCTAATAACACACTCCTCTCAGTTTTTTATGTTCCAAGAATCATTATGTTACTGCTAATTGCTGTTATCATTGAATGCCACATTGTGGTAGTAGTAAACATACACATCCTCTTTGAATAGGATTGCAGCACTTGAATAGTATGAATTTGGAACTTCTTGCAGAGTGCCTATGGACTTTTGTGAAAATCTTAAGTTTGTTGGCTACTAGTAAATGATTATATCATGTTGAATTTATCCAGCAACACAGTGGTTGTCAATGATGATTGTGTGGATTTTGATACAGTTTATTTGCCAATTATTTGCAAAGTTGCATTGTGTTATATTACTTTAGTACTTAATAGTATATGTGCTAAGTTTACTGCTCTTTGAAAGATATATTAGAGGTATACTTTAAAATGAACATGTAGAGAGCATTCACTTTATTTTCTGTTATATCTAGTGCTATTATGATAATTTCTATTGTTTCTGAGTTCTTTTTCTTTTGCATTTATTCTTTTTTGCAATACATGCAAAGCTAGTAGACTTGAAGGCTGAATTGAATTTCAAGTAATGGAGAATCTTTCATTACTTTCATATATCTATACAGGTGAAGAATTTCAGATAAGGTAGCTGTTTTGCGATAGAGTTCATTAGCGTGACATCACAAAAATCCAATTTTTAGACTATATTGATTTTGGCTTTAAATTCTGAAAAGTGCTTTGAAACAGCTACCACTGACAACTTTCAGCTTGATCTGAAAGATAGTAGCTAAGATATAGGTAATTGAATGCTGACACAGTCCCTATCAAGTCAATGTATTATGAGTATGGTTCTATACGTTTAGAACCAGGAGAAAAATGCATTGGTTTGTATCGCAGATTGCCTGCTTTAAATGACCCTATTTCAGCCTAATCTGACAATGTTTGCCTAAAATTGTTAGCATGTGCCTATTTTAAGGTGCTCTTTCATTCAATGTGGTTGAAATATATAAACTCTAAAAATATCTTATGACGTAATCACTAATTAACTCTATTGAGCATTACAAAATATTCAAAAAGTTTCTGATGTAAAAAGTATTGGTATGATATATGAATATGAAAAATAGCAAGTAATCGAGAATTATAATACATCTATTTCATGAACTTCATAGAAGTGCCAAGGAGAGTGCTAATTAAGCTCCCAGCCGAGCTCACCCATGACGATACTAATTATTCACTGTAATAAAAGTACTTTGGCCTGTGTACGTTCTAAGTAGAGGTATCTGCAAATTTATTGCGTAGGAGCAAATGTTTTGATCATTACTTTTTGATCATTTTTGAAAAGTCCATTAAATATCGAAGAAAAATAAATTTTGTGATTCAGACTGTTTCTTTTTGCATGAAGTTTTTAATGATAGGTGTTATATCAATGATCAATGTTGTGGATTTATTGAAAATCAGAGTATCGACTTTTGCAGTGGAATAATTATCATAACTCAAATCATTGCATCTTGTATTACACGTTTCTTAAAATCTAGTTCTACTTGCTCACTCGCTCCACCCACAGCATCTCCCTACATGCGGTATTCACTCACTCTCTATGATCCTTACGGGATTAAGAAAAGAATTAATCCTGCATGGGGTGAGGGTATGAGTTAAAACTCATCCACAACAAGCCTGCTGTGAATGTGCATTAACTTTTAAAGAACTGCTAGACCTTCACATAGGCCAGTCAGTGGTTTGATTCAATTCAGTTCATTTCATTTAAATATTCCTTTACATACAGAAAACCTTTTAAACTAACACAATTACAAGATGACACAACATGACAAATTACAGATAATGACAAAATTACAATAAGATTACGATAGAAACATAAGAAATTTGTATCGAGAAGAATTTTCTTAAAGGAGGAGCTTTCTCAGTAGATAGACTAATCAAGGAGAGCTCACCCCCTTGGTTAAAAACCTAACTTTTGATTTGAAGTGTCTTAAGCATTTTGAGATTGATAGATGCAGAAACAGCTAAAAAATCTGAAGTTTATAATAATAATGTTCAAGGGAATGTTGTTCCAAGATTTAGCACCAGTGTACCTAATAGACCTTTCACCATATTGCAAGGTGTTATGACGAGTCATGAAAACATCACCCTTACGAACCTGCCTTGTATCATGTTGATGAACATCTGAAAATGTCAATAAAATTGGGAAAGATAGAAGGAGATATCCTATTTACAGACCCATAGACAAATAAAAGCAACTTTAAATGGAATAGATCATACAACTTAAGAATCTTCTAGTCAGAAAAAATAGGAGAAGATGGAAAAGTAAAGTTCATAGATGCAATAGCTATAACAACTTTCTTTTGTAGAATATAAGTTGGTTTGATATGGATGTCATAGATAAGACCCTAGAAAATGATGCCATATTGAAGAACGGAAGCAAACAAAGAATTACACAAGGAAACTAAAACATTTGAAGATAAAAGATGTCTGACTGAAAAATATACCACAAGTTCTTGCTAAATTTTTTGATAGTTCATTTAGGTGATTCTTCCAATTGAGGCTTTTATCCTAAAGAATACCAAGGAATCTGACATACTTAGTCTGTTTTACATGTTCCTTGCCAATTTTGATTGTAACAGTTTCTTCTAAAAAATTTTATGCGAAATGAAAAATGATAAAGTTGTTCTTGTCAACATTCAATGCAAGTTTGTTAGCATCTGACAATTTTTTACATGCTTCAATTCTTTGTTAACCACTTTTTGTAGCTGTTTACACTATTAGATTCAAAGTAGATATTTGTGTCATCAGCAAATAGATTAAAAAGATTATTTGTTTGATGAGTTTGGTAGGTCATTTATTTAGAGAAGGAACAAAGGTGGACCAAGAACAGAGCCCTGTGGTACACCACGATTAAAAATAAGAAATATATGTGAAATAGAAATTGGTGTGAAGAGATAGCAGATACATCGTAGCCATACAGCTGTATTGTGGATCGCCTGTGGGTATTAGGCTTGCATTTTCCACAACTGCCTTCAATTGAGCACCAGTAGCTTAGATTGAGCTGTAATAAAAGCCAAGAGCTCGTAGTGCCTAGGCAAGATCAAACACTGAGCTTTAACCAGAATGTCAAAACTCTTTGCAAGAAAGCCAGAATATCCTGCCACATGGGCACAGAAACATTGAAGCAGGTAATGCAAGTATTCGTCTTATTTCACTTTAGCTACAGCCCCCTTGTTTGGATGTTCTATGACAGAACTTTAGATCATAGAATAAATCATATCAATGAAAGAGCATTTTGCGTACAAAGATTATCAAACAGATTTTGGGTCTCTTCTGAAGCAAAGGAGTATGATATCTATCCACGTAAAGAATCTTCAGTTGCTTAAGACTGAAATGTATAAAACAAGGTCTGGCTTAAGTCCTCCTTTCATGAAGGATATTTTCGCTGATCGGAAAACTGGTTTGCGGAGTGAGTGGCCAAGCGGCCCAGCCAGTTCCATTAGCTTAACTGAAGTTAAGCATGGCTGTGTACGGTCAGAAACTGGATGGGCGTCCTTCAGGTGAACGACCAAATCAGTATCAATTTTTATTTTACACCTGTAATATATTTTAACTTTTTAAGCCAGTAGGCCTTAATTAGCAGTACTTTTGCTATCTTAATTTCTTTTGCTTACAATAAATAAATTGTTAATATTGATATTGATCCTGATAAAGGAAATTCGGGAAAGGGATAATGTTGGCTTTATGGAATATTTTAGCGATATATTTTCCCAGTAAGTGCTTGAAAACTCTTTACATGCTTAGGAAAATATAAGAATACCATATCTTAAAGTAGAGAAACAAAAGATTTGGCAAAGGCTTGTCAACTCATTTCTACCCTTCAACAGGAGTTGGAATGCAGAAGAAACGTAGATATGATAAATTACAACGAGGAAGTTGAATCGTTATGCAGAAAATGTGGCTTAAACTACGAAGAGAAAGAGCGTCGATTTCAAAGACCACCAGATGCCTTGAGTGATTACTTTGTCACAGATGCCATTGGAAAGTCAGCCAGAGCGAATTCAGAAAAACCACTCCAAGGCGATGCTTTTATTCAAATACTGGATTGCATGTTGTCTGAGCTTGATAGAAGATTTTCCAGCGATGCAAAGGTGATTATGCAAGGAGTTTCAGCACTTTCACCAACGTCTGAGAGCTTTTTGGATCATTCAGCATTGAAGGAAATTGCATTAAGATATGGCATCTGTCATGATGGATTGATTCATGAAATTCCTTTGGTAAAGAGGCTAGTTAGCAACGACTGCACAACCGTTTTAGAATTCCTCACATAGCTTTGCCCCTACATACAGGCATTTGATTGTCTTTATAATTTATTACTGATTTCAGTTACATTGCCTGTTACCACTGCATCATGTGAAAGAAGTTTCTCGAAAATGAAACTTGTTAAAACGTATTTGAGAAACTCAATGTGCCACGAGCGCTTGAGTCACTTGGCTCTTCTATCAATAGACTCAACTCGCGCTGAATCAATAGACCTAGAGCAATTTGTTGACGAGTTTGACTCACGACATGACAATCGCCGTATTAAACTACACTAAAATAGATTTGACCCTAAGGACCATTGAGACAATCTTTGAAGAATTTTTTATACTACTACATAATTTTTTCTGTTGGTAACTAACAATTTTTGTATTTTTTCCATTTGTAGCATTTTTTATAGGACTGACATCCTCCAATGGGCTGTATTTTCTAAATTGCTACATTTTAGGTTCATATAGAGAAAACTATAATAATTCAGATATATTTTCACTGGCCCCCCCAGATTTTACTGGCTAGAATCGCCCCTGAAAGAAACGACAACAAGAAACACGAGAACAACACAAAAACGTTAATGATTGTCTCACATTTGATGCTAGGCAACAATATCCGCAGTAAGGATACTTGAAGTTGAAGCATCCAAATGCATGGCACTATACCACGCACCAATAATCACAAAATCTTCAAAATTATGCAAATATCACCCAACCGCAAACGTGAGACAAACATTCTACAAAGATCTAATATTAATATAGAGGGGGTAAAGGGTGCTGCTTTGTTTACAACACAAACCTCTTCGTTGCCTTGATAAAGTTAATTGTTGCTTCCATTATCATTCTATTTGGGAATTAGGATCAGACCAGGTTCAACTCCTTCCTTGCCCTGTGTTTGAACTAATCACTTTCTTTACATTTAGGTGTGGGGCTGTCACGCCCATTCAGTTGGCTATTCATCGGAAATTGTTTTCCAAATCATCGGCACTTATGATTTTCTAAATTTGTCGGCACATGAGCTTTTGATCTCTAGCACCACCCCTGAAATCACTTTATAGACAAAATTCATGCATAAATTAACTTAGTGGAGAAAAAGTCTTCAATTTCACAAGCTTTCTGAAAACATTTGCCCGAATTGATATTTCCACGAAATGTCAAGTTGTCTGAAATTTTTTCCATAAAATGTGGATGAGCAATGCATATTGAGATAGCAAAGGAACCACTTGATTCACTTTTGTTTTCATTTTTTTTAATGTTTATGCACTTTTAGCCTCTGCAGAATGATGAAAATAAGCGCAACTATCTTCAGAATGAAAAGAAGGTAAATGGGATTAAATAATTAGGATATAATATTAATTGCTGCTCGATGAAAGAGCCCTGCTGGAGCCCTGCAGGTTTAGAAGATGCTATTCAAAACCTTTTTAAAACGAGTTAGGATTTATTGTTTCACTCTCAAAACTCGTCGATAATTTTTTGGCAAAGGTTGACAATCAGCAACATACAAGAATGAATTTCCTGTTGTAGGTTTGTTTCATAATTGAAAAGAATGGCCATAAACCATCCAAAATTTATTTGCTTGAACCGTCCATATTTCAATCTGAGGATAAAAGGTTAATAAATATATCTTGTCTCACAATTCTGAAATCTTGGGCGTCCCCCTTCCTCTTATATCCAAATTCGTCGTATTTCATCAGACCCCCTCCCCTTTGATCCTGGACGTCCTTTGCTAATGGCCCCCTAAGGAACATCCAGAATTAAGACAGAGTGTTCTTTCCTGTGAAGAAATACGTGTATACCTTCAAAAGTTTATTAAGCAGTTGATCATTCAGTGTATATGGGCATGATCGAAATTGGGATTATTTGTGCTATAGTGCTGTCAGACGTAGGGACCTTCTAGGTAGAGTAGGGACCTTCTAGGTAGAGTAGGGGCCTTCTAGGTAGAGTAGGGGCCTTCTAGGTAGAGTAGTTTCGTTGAAAAAGCAATGCAAGTCAAGTATCTGCCTGATGCAATACATTTGAAAGACCAGGGCCACCTATACTTTAACTTACAAAGCAAATATCCATGTTATGGTGCTTATTTCCGCCTACTTTGTATTTTCCTCATACTGAAGACGACTTAAGCACGAGTAGAAATGTTTAAGTCACACTGCTTTAAGTTACACCGTTTAGTTACCTAACTCTGAATAATTATATTTGCTATGGAATAGTCGTAACGCCGGATCAATCGTTAATATTGCTAGATTCAAGAAATATGTGAATGCTCTTTGTTGTCGTTATTCTTCTACAGTTTACAAAGTATATATATATATATATATATATATATATATATATATA
>OLMO02000275.1:11512642-11539068 GCA_900291935.2 Cassiopea xamachana
TATATATATATATATATATATATATATATATTATATATATATGCATGGTTAGGCAGACTTGAAATGGTTTTGTAATAATTGAGCAACTTTCTGTCAACTTATATGCAAAAAGGAACAGCTTTTTCAAAGATTATGGCATCTGCTGAGCAACTTTTAGAAATTTTGTGAGCAATTTTACAGGAAATCTTGAGTAACTTGTGGACAGAGCTAAGCTAGGGGGCAGCAACCCTCTGAACTTGTTTGCTAATATATGATATCAACATTGAGACATTTGATCTAAATAGAAAATAGGTTTCCTTTATTTATGCTCAAGTTCACTCATCTTCAAAAAGTAACAGCGGGGAATCCATCAAAGCTTATTAGGGGTAAACACCCCAAGTTTTTTTCAAAATGTGGTGCTCTAGATTCATCCACATGCCTCTTAAGAATGCAAGGAAATCGGTGGCTCTGCGTTCTTAGCTTCCTAGCAGTGAATATGATCTCATTGTTCTGAGAAATTAAACCCAACCACTGGGGGTGCAAGCCAGCACAACTCAGAGCCGGTCCTAAGTTCGGATAGATGGGGAAGGTTGGCGTCAGGAAGCGCATCCGGTCGTAAAAATTTTTGCCAAAACCAAAATGATAAGTGAAAACTTTTTAGCCTCGGAAAATGCAAGGGCGGACCCTGTAGGCGAAGCGCGGAGGAAGCGCCCTACTCTTGCGAAGAATGGGCGAGGACTGTCCCGTCAAAAAATCAGAGTGGGCATGTTGAATGTGGGAAGTTTGACTGGCAGGAGCCGAGAGTTGGCAGATTTGATGGAAAGAAGGAAGTAAACACCCTGTGCGTACAAGAGACTAGATGGAATGGAAATTAGTAGAAAGATCAAGGGGAAAGATGTAAACTCATTTACAATTGAGCAAACCCTGACAGCCGAAATGGAGAGGGAATCATCTTTGATACGGTATGGAGAGACGACCTTGTTAGTGTCGTAAGAAGGAATGACAGGACAATGAGGGTAAAGCACTGCGCTGGTGAAATGAATGTAAATGTTGTGTGTGCATACGCACCACAAGTCGGTTGCACAGATCTTGAACAAGAAGAGTGTTGGCGACAACTGGGTGAGGAAATAGAGGCGATACCGCCTGAAGAACGCGTTTTCCTGGGAGGAGACCTAAATGGCCATGTTGGCGCAGAATTAGAGAGAATCCATGGAGGATGGGGAATAGGCGAGAGAAGTGGAGACGGCGAGCGTGTAATTGACTTTGCATTGGGAAGTGATTTGACCATAGCAAACACTTTCTTTCAGAAGATGCCACAACAGTACATCACTTACAAAAGTGAGCCGAGGGGAAGTCAAATAGATTTCCTCTTGTGTAGACGAGACCATCTTGGCGAGGTGGAAAACTGTAAAGTGGTGAACAGGGAGAGTGTCTCTGCCCAACATCGGCTAGTTATATTGGATTGCAAAGTGAAGTGCGCAAAAAGAAGGAAGCTGCAGAGCATACCGAAAATCAAGTGGTGGAAATTAAAGGAGGAGGATCTTAAAATGCAGTTCAAGGAAAGAGTAATAAATGAGATAGCAAGCAAGGAAAATGCAAACAAATGGTGGGAAGTGAACAGTGAAATCATCACACAAGTAGGGGAAGAACTCCTCGGAAAAACATCCGGCAAAGGGGTACTTCAAGACAAAGAGACATGGTGATGGAACGATCATGTGCAGGAGAAAGTTAAGGCAAAAGAAGAAGCAAAGAAAAGGGCTGATACATCTGGCAATGAAGACGATAAGCAGGCGGCTAAGAGAGCAAACAAAGAAGCAAAGAAAGCGGTTCCGAGAGCAAAGGCAAGTGCAGTAAAAGAGATCTATGATGGGTTAGAAACAAGGGAAAGAGTAAAGAAAATCTACAGTCTAGCTAAAAGGAGAAATAAAGCGACAAAAGACCTAACAAAGATAAAGCAGATAAAAAGTGAAACAGGCGAAGTCCTCAGCAATGAACAATATATTAAAGCCCAATGGAAAATATACTTTGAAAAACTACTTAACGAAGAAAATAGAAGAAGAGTTTTTGGAGAGGGTGCGGCAAATGAGAAACACTTGGGATTGCACAGGAAAGGATACTCCAATGGTATGGGCAGGGAATGAGAAAGGAAGATGACTGTGTAGTGAGAAGGGTTATGGGTATGGAAGTGGAAGGCAGAAGGAGGAGGGGTCGACCGAAAAGGAGATGAAGAAATTGCTTGGAGGGAGATTTCAGAGAGAAAGCAATATCTGGTGATGAATATGCAGAACGAGGGGAATGGAGGAGGCTTGTCAAAAACAGCGACCACGTACGAAGACGGGAAAAGCTGATGATGATGATGATGATGATGATGATGATGATGATGATGATGATGATGATGATGATGATGATGATGATGATGATGATGATGATGATGATGATGATGATGATGATGATGATGATGATGATGATGATGATAATGATGATGATGATGATGATGTTCTGAGAAATTGCGTTCCTGTCATTGTACTGCCTGGAAATGAATTGATATGGGAGGATTGAACAGGGGCGGGTCTAGTCAGGAAAATCAGGGGTGCCATTGCTCCTGAGGGTAAAGCACTAGAAAGGGGGTCTGGGGTCTTCGCCCCAGAAAAACATTTGTTGACCGCACCCTTTTTGCCTTAAGAAAACGCCCTTTTGAGGACAGAGATTCGTCCTTTATACACTACCAAGCTATGTAATTGAAAGAGCAAAAATGAAGGAGAGCAGGCAAAATGACAGAGAAATAAGAGTACAGGACGATAACATAATGGAAAGTATAAATGCAAGATCTCCATCAACATTTAGAAATTTACTATATGCTGTTGCTTAGATACACATCCAAAACACACAAAGAAAGCTACAGAGACGTTTTGTATAAGTTAAAGTACAGTAACGGTCTAGAAGTATCATGTTCATTCCTTGCACATCTTCCTAATTCGCAAATACTTGCAGTAAGCAATATATTCAAAATTTAATACCTTTCTAGAAATGTGAGGGGGCCAACGAAAGGGCCAAGAAACATTCTGGGGGGCATGGGGATGGAGTCCAGTTTTGATCACTACGGATTTTGTGAAAATAGTGCTCGACTCGGCATCTCTGTAGAGAAGCTGGTAGATCTATTCAATTTTTCATTAGATTTTCAATGATTTTATTTTCCGTCAATTTTACCTGGTTAATTCTTGGCTTTTCGGTACAGCTGGGAAAATAACGGTTTGTCTTGAGAAACAAGCAAATGAATGCGTTGGTTTTGGCCATTCTTTGCGTTGTGTGACAGGGGATTCTTTACCGGGAATTTTTAAATCACCACATTAAAGAATTTAGCAATATTCCTTGCGTCCTTGCGTACTTTTTGAACGGTATTTATATTACACACAATCACCATCTCTATTGCCACCCAGTACCCTCTATTCATTAGTACAACTGCAGCAACCAACGCAACGTCAACAACAACCAAAGCTATCCACGGCCTTTTTCACAAGCATCATGGCGGCTGGGGTAAGTTGAAGACACTTGCTTACAAGATCACAGAAATTCTAACCAATCGGTCTTTCACAACGCTTCATTGTCAAAGTGAGATAAAGTAGCAATGTTTTTTTTCTCTTTTAGACACTCTATACATACAATGGAAGCTTCAGATCATATAAAATATTAATAGCAGCTGAATACAGCGGAGCTAGAGTTTCTGTTAGTGGGAATTTTGAATTTGGACAAACAAATAAATCCGAAGAGTTTTTGAAGAGATTCCCACTTGGAAAGGTACCAAATTGCGTATTTAATTAATAAGGAGCTTTCACGGTATCTCCCAAGAATATATACATTAATTGAAAGTACTCGTCATAATGTGGTCTGCAGAGTATATAGTACGTATGTGGCTAAAAATTGTAAGTTGTACATATGATATTAGAGTATGAGAGAGAAAATTTAAGAGTCCCTCAATTGAACCAATTTTACGATTACTGGAAAGTACAAAGTGAGAGCTTTCATAAGAGCCCTCAACCACTCCCAGACTGCAAATAGGTATGTGAGTAAAAATTTCAAACTCATTCAAAGGGATCAAAATATACATTAAAAAAAGAGAAAAGTTTTTACTTTAGAATGAGCTTATCCTTATTGTAATGTGTTGTGTATGTCAAAAGTTAAGACAATTTTTGACTACTTTAAAATGCTTGAAATTTGGACACAGTTTTGTATTGCAACTTATCTGGTAGTCTGATCAACACTATTGCTCTAGATTATCAAATACATAGGTGTTCATAGGAGTAATGGAGGTTTGGACCCCAGGAGTCCATTGGGGGCAAAGATATATGTAGCATGGGGGCAATCCCCCCACAAAGGGTGTGTCTGGACAGGTGACTTTGGGGGCATAATGCCCCCATCATGTCATTGAAGCTTAAATAAAGTTGGACATGATGTTAAGTACTAGAAATTTTAGCAAACAGGAAAAACATGAACCACCAGGGACATCTAGCTGGGGGCAGGGGGGCAGCTGCCTCCTCTGCCCTCATCCATGGGGGGCAGGAGGGGCAAGAATTACCCTTTGTACTGAATTCTTTTCCATCTCTCTTACCTTCTGAAGGGGCATTGTCCGGCACTGTAGACAGTGTAGTTCAAGAAAATCTTTTTGGGTGCAGAGATGCCTTGCCCCCTCTGCCCTAGGTATGCCTAGGCGTCCCTGTGAACCACCTTCTCTTACTACTCCTTTTCTATTACAAAACTGCCAACATGCGTACCCTCTTCTGTCAGCATCCCCTTTTTATGGAAGACTAGCTGACATGAACACCCACTTCTATTCACACCCCCTTCTATTAAAAACTGGCCAATATGAGCATCCCCTTCTATTGCCTCCCCCTTCTATTACCTCCCCCTTCTAGAGTAAGTTAGTGAAGCTGAGGGATCTATGTCATTGTGTGATCATGGCCAGCACGCCACATATCACGAAGCTCTCATGACAATTACAAATTTGTGCGATCAACTGAGTGTCTCTTGTACTATTGTCAGTCTTGAAAAGTACATAAAACAAAAGTATAATCATTAACTTAGATTTATTATGAAATGTTTTTTATTTCCTATGGCTTTAACACTAAAAACTCTTCACAGTAAAGTCGACAGGGACGTTTCTCTCTTTCGCATGAACTTGGTGCTGTCCTAAGCCCTTATAAAAATCACAAATTTGTGTGATCAACTGAGCGCCTCTTGGACCATAATAAGTGTTAAAATTTGTGTAAAGCAAAGTGTTTACTATTAACTTAGATTTCTGTTGAATTTTTGTTTTATGTCTTATGGCTTTAACATAAAGTATTTTACACTAGAAGTTCTAGTGGTATCTTTCTCTGTTTCGCATGAGCAGTCTTGGAAACAAGGAATTTAGATGTAACAATCATCTGGGCAGTTATTGGTACACATTTTATTGTCATTTGTTCTTGCAAGCCAACAAAATAGCAGTTTTTTTAGGGTACTCTGTGCTGAGCCAGAAATTTTGTGTCACAGTTTTTAGTCCGCTAGGAAGGACAATAACAAAACATGTAAAATTGGACATTGCGCTCATACCTACTGCTAAGTTTACAGTGTGCTCTTAATGTATATGGAGCACAATTCTAAACGCAAAGGGTGCAGATCCATTTTCAAGAGTGCAAAATCAATATTTCCGCCCTTGTTAACTTGCAAAGAGCTGTATTGTCCAGTGCATAAGTCAACCAGGGGTGTAAGTCGAGGTACCAAGTTCGTCCTAAGAAGCGCATTTACGTACTGTACTGCTGATATTTTTCAACCCCTGCCAAGAGCACATTATTTTTGGCATAACAGCCAACAGAGTACAGTTTGATCTCAGAAATTCATCTCCCATGCACTATTTTCAAACTTATCAGTATGGAAGCACTCCAATACCACCTATATAAAAGAAGTTACAGCAAATTAATGATCGGTAATTAGGGGGACTTTTTGTATTATGCTATAATAGAAACTATAAAAAAAC
This sequence comes from Cassiopea xamachana, assembly GCA_900291935.2. NCBI lineage: Eukaryota > Metazoa > Cnidaria > Scyphozoa > Rhizostomeae > Cassiopeidae > Cassiopea > Cassiopea xamachana. The sequence continues at coordinate 11,518,632 of OLMO02000275.1, forward strand.
ATGAGACCTGAGCAAGGGCAAACTCCTTAAGCTACAGAAACATTTATGCTGCACTCTTAATATGGTCATTGAAAGCTCTTAAACCATGTTATTCAGGTGAGTTCATATGTTTTAATTTCCAGTAAACACAATCACATAAACAATAAGTAATTTGTAGTAAAGAAAATCTAAACTATAGCATACCAACATAACTATTGGTAGATAGATGTAGAAAAATTTTGTAAGTAGGAGCTCTCCCAGTAGCAAAGCTAATCATGGAGAGAGCTCCTCCCCCTGTTTTCCAGAGACAGCCAATGATTATTTATAAAAAAAGAAAAGAGCACACTTTACTTAGGACTTGCAATAGTTTATTTTGATTGACCTCATGATTGGTAGTTGTTTAAGAGAAATGTTGTTGGTGAAAGCTATAGACAGGTGGTGAAATTTTTATGTACATAAAGATTGTGTTCCAACACTTGGCACCAAAGTAATGCAGACACCTGAGGCTATAATGGAGGGTATTTTTATGAATTATGTAAATGAATTATGTAAATGTCATACTTTTCAACTTGTCAGGTACCATATTGATGAACAGACCCAGCCAATGGAAATAGAGAATGAAAACATTAGGCAAATGTCTTATTAGTACAGTCATATACAAAACTGAGCAGTTTCAATGTAAACAGATCATTCAACTTCAGGATTTTTAACTTGAGGAAAATAGGTGTAGATGAAGATTTGAAATGTTCAAATCAAATTGCCCATATAACCCTTTTCTGTATGAAAAACACTGGATTAATATGATTTCATGAGTCAAACCCCAAACTAGAATACCATATTGGAGAAAAGATGAAAATAAAGAATTATAGAGACAAATTAGAACATTTGAGGGTAAAAGGAGTCTCACTTTGAAGAATATACCACAAATTCTGGCAAGTTTTTTGAGAGCTCCGTCATGTGGTATTTCCAAGAGATTAAGAAGGACACCAAGACATTTAATATAGCAAGTTTTTTAACTGGAACATTACCAGTATTTATACTGATAGCTTTAGAAAGTGAATGTATTGTTCCTATTGCTGTAAGCAAAATTTAAGACTGGAACTCTTAGACCAACAAACTATGTCATCACTTTACACACAAATTTGACATTCAAATTTTCAAACCTATTGGCATGGTCTGGTAACCATGGCAAGATTTAATGTTATCTACTTGTATTAGCTATAAAGTAGTGTTTATAATAGCATTATGAAGACCACTTGCACAATTTGTGTCACAAGCTGAATATGAACACACCTAACGAATATGATATTAATTGTTAACATTATGGGCATGGTCTTGTATCCATACCAATGGGAATGCTAGCTTGCATTTGTTTAAGTGATTGTTGTAGGTAGGAACTGCATTCAAATAGAGTCCATGCAATCACATGCACAAGCTCGATGCAAATACTTTCAAGAAATTCATCATAAAATATTTCTATATAAGGGCATGGTCATGTATCCATAACAACAGCAATGCTTATTCCCATTTGTCCAAGAGATTGTTGTATATGCAAATAGTGTTCAAGTAGAATCCGTAAAATCATATGCACAAGCCCAAAGCAAACTTTCAAGACATTTGTCATCAAATATTTCTGTATAAGGGCGTGGTTGTCTGGAAGCTGGAGTAATGACCCTTCTCCATTGTCCAATTCTATGTTGAAAGCTATCCGTGTGTCTGCTGCAGATGTGATCACAAGACAGTATAAACATTACTGTGAACTAGAAAAACAGATTACAGAGGATAAGAGGAAAAGTCTGGACACTGCCAAAACACACAATATGAATGGTAAAGTCATTGGTATGTTTAGTGCCATAAAGTCCAAAGCAGCTATGGCTTCACTCCTATTCATGCCATGCAGCATAAAATCAAAAAAGAATCAAACTCTTAAATATCTGAAAGCTCTACCTGAATTGGAGGCCCAAGCAGTGGTGACAAAGGCAGTGTAATTTGCAGCAAAATTCTGTCACTGCACTAAAAAATTAGTGAGAGAGCTGCAGAAGAAGCTTTCTGCTTATCTTACCTGAAAGCTTAACAAGAGGGAGAGAAAGACGAGGACTGAGCTGGAAAATAAATTTCATATCTCTTGGCGCCTGCTGGTGCAATCTTTGTATCTGCTTTTCCTTCTCTGGAAGTACCTTCAATGGTTCTCTTGTTGTACATTGTTGGGAAGAGGCTGATGAGAAAAAGCATATTGCACAACTGGGCTGTAGATGGCCATTATGCTGTTCAGACATGGATTGGCAAATGTGAGGAGAACCTCCCCAAGTACTGCACAAACCTGGGAGGTACTTCATCTGTTGCTGGTGTCAAGGCCAAACCTTTGATTAACATGACACTGACTGGGATGTGACAGTCCCTCAGCTTGTAGCTAATTAAATCTCTGGGGACCTTGAAATAATACAGCAAACACATCATTTGGAAATTTACTGCCAGCTATCACTTACATGCAAGGTCAAGATACAAAGAAAGCTAAATAGATGATTTGTATTGGTCAAAGTACAGTAGCAGTAAGGGGCGCTGTTGCACCTGTAAAGTAGGGGGGGACCAAATTCAAAGATTTTCTGATAAAATTCGAAACCTTTATGCTTACCAATAGCAAAAGGTTGAAAATTTTCTGACAAAACATTAGAAATTCTGAAAATCCGAGGATTTCAAAAAGATTGTGGGGGATGACCCCCCTTCCCCCTGGCCACGACACCCATCATAGCAATCTGTAAGTATCATGTTCATGTCATGTGCATCTTCCTAATTCTTGAATATTTACAGTCAAACAATTGTAAATGGGATATAATGTTGAGGACATTTAAGTGGTTTAGTGCTAAATTCAAATTTTTATATTTACAGTATTAAGTTCAAAGAAAAAGTGAGATGCTAGAAGTCAAAGTTAAAATTTTTGCAGGCAGTCTTGAATTTAACTATTGACGACTTGGTCTTCATATTGTTGGAAGTTTGTTGAAAATCTTGGCACACAAAAATCCAAACGTTTTTCTACCTGCTTCAGATTTTACTTTTGGAAGCAATTAGCTATGATCATTTCCGCGAGTGCCTTTGCAGTGATCCAAACGTCTAAAGTATTCTTTATAATCAGGTGGCGAAATTCAATTCAAACATTTGAAAACTTCAATTGCACACATTTTATTTCTGATGTGGTTTATAAATGGTAGTTTGACACTCTCTTTTACCATTTATAATCCACTGCCTTTCGTAAATGAATGGACATGTGAAAATTGTTCGAAAGCGAGACTAGAATAACGGAAATTTTCAAGCCGCTGATGCATGCACGGTGTTTTTTATTAAAAATTTAGGAGGAGAGGTACTGATTGAGGAGAGCACTATCAAGGACATCAAGTTCATTTGCAGCTCACTGTCTGCTGCATCGTCTCAGCTGCGCAGAACAGGTGATGCTGGCGCACCTAGACTATGGTGTTTTAGGCGAGATCTCCAGTGTGCGAAGACAAGTTGCCCAGTGTGCACAGGCAAATATTCTGGTGTGTTGGTGTGCACCAACAAATTTGGTTTGGTTTGGCTCAGCTCAGATTCAAGAAATAAATTCTTGTGCATGCTTCCATTCCATCGTGTTTTACAAGCCAACTACCCAAGAGCTTACAAATGGCAATTTTTTCCATTAGTTCCCATGAAAAGCACCAATTGTGAGCAGGCATGCGATAGCAGTAAGGAGGGGTCAACAAAACTCTTTCATTTCTCATCCTAAGTCTTGACAATTCACTAAAACTAGGCTGAAAGATTAGTGATAAGTTAGAAATCTAATTTCCACCATAGTTTAAGAAAAATTGAGGCTGAGGCAAAAATGTGATCTGGTAAAATGTACTTGTAGCACTAGCAAGTTTTCATTAGGCTAGCAATCTTGAGTCCAAAATAAACATCCTTTTGTTGATGATTACACCGGAGTGATGGCCCAGTGGTAGAGCGTCTGCCTCACAACCGGTAGGTCGTAGGTTCGAGCCCCGACCGAGCCATACCAAAGACTTTAAAAATGGTACTCACTGCCTTTTCGTCTGGCGCTCGACATATGAGCATGGAGTGGGAAAGTTAAACTCGCGGAGCTACCAGTGGATCAGCCCCCCGCTGTAGCTTTCACTGCATTCGCAGACGCATGGCGTAGGGCTATAGAAACGGAGATTGGCGCCACCCTATGTGCCATTGGGCGCAGAAAGGACTTTGGCTTGCTTTGTTGATGATTAGTTAAATTCCAACTTCACTTTTGTTGGGTTTTCAGGAAATTTAAGGGTAATCTAATTCCCTTCTATTCAAGCCCCCCTCTTTTCAGGATTCAATGGTATTCACTCAAGTATAACATAGTATATTGCTACTTCAATTACCTTTATAGTCCCTTAACCTCATTTTACAAAAATTATAGGCTTTTATTTTTCAGATATATATGAAAAGGCCACCAATAAAATGTACTGAAAGGGGGATCCATGGTTGGAAAAGGTTGAGAGCTACTGCCCTAGAATATGTAAAAAAGCCTGCAGCTTGCCTTCGAGAAGGAATATAAACTGAAATAACAACTCGCCAAAGGACACTTGCTCCTTTCTTTTAATGTCATGTCTCTGTTGTCGTAAACATAAGCCATAATACATCAAAATCAAACTGTCAGGCTCCAATCAGTTGTAATCTTCCTTATAGTCAGCCATAACAACACCAGATTGGAAACTTTAGATAATTCGTGTGGGATTTGTTTTGTGGCCTAGAAATTGCCCTGCTGAAAGTAGCTCAGAAAAAAACTTTTTCATGGCTGTGAGTAGATGTGGAGTTGAAAGTAAAGTATGGAATTGTCTTGCCAGAAGAGTTTATGTGGCTGGAATAATCATTTTGGAAGAATTGGGCGTCTGTTAATACCCCGCGCAAGGCAAAAATTCCAATCTGGTAACAACTAATAAATCACGATAAAGTCATCCAAGCTTTTTTGTTTTCATTTTTTCTAGTATGGTGAAGCTTTAACTTGTAAATATCAAATAAACATGAAATAGCATAGCAACAGATGCATTGGATGCTGAAATCCATTTGACTTATTTAGGCCAAAATCTGTTTGATGTTTCATTTGTCTTCGCTTAGTGTTAGTTTTAATTATTAAATCTTGATGCTATTTTGGAATTCATGCAATTGCAGCAATTGACATTGGTTGTTTACATGATAGGTTCCAGCCTTTGAAGACACTGATGGCAACTGCATTTATGAAAGCAATGCTATTGCTCATTATGGTTAGTTGGAATACATTTTAGCTGTACTTTAGGCACACACTTTCTGCACTTTTTGTGTTGTGTATATCTATTGTAAACTGGATATATTATGTAGATATTGCACATATCATATCCAGTTTACTTTAAGGTTTTTCCTTAGTTTGTATATTGACTCAAAGATGTGTAAAGGTAAATGCCAGTTACAACCATCCTACATGTCACCCAACAGATTTTGCAAATGTTGAAGAGGTGCTCAATTGACCCAAAACGCAGCCCTAGAATTTATTAAATTTTGAAGTTTCAAGTTGGACTTAAAAGTTAGTATTTCCGGAAATTCCAAAGATTATAATAAATAAAAGCTAGAGCTAAGAAAACTAAATGGTTCAAATTTTATGGCCAGTTGAAGGTGTTAGACGTACGGGTCTTGTGAACAACGTCAGTGATGCCGAGTTTTATGGGTCCGCAGCCTCTGAAATCCCATGTCCGCAAAAGGGAAATAAAAATTGGTAGAATTGACTATTTGACTATTGACTATTAGTTTTTCTTTAAATGTTCACCTTTCTCGTGCACTACAAGTCTGTGCTCATAAGATGTAAGTAAGAATGACCAATTGTCTTAAAATTTGAGATTCAGAATTACAACTTGAGGAAACCAAATCATAGAATTTTCCGTGATATTCTACCAGGAACTGTGAAACGAAAGTAACTTTTCAAAAAATTGACAAAATTTGACATGTCAATGAATTATATGGCTCTATAATATAGACATTCAGAAATCTAATAAGGAAAGAATTTTTTCTGGGGGGTTATGGGCTCTCTCAAAGTGGTTATTAGAATTTTAGCCTCAAAATAGCAAATTTGGCCCCTTTTCAGAACAACCTTTGCTCCTCGTTTAGAAATAATCTGGCCATCCTACTTTGATACTGTTTTGGAAATTTTCACTTTTTTATCTCCACCATTTTTAATAAAAAACGACATACTAAGCACATTTACGAAAGCAGAAAAGTATCCAATGGAATTTCATAATGTGACGTAACACATTGGGAGGTGGGTAGGTAGTTTCGATTTTGTGAAAAAGTGTGGCAGGAGGTGGGTGGATTTCTAAAAATGCCTAAATTAGTGTGATGTAATATGTGAATGGCCCCTTATCCTGTAAATACTTTAAATTTATTTCTAATGAGAACTCAACCAGCCTCAGGTGATTACTACAGCAAAAAGGCATACCTGAGAGAAAATGCCCACGCATGGAATTTGACCCCCAGGGTCACAAGCAAGATTTTCAGAACAGTTTCTTTTTATCCTGTAAATATTTCAACTTTCGCTTCTATTGAGTACTGAACTAGCTCCAGGTGAGTACTTTAAGCCAAGTTACAGCTAAAAAGGCAAATTTGAGGGAAATACCCATATAAGGAATCGAGCCCCAAAGCCCTTAAAAATCGAACTTTACGGAACATAATTATTTCAATCAGTAGATGCTTTAAATTCTGCTTCTAATGAGCACTGAAACAGCCACTGCTGATTAATTCGAGCTGAATTATAGCTAAAAAGGCGTATTTGAGGAAAAATTCCCAAAAAAGGAGATTAGACCCCAGCACCGCAAAAAGTAGAAATTTTCACGAAATTTTTGTTCATTTTGTACATAATTCAGTTTCACTTCAAATGAGATTATGGCCAGCCTTAGGTAGTTATTTTGAGCCAATTAACATTCAAAAAGGCGTATTTGAGAGAAAATGCCCATATATGGAAATTTAGCCCATTAGTGGCCCCAAAAATCAAATTTTTAGGAATGACTCCTCTTCATCTTGTAAATATTGTAAATTCCTTTTCTAATGAGCATTCAACCTTGTGTGATTACTTTGAGCCAAATTACAGTTAAATAGGCTTATTTGAGGGAAAATGTTCATAAAAAGCAAGTAAGCCCTAGGACCTCAAAAAATCACAGGAAAATTTGTGTTTCATCCTATAGATAATTTAATTACACTTCTAACGAGCCCCAATTCAGCCTCATGCTATAAGTCTGAGCCAAGTTATTGAATTTATTCCCAAATTTCTGCATCTGGACACACTGCAACAGTTCATCCAACATTTCATCCAACATTTCTATGGAGATTATGATTTGAATATGCTGTGAAGGAGCTGTGCGTTTGAGACTGGGAACCACGATCAAAATGCAAAAAGCGCGAGCTTTTTTTTTTAAGGGAGAACGCGCGCACAATGCCAACAATGTTGGCTGAGGTGCTCAAACGACGAATCATCCAACATTTGAAAAGAATGGAATTGTTGGCTACCGTCACGCAACATTTTTGACTAGAATCAAACTTCACCCAACATCTGAATTGTCAATGGTAGATGATCCAACATGCTGTTCAAACGATCCAACATTTCACACAACATCAATGTTGGGTAAAATGTTGGATCATTTAAGCAGGCCTTAATGAATCAGGAACATGCTTTTGTTTTAAACAGAGCTTCTTTTTGATTCGTGCTTATTTTTATTCATGTTCAGGCTGTAATGTGCAAAGACCGCTAGCAATTTATCATTCTTGACTCCCATACCTCAATTTTGAAATGTGCAAATGCCTTTACAAATTCTGATTAATTTTGCTTTTGAAAAATTGCTGGGCTTTTTGTGACATCAACAATGTCCAGTTTATTACATATATATTCGATTGATAGTGTTGTGTTGTTGTATATTCTAACGGTAAATCTTACTATATTCAACTGATGATGGTTTGATGAACAGACCGAAACATGTCTTGCAAATTGAAAAATATTTTCGTGTTTCTTCGTGTACTATTTGAGTTCTAACTTTGCAATGCATTTCATTAGCTATCATTGTAGGATACATAACAGCCTTTTAGCTTTTAGTATATTCTTGCCTTTGTCATGGATATTGGTTTCAAACAGTTGACTTTTTCCATGTTATATGAAATGTTCCCATCATTCAATTGCAATTTTTTTGTACATCGTAGTCTCCAACAATGCCTTGAGAGGGTCTAATAGCCTTGATGCAGCATTGGTGCAACAATACATCAATTTTGCTGACAATGAAATTCTCCCATCTGCTTGTACTTGGGCTTTCCCAGCTCTTGGCCTCAGACAGTTCAATAAACAAGAGCATGCCAGAGCAGTTGCCCACATAAAGAAATGCCTGGAGTTGCTGAATAATGCCTTACTCACAAGAACATTCTTGGTTGGGGAGAGAGTGACACTTGCTGATATTAGTGTTTGCTGCAATTTGTTGTTGGTTTATAGGCATGTCTTGGATCCTGAAACCCGTGAAGCCTATCCCAATGTAAACAGATGGTTCATGACTTGCATAAATCAACCACAATTTAAGAAAGTGATTGGAGAAGTACCCCTGTGTGTAAAATCTGTGCCCTTTGATGGTATGAAAGTTTGTATTCAAATTTGCATGTGATGCAAGCACCCAGACTGTTGAATTGAATTTAAACAGCAACTGAATTGTGTAGTTTCAGTAATTATTTTCCTAATTTGTGTAATGTGAGTGGAAGTATAATATAGATTGTGCAGAATCTTTGCCTTTGAAAGGTTGGTTTATAATGCTAGAGGGTTAATTCAAGGCTCTGAAATAGTTAGGAAGTGCAAGGTGCTTTCCTGTAATTTCATCCAAGTTTGGTTGTTTTGCTGGCTATTTACCACATTTTTGACATGACAAGCTTTGCTTTGCTTTGCTTTGCTTGACCCATTATCATTTGCAGAAGCTTTATTTGGTAGAGAACTTTAAAGGTTTTGTTTCATTGTACTTCAGTAGAGGACTCACTCATAGCAAGTCATACTTTTTGCTTATTGCCAAAACTTTAAAAGTGTATTTGTATATCCTTGCTGTCTTGCACTTCCATTTGAAATAAACCCAATGTTTTGGAATAGTTAAGAGACTATAACCGAATTTGCTAAGGAGTTACAGTCTTCGTCGTTTAATACATGGATCACATGAGCACACATCAACACACACATAGAGCCGGTAATGCGAACGATTGATCACACACTTGAGTCAGATATTTGATCGTTGAGTTTTACCCTTAGTTTAGGAGCGAACGCCAACCAGAACTTGATTGGATTTCCTGCAAGCAGAACGATTTAACCCTCCCTATTTGCTGCCTGTTTCACATTTTTCAAAGCCAGTCAAACCTTCTTCAATTTGATGTGTGAGAATGACAATAATCAGATTTCCTAATTGTGCAGTTGAGTTTCATGGTCTCATGGTTTCATTTTTTATGATACTCTCTGACGGTAAATTAGTTGGTGGGTGGTACTTGAGTCAAGTCTGTGGCGTCATGGTAGAAAATTCTATTGAGAAGTTTTGCGTAGTGGAGGAACGCTGAAACTCAGCACAGAGCCTAGATGAATAAGGATTTCGAAAACATGTTTTCCCCCTGTCCCATGTTACTTTGTAATTGTAAATGGGATATAATGTTGAGGACATTTAAGTGGTTTAGTGCTAAATTCAAATTTTTATATTTTGCCTAACGTGTGTTTGTTCAAAGCTTGACGCAACTTACAGTCGTTTTGTGAACAGACATGACAGAGCGTGATGATGGGGAGGAGGTGGCTCAATAATGGCAGTTTTAGCGTGACATAATCACTGAACTGCCCCCCTGACAGTGTGAATTGCATGCATGAAAAATATTATGCGTGTGGTTTACCACACAATAGTATTTACCTTATGACGAAGACCGGAGTTATTGAAGTTTTTGGCATGTTTTGCAATCAACTATTTTTTGATAGAAAAACTTCAAACTTTTATTGAGTGAAAATAGTAGGTTAAGTTTCTTAAGCATTTGTTTTCTAACTCCTTCTTGTGGTTATTATCAGTGAAAAAGTTTGAAGAACTTCACCCTAAACAACCGAAAAAGGGTAAGGATAAAGGAAAGGACAATCAGCGTGAGACAGAAAAGGCGTCCAAAGAACAGGAAGTGCCTAAAAAAGCAAAAGAAGAAGAGCCGGCACCAGTGGCACCTAAAGAGAAAAAGGACCCATTTGCTAGTTTGCCCCCTCCCAAGATGGTTTTTGATGAATGGAAGAAAATTTATCGAAACAATGATACTGAAAAGGTTGCTATTCCTTGGTTTTGGGACAATATTGATAAGGAAGGTATGTAAGCTTTGTTTCTTTAGTTTTACTGAACTATTCTTAATATTTTTGTATCATCTTATCTGTAGTGGTTTTGCCAATTCACTCTTAGTTTGAATTGACTTTGATATTTCACCCCATGGTATCAATTTCAAATGCGTCATTGTAGCAATAGAGTGCATAGAAAAAATCTGTATGTCTCCCATTGGTTAGCACCACGAATTCACTGACGCAAATTTTGTGAGTTTATTAGAAGTATATTCTTCTGTTTTCCTGATTTCTACAGGTTACAGTGCATGGCTTGCGGATTACCAATACTCTGAGGAATTGAAGATGGTCTTTATGGCTTGTAATTTGGTCTCTGGCATGTTTCAAAGACTTGACAAGTTGCACAAGAATGGTTTTGCAAGTGTATGTATTTTCTCTGAAGGTAGTAAAATTGAAATTGGTGGACTTTGGATATTCAGAGGTCAGGAGCTTGCTTTTAAGGTGAGTTATATAGCATTTATAGTTCTTTCTACCTATGTTATTTAGTGCTTGATTTTAGCCTCCTTGTCAATAGAGAATTTAAGTGGCAAGGTAGCATGACTGAGGATATGACAAGTGGTTGGAATTTTGATGTGTTCAGAATGTATGGTTCATTTTGGTGATATTTTCTTAGCAATAAGATGCCCACCTTTCACACATTATTCAATAGCAAACATGACTTGTCACTTCAGATGGTTCTTTAACCAAGACTGTCAATTTTTAAGGGAAGTTATACATTGGCCCTGGTAGGTAGGTGTAGGCAGTGCAGATGCTGGATTAGCTTTCTCCACTATATGAGTCGTTATTACTGCAAAGTAAGATGGTTCCCCAGACTAGACTGTTGATAGAAACTTGGGACATGTTTTTTGACTAATGTAGGTGAATTAGCCCAGATTCTAGTATAATATTGTCATAATAGCTCGTCTTTTGATTTTGCACTAGCACAATTCCTGAAATCTGACCAAGGCTTTTGTTATTAGACGTTGTGTTAATGGGTCTCCGTTGGTGAATATTGAAATCTTTCTACTGAAAATTCAAACATGACATTTCGAAAGTAGATAAAACTTCCAGAATTTTGCAAAAGTCAGATGGAAATATTAATCTATTCTGACGTTATGACAAGTTACGGAAGTTCACCAAAAATTATCAGTTGTAGCTTGTAACTTGTAATCCTAGTAACTTGGAATGTGGCAAAAGTTTTGAAAGATTAATTAGCTCCATCTCATCATTTCGACACTGACAAATAAACAAAATAGCTTCATGTTTGTATTAGTTTCAGGAATAAGATCTGCATGTTTGGTATATTTGTTTACAGCTTAATGAAGACTGGAATATCGATGCAGAGTCCTACAATTTCCGCAAACTTGATTGGGATAATGAAGAAGACAAGAAATTGATCAACTTGTATTTAATGCAAGAGGGCGATTTCCCTGGAAGACCCCCAGTTGATCAAGGAAAGATCTTCGTATAGAGAGGATAATGCACTGCCTTAGTAGGTGCAAGTGAATTATATGTGTTCTAAATGCAATCATTGAATTGTTGAATTTACAATGTGCCTGTTTGTTGCGTATTTGTGCTGCTTGAAAGTGAATTCAGCAGCAGCTCTACTGCATTATGCTGATGCAGTGAAGGTGCAAGTTATTGAGCCATTGAAAGATATAGTTGGGGATATGCGATAGGAGACCCTTTCCCAAGTTTAAGGTACATTTAGAAATATAGGGAATGAGAAGCCTTTTACTTAGTGACCGTGGGTCAATTAAATTTCTTTTTCAATTCAGTTTTGCTAAAATTGTAATTTTATCAATAACTACAATAGCACAACTACAATATAAATATCCAGAATGTTTTGATGGAAAACTTCTCTAAGTAGTTAAACTATCGACAAGAGGTCACATTTTCTATTTTTGCATCATTTCTTGTAAACATTAAAACATAAAAGTTCACATTGTGGTCTGAAGGTGCTATTTTTAATTTGTTAAAGGAAAATATAGAAGATGAATTCCTTATTTCCCTTGGCAACTCATTCCATAGTTGGCCCCTTTTTATCGAGTTGAGGCCAAACCATATCAAATAATATTTTTGCCAACTAAGTAGAGATCCCTACGGTGCACAGTGCGTTACCGAAAATGATGTTTGATTTTTCATTTTAAAGACTTAATTGGCGAAAAATGAAATCTTTCGAATGAAAATCAAACATCGTTATCTGGAAATAGATCAAATTCTCGTATTTTGCAAAGAGAACTCGAATCAAAATCTTTATCCATTCAAAAGTTATGGCAATTTGAAGTTGTGGGAATCCACCGAAATAATGATCGCAATTTACAGGAAAGTCGCGTAAATAAGAACGTACTTTTTTAAAAAGCAGACTGGCTAGGGTTTTATAGAAGTGGTACGTGTGATATTTTAGGGGTAGGATTAATATCTCAAGAACACTGAGAACTATGCTGAATAGAACATTGGAAAACAGGTTTGTTGATGGCTTAAGTGAATTTCCATTTGTAGAAGATCGATCACAGTGCAAAACAATGAAAATAAAGTAGTTTGCATATGCACTGAAGCTGAGAATTTTGAAGCTTCATGTTTTACCTAACATAAATATTGATGCCGAAGATGGAAATCGCAGCGTTTTGATCAATTGAAGAAGATGAACGACGACAAAAAGAATCCACATATTTCTTTGTCGATACTAAAGATTGATCCAGGGTAATAAACAATACACCAATTCGATATAAGCGGCCGCTCTTTCGCTATGGGGTCTGGGCGCGAATTAGGGGTGAAAGAACTTTGCCAGCTATATGTTCACAACAGTATTGTGCATGTCAAGCAGAGTTCAGTATTCGAAATTTGACAAAAGTTTCGCTGTTTTTTCAAGTTTTACTGTCTGCGTGATCTGATATCAAGAAACAGCTTTTTTAAAAGCTCTTGTGCCGCACAATACTGTTGTAAACATGTAGTTGGCAAAGTTCTTTCACCCCTAATTCACGCTCAGATTCCTAGCGAAAGAGAGGCTGTTTGTATCGAATTGGTGTATTCCATGAAGACTATTCCATTTAACTGACTTATGAAGACTATTCCATAAATATCTCATAAGAACATGGAAAGAAATCAATCTGTAGGTTCTTGTTTCTTATGTTATTGTTTTTGCGGGGTTTTACTGTACTCTCAAGTGCCAAGTAAAGGAGGGAGGGGTTCTATTAAACAGGCTGTTGGAAAAAGTCCAAAATTGAGCTAACTGGGAGGGGGGTCGGAATTTGAGAAACTGCTTAAAATGATCACAAAACGATGGAAAGAACAAAACCAGGTTATCATGAAGGATAAAACAACAATATACACAGAAGAACGCTGTTTTGCCTTGGAAGGCAGTTGCGTGAATAGTAGTAAAGTAAGGAGTATGGTAGCCCATTGTTCTCATTTAAAAATTAACTTTTATCAAGTTTAAGTTTCTAAACTTATTTTTCATTTTTGAAATCTTAACTTTATTTTTGATTTAAAAACAACATTTTAAAAGCATAACTTAAGCCGTGTCCACACTACGCAAACTAACATAGGTTCCACCTACATTTCAACTAACCCAGGTTAGATTTTCCTAGTGTGGGCAAAACTAACCTAGGTTCGCACCAGGTTAGTTTAGCCCAGCTTCGGAGATGGGTTCGACCTAGGTTCGCCCAGGATAGTTGTGAAAAATGTGTAGACAACCTAGGGCGAACCTAGGCTAGTTTTACACTTGAGGCATGCGCAGTGGCGGCTACAGTAATTCGATCGTTGCTTTTGAGTGCTTCTCTGACTGTAAATGGTGCTTTTGTATGCATAATTATTAATTTACATCAGCAGCGGCATAATGACGCTCGTAATTATTTTCAAAAGCTCAATTCTTCTGTATTATTTCAACTGTAGTATCGCAAGCTTTGTTATTGCGATTTTTAGAAAAATACTTGAACTGCAAGTGTTAATACCGTACACGTTGTTCTCGGCTATGATTCAAATTTGTAACGAGGATTCTTAATAACATGTCTCCTGTACATGCGTAGATTCTCTTAACCTAGGTTCGCCCCATGTTTCTCTCCTCATTGTAAATTAGTCAACTTCAGTGTGGACACAACCTGAGTTCGCCCTAGATTAAACTAACCTGGGGCGAACCTAGGTTAGTTTGTGTAGTGTGGACACGGCATTATTTTCATATTGGAATTTGAAATTCGATTTGTAAAAGAAAAGTTTCTAGCGGCCCAGTGTTCTCATAGTATACCATAATGCTTTTCAAAGAAGATGCGACCATTACCACATGTGGATATGTTAGAGCGACTGGTGTAAGGTTGAGGTTGTTGGTCGGCGAACAAGATGTCAAAGAAAAGGCAATCGCTGTGAAACGATCTTCAGACCAAACTGAACAGAAAGTGAATAAAATTGGATGGCCATAGTACTCAACTATGCAATGTTGCTGCTCGCCATAATGCTATGGTTCATAAGCTTTAGAGCCATTCAAGTATTACGTCACGCAAGGGGGGTGGGGCGGTCTTGATTTCTGTGACAAAGTGTGAGAAGAGGTGGGTGGGTTGTTTTTGCAGTGTGATGTCATATTTGTTAAGCAACTCGATGTTTATCACATTTTGCTTCGTAATAGAAAATCTGGCCATTTTTTAGGACAAATTTGGCTTCACGTCTAAAAATAATCTGGCAATCCAATTTTGATGCCATTTCGAGGCCAAAAGAGAAGTAATAAACACAATATTATCAGAGCAGAGAAATATCACATTGTAATTCATAATGTGACGTCAGATATAGGAGGTGGGTGGGTGTCTAAAATACCTAAATTAGTGTGACGTAATATGTGAATGGCCCTAATAGCTGACAGACATACAAAGCTGCATATTGAAGTTCAATAACGAAGACCTGACGTTTGAACACTTCAACAGTGAATGTGCATCGCATTCTCAATTCTCCACCGCTTTATACGATTTGCTTGTATCAAATGAGCGGCTTTCCTGCACAAATATTTCGCAGATACAGCTTCGTATCCGAACTTCCCGGTACGTCTGTCTGTTATCAGGTTCAGACGAAAGCTTCTGAACTATAATCTCATGGGGGCAGACCTTTTGCTTCTTTGGTTGCTATGATTATTCACTGTTGTTTACATTCTACTCATTTGGCCTGAAGCTCATTCCACACCAATCAGCAATTTCTCATGTCACATGACCATTATGTAAACTTTGCTCTGATTGGCTGACCCTCACTTGGAGGACAAGCGGTGGGAGAGAAAAATGCATGGCCTACCAAAATAAAATTTTCTTTTGTGATAGTCCTTGGCAAGAATGGTAAATATATTGTGTTCACGAAGTGATTTATTTACGATTTTGTAAAGCACGTAGAGCTGTGCTACATATAAACTATATGTACGAAATACTATCTGCCCCAACGTCTCAAAGAACCTAGAACCCCTTCATAGTTCTGCTCAGGTATAGTACGTAACAAAGGACTGCATAAAATCAAGGAATAATATAAATAATGAGAAAAACATAAGCAACTAACGACCAAACAACGTTTCAATTGTTAACAGCATGAACGTAGATGATCGCATCCAAACACAGGGTGCATTTTTGTAAGCTAACTCTATGAGATAAACCCATAGAAATACTAGAACTAGAATGAGTGCTCTATTGTTCTAAGCTCTGTGGATTGACACATGCATGCGGAAGCAATATGGCTGCCAACGACTGGCCAAAAGACTGATATTGCTACTGATGACCGCCTTTATAAAGGAGATTTTCCCGCAAATGTGTAGCAGATATTGATTATTATACCAACTGCAGTCGATTTTCTGCAACAAGGAATTGGAAGAATGACAATATATCGGTGAAACGCGCGCCATTTAAATCGATAAGTTGCTTTAGGCTATTGTTCTGCTACTTTTCTAGCTTGATGGTACAATATGATAGTAAAAAAGTTGAGTTGTTCTAAAAACAATGAATATTCAAGAAGATTGCGTTTGTGAAGACTAAGTAGCCATGGCCTCAATCACCCTTAGAGTTTTCAGCTTTCTATTTCAATATTCGTTGCGTAACAACTCTGGAGTACCGAATAACCGGGGAAGGGGTTTGGAAAATTTCTTGAAAATTAATATTCAAAAGGGTTAGAATAAATTGGGGGTTTTCAAAATAAAAGCCGTGTATATTTCGATTAGCTACTTTCACATTATCTTTCAAATACTAAGAAGGACTTTGAAAGAGAAAATAGTAAATAATGTGGATTTAATTTACTATACCTCAGAGGACCAATACATCGTACGAAATCCTCCAAAGTAATAATTTTGGGTTGTTAAAAGCGTGAAGAGCTTAAACACTTCGAAAACTAACAATCACAGGTGACGATTGTTGGATACTCAAGAGTAAACCAGTGGTGGTTTTTCAAGAAAAATCGGGAGTGCAGTGGTGCTGAATTTTCCGACAATTTAGAGGTAGCCGAGTATTTGCTGGGTACACGTTCTGTACTAAGAAAAAGGCTGATAAGACAATTGAGACTCAGCCAAATAAGTTCTCTTATTTAAAAAGATGCGTATTTAGAATTAAATCAATGGCACCTTGAGAGAATCTTGCCCCCCTCCCGAATAGCCGCTAAAGTAGTAAACACATCGATCATGCAAACAAGATGGGAAACAAACACAGGTCTTGGAAAAATGCCTTAAATTAGGCTCTGATCCTATTACCGTATATTCCCTCGTTTTTGTTGGGGCTGCACTTTCGACGATGCAGTGCATGTAAACATGTTTATCAGCAAATATCTGCCATCAAATGGATATATGATATCGAACACCTTGCATGATAGAATATCTACACAAAAAGGAATTCAGAATCTGTTTTTAAAGCACTTGAAAACAATATTTTGAGAAGGTCGGCTTGGCCTTTTGTCAGCAAAGGACTTACGCTAGATGCATACTGAGTAACTTAGGATGAAACTTCAGTTTTCTCTCTCCTAAAGCCGGATTCTGCTTTAAGATCCGCCTTTTCTCACGCCAAAATGTAGCACAAGACACAACCATTCATATTATTTAGCTAGGTATAAAATAGAGCAGTCAATGTCAAACTGGCAATAAATGTTTTCTATGCTATCCTAGTTCTTCCTCGCCTCCTCTCCGCATCGAGGTCGCTGCGCATTGCACAGCTTATTTCCTTCTGATTAGAGATATGATCCTATTGACTGTTCCATCACGCTCTTGACAGCAATAAATTAAAATTTGATATATAAGCAATAGACTATTCGCCTCCAATTCACGTCGCCGCCTAACCCATTCAATTCTTCTACATCCCGTAAAGTTGGGAACTGATCCCCAGGAAGATTATAGGCAAACTGATTGCCATTTTGCAGTGTCGAAAAATCATTCTCGACATCATTTGTGGGGTTTGCGAGAAACTGATTCTCTGGCCCCTCTAGATCTGCAGCTCTTTTTCTTTTCTTGCTTGCAGGAGCGATGGAATCTTGCAACAGCGCTACCAATTTTTCCATTTCGGTTTGCATTCCTGCCACCTGTGTCCTTAGGTCATTGAATTGCGATTGAGAGACGATTTCCGTTTGTTTGAGGTCTTTATGCTTGGTTCTTTGCCTTGCTCAGCATCTTGAGATTCCTCAATGCTCTTTCCCATATCGTTTTCCATCGTATGCCGTCTCAAGAAGGTTACTGGAACTGCGCTCGGAAAAAAACTGCATGCTAGGGCGTAGTCTATTGCTTATATATCAAATTTATTGCTGTCAAGAGCGTGATGGAACAGCCAATAGGATCATATCTCTAATCAGAAGGAAATAAGCTGTGCAATGCGCAGCGATTTCGATGCTAGGAGGAGGCTCGGAGAACTCAAATCGGAGTTCATCGAGTCTCCTCCAATTAGGATTTAAGCGTTGTACTTCCCGCGGTTTTTTGCCAGTTATTATCAGCCATTGTGATTTCCTATTGATTTGTCAAGTCACGTGACAAAGTCCTCATTCTAGTCCTACTATTTCTATGGGTACACCAGGGAAAATTTTTGGAGCGCCGAAAACGATGCCTGTGCAGTAGAGTCCAGTTTTACAATCCAAATGCACCTTCGATATCAACTGGATCTCGGTTCTATTGCTCATAATCTTGCTTCTGTCTTCTTGTTCTTCGTGATCCTGAGTTAAGTCTGTCTGGTATAAAGATAAAACAGAAAGTTTAACCTGTGATATCCCTTCTTGACTGTCTTTCTTGAGTTGATGTACGGAGCAGTCTCAGCCTTAACTCGTCAGTGCTTACGTTCGATCGACTGGCAACAACATACCATTCTTCCTCCCAGATACAGCAACACACAGCTCACTATGCCAAGCAATGTTTTCCCGCCGCTTGCCCTCCAATTGAAGATCAACCAATCAGAAGTTAGATTACGCAATGGTCATGTGACAAGTGTAAGTTGCATATTGTCTTTTCCTTGACATTTTGATATTTTGTCAACAATAGTCCCTCGCCTGAATGCCTAAGTTAAAAGTCGTGCCTGTCCTGTGCCGAACCTACTTGCAATAAGTTAGACTGTGAAACGACGATAGCACGACATACAATGAAACGTCGAACCAAATGGGTCGAGCTAACTAAATTCTACATCAGTTATATAAGGTATTAGGAATTGGTGCAGTCTTGGACTGAAAATAGTCAGAAATGATTCATGCATTAGAATCGGTACATAATAGGTCCGACATTTGAATTGAAGTCGTGTCGTAGTCGTGCTACTCGACTGGATCTGTAAAGCCAATCCACGTGTTACATGGGTCACATAACCTGTAAAATAGCGCGCTATGATTGGTTAAGGTTTTATGTATGCAAATAGAAGCGCGAAAACTGGGACAAGTCTATTGCCGTTTGCTGTGAATGTGAAGAAGCCTTTCTATTTGTTTGAAAACTAGAAACTTTCGGTGATGTCAACTCTACGAATCCACCGTTGAATGACATGGAAAAAATAGACGTTTATGACTTGCAGATGTTCCTGCTGTCAAGAAGGCAGACTTGGAGGTCACGCTGGCGAAGGCTTTAATCAACTTAGGCCGTGAAGGTAGTGTTGAATTTCACGAAAATCCCGCTCTTTCATGCTCTTATCAAATCAAACGTACTGTTCAAAAGTGCTTACTTCATGTATCAGGTTCTGCATATTAAAGATCGACGTTTGATCCAGGCCTAACATAATCACAGAAGAGTAAATATTCACTACTCTGTGACCTAATGCAGTGGCGAAGCTAGCTCTGACGAGTTGGTCATGCAAAATTCAGTGCGCATGCGCAAATATGATCACGCATGCGCAATGCAATCCTGTTCAAAAAGTATGAGTTATAAACCAGCTCTCATTGGTTACAATAATGCAACTATATATGATTACTATCTACTGTTCAGATGCAGTGCAGAACTTAGTACCATTGCCAAGGCAAATTAGTTCTCAATATAGGATACTGAGTTAAGCTCAAGCCCCACGTCAAGGGTTTGCCTCTTGCTTGAGTTTCCTTTTAGGCTTAAGGAACCCCACCAATTCCATGGCAATGAAGGAATTGGGGGTAAGCAACCTGAATAAGTTTGTTGGTTTCCAAAAAAAGTAATGGCAATTCCTCTGTTTGCTGACTTTTCCATTCATTTAGGTATGTCCAAGGACATAGCTCACAAGAAAATAGCAGTATTGTTCCAGATCCATTGAGAATTGCCAGAAACACAAGAATTTTTCTACAATCCCTCCCTCCCTAACTTGCTCTATCTAATCCGCCAAAATCTATAACACGAATCAGTAATATGTTTATGGGGAGTATGGGGGCATGGTGACCCCAATATTTTCAAAAATGCAAGAAAGTTGGTCAAAATCTGGCTATGCTGCAAGAGAAATGATCACAGTAATTTCTGTGACCTTGCTTTTTTTAGTAACGGTAGCTGGTCAAATGGTCAAAATGCCCTCCCCCTAATGAAAAGTGTCTTGGCACATCTCTGACACACATCATCATGCTTTCCAAGCACTAGCAATCTATGGGGTGTTCTTCCAAAATTCCTATAAGATATCCTCTTCCAAATTTAACATCAGCAAACATGATCAAATTTCTCTCTCTATTGATCATTCTATTCAATCC
>OLMO02000275.1:11539168-11561827 GCA_900291935.2 Cassiopea xamachana
TGACGGAAGTTTCAAATAAAATTGATATTCCAGAACAGCATTACTCATGCAATGCATGACAAGCATGTCCTCTAGCTTCGCCACTGACCTAATGTTCTTTAATAACTACGAGTGACAACGGTTTCTTCTTTGTTGAAAGACACTATGGTATACTATGAGAACAATGGGCCGCTAGCAACTATTTTTACAAATTTAAATTCCAATATGAAAATAACAGTTTGATTTTAAATGAAAAAACTGTTATGTTTCTAAATAAAAATAAAGTTAAGATTTCAAAATAAAAATAAGTTTAGAAACATAACTTGATAACAGTGCATTTTTGAATGAGAGCAATGGGCCACCATAGACAACTAAGTACGGTAAAACTACCTTGCATATGAAGATATCACAAAATACAGGCAAAACAGGATTTGCTTTGTGTACGTACTAGATATATCACCCCACATCCCCCTTGTACGCATTGCGTACGCTTTTGCTCGACCCAGGGCCCCAGGGTCTCAGTTTGTGGGCTTCATAATCAGGAATGTAGGAAGCATTCAAAAAGTGAGGGGCCCCCTTGCTAGTAAAAAAGGGTACGTACTACGCAAGCTAAAAAGGGATACTTTACATTGAAATTTGTGAAAAGTGGGGGGGGGGGCGCGCGTGCTACCTTCCCCTACCGGTTCCTACGTCCATGCACATACCTCACTATACTTCAAAAGTCTAGGAGACAACACAAAGTAAGATCAGCTGTAATTCCACGAAACTGATTCATGGACCCCTAAATGTTTATCAATATGAATTCACTCTCAGATCAGGGCTTCGTCTCTGTTTTGCCTCAGGGCCTTCACGGCAGCCCTAAGGGGAAGATCGCGAATGGGCTCGTTTAAAGTCGATGTATTCGATGTGCTAAGCAAAACCTAGTTTACAAGACCAATATCATAACATTGATAGAAAATAGTCTTTTTTGTAATACAAAAGTTCTTTTTGGCCCATTACTGAAACTTTCCTGACTTTTTCAAGATTCCATTATCAAAACTTTCTTAAGACTTCCTTAGTAAAGTTTTTGAATGGCAAGGTATTGCGCATGTGCATTAGAGAAACGTGAAACGCTTCATCTACACATGAAATGATGATATATCTTAGTAAATAGCAGAAATTAAACTGCTTGACGAAAGGCAACATAACCTAAGTGCTATTTCACAAACAGATAAATCAAATTCTTAATACATGAGCTGATAAACTTTCTTAGGCCTTAAAAAATCTGGTACTGAACTTTTTTAACTTATTGAGCAGTCAAGTACTACTGTCTTATAACCGCCTACTAATAGAAGCAAATTCAATAGAGCTCAAAGAAATTGCGAAGGAAGAGCGGATGTCAAAATGAGAGACAGGGGGAAGCAAGCCATCTTTCTAGACACGTTTTTCCAACCAACCTCTTCTATCAATGGTATTCCTCCAGAAAGAGATGTACCTTATTTCAACTACAAACAACATACAGAAAAAAATACCTATGATAAAAACAACGGGTTCTTTGCATGCGTACTATTGAGAAAACTATTACTGAGAAAACTAAGAAATGTCAAGTAAAATAAACAAAATTGAGCATTCCAATCAACAAAGTCCAACTCCAACACAACAGGTTAAATGTCATCAATATCAATATCACTCCCATCATCCTTAGCAACTTCTTCTTCCTTAACAACAACTTGGTTTTTTGTGTGACTAAATTGAACACCATCATTTTTATTTTCTTCCTCATCATCTTCACTTTCTTCCTCTTCTGCTTCTCTCAACCAAGTGATAAAAGCTTCAGCTTTTTTGTGGATGCTTGCGGAGACTTCTTTACTGACATAGCGTTTTGAAACCTTCAGACAGAAGAATGGACTACTCACAAGATGGATAATTTAAAACCAAGATAAGCATCACAAAAACAGCTACAAAAAGTAAGGCTGCAGCATCCAAAACAAATAATAACGGCTAAGCAATGAAGTGGATCACATATCTCCTACTAGGCGATAATAACATTATATAGCACAATTTTTCCCTGTTCCAGTTTTGCCATCGCTGACGTCATAGTTAACTAAATATTTAGAACAATCACTTTTTCTAAATAGTTATTGAGTTATACACTACCAACTTCAAACGTACAAGAAAGGTAGGTTTTGGGGGGTTTAGGAGCAATATTGTAAAATTCCCTATATGACAGTATACACCTACATCCCCCTAAAACGATTCAACGGTATTCTGGGGCTAAGAAAAGCAAAACAGTAAGATAATGCTCTGTAATAAAAGCGTCCCTTTACTAAAGCACTCCCCCTGGAGCTATGTCCCTAACATATCGCACTTTGCAACTTCAGGTTATTGAGATAAGACCTGTCCATTTATGTGAGCTTGGTTGTCGTGGTAGTGAATGAAATCCACAACTTTTGGTCTGGACAAAGGTAATACCTTCAAGGTTTATGGAGAAAATGCAATATATCTAATAGATGCAATCAATCCCTATCCGGCCGAAACTAAAGTCAAATTCTCTGCTTGCTGCTTGTTAGCATCAAGTAGATTTCGATACCACTTTTCAGCTTTCAAAGTTCCTACAGGCAAAGCTATATCTGTTTCATGATACTCCTGGTCATCAAGTTTCGTAAACTGCGAGCAGTTCTTAGTGACATCAATAATAACCTTTTTAAAAGATCCCGATCTTTGGTCTCTTCCTTTAACTGAGCCTCTTCCTAGCTATCCCCTTCATGTCATCCACCTATATATTATGCAGTCTGCCTCTTCTCCCAGTAATTTCTATCTTAATGCTGTTTCCTTGATGAACATTCATAAAAAGATAAAAGTTTAAAACACAAAACTCACCTTCGGCCCCCATTGCAAAAACACTTCCTCCTCTACTAAATCATTGTCATACAAGCTCTTGAGGATGTGAGGAACTTTACTCATCAATTGGTCTGGATATGATTTGCCAACCAAAATTTCAAAAGCTCCTAGCAAATACTTCTGGGCCTTTTGATTGTCGTGCAGCAACTGAAATAATGTAAAATATGGGTCCCCAATTACGTGTGGAAGATATCTGATCCAAAAATCATGAGTGCGTCCATCATTATCTAACAGATGCACTGCATAAAGTACTCAAATGATATGCCTTCAAAGTCGAAGACATCTCAACATCTAGGAATACGTCAAAAAAAGACAAATATAATTTGACAGTGCAGCACAGTGGACAGAATCACAACACCTGACCCAGATAAGGGAACTGTCTCATATTCAAATCTTTCACAATCAACTAAAAGGCCTTACCCTGAGAAAAAGCTTCCTATACTTCTTTATCTCTTGCACCATATTTTCAGTAAAAAAAATTTCTGCAAGCACCAAAGCAGCTTTATCCTTGACATCAAGGCGCTCTGCTTCAGCGATGATGTCTTTTTCTTGGCCTTCTAATCCATTAGCAGTCTTGCTCTAAGAAGTAGGCTTACGAACTTGTAAAAATCAATTAAGATAATCTTTTAAGAGGATATAAATCTTCCGGTAAAAATAACACATTCAGAGAGCACCATCTGCAACGAGTGTATTCTACAAATGCTTGTGCAAAGATGCTTTGCAATAGGTGACACAAAATGGCGATAGGATCAACTAAAATACTAATGCTATCTTAAGTAGCACTTTCAAGACTATGGTCCACAATAGGAAATATCAGAAATCCTGAATATGAGCCTTGTGCCTAAAAGAGGTCGTAAGCATATTTGGTGAGTTTATATAAGAGGGCTTATATATGAAGGCTTATATATTGGGGATCTGTATTCAAGGTAATTTGCAATAACGGGTGACTTGTGAATGCCAAAACTTCAGCATTCGACGTCTAGTCAGAAAGACTAATAACTACCATTAAACCCTAAAACTTCAGAAAAGAACTAAGATAACAACAGGGGCTATATATGCCAGCTTTGTCCGTCTTCATTCATTATCACTGCCTTCTGATAATAGGTATTTCATTTAAATACAAGCTGCATGGAATTACATGGATTTATATATGGGAGCTTATATTTAGATAATATATATTCATGGGTGCTTATGGGGGTTTATATTTAGGGCGTTACAATATTGCTACTGAATTGGAGCCCCATCAAAATTAAGCGGAAGGCTATATTGACAAAAGTTCTGTGTCTTGTCTTTGATAGAAGTCATCTGCATAAATGCGAGGTATAGGAAAACAACATAGAAAACGTAAAAAAAGCTTCAGACATACCTTCACGAATTGGAAAAACATGTTAATTCGTTCCTCAGCGCTCTTATCCAGATCATCATTCATAACGAGTCCTTTAACACCCCCAGATAGGTCTTCCATTCTCTTCTTAACAGCCTCCTCAGTTACATCCTCACTCCATTCTCCAAGATTGCCCTAATAAAATCATAAACATGTTGTACTGGGTGCAAATTCTAACTATCGAGGTAATCTTTGGAAATCTTTGATTATCTAGTTATCTATGGTACAATTGACCTTGTAAGCGTTCAGTTCAAATAACCTAAAACTACCGGATGAATTTTAACTAAGCATGGATCTTTCAAACCTAAGTGGTTCCATTCTTTACATAAATTATAGAAAATCCACCCAAATAATTCAAAATGTATGAAAGTTAACTAACTTGGTTGAGACATAAGCAAATCATAATTTATAAATGAACACCAAAAAAATAATGCTTTATAGCCTACCAAACAAGATGCATTCGTTTACGTCTAATACAAAACAAAGCCATTTCCGTTATCAGTACGCAGACAGGGGGTCTTCACAAGAGAGCTCCCTGTTCTGACTACCCTCTCTTTTATTCCAGTACAGATGCTATACAATGATACAGATGATTCTCTTCTGCCCTGTCTACTTTCTACCTACTGTCTTTACTCTTCAATCCGGAATAGCAGGGGGTTGTAATAAACAGTGGGGAGGTGGTTGCAAAACGCCTAAATAATGGCTGGGGACTGGAATAAATGGGAGCTTAGCAAAATGCTGTAAGTACAACAATTACAACAGTGAGCTGTAGTTTATGAGATAGGGATGACAAAGCACCATATATTGTGGAAAGCAAGCTCTTAATTATGAAGGCAATCACGCACTTTAAAGCTCTCGTCTAGAAGCGATATTTCAAAATCTGAATAAAACAATTTCAAATTTGGCTCAAAAGTAATAACTGGGGTTGCAATAAGAATATCCTGCTATGCATTTTTGAAAAAATAAATTGAAGTGGGAATGTCAATTCCAGATGGAGAATATTCAATTATCACAGTATCTTATCTTATTACCTTGACGATAGTATGTAGAAAATGAAATAGAAACTGTATCTTGTAATAAGATACTTTTATTTCAAAGTAACTTTATCCTGTAACAAGATTTCAATATTGCTGAATAACTGTATTTTGTAATATAAGATATTTTCAAAAACCCTTTAAAACATTGTGACAGATCTCCACCAGCTTCATTAAGTGTACCAATGCCTTTTCCAAATATGAAACCTAGGTACTTTCTGAAATATTTCTTTGTAAGCTTTTCAAATCACTATAGGTATTTGAAATCACGATAGGTATGGTATTTTAACCCCCCCCCCCAACTGATGAAACGATCTTGGACATGAAGTAATGAATTTTGATCCCATATAATCATGAAATATGGCCTGTGACCATGAAAACTAACAACTATTAGGCCCTCGTATGTCTTACTCACCAACAGAAGCCATGTCAGTGAACAATACAACAGTGCGATGGTTTCATCAAGCCATAAATTCATTGGTAAAAACTTCAATAAAATGCCATCATGAGTTGATTTTAGCTACATATTGTCAGGAAATGTTAATGGACGGCTATATCAAGCACTTAAAACTCTGTCGATCAAACAATTCAATATAGTTCACTACAACGATATAAAGATTTTGTATAACGCCAAAAATTCAATTAGTATTACTATTCTTGAACAAAAGGAGAAAAATTTACTTCTATCTCCAATGACAGCACCAAAGAGATTAGCTTTGTGGGGACCAAATCTAAAAAATACTTGCCTGTAGACCCCCAACTGATTAATTTGATCAATATGTTGGTATAAATACTACTTCTAGCCTATAAATACGATTTGTAGTCAAAATGATGGGTAAATATTTTGTAGACCCCCAATGAAGAGTAAACCAGTCAAATAGCCCACTGTGCATGAAGCATGCACATGTCTATGTTCAACATAATCAAAGATATTTGAATGCAAAAAAATTACCAGACAAGACAACACTGGGTTTATACAGAAAGTTTTGAAAAAATTTCTGACTTTTCCTTAAGAAATAAAAATCTTTTGACCTTTATTATTAAAACCTATATATTTCCCCCTGAGTTCCGTGGAAAAACAACCCTTTCTGCCTAGCCTGATGGGTGAAGACTTGGTCCCTGACTGCTAGCAGCAGTTACTCAAAGCAAAGCAT
The DNA here is from genome assembly GCA_900291935.2 of Cassiopea xamachana. NCBI lineage: Eukaryota > Metazoa > Cnidaria > Scyphozoa > Rhizostomeae > Cassiopeidae > Cassiopea > Cassiopea xamachana. The sequence continues at coordinate 11,545,600 of OLMO02000275.1, forward strand.
TAACAAAACTTTTGCCTAGGGACTGTACATCACAAAACTAATCAACATCTATCTGGGATTGATCAAGTTACAAAGTATACGATAAACTTAGAAAATGACAAACTTTAAATGAACAATAAAAACTTTTTAACACCTCCACCATGATCAAAATGAAATATTTTCCCTGCCTAAAGTATGAAAATATCATTTCCCCTGACAATTGCCAGTTGTCCCCTGACTTTCCCTGATATTCTGTGGGTTCCCCAAACCTAAGTGATAAGGGCTTTTTTTCCTTGACTTTCCATGACCACATAAACCCCATAATGTTAACCTCCAATGCTTACAAGCTACCCACAATTATAAAATCCAGCAAAACTTGTTAAAAGCATCTATCAACTGTGGAATGCAATCAAATATATACCATACTTGGAGACCCTGCTAACAAGAATTGGGTGGATAAGCTATATGAGCGACCTACCTAAGGTAGTAGCTCTATACAGGCAATACAGTACACTTAGTGCCCAAGAGCACCTAATAGGGGATTGAAATGTTGAACTTGTAATCATCTGACAAAATTTAATAAGCTGAGAGATAGAATAAGCAAGTTGTTGAAGAACTACCACTAAACAGCACTTCCACTAAGCAGCACTAAGAAAGTAGAGTTTAATGAGGATTTAGCAATGTTTGAAAGACTAAAGTACCAAGGAATGGCAAAAACCCATGCAAGAGACAAAGTCCACTGATTGATGGAAAACCACTAACACAAATTTAAAGTATGTGGCTAGAAAGGGTGTGGTTGCCATTGCTATTTTAAGACACAGTTCCCTGATATTTTTCATGAAATGCTTACCATTTTCCCTGATATTCTTATCATTTTTTCAACAGATATGGGGTCTGGGACAGCCTAGACCCTACTTTTGCATATTCAAACTTTTGGTTCCATAAAACACAGAACTGCACTTCAAAATGGCTGCACAGAACAAAAAGCAATAGAAAAGAGGGACAACTTGGCAACTGTCACACTCAATTGGATGCTTGACTGAGTATAGTGAAATTCACCACTCTTAAAATGAAACAACAATAACTATATAACTTCCCTGATTTTCCCTGATTTTTCAAAATATTTTTCTCTTCACCCTGATTTTCTCTGATTGAAAATAAAATTCCCTGATTTTCACTGATTTGGTGGCAACTCCTGTAAGGAACCGCTATCTAAAGGAGCTACTGTGGCACAACGAAATGAAACTTACAGAGGATCCTTCTGATGGTGGTAACATGCCACTTTCACCAAACAAATTTCTATCAACAGACTCTGGTTCTTCAGCTGGGGGGCTAATAGGCTCACCATTTGTCTTTTGTTCCTTTCTGCCTTTCCCTTTCTCTCGTTTCCTATTAGGCACAAAACCATACACATAAATTTGCTTTCATATCAAAACTATTTTGCACAAGGCAATTCACATGGTGACAATGAAAGATTGTGTCATATTCAGCTTGAAAGATCCTAAAGAAGAAACTTGATTAGAAACAAAGTAAGAAATAAAAACAGTCAAAAAGCGTCAAATCTTTATGGCAAACTCTAGAACTCATCAGTACGTGCTTGTAGACAGGCAATTGCAGGTATGCACTAGGGGTGTACCAGATCAGCATTTTCAGAATCCCACCAGAACCAGATTTACCAGAGTTTTTATAGAATCTGGCTGGATTTTACTGAATAATTCATCCATAATCAGATTTTTCTGAAACAAAATTTTTATAATTCATCCAAGGTAATATGAAGCCAGAGAAGCAAAAAGGAAACTGCCTTGAACATATCCAACCAGTGTTGCCCGGTGATGTTCCACACAATTTATGTTTGTGACTTTAATCAAAATAGATATAGGGTTTAGGGTCGCATCATTCTTACAACATGGATATGAACATGAAATTGAATGAAATATAATATGAAATTGCAGCAATATTAGTATCATATTTTCAAAACAAAGTAGTCAACATCTGACTTGTCATGAATTCACTTTTATTGTAACTTGGGTTCCTCACATTTCATGGGTTTCTATGACTCAGCTTCCTGCAAGTAAGTTTCTTATAAAAACTGCATATGTGACTCTTATAAATTATTCTTGTATAAAACATTACATATGTGTTTTTTATACATTGGCTTCTTACACAGCATTGTGCACATACTTTTCACAAACGTACTTTATCATCTTTTGATTCAAAATCTTGCAGAAAAGTCAGAATCCTAAAACCAGCCCAAAAACCGCACATCCACCCAAAGGAAAAGCCCACAAAGTGACAAGAAAAAAGCCAAATTGGGCGTGAAAACTGTCCATCTGCCAACCCTTTATCCAACAGTCCTCTGTCTAGTGATGATAATCACATGTATTTTAGATCTGTATTTTCAAATTTTGCTCATTTGGATCATAAAGCTGATTGAAGAGAAGAGAAATACTTATCCTTTAAGACCAGTTTCCATTTCGTAGAATTTTCTAAACTGGTAGAAGTTTTCATAATAAAAGGCATTCAACCCTAGATTTCTATTCAGTTAGGAAGCAGCATTTTGTCCTTTAAACAAAAGGATTCCTGCCCACATGGAAAATTCTACTGACTGAAATCAGTCTTAACACATATTTTATCTACCTTAAGTAAAATAAAAACTTTGATGGTAGGGGACATGTAAACCTGCAGCTACCCTTCCTCCCCTCTATTTGCCAATCTCATAAATGCATGGTTCCTAATGTTTTTTTCTTCTGCTTTTGATTACAGTTAGATTCTTGTTTGTAATATCTACACTGTCATAATTAGTTTTGCTATTCCCTGCACACTGTTACAGTTCTAAATAAAAATTCAAGAAAATCAGATAAATAATGGCAGGATTTTGAGAACAAATCTGGCCAGAACTGGAAAATCAGCAATCTGGTACTGGATTATCTGGTCTACTGGACATCCAGTACAGCCCTAGTATGCATGATCAGACATTAAAACCATCACACAATTAAATGATCATAGATACAAAAATCTCTAAAATTTGAGCACATTTCCCAAATATCTAATTCTCTGTCATAATTGCAAAGAAGGATGCACAGATCTTGCATCACAAGTCCAGTTCCAAGAAGTTCAAAGCTGCAAATAGTGCATAGGTTGGCAAACATGCAAAACTGACACTCTGTATAATATTCTTCAGACCATGGAGTGATATACACTGTATGTAGATATGTAAAGAGAAATATAATGTATTCTAAAGCAATGACACAAGACTCCAAGGCAAGATGATCAAAAGATATGCCTAAAATCTAAATGGCCTAAGATTTCTTGATGCAAGAAAAATTTTACCCTTTTTGTGGAGTAACTGTGTCCAGCTCTGATGATGGTGGGTTTTTCAGGATGAACTGTGCAAGGCGATGCTTTGTATCCAGTAGTCCAGTGTAACCACAAGCAATGCAATGCTGACTAATCTTCTCAGATTTCACTTTCACTGACTAAAAATTAACCATCAAAAATAGACCAAGTCATAATTGAAACAACCAGGAAGATCCATTTGATAAATGTTTCAAGGTATGTTTACACCAACTTTAATTTTTAAAGTACAGCTCAAAGATGTACCAGGCAATGCAAAGGCAGTTACTAACTAAGGTTCTAGTAAGTAATTCAAGAATAATCAAGTTAGTAATGCCACCTTGTCATTCTGAATGATCCTTTAACTATTTCTGTTAATGGAACTGACCACTAGAACCATGATGTAACACAAGACTAAACCTCATATTCTGTGGATTTGAAGCCACAGGGTTCATACAGCCATCACTGACTATTCTTATAAGTTGCACAATTGTCCTTGGCTAATTCAGCACACATAAATTCATTTTCCCCCTGATTATGCATGAAGAAGACCTTGTATCAAAATTGTATAGATCTATTACTTATGCTGTAATGTTAACAATACATGCACCTTTTGACAAGCTTAGTCCTGCATATAGGAATCCATTACTTGGATTGAGAAAACACTGGTAGGTGGTCTTAAACTAGTAGCTGCATGGCTTACACACCCTGAATTTATGGGCATACAATCAACAACTTGGACAAACTGTGAGGGATGCATCATTAAATATGACGAGGTAATACAACATAATAAGATTCCCTTTGCAGTACTCAACAATAACTATGCTTCTAGTATTGATAAATATGCTGTTATAGTTAAAAGACTTTTTCTAGAAAATATTATGAGGATTTGTTGAAGACTATTGGTTGTTTTGACTCTGCTTCTAGCAAGTACTCAAAGAAGAAAAGAAACAGTCAACAGTGTTAAGCCTTTGTCAACCTATTGAATCATTATCAAATTTTCTGTTTCAAATGAGCTTCTCAATTGGATTGACCTGAATCAAAACATTTTGTGTACTGCAGATACACTTGCAACAAGAAAATATATTTCATTGGGTGCACGATCAAGCATTTACAAATAAACTTTTGGATGTGTGCTTTTGCATATGAATCATAGCACTTCCCCCCATTGAAAGCTTTGATTTGACATAGAAATCGGAATACTGTATAAGTAAGTCCTTGTGCCAATGACCCAGAAATACCTAGGAGAATTAAGAAGTCCCTAAATTAATCTGGAAAACAGACATGTTTCCAAATCATACAAACTATTCCTTGATTTTCCCTGAGCATCCTTGAATTTCTTCAAGAACACGTATTTCCCCTGATCTCCCCTAACTGTATGAACCCTGAGCTAGCAAATAGCATCAAAATGCTGGTTTTGTCTAAAGCAGCTCTAAGTATAGAAAATTTGAATATAACCAATCACTCATACCAGGGTTGTTTCTGGGTTCTCACATTCAGGACACAAAACAAATTTCTCAATGAAATTATCCAATATCTCTTGTAGTTTATCAGGATCATGAGATCCATTTACAATGTAACGATCATTTTTCTTATCAAATTGAGTGTTTGCCCCAAGTTCACAGCCAAAGTACTTTGTAGGGTCTGCAAACAAACAAAACAATTCCAGTTATTAAAAAAACTAATGAACACACCAATTCTGACAAAAGGAGGTACTAACCACAGTTAATAACCTAGTACCAAACCACCTTTAAAGAAAACCAAACTGAGTAATTTCAAAGTTCTAACAATTTGGTGACAGAATAAGTACTCAATATCAAGTAACTGTCCCATCAGAGAGACCTGAGGTACAACATTGGGCCTACCCTTGTGTTGGGAGGAGCAATTCTTAGAACTGATGATAATCATGTATAGGCACTTAAGGCACTTAACTGAATCTAGCATAAACAACTAAGTATTTTACTGCCACCAGAGAATGAGAATTGAAAAAGAAATTGGTTCGATTCAAAAATACATTTAGCTTACACTTCCATTGATAATAACATAAACTTAATTCAGGCCTTGTCATTTAGCACATGCAATTGCAAGCACAGACATCCACACATACACAAAAGTTGTCCATGCAATTGATCACACTCAATAATTGTTCTTGAGTGCTTTCCAGCAATTTCAAATTCTGATTTCATTATTTGAAAAGGAAATGGCCTTTATCTTGTCTTCATACAGGTTGACCATAATCATCACTTATTCTGATTTTCAGGAGCAGTCTGATGATGAAGCATTGCTTTTATGTTTTATGTGTACTGTTTCAAATATATCAGTGTCCTTGTTGAAATACAACAATTTTTTTTATAAATGTTATCTTTGTTGCATTTACACTGCTTTTCTGTTTCTTGATTTGATCTGAGCATGCATATGTAACAAAGTTCTTGCCATTGTGATTGCACACGCAAAATCAGTGATGCATGCTTATTATAACACTCATGGTACAAGTCCATAGCCAGGCCTGTGCTTCAGGGGTTGCAAAACTGTCTCAGAGCAACCCTGTGGTACAAAATCTGAAAGCTTATTACCTACTTTATGTTATCAAAATCAAACAGATAATGTGTGTAGGCAATGACACCTGCAGCATGGGGGTAGCAGGGGCCATTGCCCCCCTGCCCTCTGCCAATGGGGGCAAGATTTACCCTTTTGAGAGAAGATGCTTGGTTATTTTTTCTGTACTCTATTTATAACAAACACTCCCAATATTACATTTTCCAGCTATCTGAGAATCCTAATATTAAAACTGCTACTCCATGGCTACAGGTGTGTCATGGTATCTCACTTATGACAAGGCCTTTTTACTGAAAATGAAAGTGCAGCAACTACTACATAAACAACTGAGGTCAGGTAAGGGGCTCTTACACAAAGGTGGGCGGTTCAAAGCTTTAGCAACTTCCACCATGTTAACAACAACAGTTTTGATACCATTTCCTTTGCCTTCAACCTGCATAAAACAACAAAATCAGACTGCTTTACACCTTGCCATATAGTCTGGTAAAGGTAAATGCAAAAGGTGCTAGCTTCAATTGCCAAGAGAAGGGAAAATACAATGAAAACTTTCAGAAAATTAGGAGCACTGGATATGTGCAGAGTGCATTATTCTTCACAAAAACTCTGAGAGTCCTCAATTACAAAGAGTTCTTTGGTGTTTTCATCAACAATTGAAATACAAACACTATTTACTGGATATGCCCTATATGAAGAAAGAGCAGCTTACAACCAATATGTGTACTGAATTCTTTGCTGTTGAGCATATCCAAAACATTACAATGGAAGTGATTCTCGATCTCTCCATCATTCTATACATTTTTCATCAACAGTTTGTTGCCCATCCAGCAGATCAATTCCCATTTTCTCTCACAAATAAAGCTGCTTTAAGTTAATAGCCAATGTTTATTTGAAATATGGAAACATACTCTGGTGATGATTGAATTTCTAAATTGGAAGATATAGAAGTGTGTGTTGCAAATTCCAGTCAAGCCAAACAGTCAAAAGCAATTTGCCTAGCTGAAGGTGTGACCTAATAATACCAATTGCAAAAGAGTTTGCATTACAATCAGTATATTTAACTACTATACTGTAAATCCCCAAATTGGCCCTCCTCAAAAAAGCCCCCCCAAAATAGTCATCTATCCATTGATTGTAATGCAAATTCTAAAATTGTTACTAAGCCCCCCAATAGGCACCCACTCAAGCATTTGACTGTAGCTATTTGAGACAGGGTTTGTACAAACTCCTTCAAAAATATTTCCAAAACATTCAAAAAACTTTTCCAAAGCCAATTACCCAATGTCCAAAACCATGAGGCACATTTTAGCTTGCATTTTGAAACCCCATAAAAACAGAAAATAATTACTTTCAATGCTAAATTTTATGATATTTTGGTGGATTATACTTTACATTATTAAATGAAGGAACATAACATTCAGTGCTTAATACAACATTTAGTTATATGCACTATGATATTGTAGAATTTCCCAAACAAAAATCAAAAACTTTTCCATAGCCATTATGAAAAACATTCCTTTTCCAAAACTTTCCAGGTTCTATCAATTTCCATAACTTTCAAAAACCCATATGAAGCCTGTTGAGACTAAATTTATGCTTTATAGCAGTGGTTCCCAAACTGGGGTCCTTGGTTCCCCAGAGGACCGCAAAGGGATTTTGGTGAACTGTGAGAAGCTGCTGAAGGCTGCAAGTTATAGAGTCATATTCAAAGACTTGCATCTTGCAACTAATAGGAGATGACCTTAAATTTGCTGATGGCATACCTCTGCACATAAAAAAGAAAATCAATTTGGTATCAGTCTAAGTAAGATTGAAGTATGCTTGATCAAGATACTTTCTTCTACATGCTGTCTTGTAAAAAGATGCTACAAACCATGAAAATTCATTGTTGTCCATAGCAAGCCTAACTTTAGGAGGTGCATTCTAAGCCAAAGTGAAGGGTGTGGTTTAAATTTTTTTGGGAACTCAGCTCTTAGACCCTTCTGGAGTAGAAATGCATGTAATATGGGACCACCATGTAAAATATTCTGAAAAGTTTGGCAACCACTGCTTCATAGAGTTACTAAAGGAAAACCAGCTATTAATTAACAAAAAATGATTTGTTTTCTGGGACACACCTTAATGCTTGAATTTGTATAATCACAAAGTAGCTTATTGGTAAACCAATTTCAAATAGAATATGATCAACAACTAGAACAACTATTTAAGCCCCCCCTTGCATAAGCAGCCATGAAAAAATCAAACAAAAAACAAGCTGCCAGGGGGCTTATTTGAGGATTTATGGTATGCTCCATATCCTTTGCTATACCAAAAGTTTCTGCACTCTTTTTATTATCACCCTATGATTTAATCACAAATGTATCTTTTTTATTAAGTAAAATGGATACTTAGATATGAAAGAAGTTCTGGTGAATTCCTAGCTAGAAAAATGTTGCAATAATCTGCTCTTTTGCTTTCACTAGTACATAATAGACTCACTTTTCCATTTCCATAATTCTCATTCAAAGTCCTTATGGTAAACTGATTGGTAATGCCAAAAATCATCTGCTTCAAGCAATGCTATTTGATCTATCGAACTCATGCTGACACCAGAACTCATCAAATTGTGCAAGCTAGTGAGCACCACTTGCAGGCATAAAATGCCATTCTTCAAATTCAGCAGGCAATTTACTTAAGCTGTGCTTGCAGGCACAATATACATTTAATGAGGTATGGTTGACATCAATAAAGCAAGATAATTATAATCATCAATAATACACACCTTTGCTATGAGTTTGGGCATTTTGTATCTATAGAATTGATCAGTAACTTTTCTGTTGACATTAACAACAGCCATTTTGACATCAATTCTTGCTTCCGATGTTTACAATTTCTACTAAATAGTGAAGTTCTTTTTGAACAAATTTCAACATCAAACAAGGTCTTCAAATCTTTTCCAACCATACAAATGCTATAAGGCCACTGATAAGGGCCACCTTTTATGAATCTACTGAAGGAATCAATCTTGACTGGATATAAATTCTTCTGAAAGCTATCTGCAAATCAAAATAAATTTTACTTCAATGGCATATTAATGGTGAGTTCATGATACACAACTAACTGATAGTACCAAGTCAATGAATACTTTGAATCTTCTTACTGGCCACAATGGATTCAAAAGAGTCATTAACTTTTCCATTCACTTAACTTGTCTCAAAGCATGCTGAGTTCGAATGCTCTCAATTACACTGGTGATATTTGAGACACTGCATAAAATGAGGCTCTAGATAAGAGAAACTGACTAGCAAGTAGCTGAACTATAGCTGTAAGAAAAATCTACTGTATTTTCAAAACAAAATATCCCTTTGTGAAAGAGAAATACATTGTTGGTTAATGACTTCAAACACAAGATGAAAGAGTTAAATGTTCCTTGTAACCACTGTTTAGCGTTATGCTGAAAATCATCTTTTCTCCTATTCAAGCAAGTTAATACTGCCTGATAGTCTACCAAAAATCAAACTTAGCATTACAAGTACTACAAATATCAATGCCTCTACCCAAAATGGAATGAAGTGGCTGTTTCACACTTGAGCTATACTTAGGGAACCTGGAGGATGTGGGTGATGGAGGGGGCAGCACCCCTAATGACCCTGAAGGGCATAAGCAGCGGAGGTGGCAAAAATGCCTTTTTCATGCTGTCTATTTATAAAACTCTTCACATTTTCTTCCTACACTAGTTCTTCTCTCAAGGTTGATCGCTCTCTATTTGTTCAAAATTGTGCAAATGTCAATCAAATCACACTTATTCTCATTTGTGTGCAAGCAACAGCTCTGAATCATCTGGAGTTGCACATGCAATGCATGATCCTAGTACCAGAGCTGGATATTTTTGCCAATAATATGCTGGAAGCATCACAATTCACATGATGCGAGCTTTGAAGATAGTACCTTCCCTTCATAGAGGACCAACAAAACATGGCACACAAGAAGTTCCTACTTGACACATGCTGCTAACAGTGATGTTGACAAAGGCAATCTTTCCCATTTGCTGAAGCTATTTTAAGTGTGTGGACACATGCATGTATCATCACACGTGTCTGGGCAGACTGTTTTCTACCCTCCTCTGAAATTCATCAGCTGCCGCACACTATTTATTTCAAAATCAGTGGCCAACACTTAGAGGGCAAGGGGATCTTTAGCTTCCTCAAAATGTGGACTTGAGAATTACAGCATTGTTGTGTAAACAATTACTAGTGCACACTAGTAATGGCTTGCAGGCCAATTTGGAAAACAGGCAGCTCACAAAACAGACATGCAGTGTACAAAAATCCTTGTATTCTAACACATTTATGTAAGTTCAAATTTTGGTTGTCTGACATTGTATCTTCTTTTCTATAAAGTAGTAGAAAATCATAAATTGAGTGGAAGATAATCTAATGAGGTTTTAGCACACATTCTCTCTTACAAAGGAGCACTTTCTACCATTTTGGAGTGTAGCTCTACAAACTATTTTGGGGGCAAGCCCCAGGCCCCTGCTTCTTATACATTTATTATGATAAGCATGGTCATAAAACCAGGGGAGCAGGGGGCATATGGTCCTCTGCTTTTCACACATTTGTGTGCACAGTGCCTTTTTCAGCTTACATGGTTGCCCTTTTCTGGCTGTGAAGGTGTCAAAAATGCATCTACCCTCCCCGCATTTTTCAAATGCTTCCTACATCCCTAACTCATACAAACCCTAGAAATAAGTAGAAAGGCATGTGCAAGTGTAGAAAGAAGTGAACACTTGAAAAAATAAAAACTGGAAAATCCTAAACTATTATAATGAAAATATATTAAAACTAATACTGGTGAAAAGTAGTCCTTAACTTAACATAATGGTGTCTTAAAATGCGAAGAAAAGCTACAACCACGTGCAGCTCCACACAGGTTTGTTGACGTATCGTGCACATGATAATGAATTAAGATGAAACATGATAAATGACTGGAATCAAACAGCACCCACTCACCTAACTCAAGCGAAATCATCCACCTGCTCTTGGGACAGAACCGTCCAAAACTAGCGCAAGTTTAAAAATCCAATCTCTGCCTGCGAGGAAATTGAAGGAAGCTACAAAATTTCTATGTGGACTCAACATATCCTATTAAAATGACTTTTAGCTTCGTATGCAAAACTCAGTTTGAGTCAGCGGTAGATTGCGACAGACCTTAGGCCATTCTGCTATGAAGCAAACAAAAATTATAGCATGACTGTACAAATGACTTTATGTTATAACACAGTGTATCAAAATGAAGCTCGGTAGAAAATCAAGCAACAACTTTAGCATTAAAGTATATTCCATAGCACTAATTCCAGTCTTTCGCAACACAAGCTTTTAAACACTCACCTCCTCTTCCCACACAGGTTTCCTCATGTATAATATATTAGGTAACAGGTAACCTGAAATACAGTATGTTCGAGACCTTATTTGCAGGGCCAATGTAGCTACACGAAGCCAATAACCAATTATGTATTACAAAATTGCTATCTCTTACCTCAGATGATGTAATTCGAACTCGAGTGGCTGCACTGCTGCAGGAGTGCATACGGTCCCCGCATCGCCCAGCCCAGGTTCTCATAATACGTCATAAGGGTAGACGCGAAATATGTTAACGAGGTTGGGCCGCCATTGTCTGTCAAACTTCAAGAAAGTTGGCCCCAATGAGATATTGGTTGGCAATGATTAGGCCGACCGAAAAGTCACCGATCACTTTGACAGCGGGCTGTTTTGCTACTTTTCACTGTTAGGAACCTTTGTCACTACTTGGTACTTTAAAATCTATGCATACCAGGTAGGGGGCCATTTACATAATACGTCACACAAGGGGTGGGTCTTTCGGTCTTTGTGGCAAGAGGTGGTGGGTTCTTTTTAGAGTGTGACGTTACATTTATTAAAAAGTTCGATTACTTTTTGTCATTATTGTAGTTTATTGAATGCAAATACGTTTCTTTAAAGTATTGCTGAAGGGACAATGTTGTAAAAGTATTATTATTATTATTATGACTATTGTATTATTATTATGACTATTGCTAATTCGCAGTCTTTACTCAAATTTTCAAACTTCTATCATTACTGACTCCTTTCAAACACCCTTTATTAAAGTGGGCCGTGGTGTCCTTCAGGGGGATTGCTTGGGCCCATTAACTTTTAACCTATGCTTTAACACATTCATCCGCTATATCTCTGACCAAAAGTTCAAACAATTTGGATTTAGTAGTTCCCTCCTTCCTATCCATTGGTTTCAATTTGCTGATGACGCTGCAGTTATAACTGGCTTAGAAAACGAGAACCAAATTCTTCTAAATCATTTTACAAGATAGTGTACCTGGGCCAACATGATTATTAGAGTCGATAAATGTTCAACATTCGGAATCAGAAAGTCATCTACTGCATCCATGCAGTATCTCCCAAAATTGTTCATTAACCAGGTTACTGTCCCAACTTTGAATATTGGTAAGTCATTCAAATATTTAGGCCGCTTCTTTAATTTCTCAATGAATAACTTTGATCATTTGTCTAAAGTCTTACAGCTTGTAACTGACTTGATGAGAAAACTAGATGACATTCCTTGTCACCCGAAAAACAAACTCTTGCTATACCATCGTTTTGTTCTTGCTAAATTATCATGGCATTTCACAATTGCGAATCTGGGAAAGACATGGGTAACTGAAAACATTGATAACCTGGTTTCTAAACATATCCGTCAATGGCTTGAGCTACCGATTAGTCAGGCACCGCTGAGCAGGGGGGCTGGGGGGCTATAGCCCCCCCCACTTTTTTGCCAAAGCGTAAAAAATTAAAAAGGCGACGATCATCAATCCACAGTAAAGAGGTCTATAAAAATATTTTCGTTGTCAGTCGGGAATTCCGTCGAGATTCTTACCTTATCGGAAAGCATTGGTGATGATTATGATGATGGTAATACCACAATGAATATTATGATTGATGTTAATCGAAAGCGATACGTCACTTGGCATAATACGAACGAAGGGAGCTCAAACTTCAAGATTACAAATTTCTTCACAAAAACGGATCATATCAATCCAGGTAAGCATTATTGTGGAAAATACGAAGATTTTGAGAATATATTTTCACTAAAATTTACACTATTCACTGTACTTGAGCTCTGTATTCTGGAAAATTCTAGGTAATTATTGAAAGGCCCTGACGAGGGGATTCCATTGTTGTATTGATGCATTTTTCAGGATTTTTCTTTGAATAACGTGATCTTCATACAGACCCTGAGCTAGGCCCTAAAGAGGTGACATTTCTGAATTCTAAAAATTTTGGTGGTTTCTTGATTAAGTGAAAATAATTTCAGGGGCTGCATGCAGACTTGGTATAATGAATTTCAATTATTCAATCTGATATCGAATAATTCAACTATAAAAACTTATAAATGGAAACTTTGACGAAAAGTATTGTTATGCCAAAATAGAGTTGTTTAGAAAACCAGCTTATAAAATCATTCAACAATTGACGATGGGCAGCCAAAATAATTGAGAAAACTCTCACACCAGAGAAGTATTAGGTCGTAACTAACAATGTAGTAACAATTTTTCCAACTCTTTTCGAGAAGCATGCTGTCTTCTTGCTTGACGGTCTTGAAAGCGCCCTCTAAAAGGTGTTTTCGATTTCCAGCTCATATCACAACAAAAAGCGATGGCGAGACACCTTTGGGCACTCCGCTGCTGTCAGAACAGGAATCAGTGACAGTGGAAGCATGCGACCCATCTCCGTCAGATTCTTCCAACATACTGCGATACGCTGCTCCAGTTCAACCGTTTCAGCCTCGGAACTATAAATTTCCCAGGACAAAGTTCGGTTCGCAGTTTAGAGCGTTTCTGCCCAAATGGTTTGATGAATTTCCACGGATTCACTATCTAGATGGAGAAGATCGCGTGGTTTGCTTTGTTTGTGCATCTCAAGATAAGAACGAAAAATTGCAGAGCTGCGGAAACAAAGAAGAAGCATTTATTTCAGCTGGCTTTAACAACTGGAAAAAAGCAGTTGAGGGATTTCGTGACCACCAGGAATCTAAATCACACAAAACTGCGTTGACATACCATCAAATTGTACCGAATTGTGCTGATGTACTGGGGATGGTGAACAAACAGGCTGAGATGACAATGCAGACTAATCGCCATTGTTTCTTGAAAATTTTATAAACACTAAGATTCTTTGGACGTCAGGGTATAGCTCTAAAGGGCGACAATGAGAAAGAGTCAAATTTCTACCAGCTCTTACAACTAAGAAGCTCAGACGATAAAAAGCTTGAAGAGTGGCTCGAGAACAAGCGAGACAAATACACAAGTCACGATATCCAAAATGAAATCCTTGGCATCATGTCTCAGAGCATTTTGCGAAGCTTAGCTGCTGACATTCGACCGCACTACTTTTCGCTCATATGCGATGAATATACAGACATTTCAAACAAAGAACAGTTGACATTTTGTGTTCGATGGATTGATGACAAGCTAGATGCTCATGAGGATTTTCTTGGATTCTACAACGTCCCAAATACCAGTTCTGAGACAATAGTCTCAGTAATCAAAGATGCGCTGATTAGATTGCAACTTTCTTTGGACTCTTGTCGCGGTCAGTGCTATGACGGCGCAAGCAATATGCTTGGATTGAAATCTGGCGTTGCAAGGAAACTTTTTACGATATCCAACCAAGAGCACACGCTACGCACTGTCATGCACATTCTCTGAGTCTTTGCGTCAAAGATACAACGCAAAGATGCAAAGTACTTTCAGATGCAATGGACATAGGGAGCGAAATTGTTGCATTGGTCAAGTACTCTCCAAAGCGGGAAAACCTGCTCGGAGATATCAAAGATAACATCGAGCAGGATTTTGACAAGGCGTCTGGAGGATTGACAAAGCTCAGCGCAACAAGGTGGACAGTACGGGCTAGCTGTTTTCAAAGAATTTTGGACAACTACAATGCTTTGATGGAGTTGTGGAAAGAGTCTTTGTCAAGAAAGACTGATCCTGATATCAAAGCAAGGATAATTGGATGTGAATATCAAATGACAACATTTAATTTCTTTTTGGAGTAAACCTTGGGCTAAAAATATTTTGTCACACCGATAATCTTTCCAAAACGTTGCAAGGGACAAAAATGTCAGCAGTTACGAGCAAACGTGTTGCGAATTTAACGAAGATAACACTTCAGAACATGAGAAATGATCAGTGCTTTCATTCATTTTTCATTTTCATATGGTTTACGGAGGGTGGCTCTTCAGCATAGTGCTGGTTTCCAAGAGGCCCTCTATTTACTTTACAAAACTATGTTAAAACATATCATGAATAAAAAACAAAACGCCTAATTACAAAAGTTATTAACAACTTAATAACAATATATATATATATATATATATATATATATATATATATATATATATATATATATATATATATATATGTATGTATATAAAATAAAAAGGAAGACGAAAAGAAAAGAAAGCCTTATTTCAGCTTTGCTTTAAAAACCTTTAGGGAAGATGCCTGTTTAATTTGAAATGGAAGGCAATTCCATGATTTTACACCTCTGTAGGAAAAGCACTTCTGCCCATTTATTGTTGATTTCTTTGGCAGTTGTAGGTCTGTACTGGTATTTCTCAGAGCCATCAGATGACTTTCAGAATTTCTAATAAATAAATTTGACAAATACTCTGGTGCAAGACCATTAAGGGCTTTGAAAACCATAGTGTTAATTTCAGTGTCAATTAAATCCTGAATTGTTTTCAGCCCAAGAGTATTTAGAAGTGGTCTAGCATCAGCGTCATGGCAGCTGCTTGTCAGTATCCTTGCCGCTCGATTTTGAAGCTTTTGCAATTGGTTCTTTTCCATTGTTCCACAATTACCCCCAAACAGAGCAGCAAAATCTAAAGTGTGGCTCTACAATACCAGTATAAAGTGTCTTTAAAGTATCTTGAGGTAGACATACTTTGGCATGTCTTAGTAGGCCAATTGCTCTACTGATTTTTGATGATAGAGCTTTGATATGATCTTTCCAATCAAGATTCCTATCCACTTGTATACCCAAATATTTTGTAATTAGGACATTATCTATTGGTTCTTCCTGTATTTTCAAAGTTAATTCTTCATTATTTCTAGTTAAATTCCTTTCTTTTTGTTTTGTTGATATAACCATTGCCTTAGTCTTGGCAACATTTAATGACAGTTTATTGCCCTTCAACCATTCAGCGACTGTAGTAAGATCTTTGTTCATTGCCTCTTTTAGCTTTTTAATGTCATCAGAACGGTAGGAAATACTTGTGTCATCAGCATACATTGCTACCTTGGAGTTTTTGACAGCTTGTGGTAGGTCATTAA
>OLMO02000275.1:11564858-11581513 GCA_900291935.2 Cassiopea xamachana
ATATATATATATATATATATATATATATATATATATATATATATATATATATACATATATAAAGCAGACTTGTCAATTATACACTGCCTTAATGTAGTGAGGTGTATCATTGTATACTTAAAATATATTATTATAATCATGAAGTTTCAAAAACAAATTTAACACTTAAGTACCGTTCTCTTGTAACTGATCTCAGCAATGACTATCACTCAATAGAATGTCTTGATATATTTGGTCAGTCATCAGAATCTTTTCTCGAAATGTGTACTGAACTAGGCTTTGATAATCGACACCTCCAATTCACTATTTCCAAGCTACTATTGCTATTCGCTAGGGGGGTATCGGATATCCGGCAGGCCGGATAATCCGGCGCCGAATCTTAGATTTGTTGTATATCCGGATCCGGCCGGATCAAGAAAAAACTCCGGCTGGTCAACCAGATTTTATCAATTTTTAAGTTTCAAAAATCAATGAGGCATTAAACTGTCAAAGAAAGATAAAGATGAACAAAACGATGAATACAAGTCTTATTCAGTGTCTATTTTGCACTTTTAAGTATGCAAGTGAAGGTCAAGTTGAAGTTAAAATCAAATTCTGTTTAAATTGTGATGAAGAAAAAGCAACATTTCGCCATTTCGAGGCAAAAGTCGAGAGCGTTTTTCTTCAAAAATGTTCCCAGCTTCTGAAAAGAGCCGTTCTGAGCATACACTAGAGGCAGGCATCGATAAATATTGTTCAGCCAGTTGCGATATGCGATGGAATGAAGACTCGTACTGCTTCCACCAAATAAACGGATTTTTGTTTCTTTCGATGTTTGGCATGTTCATGTAGCCTTCCAGCTCAGCTGCCAAAACTGAGAAAGGAACAGTATTCCTTTGTGCTCTTGCTTCACCTTTTTCAATGACGGGGCTGTCTTCTTGTTCATCAAATAGCTCATCGTAGCAAGATGAAAAGTCAATGTGTATGTCCTCTTGCAAGGAGTCTCCTGGAGGCTCATTTTCTAGGCTTACTCTTCCATCTCCTTCACTTTCTTGCTGTATTTGTTCTTCGGCGACTCTTTTTACTTCTTCCAAGAGCATTATTTTCCCTTCAGCAAACGATTCATGTTGCATGTATCTTCCATTGAATCTGGGGTCTAAAAGGGCGCTTAGTACATTAGGTTTATGAAACATGATATTTAACTTATCTTCACGCTGTGGTGCTAAAAATCGCTTCTTCAGTGCATTTCGTAGCTCGTCCTTTAGCGTGTAGACGCCCGTAGCCTTGACGTTACAATTTTTAAGATATCTGTTCAATGCTGCAACATCTGGAATGACTGATGAAAGCAGGGACTGTTCAGCACTAACTTTTTTTGTGATTTCAAAAAGTGGCTGCAAAAGGCGAAGTACTTTATCCACCAACTGCCACTCATTGGGTGTAGGAACTGGAATTTCATGATCGGATGCATACAACTGAACGGCAGTTTTGAGAACACTAAGGCGCTGCAACATCAGAAATGTACTGTTCCAACGTGTTTTGACATCCTGAACAAGAAGCAAAGGATTTTTGGAACCATTTTCCAACTGAATGTTTTTAAATGATGTGCAGGCTTGACTGGAATGCTGAAAATGTGTAACAATTCTCCTGGCTTTTGCGCACATGTTATTGACAGTTCGCTGGCTAAAAATCCAGTGCTCTATGCAAAGTTGCAGCCTGTGAATAAAGCAGTGAACACTGTCCAATTCAGCAAGGCGTGACGCAAGTGCAATGTTGGAAGCTCCATCACGTACAAGCATCTGGATTCTACAGGGTTCAATCAATCATTCTTCAGGCATCAAATGAAATGCTGCTTCAATTAAAGCACCAGTGTGTTTGCCTGGAAAGTGTCTTGCATTGAGCATCGCACTCTTACTGTTAAAGCTGCCGTCTAACCAGTGTCCTGTTAACGAAGTGAAAGACTCGTTCGAATGTGAGCATGTCCAGAGGTCTGATGTAATTGAAATAAACTTCGCTTTATCCAGCTCATTGGCTATGGAAGATCTAACACTGTCATACAGCTTTGGAAGTACCTCTTGTGTGAAGTACTTTCTGCTGGGAATCAAGTAGCGGTGTTTCAAGTGGACCAGAAGTTCAATGAAACCTTGATCCTCAACAATAGAAAAAAGTTGGTTGTCAGATGCCATCATTTTCACAATCTTGTTGCTTATTGCTTGCGAGCGAGAGTCATTGATGTCCCAAATTTTTGCTGCTTTGAAACTTCCTTCAAGCGTTGTTTGCGGACTGCTCATTTCCTTCAACTTCCTTTCTTTGGGAGTGAGTTGGAGGGAATCAGCTTCCACTTTCTTGTTGGAAAATTCAGAATAGGCAGAATCATATTCACTTTTGTGCCAGCGTTTTCAAATGGTTGTGAAGAGGAGCGGTACTGTAACTTTTCGGGCCTTTGCTCTTCCGTCCCCTTTTCACATCTCTTATACACATGTCACAGACAGCATTTTCATCATCAGCTTGTTTAACAGAAAAGATATTCCACACCAAGATTGAGATTTTGAAACTGATTTTGTTGCCATGTTAAAAGATCAGACTGAATAGCAGGACTGGCAAATCACTCTGAGCGCTGAATATACATGGACTAGATAGAAATATTCACAAAATGAGAAAAGGTTGGAATTTTAATTGCTTCTTTGCGTGAAAAAAACACAGCAATACTATGGCAGCCTTCAAGCCTGTTCACAAATTAGGTGTCATTTCTAAGGCATTCCATTTATTAAATGTTGAATAAAGGTACCGAGCGCGAAAGTGTAATGTCAGCAAAGGCCCACAAGGGGTCTTTATAACCCTAATTAAGGAAACAGGTTATACTGATAGAAAATCCGGAAAGGCCGGATTATCCGGCCGAATTTTAATGTAAAAAATCCGGTAAATCCGGTTCCGGCCGGATTTTTATAAAAAGCGATCCGGTACACCCCTACTATTCGCACGACCTACTACATATTCTGCATGAGAAACAATCCATGGTGTGATCTATTTTATGTATACATATTATATTTTTTTGCTATTTTGTTTTTAATCAACTACCATTGTAAGTCTGCCAAATAAAGATTACCTATTTAGCGAGATTTTTATTTGTAGATCTAATATGTTTATAATGAAGGTTGAAAAAAAACATTCGGCCTGAAAATAGCAAGAAGGGGTACTAAAGCCGGTCAAAATTATCAATTGCTATGGGATAATCCGGTGTTGTACTGCCACATGATCAGTGCAAAAACAGTGAGGCAAATTGAAAATCGACTTGATTTATTTTGGAAGGAACAGCCTTTAAAGTTTGTCTGGCATGCTACCAGCCACTGTGAAACTGCATGCATAGGTGCTTCATATGCCTTTATCTATCTTTCTGGTTTTTAAGTCTACATTTAGTGCCTTTTCTAGGTAATACTTTTTTCAGGTTTTAAAATATTCATATAAACGTTTAGCCTGCAGCCACTGGCTTGTGCAGCTTGAGGCACTAAGAGCATCAATAATAATCAATAATAGCTATGGCAGTCAACTTGACTAAATTCCTTATTCCTTATGTTGTCAGAAAACACGTATGATGTAATTAAAACAATCATGCAACTCGCCCAAACGATTAGTTTGCCCTCTCATGTTAGGAAACATGCATTAATTTCCCTACGCGTAGTTGCGAGCGGCTTGATCTGGAAAGGTGTGAGCTGCGAGTGGGGCCTAAATTTCGTGCGAGCTGCGAGAAGACCCTAAATCAGACGCGAGCTGCGAGCTAAAATTGAAATCAATGCAGTATTTGTAAAGTTTTCTGTGTTGATATTTATAACAAGCTCTTGGCAGTCGAACCAAAGGCCATATCAAAGGGGATATGGGGGATGCCATACCTCCCTTGGACAGGCTTTGTCGACAAATCTTGTCTTGTTTCGGCAGGTCGTACCATCTTTTGGGAACTCTTGCAACTTTTAGACGCAAAGTGCATCCGGTCTTAGATCACTTGGTGCGTCCAAATAGGTATCTAGCATACTTTTGGTAATATAAGCAGTAGCTTAGGAAAGTTGCATCCGCACATTCTACAACTTTTCAATAAGTCTGCAACTCGTCAGCAGAGATGCAGCGATAGAACGGGTCTATACAGTGGCAAAATGGGTCTGTGCAGTGGTAAAGGGTTAAGTTTGCAATGATTAACTGTCCAGTGGAGGAGATTTTATTGTTTCAACATCAGAATCTTCAATTCCAATCCATATATGTTTCTTTCAAAACAGCATTCCTGAATAAAATGTGAAATTACAAACATCTTGTTACTAGTCTGTCATTGAGCCACAGAAATCACTATATTTCCATATTTTATCTGTCACCTCTATGGCGCTAAAAACGGTGCTTACCACACTTATAGCCTGGGTAAAGAGTGTGGCTATCAAATAATTTCTATGAGACTCCATCCCAAACCATCTTTTCCCCTGTCCTACTGGCAAAAGCTTTGTTGCACACCCACAACCCAATGGTGTCGCTTCATAGCTGCCCTGTTTGAATCACATGAAATCAAATTAACGGACAGTAATATAGACCAAAGAATGTACCATTCTTTCAAGGGAGTGTACAAGAAGAAAAATGGCATCATAGAGGGCTCATTAAAAACCAAAAGAATAGTATACCACTGTAAAGGAACAGTGTGAAAACCAATAAAAAGTTTCTAAAGTGTGAGTGAAGTTCATATATGATGTGAGTGGGAGAACTCACACTGCTGCATAGCAGCAAATGAGTGTAAGTTTTCCAACAATGAGTGTAAGTTATCAATGCATAATGCATGAGGGGTCATTCACATTGACAAATGAGACTTACTAGAAGTAACAAGAAGCAGCATTAAAACACTACATTTAAATAGTATTAATACAAACAGCTAGACTCTAAAAGAAAAACACATCTTGGAAGGAGGAAGGTCTTAATAGTAAAAAACATAACTCAGTGATGAAAATGAACAGTAACACTAAAAGCAACTATTCTGTCAAAAGATGTGAAGTCCATTTATTTGATCCAAAACATAAGCATGATATGGGATAGATACCAAGATCTTGATCTTATGATTGAAAATGCCATACAAAAATAGGGCAATCATCAGAACATCATTGCAACAAGGGTAGCACCACAAGTTCCTCAACTATCAACTTCATGTATGTGAATGCACAGAATGCAATAGATCAAACAGAGTCAATAGACCCTAACAATTGAGCAGTAGTAGCATCCCAAATACCTAACTCTAAATACTACAGATGGCATCCGCTTCCTTTAGACCAACAGTTAAGGGATCACTGATTTCCTACAGAGGGGTATGTACTGAAGAGAAATTGTTTGGGTGAAAGAAATTTTCTGACAGAATAAGGTTATGCCAACACATTGTAATACAATCTTAAGGTTGGGTAAGATGGATTTTTGGGCAAGAAATCATTTGTCTTCAGTGCCAATCCATCTGTAAATAATGAGCAGTCTCTAAAGTAGCAATCTAAGCCACTGCTGCATGCAACTGCGACTGATAATAATCTTGGATGGTTGAGTCCTTGCTACAATACCAAATATTGTTCTTGTAGTGCTACTAGGAAGTGAAAAGTATGACACCTAAACTGCTTCTATTTCTGTAATGTTGTAATAGATAAAAAATCCTGGGCACAAGCAAAACCAACAATTTCATGGGAAAAAAGCATGAAATACAAGAAATTGCTAATTTAGAGTCTATATTGTGAGAATCCTTTCTCATACCAAGATCAAAAATAATGCATACTCAAATAACTCAAAGTCACTTCTCTGTGCTGTAGGGTACAGCAATTTGGCCTTCAAATGACTTCACTCTTGTTCGAGTTTCATTTCTTAATCCTGAGTCTATTGCAGTTATACATTCCTTTTTCCATGTGATGTCAATTAGCGATGGGTGGCAGGGGTACTTACGGAATGTAGCTTCCTTTACAGCATTTAACTTTCCTGAATCCAAAGGACCTTTAGGCATAGCCCGTCCAAAAACTCGACCTGTGCAATTTCGACCTCTCCGTTCTTCAGCACTAAAAACCTGAAATGTCAAGTTCTTAGCAAAATTTCCTCTTGAGCGGCTTTCAAGAAATACCTTTTCAATGATAGAATCTGAAATGACATATGATACTGCAGCTCCTGCAGCTATAGGGCTTTGAAGGACACCAGGCTGAATAACTGTTTGCTCTGAAATGTGAGGCAGATTTAGAGCGAATGGAGAAGATAGTACATTAAGCCATGGTTTTGAAGGGGTTGATGAAATTAATGTAGATGCATAGTATTCTTGCTGTTGTTGCTCTTTGGAGGTAGGCGTATGCACTACAGGAGGGGCTTGTGTTGATGATGTTGGTGTGGGTGTAGTGGTAGTTTCTGGTTGAGGGTGTGGCTCTTCTGTTTGTGTCTTAAGTGGGGGTATATCAATTTGTGCTTGCTGCACACTACTTGGTACATTGAAATGTTTAATTATTGAATCCATTTTGTTGTTTAACATCATCATGTAATTCATAATCTCATTCACATTTGGTGATTGATGATTGAAGTAAATTGCCTTAACTTGAGTTGGCAACTCAATTTGGATCCCTTCAGAGCCACCCGGCTTGGCAGAAACAGTTGATGATTGCTGGTTTTGACCATCAGCTTGTGAACTTAATGCAGAACACAACGCATTCATTATTGATGAGGTTGATGGCAAACCCATGTTTTGAGCTGCTTCTGCAGTAACTGAATCACCTACAGATCCATTTGCATTATGTTCATTTGCCTTGTGTGCTAAAACAAACAAACATAGTAGGTTAGAACACTACAGAAGGCCTTGAAATACCACACCAGCTCCTACTGAGGAAACAATTTGATTTATTTCTCTATTCACTATGAAATGAGGATAAATTTCATCATTCCAACTGTTGAGGCATATTGCCAAATCTCCAAAATGAAAAAATTGATTTTGACTATCACAAGCCTATGAGCTAGATGCAACCATTTGCATTTAAATATGTGGCTCTCTAAACAATTTCTATTTGAATTATTCAATTCAGTAGATATGCAACTATTTATTTCAAAGCAGATATGAGGTGCTGATCCACAATTGTGATAATATTCTCAGTTCTTTTTAGGGCATTTTTGAGCCTCACAATAACACAATAGTTATTGTATGGCCAGCTACTAGATGGTACAGACTTGCTCTTTCCTTTACCAGATTCTACTTACAATTCATGACAAAAATTAAAAGACAAAACTATGCAATAGAACAAAGTCAAACAGGGCTGACTATTCATTACAAAAGTAGTCACTTGACTACTTTTACAAACTTATGCACTCCTTTCTTTCCACTGATATACTGGAAAATATATCACTTCAGTCTATACAATGCACTCAACAGTTAACAGTGGTGCTGTCATAATGACCAGTTCAACATGATACTGCCAAAATTTCAATCTGGCATACAAAAATTTGCTAGCAAATGTAGGTGCCAAAGATCAGGGTAAGATAAGTGACTAGAGAATAAAGACAATCAAATAAATTCATACTTTGGCCCACTCCATGTAAAAGGAAACTGAAGGTGAAGTTTCAGTTTTCACAACATGAGTAAAAGCCTTTTTCTATTAGTTCTTGCACATCTCAAGTCTTAGAAAATAATGGGTTCTGTGCCTCTGTACTGGGTTTTCATTTTTTTTCTTGTGAATAGAAAGCAGGATTTTGTATGAAGAAAGCAAATTGTGGCACACATGACATAAAATGTGACAAATATGGTGCTATTTTTTGGGTTTATTTCTTCTAAATTGTATTTTGCCCAAAATATTGGTACAGTTTTGTTTGCAGATCTTATTGAAAGTCTCGTTTTGGTCAATAACATTACAAATGTTGTAGCGCTCTTCTGACTAGCTCTCAAAGAGGCACATTACAGATAAGATATTATAAACTTATTAGCAATGGAATAATGACAAAATTACTAGAAAAATCCATATTATTAATCCATCAGTAAGCAAAGCTTTTCACTACTATAGTGCGAATGTTTAGAAATACAGTGAGCATGTGTACAGGTGAAAGAATAAAGCTTCAAAATGACATGCATTTTTTCATGTCTCAAATTAAGTTTTTAGCAGAAACTACGTAAGAGAGGCTGTACTTTTCAAATCTGGTTCTGGAAATTCAGTAAAAGCAATAGGAGAAAGGTAAAGGGAACATTTTGCACATACTCCATCATACGTCCTATAGAACACCATATAGAAAAATACAGCAGTGAGAAACTATTTGATGAAAGTGACATGACATTTTTAAATACTACAGGAAAGTGAATTACATGACTGGTTAGGGGAGGTTTTGATTGCTATAGAACAATTTCAGAAAGTAAGTAACTTATTTTTAAATTGCTAGAAAATTGGAAAGTTTTTAAAATTTGTGATGTTATTGTTGCATGTGGACAACTACTTCCATTGTGCCCAACAGAGTAGCCTGCTATGAAACACTACATTCTAGTATGAATGTATTGCCTTTTTGTTTATTGCCTGATATGACTGCAATTACCAAAATTGCTGTTTCTTTTCATTTTGACACAGATAATGCTTCTTCAACACACTCATACCAACCAACTGTTGTGGCAAATGTCAAAATTGTAACACAGAAAGTTGGAAAGGATCCTGAACAAAGTCTGGCAGGGTGTTTTGCTGAATATAAAATTGATAGAGGAGTTGTACACTGTCTTCAAAGCAAAAATAAACTGCCAGTATCATGACACACGTGACATGGAATGGGCTTTTACAAAATCTTATTTCACTTTTTTTAAATCTATTTTTATATTATTGTCCATTTATGGATGCTGCTAAAGCATCTGTATGATTCACATAAAAGATGCTTTCACAAAAATTGGACAAGGGGGCACAACCTATTCGCAGGGTACCCAGGATTTAATTTGCTATTGCATTAATTATAAATCCTTGTGATGATAATGAACTAGGTTGCTCAAGGGGAACATCTTGCCTCCCATCACCCCCACTGGTGGAGGGCAGGGGCTATTGCCCAAACTGTCACCATCACCAGGCAGCCTGGATGCATGCATTGTGTTTATAAAATAGCCTACAATAAATATTTCATAGCTTAATTAGGCTTTTAGTGCAACTCTAATAGGAAGGCATAAGTAATCAATGATGTAAGAACCTGATCTTGAGATGCCTGGACTCAAGCATGTAAATGATAAAGGACATGGAGGTGTGATACCCCAATATCTGGAAAATTTGATGGCAATTGGAAAACCACACACTACACTTGTAATTAGCTGACCTGATGGGTGCATGTTTCCAGGTAAACTAATAATTTTGACCATGTCACCTTTATATAGTCTTTTCATGTTCTTATAGTGGCCTATTTTGATTTTGAACAACCATAAGTAACATTCACTTATGTATTCTATTTTTGCTTAGCAGTTACTTTTCCATAAAGCTTGAAATTGATGAACAAACTTATTTGCTATAAACATTTTCCAACAGTTTGAAAAGTGTGGCTGTTGCATATGTGCACATTAATACTATAATAAATGACTATTTTACATTCATAATTGAGTTCCCTGGAAACATATTCCAAAGTGTACTTGCAGCCTGCACAATCAACACCTTAATAAAGAATTGCTCACCAATAATCAAAGTTTTCAGTCTAATGTAGTATTTTAATCAAGAAAGTTATGTAGGCCTATGTATTTTGTAGATACAGCAGATCAAGTGAAATTTCAGTCATAGTTGAAATTCTATCATTCTAAAACCCTCCAAAGTAAGTCAATTACTTTTGTCCATGTCTGGATTACTATCTGATCTTCACTCAAATCAAGAATATCTGCCTATATGTGGGGCTCATGCAGCATAGGCCAATAAGTGCTATATTAACACCCCTAATACTCCGGATCACCAAAATATCAGTAAAAGTAAGTTCTGCTTCTTTTTTTGACTTATGTGTATTGTAGAAATTTTTCCATGTAGTAGTCAAAATGGTTCAAGATTTTGACATTACTGAAGAAGTAAAAAACCATCTCTTTACATTTCACAATATGCCACTGGAACTTCTAAGCTAATTAATAGAATTTCATGATAATCTTTGCTAAATTCCATAGAGATCTACTTAGTTTACGATAGAGCTGATAATATACTTTAGATAGTAGTATCGTTGTATTTAGAAAAAGCTCTACTCCTAAATATTTCTTACCAAATGAGAAGCCATTGTTATGATAAGCTTTTCTTCTCTTCCGTAAAGGTGGATGGGTAGATCTGTGGTCAAGGAATTTACTTAATTCTTTGAATGTTTCTTGGCAATGTCCACATCGATAGAGCGTCGATCCTCTGTGCAAGCGAACATGTTGAAGGAGTAAAGAGGGGTTTCTAAAGCGCTTGTTGCACTTACTGCATTTCAAAGAAGTTCTCGGTTGAGTGTGAGCTTGGTGTGCTTTGACAAGATCGTTCTCATTTACGTGGATGATTTCTGGTTCCCGCAGGGGATGCTCGTTAACTTCCAGCTGAATTTCTTGTATCTCCTCTTGCAAGCCTGGATGAGCTTGTTCCTCCATCTCCCGGGAGAAATCTGTACAGTTGAAGCGAACCGCGAGAACACGTCCAATGTCTACGGAATGGTATGCCCTAAGGTTTAAAACAGCGCGCAGAACACACGAGCATAATGCGCAGCGCATGTACGCTACTGCACTCCTCTTGAAGAAGTGAGTGCCACAACGAGGCTAAACTTTATATATAATATAATATAATCAATTTATACATAGTAAGCTTGCACATAGCTAAAGGAATCTAATTTACACATACTGCAAAGCTTAAAGAAAACATAAAATATATTATTCAAACAAATTTAAATTTCAATGCTAGTCGTAAGAAGCTTATGTATCGGCCCCTTCTGGTAGATCTTGAGGAAGCTTATAATAAGATATTCGTCAATCTCTGTATTAGCTCCCTCGGTATATTCGGTAATTCATCAGACTCATTTCTTCAAATGTGTAATGACATAGGCATCGATAAACATCATCTCAACTTCATACTTACAAAGTTTGATAATATGTTGATGAAATGAAGTTTGGAATTACATAGTAGTGTCATAAAAGCTAAAAACAAAATTTTTAGATCATTGAGAAAGTAATAAACTACATATTAATTGTAATATAACATAAGTAGTTCTAAGCCAAGAAGCCAACTTACGCTACATGTTGCCTGCATATTTTATAGGGGCAATTTTCCTGACCTTTCCAATGTTTTATAACGTTTTTGAATTCATCAATAGTTCTGGAATTCATAGCTTCATCTGGCACTATAAGCCACAATGAGCTGCCTAAAAACAATGCACTCTGTATTGAATAGGATACGGTCTTAATTCTTGGTAACTCTAAGCTATTCATTCGTAAATTATATGAGGTACTTTTCTGTGCAAAGATTCTTTTCATAAAGCAAGGGTACCTAAATTTGTCTTGCAAATTTCTGTCATTAATAGTTGTAAGTACCACTGATGGATTGGCACTGAGTTGTCTTTTTGCAGTAGTTCAGGAAATTCCGGGAGATGTTTATCTGCAGGAGATAAAGCTCGGGGAGGAGGTGGCGACAACTGTCCAGGTTTCTTCGTAAGGACACAATAGCAGTGGCGGATACGTTGAACTGTGCAAAAATATGGGAGGGACTTGAAACTTTCCACCTGAAGGATCATAGAGATCTGGAGAACAGTCAAGAAATTTCCCGAAGTTCCTATTTTCTCTTTGAAAAGCTGCCGGACTGCCTTTTGGACAAGGTCTATTGGCCAAACTTTGAGGCACAACTGAGGCACAACTGTCCAACTGAGGCCCAACCGAGGTAGAAAGGTCAAAGTCTAAAATGAGGCCCAACCACGAAACATTGATTAATTTCTATAGTGTGGTTTCGTAGGATGAATTCTATGTTCAACTTGATTGATTGATTGATTGATTGATTGATTGATTGATTGAGTGATTGATTGATTTTTAATTATTTATACAGGGTAATACATTCAGTAATGAAAAGAAAAACTGATTTACAATGTGCCCTGTCTAAAATTCCAGCTAATCTATATACAGTTCAATACTTAGATAAACGAAAATTAATATACAATATGTTCTGATTAGAAAATGAAATAAAAGTTTGATGATGTACAGGAACTCTCACACCCTTTGATTTTTCAAAGATTGCTTCAGCAAATTTTGGAAATTAGCCAGTGAAGAGGCATTTTTTATTTCAGTGCTTAGTTTATTCTACACCTTCACACCTCGATATGAGAAGCTGCGTTGCCTGTAAGAGGTTGCAAAGCGAGGTATTCTAAGATCCATGTCGGTATTACGGAGAGACCGTGAACCATTTTCCGACAATTTTGAAAAACATTAGCTGCATATAATTAGGAGCTAATCCATGGAGAGATTTGTAAACTGTAGTTGCAGTTTCAAATACAATCATTTCCTTTATAGTTAACCACTCTAGGCTTTGAATCAAAGGTAGAGATGATGCATCATAAGAGCTGTTTTTAACTTATTCGTGCAGCACGGTTTTGCAGCTTTTGCAGCTTATCAAGCAGGATTTCTCCACATCAACCCCACACCGAGCAGCAGTTTCTGTAATGCGGTTCAACTATACTTGTGTATATGTTTCTTACAGTTTCTAATGGGAGATATTTTTTATCATATTTAAGCATGCCCATTGCTCTAGAAAGCAAAAGTTATATGTTCTCTCCATTTAAGTTCTGAATCAATCTGAACACCTAGGTACTTATTTGATCCGATTCTAGCGAGGTTGTCCTCATTTATATGGAGATTAATCTCAGAATCTCCATTGTCAATATGATGTTTTTTCAAATTTATCGAGGAACCAAGGATCATACTTTACGTTTTGGCAACAGTAAGGGAGAGTTTATTACCTACCAACCAAGTCTGAAGCCTTTTTAGGTCTGAATTAACTGTTTCATTTATCTCGGCCATAGACTTTGATGAGAATAAAATGCTGGTGTCGTCTGCATACATAGTCACTTTTGTGCTTTGTAACACACAGGGCAAATCATTTATTTATATCAAAAATAGCAGTGGACCTAGGCCCGATCCTTGCGGTATGCCGCAGTTCACGTTTGCTATTTTTGATGTATGTCCATTTACTTTACAGCATTGCTTACGGTCCTGTAGGTATGATTTAAACCAAACCAGCTCCCTTCCCCTCACTCCGTAGTGACTAAACTTTTGGATGAGAATTACATTATTTACAGTATCGAAGGCTTTTTTCAAGTCAATAAATGCTACAGATGAAAGAAATCCTTTGTCAAAATCCTGGTACCAGTCATCACTACTTTTCAATAAGCACGTCAAAACTGAGTGTAGGGCCTTGAAGCCAGATTGGTATGAGAAGTAAAACTTATTATCTTCGAAGTAGGCTTTAAGTTGGTCAAAGATTGTCTTCTCAAATAGACATGAAACAACCGGGAGCACGGATATAGGTCTGTAGTTTGACCTGTTTTCAGTAGGCCCCTCTTTGTAGATAGGAGCTACTCTAGCAACTTTCCAGTTGTTTAGAAATAAGCCCTCCGAAATCGAGGTATTAAATATGTTACTCAGCACTGGTGCGAGAACAGGCATCCCTATTTTGAGAAAATGGCTTGAGATGCCATCGATCCCAAAGCTCTTTGATATCTTAAACTTTTGCATTGCCTTCATAAGGTCTGCCGCGGTATCTTTGCACTTAAATTTTGTCCAATACTGCAGAAATACTGGTTCATCGACTCGGCTATTTCCTCACAACACGTTAGGACTTTGGTGTCTTCTTGAAGTGAAGAAATATTTATGATCTTAGACTGCTTATTAGACCAGCTGATTAACTACTGTCTCAGTTTTGAAACGCCCTCATCGACCAGAGTGATTTACGCCATCATGCCAAGGAAGAATAAACAAACAAACGATACCTTTGGGAAACTTATCATTCTTTCTTGGTTGGGGCCACCCAACTTTCAAGGCCCAACTGAAGTGAAAAGATCCGAAGTAAGGCACAACAACAAACTTTTGATGACTTTAAAAATTGTACTTTTTATTTTTTTGCAATTTTACGTCATACTGGAATTGAATGTTGAACTACTTTGTTGTTTTGCTCATTGACCAGACAATCGTGCCTAGATGTGACGGGCAAACATATTTCCAATTCTTGTGTTGCTCGGCCTGATTTATGGTATCAAATTGACCGTCAAAAGATAAAAAGTCATCACTGTCTGTGGTTAGGCCTCAATTTGTACCTTACATTGACCCACAAGAGATAAAGAGCTATCGTTATTTATTATGTAGTTAGATTTCAGTTTGGACCTGAAAGTCAATTGGATAACATTAACCATTATTTTTTGGTGGTGTTTACTCAGGAAATATGAACATTTAGTACAAATATGCAACTGTTTCGCAGGTGTGTGTAATTTTCTTCTCATAAGCTCTCCTCTTTCTTTCCACTTTACCTGTGAAAAAGACTGATGATTCTTCATTTCATTCTCTAACTCACTTTTTTCACTATGGCTTTCTTTGAAATTCTGCCCACTTTCACACAGCTTCTTTATTCTCTAGCTGATTTGTTTCTCATGTTTTGCTAGCTTTTCAACCTATTTTGAGCTTGCCTGTATAGCATATGAAAGTAAAAGCTCTAAGTCGTCTTCTGCTTCATCTGAGTTTCTGTCTTTACTGTCATCTAGAGTCATAAAATAGGTGGGAGCCATATAAAATGACAGTAGTTGAACATCGAATTCATCCTACAAAACCACACTATAGAAATTAATCAATGTTTCATGGTTGGGCCTCATTTTGGACTTTGGCCTCCGTTAGGCCTCAGCTGAGCAGTCGTGCCCATAGAAATATCTATGCCCAACTTTGTGCTCTATTATTATCTCTATGATTGTGCCTCAGTTGTGCCTCAAAGTTGGGCCAAGGGACCTTGCCTGCTTTTTGGAAGACTAAGAACTCTTTAACACGGAGTTATTTTAACATAGAAATTTCTTGCTTGTAGGAGCCCCTTCATTTCAAGTATACCTTTCTTCAGGTGGTCATTATAAGAACTGCACATAGTTATAAACTGAAATTAAAGTGCTATATTTACATGAGGCTGAAAATTTTCTAGAAAGGCACTTTTCACGTTTTAATGGCTGTTGAAAGGCAAAAAAGGATGGCGCTTGTTTAGATAATTCTTCAAAATCATTCTACAGATGAGCACTACCAGGGTCGCCCCTATAAATTTTCTTGGGGTTGTAGGGCTTGCATTTGCCTACAAAATTGGATGGGGCCGGTAAAAATGGTTTAGATTTATCCAATGAAACTCTGCTGATATGGCTAAACTTGATAGTCAGACCTAACCATAGAGAAGTGCATGATTGGGGACGATAGAAAGAATAGGTTGGTAAGCAGCTGGACTGGCTAGGGGGCACAGATTTGGAAGTCCAGTTAAAAGCTATGCACGCTTTCTTAAGCTACATATCTGATCCAGTGGATGAAAAGCAATGTGACAAACCAGTCGGCTTGCCCTCAGAAAAATTTGTGAGTGCCCTCTAAAACGTTGGAAAATGCCCTTGTTTGCAGAAAGCAAAAGAATGTAGCAATCTTCATAACTGATCTTCATACTAAGAAGGAGAAACTTATCCCTCTGTCTGTTTCATCGAGTTTTTGAAGAATTAGAGCGAAAGGAAAAGAAGCAAAAATATCTCATCTCATGCCAATGCATCAAGAAAGAGATTAGTTTACCTCTAGATACTCGGCATTGGCTACATGAAATGCATTCAAGGGCCAACCGCTCCCTCTCATCCAACAGGGTCGTTATCTACAAATTATCTATGCAGCAGCAGACAAATCCAAGAATTGAAGCGCTAGTGTTTTGCTCTCTGACTAAGCTACAAATTGAAATTCTTTTAAGCAATTTTACCACGGTTGAAATATGTTCATGTTTGTCACACAACAAAATCAAGATCTCTGCATCCCATATCTGGTCCAGTAGATTAAAAAGCATGAAGTTTCAAAAAATTATCAAAAACTGGAAAAGAGAAAAATGTTAGTGTATCATATGTAAATAGAGTCAACAAAAACTACCCAAGAATATTTTCAGCTTTTCTCTGAAATACTTAATAAACACATTGGCAACTCGGAAAACTTTTCAAAGTGGTCCATCTCTCCATCATCAGCATGCTCCTTTTGCCTTCCATCTGAAACTTTGCAACACATTGCTTCTAGCTGTAAGCTGTATCTAGAACATGGTAGGTATACCTGGAGAAATGATTCTGTCCTAACTTCCATAGCTCAGACATTTTCCACACTTACAGATTGCTCATTATACACAGATTTTCCTACTGTCATATCCCCCTCTTTTATCACAGGTAGTGCTTTCCGACCCGATCTTCTCATAATTACTAAGAAAAAAGTCCTGTATATTCTTGAGCTCACTATTGGTTTTGAAACTAACATACAAATCAATAGTGAGCGTAAGGCTTCAAAATATTATCCTCTACAACAAACTCTACTTCTGAACTATAAACAAATCAAATTTATAAATCTATCTATGGGAGCCCTTGGCACTATTTGGTCTTCTGAATCATTTATTAAGCATAGCGCTCAAATCTTGATTGGTTAATACATTTGCTCACAACCAAATTCTCCTTGACGCCTCAGCCAATAGAAGGCTGCGAAT
>OLMO02000275.1:11583925-11653749 GCA_900291935.2 Cassiopea xamachana
ATTCGCAGCCTTCTATTGGCTGAGGCGTCAAGGAGAATTTGGTTGTGAGCAAATGTATTAACCAATCAAGATTTGAGCGCTATGCTCATTTATTAATCTTCTTAAATCTCCCGGTTTTAACGACAAAGTGCAAAAACACATTTTATCTAACGTCATCAACATAACTATAAGAAGTAAAATAACTTTTTTTTAAGAACCAGCAAAATCAAGCTTCAGGTTGGTTGCTTAATTTCTCCGAAAATTTGAGGCTGAATTTTCAAAAATTTGTCCTTAAATAGTAGGTTGTATGCAATTCAGAAATACATAGAATGACAATATATAAGACAACACTGGATGCTTAGATTGATTGAAAGCCCATTATCAAAATGTTGCATCCGAGATGCTCTCTCTTGCATATCAATATTTTTTGTATTGAAAAAGTTTATAAACAATTACAGAGAGACAATGTTAGGACAGTATCCAGCTACGTTAGGGGCAAGTAATTCTCGAAAACCAAAGAGAAGAAATAACAAGGCGGTTAATTTCCTTAGGCTAGCAAAAAAAAGACATGTCATGTCCATATGTTAGTAGAAAGCGTATGGATTGTTGTCCAAAAGTACATTTTACGACAGTGCTTCAGCCTCGGCCTTGTTCTTTACTTGTTGTTTATTTTCCATTAAATTTCAGGATCGTATTCTTACAAATTGCGAGAAGCAGTATTCGGCTTGTTCGTAATGCAGTGGCTGATATGGGAAAAGTTCCATATCTGGTTAAAATCTATCCCTTTAGTCGGTTGAAGGCTTTCTGGAAGTACTATTTCGAGCTTTTCAGCGTGAAAAAATTTAAAGTGAGAAAATATAGTTCTGGAAGTTCTAGGCCAGTATTATCGCTTTTGGGCAGCTGCATTAAAAACTAGTATTTTGACATAGCTTATCCGGATATTATTGTTGCATGTTGGTTGAGACATTATAAGAAGCAAAATGTTATCCTCTATGCGATGAACAAAATAATAATGATAAAACATAATTAATTGAGATTGCTTTAGAAGTGAAACTGCTTTTGAAAATGGTCATTTATATATATGTTTACTGCATTCTGATGTGACTCCAATCGCTGGTTAAGATATTCATATTTTGATATTTAACAATTCGTAGCTCCATCCTGCACTTTTAACCTTTCCAATGTAACCTTTGATATCATGTATTGCCAGTGGCGAAGTTAGAGGTCCTGCCTGTCCTACCCAGTAGGACTAAAATATTTCAATAAAATTAAATTTTTTAAAAAGTGGCTAAAATTTAATTTTCAAGCGAAGGTAACATTTCCCAACCCGTTAGCTCGTTATTTCATAGCGAACTCATTCAACACAGCTTTTGTTTTACCATTTATGAAATCATTTTTAATTGGTTACCAAAGAATATCTTTGTTTTAAACCCAACTCCTACCATCTGAGATGGTAGGAGCTGGTAGAAGCTCAAACAAAAGAGTGTTTCAGCACCTCTTTGTGCCTGTATTACCTCACAATGGAAAAAAACAACCGTTCTCCTACCACATTTTACTGGTAGGAGCTAGGACGGTATTGCTGCTGCGATGTCATGGAGCTGCGCTGGAATTGAACATTTTGATTGGCTGAAGGGCTTAACACGTCATTGCCTTAGAAGCTTTTGTGATGGCAGCTCCTACCTACTTTGAAATGTAGGAAACTTTGTAACCGTCAAAATCTCGGTTTGAAGTTACGTTGTAGCTGTGGACAGTAGTCCTAAGTTTTCGAAATGGCTGTAGAAACTAGCCGAGGAGCTGAAGACATTATTTGTGAACTTATAGAGAAATCATTAAGTGCAAGAACTGTTGGTGAGCAGAAGGAGATCTTGCAGCATAAGAAGCCCCAGCCAAAACTAGGGCCTAGAACTGCCAATCGCCAGTTTCAGGGTGCATGGTATGCGAAGAAAGAATGGCTTTGTGGCTCAACTAATTTACAAAGATTGTTTACTGGCCGTGCCTTTTATTTGCTCCAGGAAAATCGCAAACGTGGACAAGACAAGGATATGCCGATATGCGCTGTTTTCTTTCCGATTGCAGAAAGCATGGGCAATCGAACTGCCATTTGGAGGCCTATAAGAAATGGAAGACCTTTGATGCGACAGAAAGGGTCGATATTCTATTCTCAAGAGCGAGAAGAGAAGAGGTGCAGCGCCATAATGAGCAGGTAAGGCCGAACAGGGAGACGCTTAAAACCATTAATGAAGCTATTTTATTCTTAAGCAAACAAGAATTAGCCTTTAAGTGTCACGATGAATCTAGAGATGGCCTTAATAAGGGAAATTATTGGGAGCTACTTGAATGCTTTGCAAAATTTGATTCTGTCTTTGAACGTCGTCTCCATAGGGAGTTGACAGAAGGTGAAAGGGTACATTCTGGTGTTTTTACTGGTGTTTCTTCAGAGATTAAAAATGATCTCATTGAATGCATAGATTCTGTCATCCAAGATCAGATTGACAAGGAAATTGAAAATTGTAGATTCTTGAGCATTCAGGTAGATGAAACAACCGATGTTTCTACTAAGGAGCAGCTCATTGTCATCATTCGTTTGGATAGGGGAGGTGAAATAGTCGAGAGGTTTCTGAAACTTTTTGATGTTAATTCCGATAGATCTGCAGTTGCCACTAGTGATGTTGTTAGATCTATTCTTTCGAGATATGGAGAATCTTTGAAGGAAAAATTGATAATGCAGACATATGATGGAGCCTCTGTTATGTCTGGGAAAATTGGTGGTTTGCAAACTCTCATTCATCAGGAATATCCCTTTGCATTTTTCTTTCATTGTACTGCGCATAGATTGAACTTGTTTTTATGGCAAAGTGCATCTACTCTTCCTTCTGTAAAGTTTTTTTCCAAATATCAGTACATTTAGTACTTCACCAGTCTTAGTGCTAGAAGAAAAGATCTCTTTCGTTCACAAGGCATTGAGGTTCCTCATCCTGGTGATACCATATGGTACTACCATTCAAGAACCATCAGTGTTATCTTTAATAAATACAATACTTTGTTGCTTATTCTGGAGAGCATTGTTGATAACCCACAAAGCTGGGATGATGGGTCTCTGACACAAGCATCTGGCTTATTACAATATCTAAATAGTTTCTTGTTTTGCTTCCTACTTTTTGTCTTCAATAAGATTTTTGAGCAATCATCAACTTTGTTTACCGTGCTCCAAGACATGAGGATTGAATTTTGCTATGGAGCTTCTAAGATCATTAATTTTTCAAGGTATCTCATTGATATGTGCAATGATGAGACATTTACTGAGACTTATCAATCTACTGTTGATCTTGTTGAACATCCCTCATCCAGATCTGATAGGAAGCACAATTATAAGGACATTTATCTCCAGCTATTGAACTGTATGGTTTTTATGTTGAGTGATAGATTTTCAGATATTGAAAATTTTTGAATTTTTAGATTTGGTTAACCCAAATTTTTTCTCAATGTGGAAGAATAAAGTTCCATCAACTAAACGTAACAAGGTGATAACCAGTTATGGTCCTCTTTTCACTTTTCCTGATCTTGAAAGTCAGTTACTATTTATCTATAAGGACAGAGACTTCCACAAGGAGAATGCATCAGAGTTACTGGAATACATATATAAGTTCAACCTACAGGACTGTTTGCCAGAGGTAGTGAAGCTATTGAAGAAGATTGGTGTCATTGCAATTTCCAGTGCCTCTGTTGAGCGATCTTTTTCCTGTTTGCTTAGAGTTAAGACATATTTATGTGGCAATATGGGACAAGAGTGTCTTGGCTCATTGTGTAGGATAAGCATACATAAAGATATTTTCAAGGAACTTGAGGAGAAGAAAAAGCTGCATGACTTAATTGCTGAAAAGTTTATTGATAAGCCTAGAAGGCTAAATTTTGTTATTTTGTTTATAAATAGATTGCATTCTTTCTTAAATTAAAAATTGCTGAATGAGTTGCAAATTCAATTTGCCTCTCCAGGCAAAAAGTTTGCACCGGAAAATATTCCTTAATATTTGCTGTATCATATTTGCTTTCCTTTTCTCAAACAATATTTGCAAGGAGAGTCTCAATATTTTCATAGCACCATCCCACTTTTCCTTGGTTGTTGGTTTATGAAATACATTTGCAGAATAGAATTTTACTCATTGTTTCTTATTATCATATTTTGCTTCTGAATATTTACTGATCTGGATGGAGTTCATTTGCATTCATTTAGATTGTTAATATTTTCATAGCACCATCCCACTTTTCCTGGGTTGTTGGTTTATGAAATACAATTGCAGAATAGAATTGACCTTATTGCTTATTATTATCATGTTTTGCTTCTGAATATTGGTTTTAAGAGAAGCTAATGAGTCTCACTGTCCTGCCTTACAATAAAAGCCTGCAAAAATGTTTTGAACCTCAAGTCTTTAGAATGGCAAGGAAGAGTTAAATCATATTTTAGCATACTGAAGGTACTTTTTGCCAACACTTGTTGGAATATAAAGCATCAGATGATAGCCAAACAACCAACAGATCATTAATAACCAGAA
The DNA here is from genome assembly GCA_900291935.2 of Cassiopea xamachana. Taxonomy (NCBI): domain Eukaryota; kingdom Metazoa; phylum Cnidaria; class Scyphozoa; order Rhizostomeae; family Cassiopeidae; genus Cassiopea; species Cassiopea xamachana. Next base: position 11,588,455 of record OLMO02000275.1, read on the forward strand.
GAAGATTAATCCCTGATTGTGCCAATGTTGGGATACTCTTTTGATGAATCAATCAAATTTTGTTGCAGAATTAAGTTGCATATGAACTTTAGAATTTTTGCAATAATGATAGCAGTTTGATTGCCCCCAGCCTTTATGTTGCCAAAAGACTGGTGGCATTCCTTCTACTTACAAATGGATGAGTCAAGCATAGGCAAACCCTTGATGTGCAGCTTGAGCTTAACTCAATTGGACAAATTGATATTTATAAGATTCAACTTTTATTTTACAATGTTTTGTTTAACAGTGAAATATATTATTTAATTCTATGTAGGATATGTTTTACAGCAGTTCTGGAAACAACAATCTGTGATTTAGAAAAGGACCTAAGTCAATAAAAATAGTGCTAAAATCTATCTTCAATGTAAAAGTGAAATCATGCAAATTACATTATACCTGTAGGAGGAGATATATGTCAACTTTATCTATCTTGACATGGTTACTTTCCATAGAGTGTTTCAAAACAGCAAGGTTAAAAATAATGTTGAGACCCCCTCATATGTGTTTTCCTTTCTTTCCAAAGGGGCAGGACTAACTTTCTCACCCTAGCTTCGCCACTGTGTATTGCTAAACGCAATCGAATGTTCCAGTGATTCTTCTCCTGGGATTTAACACTTTCCTCTGCCGTACTCGTCCTAAAATGAATTTCTTGTTTTTCAAACTGCATATCATGGATAGGCTTCATCATACAGTTCACTAAAAAATTTTAGATTTTCTTTTTTGCTGGTTAAATATTTTCAGTCCGGTTGAAGGTTGAAACAAACATGTCCACTCCATCCAAAGTGGAGTCGCATGAAGCCTGGTTTCCATATAACTTTCTAGTGCCAGCCAGAGACACATTTACCCGGGCCCAGGGGCCCCGAGCAAAAAATTTCGAAAAACCAGTGAATTACTATTGATTTCATTCTTGTGTTTGAATTGAGAGTTAATGTCTTCAGACAACACAGTGGCTTCATTATTTGACAATATGTGATGGGCGAGCGAAAATAGTAGTTAATTACTGTTGTCTCAAACATAGATCAGTCATAAACTTAGTGTAGATTTCAAATGTATTGCCGAGTTGATTGTTTAACTAACACTTTGTTAACGGAAATAAGATTAAAAGAAAAGGTGTGATTACTGTGTTATGGCGCCAAACTCAGTTTATAATATCCAATTTCAAAGAACAGCATGCCATGACGTCATGACATGAAACCATAGAATCTACTCAAAGCATTGGTTTTTTGGTTTAAAGCTTGAAGATGAGCAACAGGTCTTATCCTAGCGTTGCAGCAAAGAAAAAGTTGAGAAAATTCGTGAAACCGAATCACTTAAAAACGTTCCAAAATTAACAAGTTTGGTTTCAAGTCAAAGCCCAAAGAGATTGAAGAAAAGGATGGTGAAGGCATCCAGGAAGATATATGCGATCTATCAACTGAGGGACAAAACCAAACAATATCAACTTTTGAAACAATAACTGATGTCATCGATAAAGAAGAAGATCGCTTGGAATTGGAGTCTTCTTGCAAGGAGACCAGAGAAAGTAGAAGCAAAGGCGATGCCTACGAAAGTCTTTTGGTAAGTCCCTTCTCTAACGATGCAGCGCTGTGGGCAGAGATCACCGAGGAACTTCGACACCACTGGGCCTCGAATGGACCCACACAGTGCCAAAGATGGACATTTCCATACGTTCAGTCAGCGAGGGAGTTTAAAGATAGAGGGCGAATAAAATCTCGATTTTTTAGCGAATCCCTTTTTCACAGAAAGCTGCCAGACGGGGAGAAAATTAAGAGAGAGTGGCTTCTTTATTCGCCATCAGCAGGAAAAGTTTTTTGCTTTTATTGCAAGTTATTTGAAAGAACGAATCATTCTTCGAAGTTTTCCAATGAAGGCTTTGATGACTGGAAGCATCCAGAGATAATTCACGTGCATGAGCGTTCATTGGCCCACTTTGAGAGCATTCAATACTGCAGACGTTGGAAAGCAAAACAAAGCTTGATTGATACCCAACACCAACAGCAAATACAGAAAGAGGAAGCATACTGGGGAAAGGTATTGTCAAGGGTTGTCGAGGTAGTGAAGTTGTGAAGTTCTGAGAGAGATGATTGGCTCTACGTGGAGATTCTCACATAATTGGAAATTCAGATAACGGTAATTTCCTTGGAATTATGGAGCTCATTGAAGCGGTGGAGATGCAGGGAGCAAGTCTCAACAGAGTAGAAGAATTCAAGTATCTGGGCTCAACTGTGCAAGCAAACGGAGGCTCGGAGAAAGAGGTATCAAGAAAGATACAAGCTGGATGGGCGGCCTGGAGAAAGACCACTGGCATCATGTGCGACAGACGAGTGCCAGCGCGGGTGAAAGGGAAGTTGTACAAGACGTGTGTCAGGCCGGCAATGGTGTATGGCATGGAAACAGTGGCGGTAACCAAGAAACAGGAAAAAAGAATGGAAGTGGCAGAAATGAAGATGCTGCGGTTCTCAATCGGAAAGACTAGACTGGACAGAATCAGAAACGAGAAAGTGCGCAAGGAGCTAGGGGTGGCAGAAATGAGAAGGAAACTGAGGGAAGCGAGACTGCGATGGTTTGGGCATGTGTCGAGAAGAGATGAGAAGTACGTCGGGCAGAGAGCGAGAAGAATGGAAGTTGGAACGAGAGGAAGAGGGCGACCGAAGAGAAGATGGCTGGATTGTATCAAGGAGGACCTGTTGGCAGTGGGTGCAGCGGAAGAGGACGCGCAGGACAGGGGAAAGTGGAAGAGACTGATCCGCACCGGCGACCCCAGCAATGGGAATAAAGCCTGAAGAAGAAGAAGATTGGAGAATTTGACCCTTTTCTCGCTGACCATATTGCCCGTTTCGGAAATCAAGGATCCGGATATCCATCTTATCTATCTCATGCAACTATAGAAGAAATTGTTAGCATATTAGGAAACGAGTTGCGTGAAAATATAGTAGCGTCCATAAAAGAGTCAAAGTATTATTCCATTATTGTTGACTCCACCCCAGATGTCGTGCACGTTGATCAGCTGTCTTTGGTTGTGAGGTATATTGAAAATGGAAAACCCGTAGAAAGATTTGTTGGTTTTACACCTATCAAATCACACAAAAGTGAGCCATTGACCTCAAACATACTGGAGACCTTGGAAGCCCTAACGCTGGACATTGATCTATGTCATATAGATTGAGAAGCTGGCCAGTCACACGACAATGCGTCCAACATGTCAGGAAAATATACCGGGGTTCAAGCAAGAATCAAAGAAGTAAATAGATGTGCACCTTATGTGCCTTGTGCCAGCCACTCACTCAACTTTGTGGGCAATGTTGCTGTTGAATGTTGTCGTGAGGCAGTCTCGTTCTTCTCCATTGTAAGTGAAGTTTATAATTTTTTTCTGCTTCAACCTAGCCATGGGACTCTATGAAAGAACAGTCAGCAAAACACCAACTGGTCGTTAAAAAGTTATCGGACACTAGGTGGTCTGCTCGGCAGGATGCTATTAGGGCAGTTGCGAATGGCTCTGTTCCCATTAAAGAATCCTTAGATGAGTTAGCTGAGGATGAAGAGCAAACAGTGCAGACAATACACGATGCTGAGTCAATCTCAAATAAATTAAATGCACTGGAATATACACTATCTGGATAGCGAGGGTGTGGACGTTGCTGCTAATTGCAAAATCCTGAAAGACGCCTATCCAAATCATTTTGATGATGACATGGAAATGGAAATTCAGCAATATCGTAAGTTTGTTGAAAACCCTCTCGAAACGTTCCTCGACAAAAGAAGAAATCTCGTTGATACCGACGGCGGATGTCACAAAAAAAGAAAGAAATTGAAAAGGCGTCAGCCCCATGAAACACAGAAGCCTATTTCGGAGTATCTGTTAGAGCAAATTGTGAAAGGAGATGTAGCTGCAACTTTCCCAAATGCAATGACCGCACTTAGACTGTTTCTCACCTTGCCATGTGGAGTTGCCTCCGGCGAAAGAAGTTTCTCCGTGCTAAAAAGGCTCAAGAGTCAACTAAGGTCCAGCATGTCACAAGAGCACGTTATTGCCTTATGCTTAATGGCCGCAAATGTTGATGTCCTGAGAGCTGTAGACCCCAAGAAAGTCATCTGCAATTTAGCGGCAGTGAAGGCAAGACGAAAAAAATTAGCAGCATGAACCAATAGGACGAGAACAGTTGACTTGGATTGTACCGAAATGTGTATATTTATAACAGTCTATTGATTTTTCGAGTTCTTCCCTTTCAAACTATTTAGTTTATTCAATATATTTGTTATGACTGAACCTTGCGACCATGTCCATAAAAATTCATGCTAACAGGGTGCTGGGTACTATACACGTGACAAAAAATTTCTTAGGTGTATTTAAAGGGGCCCAAATCAAGTCTGGGACCAAGGCCCCAACCGACTTAAATGCGGCCCTGGTGCCAGCGACCCACCGACGATTCACCGGTGACATTGCTACTGAAGCATGTTTCCATATACTTTTCACTCAACGGCGACCTACCGGCGATGAGCTCTCCTCCGTAGAGAATTGTAAAATAAAACTGAAATGGACGTAATTTTTAATAGTATTGAAGCCAATCAAGCTTCTGAAACTGCCGGCGATCCAAATTTCTCGACGTTGCCAGCACTGCAATGGAAAAAGTTGAATAAGTTTTAACTTTTCTTCGATTTCTACGGTTGGTCGCCGCAGTTGAAATGACGTGTTTCCATTAAAGAATTCAATGTCACCGGTGGGTCGCCGGCACTAAAAAGTTACATGGAAACCAGGCTTTAAGATCTCGCCAGCAATTAATCAAGTGAAAGACTAATGATTAGGGCAAGTTTTTGCAACTTTTTTTTCCAAATAGCATTCTATAGAAGAGCGACGACGAGAAGCATGACTGAGAATTCCTTTCTACCTATTTAAAACCACATTTTCAGAGTTCAATAGACAAAACCAATTGATGACGCAGCCGTTGCACTGCGCACCCAGGTGGGCAAATATTGGAAAAAATCCACATCTCAGGTATAAATCACTCTTGAGGCCTGTTGAGGGCTTGTTGGAAGCAGAGTTTGAAGCTCTATATCATGGTGAAAGAGTAAATATGATAAAATCTGAGTTTGAGAGTCTAGATCTAAATTGTCATTTTGGGCCATTCGGTTAGTAACTGGTGTTGTGGCATATTTTAGCGAAAAGTGATTGTTTAGGATTGGCTGAGATTAAGCAAGAAGTGAAATCTTATGCTCGTTGTAATCAAAAAATGAAATTTCTTGGACTAGGCCCATTTAGCAGCAAATATTTAGCTCCCTACGATGCAGCAAAATAGAAATTGCAAAAAGTTCGCTTTCAGGGGTCTAGATTATATTCAGGTATCATTTTTGGGCACTTTGTTACAAAAGCTACTGTTTTCAAAATTTCTTAGCTAGAACCAAGCACTGGGTTTTCCTGGGACCTTCTAGGATGCACAATTTTATACATTAATTTTTGAGTAAGATCTCACCCAAGGCCACTTTTAGAGGAGATACTTGGTTTGTAACAAATATCGTAAGCAAAGCACGCTCATCGCATGTGTAGTATAGCTAAGCGTTGTCTCATTCTGTTGACTTGGCCGTTACTTTGATATAAATTTGTGCACAAAGTAATAGTTCTAGTCACTTTCGATGCAACTGCTTCTACTGGCAGTGGAGAGGCAGCATGATGCCCTCTTGAAACTTGCTGCTAGTTGCATATTGCAATGAAAAATGCTATGAGAACGAGATTGACATCAACACCGCAATCGGTATTCCACAAGGGTCAGTCAGAACTAGGGCTTGTACTATTCACTATTTTGATAAATTATATTTTTCTATTTTTAAATTTTACAAAATGTCTCAAAGCTGATTAATATTTGCGAAACGTTGCTTTAAACATATGCATTACAGATCTCAATAATACAGATTGCATAGCTGATTCAACTTCTCTACTTCTTTAATTATCTCTGAATGCCAATTTTAAGATTGAAATTCGTAAAGTGAAAAACAATCTCAGTCAAGATTTCCTCAAAGACAGCCTTTTCGCGAACTTTAGCAGCAATAGCTTATGAAGCGAGAAACTTTTTGCGTGCTAAGCACATTGGAAGTAAACTGCGCAATGAAGACATAAATGCATTCGCTATTAGTTTCTCAAAAGGCTTTTGTCAGTTTCACAACTGAAGCTGAAGCTACTTCACATTCAATAACCGCTAGATAGATAAGAGTTTTATAATCGCAAAGAATTTTGCCGATGAGTCTGCTCTATCAATGTAGCATGCTTTTTCTTGTTGCATGACTCAACACCGCAATCGGCGTCTACTTTTTCTTGTTTCACTTATGCTTGGATATTCAGTATGATCAACGCTTTAAACCAGTGCTTCTCAATTATTTTTTTGCAAAGTCCTCCTCATAGGGCGAGAAATTATTTGGGAATTATTTGGCGCTCCCACTCACTCACCATAAAAAGACAATTATATACAAACATTGCCTAGATATACCTGTTCCCCCAAGTTGTATGTAGCCACTTCAGCATCACATCATGCCCCTTGGGGGCACACCCCACTATTTGAGAAATGCTGTTTTAAACAGTTGGGTTGATCTCAATCTACAACATCTACAAAACCATACTCTTGTTAAACCACCTAAAAAAACGACTGGTCCTGCTTTTACTAATAATAATTCTTGCCATTCACAATCAGCAATGATTACCAAACTAATATTGCTATTCTGGGCAGCAATTACTGCTAAGCTGAAACGTAAATCAAAGTCTGCAGTACTTGGATAAAACTAGTCCTTTTAATTATTTTTCTTTTCATGCAGAATTGATGGGAAGAAAACAACAAAACAGAGTATAACAGTTACTACTTTAGCTATAAAAAATAGATGAATCATCATTCTACATGCGTTTGTATACATGTCGCTATTCCACTACAAAATAAAGATACCCACTAAAAGCAGAAGTTGATACTTGAAAGGGTTGAATAACAGGAATTAATTTCTACAATAAATATAAATAAAGTACACAAAAACTTTTGATGCTTTGGCCACAATCCAGCAAGAATTACTGAAATTTGCTCAATGCCAATAAAAAAACCAGCAGATACTTCAAAATATCAAGCAATGTAACAAAAACAGACTAGTATTATTTTTGACCTGGAACTGTGATCATGAGAAGCTTCAGAAACATAATCTACTTTATTCTTGCAGCAAACAAAGTTTGCAGCCTTGTTAATACACAGCATTGGCTATAATACCCACTCAACATAAATGAGACTTCACATTTTCTGTTAGAAACTGTAAGTCTTTTATCTTAGGGGGCAAATAATTTCAAATCCTATGCCATCTATTGCAACTGAAAATCACTGCTACATGCACACCATCTGCAATGATGACAGGAACTATGTGGGAACTTAACTACAAATATAACACTTTTATGAGGTCAAATGAAAAGCATCACATACCCCAGTAAAATGAACAAAGAAAAATATGATATTATACTGAAATACAAAATTCAAAGTTTACCCAAATATTTATATCAAACAATTGTTTGAAAGTCTATCCAAACATTTCTTGTGAGGCATATGTCATATACAAGAACCCATCCTCATCTTTCTCCTCTTTGTAAACTTCTGCTAAAGTTGTTGACATTGAGGCCAAACTCTTGTTATTTACAATCAAGTAAAATGCTTGAGTAGGAGCCAATGACATACGGTTTCTGAAACAGAACAATTAAATAGTTAAAAATGAGAAATCTTCTTTCATCAATATATGGCCTTCTAGCATTGAAAAGCACCAAAATATTGATACTGTGCAAAAGCAGACTGGAATTTATTACCAAATCCTAGCATTAACAACTTGTTGAGTGATGTTTCAATGCCATCCTACCACTAGTATTAAGAAAAATGAGAAAAAATTGTTGATTGAAATACATTGCTGCTGTATGTTGAAAAAAGTCAATAGGAGGATCAGTGACTGAGTGATACTGAGTACTTTTTTGAGATAACATTCTAGGTACCAAAATACTTTAGAAATAATTCTTTGGTTTCAAAATCTGATTGCCTGTTCAAAGTATGCTTCAAGTCTCTACTAAGCATTTTATATATTAGATAAACCACTCAAAAGGTGACAAAAAGTGAGTGGACCCCCATATCCTACAACGAAATTACCAAAGATTCCTAGGAGAACCTGGTCATTTTCCCATGATAATCATGTTTTGTAATAGAACTGCCTAGCTACCAAGTAGTTGGTGGATACAAAAGCAGTGTTGGAAATCACTACAGCTCATTCTCTAAAATGCAAAAATATGCTCCTTTGTGGGATAAGACAAAGGTATGTTCCAATGAGGGCGAGTACTTGAGCTAGCTATCATGTTCTACCAATATGTACTCTTGCAATTCAACAAGAGTGGCCTAACTATGCGAAATAGTAGTCTAGTATTCTAATGGATGGCCTGGACTTTCCGCAATATTTAGAGTAAGTGGTTGACTACAAAGAGTAAGGGGCTGTGTTCAATTGAGGGTAATTCAATTTTGTGTACTTTTTAATGCCAGCTTAAGTCAAAGGAGGTCACAGTTTAGGCAGCAGTAGATGGTGAATTTGAGCTTTGAAATTATGGGCATTCCTGATGACAATCAGGCAAATTTGTTCTGCTTTTGTAATAATCTTTCATACACTAGCCCTCTCCCATAGAAATCATAACAACACGATTGAAATTTTGACAACAAGTACCACAATGCATTGCTTAACATTCACTGGTTTCATTAAGAAAAGGTAAATTCAAAAGGTAAATAGGCAATTGCTTTTAAATTCTTATTTCCTACTGGGGTAGGACTAGAGACCAAAATATAATGAGGGTTGTCGCTGCTATTTCAAGACACAATTCCCTGATTTTCCCTTATATTTTTCATGAAATGCTTATTATTTCCCCCTGATATTCTAATCATTTCTTTCAACAGATATTGGGTCTGGGACAGCCTAGACCCTACTTTTGCCACTTCAAACTTTTGGTTCCATAAAACACAGAAATGCACTTCAAAATGACTGCACAGAACAAAAAGCCATAAAAAAGAGGGACAACTTGGGAACTGCTGCACTCAATTGGATGCTTGACTGAGTATACAAAAATTCACCACTCTTGAAATGAAACAACAATAACTATATAAATTCCCTGATTTTCACTGGTTCTTCAAAATATCTTTCTTCCCCCCTTTTAATTATCCCTGATTGAAAATAAATTCCCTGACTTTCCCTGAAATTCCTGGTAACACTGATAATGTGCCTGCAATCCTAAAAGCATACTAGTGCCAACAATTTACAAAATATTGCTGACAAATTTAAATAGGTCATGAATTTCTATTGCAAAAATTCGAATAGTAATCTCAGTCTACAGAAAGTCAAAGTGCCAGTAAACTGTTTTCTTGGTTTCATTTTGGGCTGCAAATTGGGTATTTGGGAGGGGTAGCTCCTCCCATGACATAGGTGTACCATAGAACAGGTGTGACCTGATTCTTACCACTCCTTGCTGTAAGTTTTTCCTATGTCAGGGCATTTTTATAGGCCCTAAGGCCTTCCCTGTCATTGCATATTAAAAAAAATAAAGAATTCATCACAGAAGCTATGTAGCAATGCATGGGTTCCAAAAGAGGTGTTATAACTTACCTTATAATAGTCACAAACTGACTCATTGTTAACTCTTGTGGAACTAAAAACTTTGTTTTATCCAAAAGAGGCAGAGTTTTTTCTTTGTGATATTTTTCCACAATGACCTAAAAAGTTTATTAGCATAGTAGCAAATTACTATTGTATAACAGCTATGGATGCAAGGGGTAAAATGAATGTTTCAATGCAGCCTTTCTCATTTTCTAACACAGTGTGGAAAAAATGTGCACTATCCTACAAAACAACCATGTTGTTACTCAAAGCATAAACAGTCCAATGGAAGATTAAATATTGAATCTGTGTTTAAGTACTGGCATTCCTAAAACTGATATAAACTTCAAATCCAACAAAGAGAATCAATAGATTGCTGGAAAAATTGATAAAACATACTGGTATCTTTGATGGGAACTTAGCTCTAATTCCAGCAACTTCATCCCTTCTGCTTGCTAAAACAAAACAAATGATAAATGCAAAATGCTGTTATGGTTGGTTTCTATATAATCTGAGCTAGCTGCAATGCATCAGCAATACATCAGTGATTGACCCTTTCCATATAGTAGGGCATCAGTAATCAAGTGGCTTGTAACCAAAGGAAAGAATTCTACCATGCTTTTCACCATTTCAAAGTAGCGTCTGTAAACATAGTACAGAATATTGTCATGGGGTTATATACACTTGTCGTATGCCTGTCACAAGGAGCAAAAATACAATTGAACATTGCTAATGCATCACATTGCTGGTACCCATCAATTCTAGGTGCAATATTGCTTAATAACATTTATCTTGTTATTAAACAAAGATATTTTTCAATTTAGTAATATGCAGATATTTTAGACACTTTATACAAAAAATATGAAGATGCTGTAGGCCAAAGAATAATAATATTCCATTTAATAAACCACATGAAGTTTTTGAACAGTATTTCACAGTATTGGTATGTAATTTGATCCAAAGATTAAACAAATGATGACAGATTTCTGCCAATTCAACTTTTTCCAGTGATCACTCTGTGCAGTGTAGGCTGTTATTGCTCACTTCTGCAATCATTATGTGCATTTCAATGTTCTTTTTTCAATAATGTCTAAGAAATTGGAACAAACATATTTCAAAGTCAGTTGGTTAGATTCTGATCTCTTCAAGTCATGGCTATGTTAAGCTTCTAGAGATACTCAAGTGAGATGCAAACTTTGCAAAGTTGACATATCCCTCAGCAACATGGGCATAATGGAAATTACAAGTCATATAAACAATAAAACTCATAAGAAGCTGGAGTCAGAGCAGCAAAGAATTAAGAACTTCTTCAGCAAAAAATCTGAAGGTGCTTTAAAGTCAAGTGATAAGCACAGTGATGAATATGCTGTAGATAGTGAAGTCTCCACAGTGTCTTCTACTGAAACTCAATCCACAATTTCACACAGCCTCCAAGATGACAGCAAACTCACAGCCAAAATTTGATGGGCCCTCAAGCATGTTTTTCTGTGGCTACAATGATATTTCAGTAAAAGACTCTATAAACACTTTCCAAGTTATGTTCCCAGATAGCAAAACTGCTTCAAAAACTGCTACAAACTAAAATATGTTGTCAATTATGGAATTGCACCCTTCTTTGCTGAAGGGTTGAACAAGCAAGTCAATGAATCAGAATGGCTTGCTGTTTCTTATGATGAAAGCCTGAACAAGGTTATTCAGGAATCTGAAATGGACTTAGTGCTCAGATTCTGGAACACTTGTAACAACAAAGTTCAAGTGCGTTACTGGGATTTGATGTTTCTTGGGTATGCAACTGCTGCCAACTTACTGAAAAATATAAATTACGCGTTATCTGGTTTTGATTTATCCAAACAAATCCAATCGTTGATGGATGGGCCCAGCGCGAACTGGAAAGTTCTTTCAGGTATGAGAAAAGAAAGAGAGGAAGCTGGATCGAATCATTTAGTTAACATTGGTAGTTGCAACTGCACATAGTTCATAGAGCATTGAAATCTGCAACAGAGGCAACAATGTGGAATCTTAAAGCCACTATGAAAGGATCATTTGAGATATTCAACGATTCTCCTGCTTGTTGCAAAGGCTTCATCTCAATCAGTGGTTCCACAATATTTCCTTTACAGTTTTGCCCAACCAGGTTTGAGTATTTTTCATCTACTGCCTACACGTTAATTTCATCATATATCCATAAGCTTGGCTTCCAGAATTTCTTGCATACTAGATGGACTTTCATTCTAAAACTATTGGTGTATAATTATGCAGGCTATTCCTTCTGTTTTGATTTAAGCTCAAATTCATTTTTAGTTAATTTGGCTTCATCCTCCTGAAAACGGGGGAACCTAAATTTTTTGTAAACATGATTGGCCAGGGGAAGAATTGTTTATATTCTGGGGATTGCTCTTTAATAGACTCAAATATTCAATGTAGGGATGCTACAAAACATTTAACAGAAGCACTTCAGTGTAGGTTCTGAGTCACTGGAACATAGATAACCAAATGCTTATTAAGTGTAATCATCTTTAAGGGGATCGCTTCCTCCCTATAAAGCGTGGTATATCTCTTAGCTTTGTTTTCATCATAAGGTGGGTTGAAGACCAGCAAGTGGCATCAAGATTAAAAGAAATTTGGCCAAATATAAAGAAGATTTTTGGTTACTGGGAGAAACTACCTGCTTCAAAAAGGCCATCTTCAAAGAGCTATTTGGAGGTTAAGAAGGGAGTAGCAGATGAATTGCTTGTTGCAAAACCTTCTTTCTTCAGTTACATCGCAAGCTTATAGCAGCCGTATCTCACCAAGTATCAAACAGACAACCCAATGTTGCCATTTTTTGGGAAAGATCTGGAGAGACTGCACAGGTCACTTTTGTAATTGGTAATCAAGCCTGATGTCCTCGAAAAATGTGAATCTCCTGCTGTGCTGTTACAAATCGATTTCTCAGATAAAAGTATCCACCTAAAGTTGAAAGATATCCATTTTGGATTTTCAACGGAGGAGGAGCTTCAACACTTACAATGGCAAGATAAGGTATCTTCAACTGATGTCAGAGCTTTTGAAAAAGCAGCTGCTATTATGGTCATTTCTATTGTAGAATAGCTGTCAGAAAAAAGCCCTTTGAATTATTGTTTGGTCAGAACTGCAGATGCCTTTGATCCAGTTTTGATGGTTTCCTCCAAATCACTTCATCTTTGAAGTAAAATGAAAAAACTGCTAACCCACCATATTTCTTTAAAAATTATTTCTTCCACTCTTGCTGAGAAAGCAATGCCTCAATATTTAGAGCTCCTAACTACTTTGAATCAAGATCATTTTGAAAATGCTAAAGCTTTTGACCACCAAGATTGTCGATGAGGTGATTTCTTTTTCCAAAAATCCACTCTGAAGATCCCAAATGAGTTAAAATCGATTCTCCAGCTAGTTCTAGTCATCAGTCATGGACAAGCAAGTGTAGAGAGGGGATTCAATACCAACAAGAGTATCTCTATAGTTAACTCAAGTGAGAAATCAATGGTGTCAAGGAAAATCATATGCAGAAAAACAGTTTACTTCTGTCAACTATTGAGCTAACTAACAAGTTTATCAAGTCTATGGAATGTGCTTGTCAATGCTATCATTTTGATCTTGAAGAACAGAGGAAGAAGGCAGTCAGATTTATGCAATCAGCAACTTGAGATTTTGAATGCTGAAATGAAAGACTTGAGGCAGAGGAAGCAGCTATAAGTAGATGCATGCAAAAATTTAGATAATGAATTTATGCAAGTACACGTTTTTTTTTTATAAGAAAATCATTATTTTGCCTGAGCCTCAATTTTCTTAACTTTTTCCGAAATTGAGCCTCAGGTTTTCTTTAGTTTTTCTTAACTTTTGCTGACATAAACTGGCTAGAGTGGTTTACACTTTCGTTAATACTATTGTATACTTGAATTTGAATTTCATCTTTAACATTTTGAATGCAATAACGACGAAATTTCCGATTTTTGGCCTATAAAAACACTTAATTTTGGAATTTGAGCCTCGTGATTTTCTTACGATTTTCTTAAGATTTTGACGATTTGAGCCTCATTTTCTTATAAACTTTTTTCTTATAAAAAAAAAACGTGTAATTACAGAAGTGGCGGAGAAGAATGACATGAAACAAGTCATTAAAGGAAATGCCTTGAAAAGAAAGAGTGAAGAAAAACAACGTCAAGTCAGTGCATTGGAAGATTCACTTGAAATTCTTAAAGACAAATGAAAAAAGGTTATGTAAAATGTGATTAACACTCTTCCTTTTGTTCAAATTGATACAGTCAAACAGTTTTCATTTTTGAAATTTTTTCTTACTAGTTTGATTTTTCTACTTGCTTCTTAAATCCTAAGTTTGATGAAAACAATAGAACTTTCTAACCTATAATGTATTATCACATTTTCTTACCTAGTTATAAAAGTGTTGTACATATTTCTTTGATGGTGAAAAATGGAAGATTTCCTTGACCTGCAGAATGAAAGTGCTATTTTGCCCCTGACCACTGCAAGCTTCCCTAACTTTCCCTGACCAAAGTAAAAAAGATCCTTTCCCCCTGACTTTCCCTGACCATATAACCCTGATTTTACTTATAGTTGGAATTTCTAATGCTAAAAAGCATTATATTTCTTACTATAACTCAAATTCTACAGCCGTAAGGTACTTCTGCTTCAATGAATTCTGCAAATCTTTATTTAACTCAATTCTGCTGTGCTTAGTAAAATTAATGCTATGCCACTTGGCTGTCTAATCTCAAGCTATCTAAATGACAGCATATTATAAGCAGATGTTTGCAGTCTATACAGTGACCTACAGTTATCTGAGAAGCAAGGAATGTGTCTTATCAGCTAACACTATCTCACATAATGTTTTAAGCTATACCAAAGCCTCTCAGAACAACCTTTCACCATTGTAATGGTGAATGCACACAGACAATACAACTATATTTCAGCAGGCACTTTTGTAAACAATGACCAGATGTGGTATAAAACTAACATATAAAGATCATAATATAAAGACAATCCAACTTGAACATCACACTACAATTGACCAGGAATGCTATGTAAATTACAGCCACCTGTTTGGTTATCCTTCAATTCTGTTAGATACATTAACTACAATGTTGAAAAACATGAATTCAACCACTAACAAATCAAGAGAAATCCAAATTCAATTCAATTACTTTTCTTGCCCTTTAGAGCAGCATGCTCTCTCTCTCTCATATATATATATATATATATATATATATATATATATATATATATATATATATATATATATATATATATATATAGCCCTTTTCAAAGTTTGCAGAAACATAATTTCTTTGTTTGACTACTTCCAATAGCTTTACCTAAGTGTACCTCTATCACTCTCCAATGGCTACTGGGTTGGTTTGTACTGTACACTATATGATATTTTCCAAACTACCTTTTCACTTATTTCACAAGAGCATGTCTATAAAAGCAACACATTTGGATATATAGGCTATATTGATTTAATCAAACAAAAGTTTGATTCACACATATTTATAATGATCATCAGTCAAAACAGTGATGAACGCTTTGACAGTTAGTGGGTGAAACCCTTTTGCAAGCCATCAGTTATTGCTATCTGTTGAGCCATTGCTTATGCAACTTTTTCAAAGTCCAAACTAAGTAGGAGCAGCACCCCATTTGCCCCCAATTATCCGACGCTGATTCACAATATCTTACTGAAAACCTAAACTCATAGTCTTGCTTGGAGATACCTGACTAATTTACTGCAGTGATACATAATACAAGATACTCTGCCATGGCCTTTTCTTATTTGCTGCTAGGGTCAACCACATCAAAGTCATGCAAATAGGTTTCTGAAGAGAATGTAAAAGCTATTAATTTTATTGCATCTGAGTTTTAATGTCATTGAAAGGTTTCTATGCTTTCTAATGACATTGGTATAAGGTTTATAATTACTCTGTTACACAAATCTGTTTATACAGCAAACAGTTAACTGAAATTTGGACTCTCCTTCTCAAACATTTCATTGCTGTTTGTTTTTAAAACAACGTTGTGTAACAGAATTAATTTATACCTCATGCCAGACATTGTAGACTTTGGCATTGGTGCACAAGTCAACTGCACAAGCTGAATATAAAAACTACTGTGTACAGCTAACACTTATTTTGAAACATGATGTCAGAAGAGCTCTAATGTGGTTACTTCATCCAAATCATCTGTTCTAAATTTAATGACATCTTATTAGTCATTCACTATTTTGATACTTATACAAAGGAACATTATTACAAGAAAGGAAGGGCAGCTCTGTGAGCTGCAAAGGGACACTGTATGTACAACTTTGTGAATACTGGGGGGGGGAGGGTCCTCGTCCAACTGATAATTATTCAACAACTCAAAATTTGCCTCAGAACTGTCATCTAGTGATGCTACCTTGCTGCTTTGAGTTCTACCATTCACAAGAAATCTTTGCAAAAGGTGACGGTGACTGGAATGCATCTACAATCGGTTCTGAAAATCTCAAAAATAATCTCGTTTTTCCTTCCCGTCTCATAAAAAGAAGCGAAACTTATTCCCCTTCACGATGTACTTTAAAGTAGGCCTATTCAGTTGATTGCGCCGTTTGAGTAAACTGATAAGCCTTACAATCTCCACAAAAACACACTAAATGTAAATTTCTCTACTGCTTGGGATTCTTCGTGTACGTTCTATCATTCACTAATGCTACTACTCAGTAGATATGCTATCTAGCGATAAACTACGACCTTATTGTAAATTCCAGAATCTTACTGGGCAGCCTTCCAATCTTCAAATGCTATTTGAATTGGGGCAGACTAGGCCCAACAGCGATAAGATCGATGTCTCTTTTCATGTTGCCTTGTAATAGATAGGTACAAGGATATTAAAATAAATAACTGCAAGTACAGTCGGGCAGTACATCACTCAGGCAGCAATTACGATTGAGCCGTAACATGTAATGAACAAAGAAATAGGCTTGGCCTGGACAGGATCATAAACTTATAACTGGGCCGGAAAAGCACATCCGAAGTGGAACATATGAAATCATGGTTGTTTTCTCACCAAAGCTTTTCCTCTGCTTGAATGGTTTACCAGCTTTCGCGTCGCTATCACCCATTTTTGGACACTTCTTCTTAACACCAACGACCTACATTAACAAGGGATGGCTAGCTGGTGTTATGTGTTAGTACAAATCAATTAATGCTGACAGTCTCTAAGTAGCTAAAGTGCACTACTCTGATTGGCTATTGGCAATCCCTATTAGCATGATTGGACAGGATCACTGAGGAGAACGTAGTGGGTGTGGCGTTCAAGTAAGCCTGAAAGCAATCGAAACTCTCATCAGTTTCTATTTGATCGAAGCGTATTTACAGTAAATTTGACTTTGTGGAACTTCTCGTTCTGTGAGTCTGTGTCCAGCTCTAAAGGGTAAAAAGTACACTTTGAAAATTGTAAGGTAAGCTGCATTGCTTTCCTTGCGCTCATGGACGTAGGACGACGTCAAAGTAAGGGGGCAGTAAATATTCTGTCAATTTTCCGCCCGAATTTCCTGTTGTTCGTAAAGAACATTTGCCAGAGTGAAACGGATTTCTGCTCAACTTGGAGGCTGTAGCCCCTGCCCCCCCATCTCCTACGCTCATTCTTGCGCTATCAAAAGGAACCATTCAATCCTCTGGTGAACACCATCAAATAAAGGATAAAAACACCTCTCCTGTATTGTATTGTATTGTATTGTATTGTGTGCAAATCCGATCCGAAACCGATCCGATCGGATTCGCTCGGGTTTCGGAACGAAAAGAATTAGGGACTGTTCAATAATCATGTCACGCCAAAACAATCTATTCTGACTTCTAATTTAAGCAGCAAATAGAAGAATATACCAGAGTAGTTACAGCGGGAAAAGATGGGGTTCCCCATACTTCTAGGACTCTCGTAGGTCACTTTGCTACAAATCGTCCAAGTTACATGTTGAGAGCGAACCTGCTTAAGTTAGGGATGGTGGATCATAAAGATGGTGGAAATTAAGGGAATTCAAGCACAGTTAGCATCCTTTCCAAAAGCACTATCCCTGGGAAGACCAGCAATGTCTACCAATATTGTTTATCATCATCATCATCATAGTGTGTCCAATGCTTTTAGCACGTTGACTGTCATAATATTATTTATAGTCTACTTAAAATTTTTCATTTCCTTTTCATTGTATTTACAATTTATATCTGAAAGGGATTTTGTGTTTAAATAAGATAAAATGAAATGAATGAATATATTATGCTTGCTTTGCTTAAGGATCTGAAGGTCTTGAGAAACTGGGCCTTACATTGTATTTTTGTAGAAAGCTATCCGAGCAAAGCTTGTTTACCAGTTTCGGATTGGATACCGACCATGAAAGACATACGAAAAGATGCACAGACTTTGCCGGGACAGCTTTCTAGAAAAATGTAAACCAAGATCTAGTTTTTCATCTTATAATACGAGAAATAGCCAAAATCTCCAGATCACTGGATTAGTACACCTCTCAATATATGTGCAACAATTGGTCTGCACTATTTTTAAAGCTATTTTTTCGCAAACGTTAAAGGGCACGTTTGCTCCCCTTGCCCCTCCTATCAAAAGGCTGGAGGGGCGCTCGCCCCCCTCTCCGGCGTGAATTAGGCAATGGCGGAGTGCCACATCCCAGAAAAATTAAGCAACTGGTCCAAATCACTACTTAATGCTCAGAAAAGTCGGTACAATCTAGCTCTAAACTGGAATAGCAATATCTACAGCAGTGCTTCTCAACCTTTTTTGATCCAATTCACCCCTTTAAGAAGCAATTCTCAGCTATTCACCCCCACCACGACAATCATCATATTATAGAAAATTGAAACTAGGATATAATGACATAGGGTGTATACTATAACAAAGCACAAATACTGTATTTTAACAACAAAAGTTCTTCGTTCTTCTTTCGCAGCATAAATGGGTGTTATTTTTGTCTGTAACAAGTTATTACTAAAAGCAAATAACATAATTATCATAGCGAGCCTTGGGCTTGATGTCGAACAACAAGAGTTTTTATACTTGGTACTAGCTTTGTTAATTTTAGCCGTAGGTCGCGGTTTATAACGATCTGAAATGACAGGAAACCCGTATAATACAGCTGACACCAAACTATCTGCCCAATTACAACTTCACCCCTTTGTGAATAGTTCACCCCCAATTCCCCCTTTTTTCAAAATTTCACCCCTTAGTATCTCGAATTCACCCCAAGGGGTGCATGTGCACCCCGGTTGAGAAGCACTGATCTACAGGAAGAATTAAGCTAAAAGCACTACCTACATACAGCGTGGAACTCGCAATTTGATACCTTGCTGAAGCTTTAGCCGTTAGTTACTATTTCTGCGACTTTGGACGTTAATATCAGCTTAAGACTAAGTTCTATCCATGAAACTACTAATTGCCATGTTTTTCAATAGTCGTTGACTTTTTGGCTTTAAATTTTTTCTGTTGACCCATCGCAATTACTAGATGTCATGGGTGATTTCTAGGGGGCTCAGGTGGGCGGAGCCCCCCTTGTTGAGATTTCTGATCATTTTTGGGAGGCTCTTGCATAGGCTTGGATTCTCAGAGTTTATTGGCTGCTATTGTACATACTGAACATCAAAGGTGCAGGGGTATGAACATGATCTAGTATTAATGTTGCATATTAGGGTAGTATAAATATTGCGGGTATGGAAAGTGCTAGAAGGGGGCTGAGAAGACTATTTACCTCTCCCTCGGAGCATGGTAGCTCACGTTAGAAGTTAAAGATATTTTTTATCAGAGTCAGTGTCAGGGAAGCCGGAACAATAGTAGGGCAGGAGGGGCAGAAGTTTCGAAAAGGGCATTTGCACTGATTATGACGTCATAATGACGTCAGAGTTTTGACTTAAACGTCATAATGACGTCAGAGTTTTGACTTAAACGTCATAATGACGTCAGAGTTTTGACTTAAGGGTTGTTTTTCACAAACACATGCCCCCAATCATTGTTGCATGTCATGGCAAGTCATGAAATTCTGAGGATAAAAGGAGATCGAGCCTGATAGAAGAACAAATGTAAGAAGAAAATGTGAAAAAATTAAATCAGTAGACAGCATAAGAGGAGCACGCTTGCCCCCTTGCCCCTCCTATCAAAAGGCTGGAGGGCGCTCGCCCCCCCTCTCCGGCGTCCCTCGTCAGAGATACTTGAGTAGTTCTAGTACTCTATCAATGGTATCAGAAAGTGTTTGCCATGTCAGGGAAACCAAGGAACTCTGAGAGATGTCAAGAAACTCTATTCCTTCGTCAAAATATCAGGGAATTGTTAGGGATATTTGGTCCTTTTTTGAAATATCAAGGAAATATCAGGGAAACCTGAACCTTTCCACTGATATCCAAGAATGGCGCAACATGCTTATCAATTTTTACCGTTGCGTCGATATCTTTTCTGTGAACTATGTAGTTGAAAGGTAAAAGGAGTACTAGATCCATGATTAATGTTATGGTTGTCCTACTTGCCAAAAGGGCGTTTCCCCTATTATAGAGAGCGTGAATTCAGAGAATGTTTCGCTCGCTCCGCTCGCGTGATCTGACGGTCTCACAGCCATACGTAGTTGTTCTGACAACAGGCAAAAGTATTTCAGAGCCTTTCGAAGGTTATATGATACGCTCCTCTCCTGGAAAATATCAGTCATAAAATCAGGGTTTAACTCGTATCTTTATGTTTAGGCTTATGGACAGGCTTGGCAGTCTGCCCTTGATTAGAAATAAGATAGATAAATAATCCAGTCGGTAAATTTGGATTCAATGAGTTTCGTTGGTACGTAACTGCATGCTTCGCCATTATGAAGTCAACAGTTGTTGAAAAACTCCTTTCTAGCATCAATGCACCCCATAGAACTAAGGAATTCTTGCCAGGAAAACATTTCTGCGGGAAAATTCATGCCTCTGTCGGTACAGTCACGGCTCTACCAGCAGTGGTGATTTCTAAAAATTCTAACAAGGGGGATCTACGTCATAGAAGGGCGTGGCATTGTTGCAACCACACCCATATTCTTAATGATGAAGGTATGATAATATAGCTCAATCATGGAATCATACAGTGAAAAACCAGAAAGAACTAACCCTGTAAAAATGAAAATATCATCATGGGAAACTTCAGAGCAGTACATTAACCAATGTAACAAACAGAACAGAACTTCGTTAGATAACTTTTGTAGAGGTCATGTGAACATTAGCTCTACAGCATTCAAATCCTCCTTTGTCTTAACATTTCTTCTCTTTCTTTCGGGTGCCATTGCTGATCTGTGGCTCACAAGCCATCTGGAAAGAGATTCTTGAGCATTCCACAAGTTCGGTGGGGGTCCATTAATGCCTATGAACAGCAGTGATGACAAGGTGGTTATTGCAAAGAGTTGATCGAGTTGGTGTACAAACCAAATTCATCTGAGAAAAGCCTCTCTCAGCTTCTGACGAGCTTATTGGAATTGTGTGTAGCATTCCCTGCATCATATGTTCAATGGGATTTGGTGTTTTGCGAGGATCAGATACATAATCTCTGAAGGCCATCATTAGCTCTCGCTCATTGCTAGCAATGCTGAATCTCCGACGAAGCTCTACCAACAACTTCTCTCCTTCAAACCAAGGGGCACTAATTTCTGATGACCATGTTTCAGGGGCAAAGACTTCTAGTTGCTTTAAAGCATTTTCGTTGCTAGCATTCAACAATCTGGCTTTGATGTTGTCAATTAATGCTTGTAGAAACTGTGGCTTGTTGAAAGAAGGGAAAGATGCTCTGCTTTCATAGATATGCAAAGGGACTCCTTTAAAAACAACATCATTTCTAGCAACCTCATCAAAAGAGTATTTCCTTTCAGTCACTGACAGTTTGATCTTCTCCAAGCGTTTAATTGTGTACTGCAAATAATGGTTGGCATCTATAACGCTTACATCTGATTTCTGCAAAGATTCTGACAAAATAGATATTTGCCCAAGACAATCTTTAATTACAGCTACGTCTTCTACAAATTCCTTTGTTGCTAGCCTTTTAGCAATTCCACTTTACATTTTCCGTTTACAGGAACGAATTGATCTGTCCTTTGATAGAGTGTTGAAGTGCTCATGTAATGCTTGAAAAGAAGACCATAAGGCATTCACTGCTCTGTAAGTGGAGGCTGCCCAGTGGATTGTGAACACTTTTCCTATCTTCTTCAATTCAACATCAAGTTTAGATGCAATTTCTTTAAGTTCCCGTTGTAGCTTTGATGATAGTGAATATAAACTGTATATTTCATTGAAGAGACTTTCCAACGAATGAAAAGCATCAATTTCTTTGATAGCATCTGCAACAGCAAGCTCTAATCGATGGTTCATTCAGTTCCAAATGAATAGCGCAGGAAATTGCTCTTTCAACCTCTTTCCAACACCACTTTTAGTGCCAAGCATTACTGATGCACCATCAGAAGTGAACGCAATTAGATTTTTAACAAAATATTCTTTATCAAAAGAGTACCTAGCCAAAACATGAATGATGCAGTTACAAATAGATTGTGCATCTAGGCCAGCCAGCTCACAGATATTAAGAAAAATATTGATCGGCTTATCACGCACAACTGAACGAATATAAATTATAACACATGCTTTTTTCGAAATTGTTGTCGATTCGTCTGTGATTATGGCGATCTTTTTTCCTTCTTTTCTGATTTCTTCACATATCTTTGTACGCATACTTTGTGCAATGCAACTGATCATTTCCTTGCAAGAAAATCTGGACCGTAAGGTATTTCCTAAGATAACGACATTCCTTTCTTGGAGGTCAATGAGATCTGGATAATCAGAAAGAGGCCGATTTTGATAGGCAATAAAGTGTGCTGTTCTAAGACATCTTTCTGTAACAGCTTTATGTTTTCTTGCCCTTTAAGTGAAGCTGTTTCTAACGACTTTTGTTCCTTTGCATTTAAAAGCCTCACCACTTCGTTATGAGCTTTGGATTTATCATGTTTAGCAAGTTTTTTTCGCAGTGACTTTTGTGCAACACTTCTCTCTCCTGCTACTCTGACTTTGCATTCAGTCCATTCATTGGCCAAGTGCATACTGTTATCAGAATGCACACCAAGATTTTTTATGCTTTTACAGAGAGAGCAGCCAACCTTTCCATTTTCGAAAAACAGCCAACTATATGCCTTCGAAAAATAGCTGCATTGTTCATCATTCCAACAAAAAGGATAATCATGAGCATTCTGTGTAGCGTTTGTGGACAACGACGATGCCTCACTTGTTTCTTCTGACTCAGGTTTTAGGTCTTCCTTTGACTTTGTTGTTGGTAGCAAATTTACAAAGGCAGACTGTTCATTTCCCTCATCAGTAGGGCCGTCTGCTTTAACAAAGAAATCTGTTATTGCGAGTCGTACCTTTTTGCTAGCTGGCTGTTCTTCCATTCTGATCAAGGCAGCTACTTGGTAAGTCACCCAATATATAAATATCAAAGTTTTCGTTTGGATGTATTTGCAATGATAGTAAATAAGACTCAAATAACATTCCACAACAGCTTCAGTTGACATTCGAGAATATGACAGGAAGCACTGAATAGCGGGTGCTACAGTTTTAACGGAGGCATTAACTGCTGTATATGCTCAGTATGACTAACATTGGCAGCTATGTATGATCTAGTATTAAGGTGCCGGAAAAAAGATTTACCGCACATGTTGTGGAAACAAAGCAATCGCGTTTATTTACCTAGGGGCATGAACTTCTTTTTAAATTTGGAGTAAAAGAAAAAACGAATGATATGCAACCAACATCAAGGTTTGTAAAAGCAAGGCTTCTCAAACTGACAATGGAAAACGTAAAAGTTCAATAGGAAGATAGATGATACATGTTGGGGGGCTGTGCCCCCCCCAAAATGAGCAAGATTTTTAACAAGGGGGTCTCCGCCCCCGAGTCCCCCTAGAAATCACCCCTGTCTACCAGTTTATGTCGGTAAAGTATTGCTATACATATCCGTCTGAAAATTCCTGGCACCACTCCTGGTACTCTATCTCCTTCAACGCGGCGTGCATTGCTGCACAGCAACAAGTTTTGGCGCGTAATTCATGGCAATAGTAAAATAAACAGGTTGTATTGCATGGACGTGAAATCATGGATATTTACACTGTTTTAGGGCACAATCAGTCTCCAAAAAAGCTGAGAAGGTAATCTGGTACTCATCTTTTCCTATATGCTAGCAAGTAAGGGCTTGTGACAATAAGTGTGGTAAATGCAAAGACTATGGGGAGACAAGGCTCAAGCGTTAGAGTTTAGAGTGGAGGACTTTGAATTGGCCCTAATGTTCTTTCGGACCTCTCGACAAGGGTTAGGGAGGGCTAGTGTGTGAAAAGGATGAAAAGAGCTAGGATTTGAAGTTTACACAGGGTTAGGGTGAGGGGTGGTTTAGGGTTAGGGTTGGAGTTAGCGTTGGTGAGAGGTCCGAAAGTGCATTAGCGCCCTTGGAATTTGATATATGATTTATAGTTCGGCGTTGCCGATATATTGTTCACATCCTCCGCAATTTTCTCTTCACGTATCATATATTTATAGAAGAGGATAGAAAACAGTGAACCCTTATCAGGACATTTTTAAGAAACAGCTCATCTACCAGACAATGGGCACTTGTTTAAGCTGAAAAGGCAGTTGTTGAGGACGATGCCTTGGCTATGCATTAACTAGGCCAGTTTTTGTCAAGATTCTATCAGTCAAGGTTCTATCAAGATTCTATCAGTCAAGATTTATTCGCATTTTGTGACCTAAAAATTTGGTTACCTAACTTTTGACTTAATATTTCTTTGATTCAATCCTTCCTGATTTCTAATTATAAAGTTATAACTCACTTTCTGAAGTTATTGTTTGAAATTTATAGCACACTTTCTAGACTTTGATAAAATTTGACTTATAGGCTCTTCCAGTGGCAATTATATAGAGGACCAGGGGGCCATGGCCCCCATAACTTTTCTTGGCCCTGTTGTTGAACCCCAACTTTTCTAGGATGGTACTAAATGTTGAATTTGGAGTAAATAGTTGACTGTAAATATTTGAGAATTCGGAAGATATACATTGAATATACATAGTATGTCTAGATTGCTAAGTAGTGATGTAAAAGTACTGGAAAATGAATTCAGAATACAGTTTGAAACAAGTTCTCAAATTTTCATCTATGGGTTTCACACCAGAGGTGATTTCTAGGGGGCCTCATGGGGGTGGAGCCCCATTTGTTGAAATATTTCTCATTTTGGGGGTCTCAGGCCCCCTAGAATTCTTGCATTAGCTTAGCTTTTCAGAGTTTATTGGCTTTGCTTCCAAAGTGATATGCTCAATTATGCACTGCTATATGGTTATTGACGCATCTCTTATTGTTGATTGTACTATATCAGTATTAAACTAAATTACCATGTTTCCATCTTTGAAAATATGGGTGTGGTTGTAGCTGGGCCACATCTAAACTGTGGGCGTGGTTGTGCCTAGAGCCCCCCTTGTTAAAATTTGTAGAAATCACCACTGTTTCACTCCTGTATAGTTGTTTTTGTTGTTGATTTGTAATTGTGATAGTTTTCAAACTCTTTTAGCTTTGGAGACAGAAGTGAGTTTTACTGCTATTTTCCACCTCCACTTCCTGATATCATAGTTGTATTTTGCTCCAACTGGCCAGAGAATATGCCAGCCAAAATGAGCATTCAGCTTCATTTGGATAGTGAAGAAAAGAGTATATGTAAAAGGCTGGGGGAAATTTGTAGAGAAAATATGGCATTTTGCTATGTAGGGAATTGGGAAAGTGATGAATGTATTCTTTCAAATGACATCCTGGAGAAGGTATATGGCTAGACGGTTTTTACAATACTGACTTGCTTCTTTCATTTTTATAATCTCCTTAGTGTTATTTACCACAACTCGATACATGTTCAAGGGATAAGAGAGGAATTGTAGATTCATAACAATATTGTTGACATTATCAAGCATGATTTTTAATCATGCCATCTGTAGAGTTTCAAAACAATGAGGAGACAGTGGGGGAAATGTGTAAGGCTTTCCTAAAGGTGGCTTAAATCTTGGCATCAATAATTTACTGGGCATCAGGACTGATGGTTGAAGCTGTTTTGAAAATAAGACAGTCTGTAGACAATGCTATGGGCTGCTCTGCAGGAAGCTCTTTTGTCGAGCCTTTTCAGAACTCTGAAAAATCTCTAGATAGCACAATCAATTTACAGATGGAGTGTTAATTGCTAGCTTGCTACTTGGCTGACGTATGCTGCATTGTTTAAATGCACTGAACATCACTTGCTAACTTATTTATACCCTTGCTCAGGTATGTATTTGACTCACTTTTTGTACTTGTAAGTCAAAGCTGTGGATCAGTAAAGGGTGAAAGGGTCAATTATAAAAAGATGGTGTAGTTTTTTTAGCTGCAGGCGATCAAAACTAACACTAGTAAATCTGTAATAAAACCAGCAAATGATTTAGTGGAAAATGGCTCTATTTTATACTGCTTCTATTTTGTAACATGCCAGCTTTTAGTTCCTGCCATGTGAATCTTGTGATTCCAAAGAAAAGCTCATATTTTCTACAGATTTGTGAATCTGTATAATTTTCCTAATTTAGGTTCTGCCTGTGCTTCCTACACCTCCAACAGGGCAGTTCTGATATGACGTGTGTAACATCCAAAGTGAAAAATCTGAGATAAAATGCCTAAAATGCTAATGAAAACACCTGAAAATGAAATCAAAAATGTTTTGTCTTGAAATTGAATGCATAGAGCATAAATATTTGCAAAATAACTATGTATCCAGCAAAACCTACTTCTAGCAGAAGGCTTTAAAGTCGCGTGATGTATGTGACATCGTACAAATTACATCATACCAGTAATAGTTTGTTTGTTTCTCTGGATTGCTAAGAGGGAATCATAAATTGTTAAATACTTAGGAATACTAATAGATAAAGTTTCAAAGTAACTTGAATAATCTAGTTAATTTCTTCATTTTATGAAGCAATTGGGTAAAATGTCGCATTACATTTGTGACAAAAATGTGGTGGATGCAATTTTGAAGCAATCTCAGTTCAAAAAACATCCACCAATTGTACTGTTAACTTCCAAAACATTGTATTGTCATCAATACTCTGCTGATTTCACTTATTTTGTGCCCCTAGCTGTTGTTTTTACACTCCTGGTTGAAATTTTGTGATAATGGCCCAACAATATCCAGCCTGCTTTAGCAAAGAAAATCTGACTAATTGTTTAACTAGCTAATAACATAGCTAGCCTTTCACTTGTCCACTATCTAATTGGCTACTTAACTGCCTAAATAGCTACCAGTTACCAAAAAGCGTTGTAATTCTTTATAGGGAAATGTGTTTAAAGAGCATTCATGTTATGAATTAAATTCAGTGGTCAATGAACAAAGCTAAGCCCCCACTGCTTCTCCTCAATAATTTATTCAGGTGAGTATTAGTAGGAGTATCACATTGCATATTCTGTGTTACAAAGTTATGTGCAGATTATGGTGTTGTCACATTTGAGTGCCTGTTGAAAATTGTTAATTGCAAGCTTGCAGCTAATTTTAGCAGTTGGAATGTTCTGCTATGTATGTAATGGTAATACAATCATTGCCTAAAGTGTTGGTATTCTGGATTTTCCAGGGCAGGCTTATTAAGTTGGCTATAGACCTAGATAGTTGTGCCAATATTGATTTGGATTCCCAAGATTCTGGGATCAAAGACATAATTGATGAAAATCATGGATTCCAGTTTGGAGACCATGGCATATATAGTGATGAAGCAGAAAAGGAAAACAGAGTCTCAAAAGTGCAGAGAAAGTTTGAAACCAGCCCAGTGGACACCTTTCAGGTCCAAAATAGGTAATGTTTTTTGTAGAAGTGAGCACCTTAAAGCTTTGTTTATTTATTTGTTTGTCAGTGTTTGTTTATTAGCTCTATATTACAGTTTGCCAGAGTTCTTGGAATTACAGGAATATCAAAACGTTGAACCTAACTTATTTGATTTCCCACTATTATTTATCATATCTTGAAGTCACATGCTCAGTAGAAAGTAAACATGCACAGTTAGTCAGAAATTAGTTGTATTTTGACTGGACACTACAGCAATTGATGCCCCCTTCATTGCTACATAACAACAAGATTGTACACAGTCAAATAAAACCGTCAAAATGCATACGCATTTTTTGTCAAATATGCGTTGGTCAAAAGTTTGTTTCCTGTCATTGACGGCCTATTTCATTGTGATATCAAAACATTCTGCAATCTATTGCTGTTCTATCATTTCTTAGGAAAAGAGGAGGAAAGCGGAAATCTGTGTTTGCTTTTGATGATGAGCCAGCGAGTGCAAACATCAAGCATGCTAGAACCAATTGCCATAATGAGGAATTAGCTGGAACATGTTCAAATCTGACTCCCACCTCCAAGAAAATGGGGACTACAAACTTTGCAAACAACTCAACCTCTCAGAGTAAGACACCAAGAAAGAAAGACCTTGACAGAAGTATCACAAAATCTCCAGCTACTCCAGGGTTTCATGAGACAATTGGTGAGAAGTACATTTGCATCATAATTTTCAACTACAAACCTTCAATTAGTTCATCAAATTAAGTTTTAGAATTATAAAATTTCTTTGAGTAGGAATATAGAGCTATCATTGCATTTATGGAATAGGTTCTACCGTAATGGTTTTTGTATTTAGTATCACTCCTTGGAAACCTGCATATGCCAATTCTGAACTACTTACCCTAGTTAAGTTGTGCTTTCGCTCAGTTGTACCTATCACATAGGACCCTTTTGCCAAAGTGCTCCCCTTTAATCAAACTGCCTAATGAACTTTTTCCAATATGCTTTCAAAGTTCAAAGGTTTGAAGGTTTTGTCTTAATTGAATGCTTTGCAATTTTTTCCAAATTGAGTGCAGAAAACATACTTAATTACTTTGATTCCTTGATGTGGTCTATGAAGCAGTGGGTTTCAACCTTTTTGCTGTACTGGAACCCCAAGGGAATACTCAAGTGGCTCAAGGACCCCCTGTTCACATATCTGCACAAGAGAATTGGAAATTACAGTCTATCATAGGAATTCTTTGACTTCTGGTGTAACCTCTGGACTGTACTGGCAGAAGCCCTGTTGAAAACCCTTGGTCTGTAGTAATGTCATTGTTTAATTCATCATCATCATCAACATCATCATCATCATCAACATCAACGTCATCATCATCATCATCATCATCATCAAAATCATCACCATATCAGCATCATCATCAACATCATCATTATAATTGTTTTTGTGGTAGACTTATCAAAATGTAACTCTTGTAGTAAGGATAAAAGAGAATTGCAGGAAGAACCCATAATCCCAATAGCACCCATAGAGAGATCGACAAACACAACTTTACTATAAGAAAGAGAAAGATCACTGATCAGTGAACTATATTTGGCAGCTTTACGATCGCTATTGTTCTGTATATTTGTTTCAAAACCGACAGTAAGCTCAAGGATGTGAAGTATCTTTGCGTCTATAAGAAGAAGAAGGTCAGGATGAAAAGAATCACCCGCAATCAAGTATGGAGATATAAAGGAAGGTAGATCAGCATAAACAGTGCATTGTTTAAGTGATGAGAATGTGCTTGCAAGAAAAGGAAGAACAGAGTTATGTCCCCAACATCTGCCCTACTTCTGAATCTCTGCGACAAAATCACTATCAACTTCAGGGCAGTTGTCTCTTTGTGCCTGCTTGCCACCACGTGGAGGTCTCCAACCAAGGGCTAGCTCATCATCACCATCACCACAACCATCTTGCCTTTCCATGTTGCCCCTGAAGGGAGCCTAGTACTGACTCTGGGGGTCAATTTTCACCTGTCATTTGTTTGTAAGAGGTGACTGATTTGGCTACACTCAATCAACTTTGTAACCCCAACAGTTACTAGGCAGAGCTGTAGCGTGAGCCATTGAGTCAGCTTTTTACTAAAAGGGCCTGGTTTGACAGTTTGCCACAGGTCATCAACACCTGCCCTAATTCTGTATCTCTGCGACATAAACCGGTATCAACTTAAGGGCAGCCGTCTCTCTGCGCCCGCTTGCCAACATGTGGAGATCTCCAACCATGGGCTAGCCATCGATATTCATCGCCATCATCATCATCTCCATTTTAAATAGACGGTGACCCATTCAGCTTAGCTGCTTTTCAAGGGGCCATCTGTTTACAAAAAAAAAGCTTAAATCTTATGAAAAAAATGAAATGAAAGAAAAAAGTGCACATTTTTAATAGTCTACATTGATTTGTGCATAAAACTAGATGTATAAAATAACTATTTACAAATATGACTTAAAAGATGCCAGAAATGGTGCACATTTCGCACCAGCTGAGAGACCATTCCACGATTTTGCTCCTCTGAAATAGTATCCTTTTTGCCCATTATTAGTTTTTTCAATGGCAACTTCAATTCTCTATCAGTGTTTCTCAGAGCTCTACAAGATTGTTGGGAACTTCCAAATAGAAGTTATCTAAGGTAATTTGGAGCAAGGTCATTGGTGGATAGTTTTAACTCACTTTCATTAAATTCGCTAATTGATCTTATACCAAGGTTTGCTAATTATGGTTTGGCATTCATTCATTTATACTAATACCCTAAGATATTTTTTCATACTTTTTCAAGAAATTCCAATATGGCGAGAGATTCGGTTAACTCAGACTATCGTTGACTCGGGCATTCGTTAACTCGGACGACTTTCTTATTCCCGTTGAGAGTACGACTTAACGGGATTGTTCTGACAAGATATCTTTGTCACTGTTAGAATGTTAAGCTTTTAATTTTTTTGCAAGTCATTTTTGCATTTATTGATGTTCTTATGACTAATCTTCTCATGGCTTCATTTCACTGCTATTCTACTTTAGTCTTATCAGGAAATTACATTCTTATGCTTTACCGTGCTTTACTTTTTCATTTCATTTCACGTTTGTATTCATATTTAAGCCGCCTGGCTCACATATGTCACGAATGATAGCCGACCTCAGCTTTGTGACTGTCCGATATATGTGAAAGTCTTATTATTTTGATCGGCGATCATCACCAATCACTAACGCTTTTCGCCGATCATCAGCGCTCTTCCCTAATCATCAGCAGCCTTCACCGATCATCAGCACTCCTCACCGATCATCAGCACTCTTCGTCGATCATCAGCGCTCATCGAAGGCTCATTTCTTACATAGCTCATGTAAACTAACCCATGCTCGACCCATAGTTCAATGTGAATTTTTCTTTTTTGTTGAAGCTCCTACTCCTAGATGGGGTCATTCATTTAGCAAAACGGATGAGCATAAAGCATTTATTATCGGAGGACAGGGAATCAAAAACCAAATATCTAAAGATTCCATTTGGCAATATGATTTTTGTAAGTACTGTTTCTTTGTTCAACATAGTTGGTCTGAATCTTTGTATGCTTTCATGTTAACTTGGAGGCAGACAGAACCTTAGATTGCCCTACATGTTTATGCTTGAAGCATCACTAATATGACATATGGGTTGACCTGCTGCTCCTTATTTTTCTCATTAGATGTCGATCGATAGAGATTGTACGGCACTGGCCTTTTATTCAAGTCTAACATATCTAGGGGCATTATTTGAGTCTATCAAGCTCTTTTCCATTTCTATATTGTAGAAGAATACCGTAAAATCCCGCATATAAGCCCCCCGAATATGGGCCTCCTGTATACTAACCTAAAATTCTTCCGAATATACCCCCCCCCCAATACAAGTCCAGAGCTTACATTTAGGTTTCTATGTATATAAATAGGAAAATGAATGAACTTGGGCAGAGCGCACATAGATTCTCTGTATTCACTTGAGCCCACCAAAAATTGCTTACAAACCTCAAAAGTCCTAGGCTTATATTCGGGATTTTGCGATATTTCATATTCAAGTTTTCATATTCAAATTTTATACACAAAACCCTTCAGCATAATTACAGAAAAAAGACAATCTACGAACTAAGTTATATATAACGAAAAGTAGCTATTAAACTTGAATAATAAAAACAAAACCTATTTAGCGTGGAGCTGTTCTTCCAGGGGTTTGTGTTTAGTTATATCTTGCTCTTCATATACAATTTCAGTTGCCTTTTGAAAGTATTTATTGTTGGCAACTCACGTATGTCTCTAGGCGTATTATTCCATTCCTTAAGAGTTGAGTAATGAAAGCTTTTTTCATAGCGCTCAGTCCGTCCTATGTTTAGGGATTTGGAGATTTTGGCTATTTCTTGTATTGTAGGATGAGAAACTAGACCTTTGTTTATACTTTTCTAGGAAGTTATTTGGGCAAAGTTTGTGTATGATTTTATAGGTCATAACATTCCTATCAAAGCAAATTATGTTTTCTACATTCATCCCACATGACCAAGTATCTTTAATTTTGGCTTTCCTGATTATTTTGAGAGCTCGTGTTTGTTAGTTATTTTACAGTTCATCCATTTTTATTAGTACTTCTCAACAAGTGCACTGATTTCATTGATCCACTCCATCCATCCACCCCCCCCCCACTTCCAAGAAGAGTCTGTCGATTCGAATGATGATAAAAATGGATGACCGTCTGTTGTATCTTGGCTTGTACGTTATCAATCAGGTATAAAACTAACAAGAATAGTCATACATGAAAGCAGTTTAGAGTGCATCGTAGAAATAGTGCATCATAGAGGTAACGCATCATAGAGGTAACGCATTTTAAGGATAGCGTATCATAGAGGTAACGCATCGTAAGGATAGCGCATCATAGAGGTAACGCATCGTAAGGATAGCACATCGTAGAGGTAACGCATTGTAAGGATAGCACATCGTAGAAGTAACGCATTGTAAGGATAGCGCATCGTAGATATAATGCATCGCATTCAAAGCAACAAAATATATGCGCTGTTATCGTGAAATAATCTGTTAATCAAGTAGTTTTGCACATTTCCTATTTCATTAAATTACATTCTAGCAAATAATAGTTTCGAAAGGATAAAGGACGAAAGTAATGGGGCATCCCGACGTATAGGACATACAGCCACTTATGATGAGAAATCAGCACTTCTTTATGTGTTTGGTGGATCAAAACATAAGAAATGGTTTAGCGACATTCACACATTGGATACCAAAACGATGAAATGGGTGGCTCTTCAGGTAAGTTTATGCTCGCGTGCCTTTGCTTTTCATTTGTGTTCACAATGAGTCAGTTGTGTAGCGTATGGAGGAGCATTTGTCTATTGCATAGAAGGCGATATCTAGATCAAACTTGATTGGTTGCTGAATTCACCACCAGTCAACCCATCAGCGACTTGGTTCTTGTTTGCCTCATCACAATGTAAATACAGAGTTTTTAAGGCAGTAAAAGTCATTGGACAAGTGTCCTTTTTGAGTAGGTCAGGGAAAGTCAAGGAATTATGCAATTGACAGGGCTTGAGTCTGCTAGGACTGTTGGGTCATTCCAGAAAAACTGAAGGCCATGCTAGCGGAAGAACATTAGTAAAAATTATTTTAGCTTTTTATTTCTCGTATGGTTGTGCTTTGTAATTGATTGTGCTATTTTGTAAAATTAATGTTAGTTGTATATATATATATATATATATATATATATATATATATATATATATATATATATATATATATAATATATATATATATATATATTTCATTGTACTTACTATTTTAATTAGTTTTTAATATTGTCCCCTGTAAAAGAGACATTTGATTATAAAGGGCCACCATGTATGAATATTTAAAAATGAAATGGAAATGAAAATTATAGGGGGAAATAGCATTGCCATACTATAGGTCAGAGAAATGATTTCATTTTTGATCGTCACTATACGATTTTTCGGCCTTAGGTTCAAGTCAGGCCAGGCGGAATAGAACTACTAAAAAGGGTTCAAACTTATTACAAAGAATCAAGTTCATAAAAATCTTTCAGAGGACTGTATAAAATTAATTCGATAAACTAACTAAATGAAATTAAAGAAAAACAATGTTGATTGGAAGTTCTTCCTTGATAGTTCTTCACATCAGATAAAGTGAAATTTAGGTATCACCTCGTGAGATCCAGTTTCGGTCAGAGTTCAATTCTTCTTTATTCGATTCCATTCATTCACTCAAATTCTGATTTCAGCTCTCAATTCCAATTCTGGCTTCCATCAACACTATTCGCGACTAATTCTCAATCTTCAATTTCTCAGCTCTTGATTTGATTCAATCCTAAAAATGCGCCTGTCAGCGGTCAAGGGCCGAATTTTGGCCCCAAACCTCAGGCGGAAAGGTTTGTTTTTTAGGAAATGCTCAAGGAAAATATAGGTTCTCTCAATAAGTTAAGTGGAAATTCGTGCTTTTAACCACAAGTCAAGGAAACCTTTTTCAACAAGTCAGTATAAACCCAAAATAGTACCAAAAGTTAAGTTGATAAAAAACCAAAATTTTATACTATTTATCATGCACAATAGTTCTCAACAGGTCAAAAATTGAACTCAAGCATTTATGTGCTACAGATGAAAGTGTTCCAGATAAGTGTTTACTTAGTACACGTTTTTTTTTATATGAAAACCATCATTTTGCTTGTGCCTCAACTTTTTTAACTTTTCCCGAAATTGAGCTTGAGATTTTCTTAAAAGTTTCTTAACTTTTACGGAAATAAACTGGCTAAAATGATTTAAATTTTCTTTGTTTATCTATTTTACTCGAATTTGTATGCCATCTTTAACATGAACGTATTAATGACGTAATATCAATTTTTGACCAACAAAAGCATTTAATTATGGGAACTCAGCCTTGTGATTTTCTTAAGATTTTGGCCATTTGAGCTTCAATTTCTTATAAACTTATTTCTTATCAGAAACGTGTATTATCTTTACACGGGCACCTCTATAAAGTCGGTACTTGAGAAGTCACTGCCTGGCTCGTTTCTCCTTCGACACTTCCGCTCTTTGGTTGACAGCGACCAACTAATTTACACTATTCTTTTTTAATCTTGCAAAAGTCATCACACAGCTGTCATCACACAGCTGTCGTACCACCTTCTACTGTAATATGATAGGTGACACGAGAGTATAATTTATGTATACACGATGAATTTCCAGTCCGTGGCCACCTATAAAAGCTAATGATCGAAATGCATGAATGTACCAATGATATTAGCCCCGTTGTCTTTTCAAAGTCTTCTACAACTTAAGAAACAAACTATAATTTAAGAATAAAGAATCTCCTCCAGATGCCAAAAGTAAAAGCATCCTCATATGGATAAAACTCCCTACGTTTAGAGGCAGTATACTTTGGAGCACTTTATCAGACAGCATAAAATCGGCTCAAAATATAAAAGGGTTCAAAACATAATCAAAAACTGGAAGGGAGAAAAATGTTCGTGTGTCAAATGTAAATAAAAAGAATTGTAATTTGCATTTGTTTACTTTAAACTACGCTTTTTTCTACCAACTATAGAAAGTTGATCATTATTATTATTATTACCAAAGGTTATCGCGCGTCATACCTGCGTTTCAGTCTCGTTACTCGCTACCATCCAGGTTTTTAATGTAATTACCTCGAACAACAGATTGGAAATCTCCAAGATATAGTTGAGTAAAGGTGTTCACAGACGTTTTGCCACCCAAGTTCTCTTGAATTTTCTATATTGATCTATAATTTAGTTGCATTGTGAAATAGAAAATATTGAAATAGGGTGCGTGAGAAAATCTACCCATTGAAGAAGATTTGCTAGAGCGGATTTTCAAGTGGAGCAGCCATGTCGAGGTGTTTCAATGAAATTAGTCGTGATAGAAGCAGAAAACTTAAGAAAAAGTTGGAAAACAGAATTCAGCTCAAGATGTAACGAGTTCCGAGGAGCAGAGCCAGAGAAGACGACATTACTCTTCGTTATCTAACCCATACTGAATTAATTCTAAGCTAAACCATTCATATAATACCAACCAATGATAATCATAGAGACACGGACACAGTACGTAGCACGACATAGAGACACCACATACGATTCACAACATAGCACGTTACAACTCAATTAGCTATACGCAGATAATAAATCAATACATTTATTTTATTTACATGACAGGCAAAATATTACAAAGAGAAACCTTTTAGAGCTGGCTTGCAAGTATTTGTTCAACCAAATGGACTAACTGCTTGTCATCGTATGGTACAAGCGCAGAGAAGTCCAAACCAATTGATTGATCAACCCTATGGGTATACGGTATAGATAAGAAGTCTTCATCAGGAGGCAAGCTATGACCATAAAGAAAATTGCCATTGACGAGAAGCAGTATGGAATGATTGATTTCCAATGCAAGAGTAGAGAAAAAGGAAAAGTGACCCTTTTCTAAACTGCAACTGAAGATGGAGAAAAGAGAAGCTCTTCTTTTTTGTTGTCAAAGGGGCAATTCTCAAAGTGAAGCAGTTGAATGACCACTAATAACATTTAGAGTGTGTAGAGGAATGATTCGTTATTTGAGAAATTCTGTTGAAAAGTCATTAGAACGTTTTCATCTGCCAAAAGTATATTGTTTGCTTGGGCTTAATCCAGATGCCACGCAACACATGGAATGAATGGTATACTGCATGACATGTTTGATCATGTGATCATATCGTTCAGCTTCCTGATTTGAGTTTTCCCATGAATATTTACTCTCTTCCAACCCAGATAGTCCTAACGATAGAGATTCGAGGTGCATTAAGCACGTGTTCTGTACTCTTTTATACTTGATTGTAAAGGGGTCATATTGCACTTTTGAAATTTTTCACCCCTCATAGGATTTTATAATGAACCCCCATTTTAGCAAAATGTGGGCATCATCACTATCAGGAAAGTTTTCACTGTCATATTCATCCTCAGCTCCCATCAAGCACTGCATAATCCTTGTCAGGTGGAGGACTGTCTACCACTCCATCCAATTATCGCTTTACACCATCTGGTGGTATCATCAACTCTTCTACTTCCTTCAGGGCTGTTGCGATATTTCCGGCAGGTCATTTTTTTTGTAAATAGCATGGTATGAATGCAGCTCTTAGAAGTGTCGAATATTTCAAGCAATTTAGTAAGTTCCATTTCCTGTAAGTCCTCCTGCAAATTGCTTGAAATCAGGAATTTCCTCAAGAGAATTTCCTATGTGGGAAGAAATTTACATGTTGATGTCATACAATCAATGCTAGAAAACATTTTTGAATGCTGCATGATGTAATGGCTGGCTTTCTTTGTTTTTCTAACGTTTCTTGTTCAAAGAATAATTTGAGCAGAACTTCTCCCTGTTTCATTCCAACAGACAACAGGTAAAGCTCCTGTCAGAGCGTATCATTCTTGTACGCTACTTCACTATGAACTGTTGGTATTTGGCGGCGTTTTCCCGAATCCAGATCCAATTCCAGATGGATGTTCAAATGATGTTCATATTTTCAATACGAGTAAGTTAGCATTTTCTTGTTCTATTAGATTTTATTTCTGCCTCTTATGTTTCCTGCTTCAGTCTTTTATATCCTCTATTTTTCATACAAAACTCGCAGTGATCTACAAATACCTTCTCTTGAGTCCAGAATGGTAGGAGTGACTGGAATAATCGGGATGGGTGGAAAATTTCCACGGAGTCCAGAAAAAGTCGAACCTTCCTCCGGCAGTAACTTCGTTATGTATAACCTTCCTCATAATACAGTATCAATGTGAAGTTACCATATTGTCCCCTATATTTTCCTCAT
Source organism: Cassiopea xamachana (assembly GCA_900291935.2). Classification (NCBI taxonomy): domain Eukaryota; kingdom Metazoa; phylum Cnidaria; class Scyphozoa; order Rhizostomeae; family Cassiopeidae; genus Cassiopea; species Cassiopea xamachana. The sequence goes on from OLMO02000275.1 coordinate 11,625,861, forward strand.
ACCAAATCACCTGATTTAAATGCAGCAGAATCTTCCTCAAGCTAGATTTTTTTGTACAATTACTGAGCCTTCCTCAAACCTGGCACAAATTTAAGAAACCTTCCTCCGGCTCACAGCCGTGGAACCGTGACATTTTGTGGACTCTGATTTTCCAGATAAAAAATAATAAAGGGTGAGTGGATGTTTTGCACAAAATAAACAAACTGAGAAGGTGGAATTTTTGTCTCGAAATTTCAAACTTAGCGCGCTTCCCCTTCCTAAGAGTAGTTTTCATAGGGTCCTATGAATGTTGAAGTATAAAACTAAGTTTACAAGCTTCAGCAGGACGTTCTTCTTGTTCTGCGAAAACCAAACATGATTTATCATATGGTAAACTTGTTTTCATTAGCACTTGTTTCCAGCATTACAGAATGGTTTTTTCTAGGAAAAGCGTCCCTAATAGAAATAGTGCATGGAAAATGTTACAATTTTAAATAAAAGGAATGGCTGGAATAAACATGTCTTGGATGATATTTTTCTCCAAAATTAATCCCCGCCGATCTGGCTATTTTGTAGCAAAACTGCCAATAATGAAAGTAATAGATCTCACAAGCGTGCATTGAGAATTCTATATAGAGACTATGAATGGAAATTTAAGGAACTTCTCGAAAGGGATAATACAAAGGACAACACATACAAAGAACCTGCAAAAATTAATGATAGAGGTATAAAAATCATTCAATCGCCTAAAGTCAGAATACGTGTGGGAATTTTTCGTAAAAATGGATGTTCAATATAATCTCCGCATCAAGAAATTATGCAAACTCCCTTCAGTAAGTTCCCAACGCTGTATACTAAACTACCTATCCTTTAGAGCAGTGGTTACCAACCGGGGTTCCACAGAACCCTAGGATTCCACCAGCACTTTGCAGGGGCTCCGCCAGAAGTTATAGAAATGCATCGATCGACAGTTTATTTTAGCACTCCTGTGCAGATATGTGAATAGGGGTTCCTAGAGCCTCTGGAATACATCCTAGTGGTTCTAATCCATCAAAAAGGTTGACAACCACTGCTTTAGAGGGAGTCTGTTATGGAATACCATTGATGACGAGATAGAATTGTCACCCTCTCTTGAGAAATTTTAAAAGGAAATACGTAGCTGGGATGGTAGAAACTGTAAATGTTTTATTGGCAATTAATTTAGTTTTTTTACGTAGATAGTTGGTTCTAGAAGCTATATATCTAACCAACTGTAATTAAGTTTTGTGATTGGTTGATCGATTGATTGATTGATTGATCGATAATAAGCGTCCTGGGACGATTATTTCAGACTCGAGAGTACTCCATGATTGACAATCTCAAAAAGGAGCTTCTTGTACGTCAGTGCACAGGTTTGGGAGTGATGATCCAAGCGTATAACAAACGTGGATTGGATTTACCTTTTCAAAAAAACAAATGAAACCCCACCTCTAGCGTCAATGAAGCACAATTATGACAACGAGAACATTTGAAAATTAAAAATACAATTCCATAAACATTGCCTCCTGCAAGAGCAGTATCATCTTTCTGTTGCTGTATATTTGTTTCTTTCTCCTTTATGGAAGTAATTTAAAGTGAAGGAGTATAATGTGAAAATGAAAGTGAAAAACAGAGGCATTTTTAGTATATTTGTCAACATTTGCATCTAGGTAGCTTTATTATTTTATTATTCATCGAATTGATATTTTGGGCATTTATAAAGCAGAGAGGTACGATATTGAAGAGTGAGCCCTAGAAATGATGCAATTTTGCTACCTTACCAGCCGCTCCAAGACAACAGTCAAAAACTCAGATGGAAAACAGAATTTCTATGTTTGTGGACAGGAGGTGTGAAGTATTAGTGTCATGATTTCCAGCTCTTGTGCTGTAGTTAGCTAAACACTGAATTAACATAACCTGATTTACATTGATTTTAGACTCAAATAGTTGGTATAAACCAATTGTGAATGGCGCTTATCCTAAAGCGAGATCAGGGTAAGCAATTTATCTATACTTTCTTTGAAAGTTGACGATAAGTAAGGTAGTTGTGTGTGTTGGTTTGCTAAGAGTTAGTGCATGAGTCTACGTGTTATTGCTTGTATACAGCTAATTAAAGCATACTATCTTGAAGTGTGGTGTGGTTTGATGTGGTATGTGAAAGAGAGAAAAAGGAGAGAAGATGAGATGAGAGAAAGGGGAAGGAGAAATAGAGCATGGAAAGAGCATTTATCAATGTTTTTAGTTTTTGGATTAACTAGTAGAGTAGTTATTTAAACCCAGCTAGCGTTGTCGAGCCATTGAAAACAGAGGCTCTAAGTTACAAAAGAAGGCACGACAATGGAAATATTGGACATTTCTGCTATCAATTAGAAAATGTGACGAGTATTCGAATTTTTTCTCCTGTGTTTTCAACTTCATGATAATCTCTTAAGTTCAAAAGCGTTTTCTGTTAATTCCAGACATTCTGCGTGTTTGGTTGATGGCTTTTTGTATATATTTGGAGGATGGGATGCACCAACATGCTTCAATGACCTTTGGGTACTGGATACTGGTAGGCAAATAAGTTCATTCATTAGTATGAAGCTTTCTTTGATCAAGAAGATGAATTGTTTTTCTCAGAATATTTCAAAGGTACTTGCACTATGTAAAAGCGTCATACAGGCTCTTTCTCATTCTGAGAGCATTTACCAGTCAGTTAATAAATTCATTTCCTTTTAATTCATCCTTCAAGTACAACGTTTTACAACGAAGTTCTGATATAGTAATGTATATGAAGATGTTATTACTACTAAATGTGTAATGTGTATAAAGATGTTGTTATTTAGGCAAACACAATACGCCTAAACAATTATCTTCGTGCTATGCGCTTTTAGTAGCACCTAAGAACAATAGACATTTAAGTTCAAAATTCATTGAGCCGTACTATTTTGTGAATGTGTGTTTTGAGTTTGAGTTTGTGATTGATATTCATTGAATATTTCTTCTGTATTTCTACATTTATAAATCACTGTGAGGCGAAAACACAACAGATATGAACACTTTAAATTAAATATTGTCAATTGTTGGCATGTCTTTTTTGTTGTAGTGAGGCACTTTTGAGCTGGCTAATCAGTTAGTTTTTACATTCATGTGGATTCCTATTATTACCTGCGTGCAGTTTTCTTTCTATCCATGTGAGGCTTTTATTTTAGTTTGATATGCCAGCTATAGCTCCAGGCTGTTATTTAGTGTGCCTATCATGCATAGGAAATCAATGCATGTTTTGTTTCTAAGGGAGCCACCACTAGTAAAACCTGTGGAATATTTTCCAAAGCAATTTTTCGATTCTCGCAAAGGTTTGATGAGCTTCAAGCAACTGGATGTTGCGGGTGATATTCCATCACCAAGGAGTTGGCATGGTACAGCGCTATCATCAAACCAACAGAATATTATCATTCATGGAGGATATGATGGAAATATTGCACTCAATGATATACATATCTTCCAAATACGTATGTTATTTCAGTTATTTTATACGCAATAATTTCTTGTTTTTCACCTGGAATTGCGCATACGTAATTGACGGTTTATTTGTTGTTGTATCTAGATCACCCTCGTGGACAATGAAAGTTGGCAAGCAGTTTATTCCCAAAGGCAGCTTCTTTAGGGACTGTCTTTATCTAATCAGTCTTGAATTTCCCTTGTGAAAAGTGTACTTTAGGCGTTTAATGAGTAGGATAAGCTTTGTAAATCTAGAACGCCGAACGACAAGTCTCAGTTAATGTTTCAGCTGTCTTCTTAGTGCGATTGCTATAGTACTGACTTTAATATGCATTTTGAAATATATCTTATTTATTGAGTCTGAGGTGCAGACTTTGTATTGAAGACATGTGTTTTATAGCATCGAAAACGTGGACTCTCATTGGGGATGGTAACCATGCTGCCATTGCTGGTCATAAACTTCTGACGTTCAGGAAAATGGATGAAGTTGGAAAGAAGAAAGAGAAAACTATAGTATTTGGTGGGGGTGACAACGAAGGAAACTTCTATAATGATATAGTAGAGGTGCACTGATTGTAATTGTAATCGTGTTGCTACCAACTTAGCAAGTCCAGGCTTTGTTGATATAGTGGCCAGCCAAACCAAGTGCAGCTTTCAAGAGTTCATAAATACAAGAGACTTTATGCCACAATATAAGGCCCTGCTCACACTGTCATACAACTAAGGCTAGTCTTTTAGGAGGAGATGGATTGCTCTGTGGCCCTGAGAGAGAAGCAGAATATGGGTATCAACCATAGAGATTGGGTAATAATACCTGCATGGTATCAACTTTCTAAATGTATTGAGATGTATGGGTGTATATAGTCTTATTAGCTATTACTATCATTTAATTTTCAACCTTACAAGTTTCCGTTGTATTTTTACGTGCATTGTATATTGTTGCTTTGCTATTAAAATTCAATTGCATGGTGTAAATGTTTTAAGTAAATAACTGTCAGTATTTTTTCGATGGACAGACAACTGTGTAACAACATGGATGAAAATCGGTAAATGCTTTGAACAAGTACATTCGTAAATATCTTGAGCTTTTTAATCGTAAAATTGAATTTACTTTCCAAGTTTATTAAGTAGCCATGTGATGCAACACCAGTTCATCATGCAGTGCTAGATGAAGGTGATTCTTTTGAGTGAATGTGAAACGTTGATTTATTTCTGTTTCAAAGCGTGACTTTTTGGAGTTAGTTTACTTAAGTATTTTACAACCGGATACTCTTTTTGATGTCAATAATGTCATTTCGTGATAGGATTCAAGCTTACATGGTCGGAGTTGTCTACACCTTCGTAGTTCTGTTCCGATTGTGGTGTGTCTAGGGCCGTTGTAGATCATCTACTTCAACTGTAAGTGCCTCTCAGTCTTGAGCAATGCAACAGGCTCCTCATGCTTTTACAATAAGGCTTGAAATTATAAATAGCGCCGCAAGCTCTTCATGTTGCAATTAAAGTGTATGCTGTAGCCGATTGTTGGTAGGATTATCAATAATTGTATACCATATAATGCGTAGCATTCAGTGTTATGTCAGCTAAAGTTGGTAGCTTTTGCAGCGTAAGAAGGGAGTTAAACGTTGAATTCAAAAGACATAAAGGCTTTCGGCACAAAATTTATAGAAAATGAAGCATAACATGTTGAGAACTATTCTTATTACGAAAATGAGAACATGATACTTAGAGTTTGGCCTCCACGTGAGAATTATTATGAAAATCGTAGTGCATACTCCTAGCTGGTGATATATGTATAGATTCTTATCTTCTTCATGTGTCGTCTGCTCCAGGCAGGTTGACAGTCGTGAACCTCCACTCATCTCTGATATTTGCCCATTGCACACAATCACAATTATTTAGATTCATCCAGTCTTTGATGTTGTCCATCCATTTAACTCTTGGCCTTCCTCTGCCTCCTTCGTTCCATTTTTCCTTCCAGAATCACTCCCTATATGCTATTTTCTCATGTATCATAATCATTCTGTGCCATATTTCATAGCGTTGGTTGCTGTGGATCTCCATCTCTCACGGTTCCAAGTGCATGATATTGTTTGTGTAGGTTTGTCTTTTTGCAACCATACCGTCATACTATCGAGTATCTTCTCTCTCTGTCTGCCCCTGCTTTTTTTCCATCAATGTTTCCTGTCGTCACTAAATGTTCCAATTCTTTTCTTCTCATCACGTTTCTAAAGACCACTGCTTGTCTCTTCCTTGCTTCTTTATCTAGTGACCTCGTCGTCCCTGCCCTTTCAAGTACTTCTTCATTTCTAGTGTTGTCCACATATGAGATTCTAACCATTCTGCGAAGAAACCACATCTCAGTCGCCCTTAATCGATTTTCTATCTCCTTGCTGAACGTCCATGCTCCACAGCCATACATCAATACTGGTACTATGTAACAGTCAAGTACTCTCTGCGAACTTGCATTGACATACACTGGTTAATGAGATGTTTCATTTGTCCAAAAACCTTTTTCGCTTGCATTATCACCCCTGTCAAATTTAATCATTGGACAACTTCTATTTTAATCAAATGTTTAATCTGGAATATCCCATGTGAGCATGCTGTTTGCGCATGATGTGATGAGGCATATGAGATTAATCGTGGAATAACCAGAGCGAAGTTTTCGTTTGAGCATGATGAGATGGTTCATGTGATTGATCGTGAATAGGTAACTGACAGGTAAGGTAGGTAGTTTTCGAAATTTGTTGTAAAATGGCTGCTCGAAAGTTTTCGGAAGTTCAGATCGAGCTACTGGAGAAAGAGTATAATGCAGGTTTAAGTTCTGTGTCCGTCAAAAAGGTAGGGGATCGAATAAAGCTTTTAGCGGAGAGAACAGACCTTGAAGAAGCCACTGTTAAAACGTAACAGGAAGCGAGGTCCGCCTCCAACGTGTTTCCCTTCGACATGGACAACGTCTAATGAGGAACCCAGTAAAGCCAAGAAAGCGTTGAGGCTCCCCTCGGTTTCTCGTCAGCCTTCAGGGTACAATTTGTTTGCTGGAGATCTATTTTCAAACGGCGATTTTAAATATATTTTGCAGTTGTTTCGGACAAGGGACTGATCACTTTTTACGGAGGGGTTAGTACCGACCTTTATAAATGGAAAACCATCTTACCTAACCTTGATATTGTATTGGCATATTTTAGCACAATCTGATAATTTCTTTCAGCCAACAAATATCTCATCAGTACCAACCCCTCTAAATAATGTACAGTCCCTATTGCCCGACATTGGCCTATTGGCCACATGTGTACACTCACTCACAATTTGACATCAATTGCGTTGCCTAGATTGCACCCTCATTTTCTTCTGATAGGTCACATAAAATGTTTAGTTTAGCCTCCCGCTAATCAATTTTGGTATTATTTTTGGAACAGGCAAGGTACTTTGGAATAGAAGAAGCTAGACAAGTAAATCCTCCATAGAGTATAGCATACTGTAAGTGATGCAAATTGTAGCAGAAAAAAATGAGATTGAAGAGAAGACATTTGGCATATGTTTTAAAGCTACAGTAGTAAGTATATTGATATACTGACATGAGATTGCAATTTATCTTTCCTGGTGATATTTTACCAATAGTTTTCACGTTGTATACTCCACTGGGACAGAGGAAAGAGCCAACTGTGTTTGGTGTATGACTGTTGAACTGAAATGCTACCAGATATGCATAAATCTACTCTTTAGGCGGATTTCCACGAGGCGAATTGTGCAGCGAATTCACCGCGAACATTTAGTCGGCGAATTTGTTTTTTGATTTCCATGCAGAAGCGAGTTTTGGCGCCTCCTTTCGTTACTGATAAGCTACATCATGACTCCAAACGTAAACACGCTCCTATTAGTTAGAAAGAGAATTCTCATTTTGAACATAATGCTATTGCATTGTAAAAAGCAGAAGTCAAAGAAGAGTGCTTGGGTAAGAAAGATATTCGAAGAATGGAGAATTCCACTTGCTAGTGAGAGATTTAAGATTGCATGATCATCAGTATAAATGCTTCCTGCACTCTCCTTGGTTTCAAGCGTCATGCGAAGCTTTTCGCCGCGAAAAAGTTGAACTTGTTTCTACTTTTTCAAGCGCTCACTGTGAAAGCAAATGACTCAAACTGCGCATGCTTGGTGAAGTTTCGCAGGAACTCCAAACTATATGCAGAATTGCCTAATGGAAGAACGGAACAGTATGGTCTTAGAAACATGCGTGAATATGACGTACCATTTAGCAAGACGAAGCGCGCTTCAAATACATACTTTATAAATGCTGTTCATGAATGGAACTTGCTTGATGAAACTGTCAGAAATTCTGCTACTTTGGCTGAGTTCAAGAGTAAGTTGATTACCTCTATACGACCGGTTAAAAACTCCTTGTTCGGAGTATTCGACATTTGTGGTGTTAAAAAATTAACTATGCTTCGACTTGAATTTAGTGCATTGAATGAGCATAGATTCAGACACAATTTTCAGTGTATTAGTCCAATGTGTGTTTGCAATACTGAAATTGAAGATAATGCGCACTTCTTCCTGCATTGCCCCTTGTTTGATACTATGCGTTATGATCTCCTTGGACAACTCTCATACCTTCCAAAACTAGATTTAGGTAACATTGACCTACAAGCCTTATTATACATACTTCTCTATGGCTGCCCAACGTTTGATGAAAGCGAAAATCGAAGGATTTTAGAGGCATCAATAGCTTACATTAAAGCAACAAACAGGCTTAACTAAGTTCTTTCTATATATCAGCGACTTTCCTTTCATTTCCTTTTCGTTATGTTAATTAATATAGGCTCTCTATGACCCATGGCATTAGCTCGAACTGAAACAATCGTATGGCACTGGCACTGCAGTCTTTTATCAGTGCTTTTCTTCCTAATCATTTGCAAACAGACTAGTGCATGGCCGGGCCTGGTTAATGAGACGATGCCATGGTACACAGATTGCTTTGTTGTTGTTGTTTTTTGTATTGAGGCATGTTAAAAGAATTGTAAATGCCGTTCGTAGCCAGAACCAGATGACTTTATGTCTATTTCTGCTATGAACGGCATAGAAAATTACAAATGTAAAATTGTGTTTGTGTCCATGATAAAAAAAAAAGTTTCGCGGCGAATTCGCTGTACAATTCGCCTCGTGGAAATCTGCCTTTAGGGAGGTTTAGATCCAGTACGAGTACGAGTTCACCCCCCTTCCCCGCGTAGCTCAACACTCAACACTCGTACTCGTACTGCAACTTCGCGTGTTTAGATATCTCCGCCTTCAAAATGACTCCGTGATTTATTGAAATCAATAGATCTGCGTATATATTCAAAGGGTTTAGTGAATTGTAGGATACTATAGGGCCCTATCGTACTCTGAAACTAAATACGAAGCTATTCTTATATCCCTTGAAAGCCAGTGCCTTCTTTTACTGAACTTTCGCTATCGTGAATGAAAATGAATCGCTCTCTCTAAAATTCGCTTGAACAAGAATGACATTCCGAGTCGTGAGGATGCTGTTGGACTATTCTTGAAATATTTTAATAACTTTAGTCCCTCGCTCAACTTTCGAATATACGTTCTGTGAACGTGTTTCCACTTAGTCCCCTTCCATGGCTAGGCCCTTTCCAGAAGTTTGTTATGACCGAGTGGTTCCACGACAACAGCTCTTAAATAAGCCTTTACATTGTGTTCCTTTTCAAAACAAGAGGTTGCCTTTGAACATCTGCTTTTTATCCAGGCAATTGCTTTTGAATTGCACATTTATTTTGGCCGATATTATAAATTCCAAACTAGTTCTGTTCAGTGCAAGATTTGCTGAGAAACTCGCACTGGACGGCTGCTTCGAGTAGGAGTTCTGACGGTGATTCCCTCTCAATATGCGTAGATCTGTTGCGCAGTTGAAAACTCGTACTCGTACTGGATCAAAACCTCCCTATTAAGGCTTGATTTATACTTCGCATTTTATTCGCGTCGAATTAAAATGCTGTGGCAAAAAATGACTAAGTGTGAATTAAATTCGACTTTAATGCGACGTATAAAACCAACTTTTAATTCCAGTCGACGTACAGTCGCATCTTCGACTTATCAAGTCGAATCTTCGACCTAAATTCGACTTGGTTTTATACGTCGCATTAAATTCAATTTCAGTCGACTGAAATTCTAAACCTCATAGATGTGCGCTATTGTCTAATGGAAGTTTGCTATTGTCTTCAGCCTTGTGGTACCTCATACCCTTGTGATTAAATATATTCAATGCTTGATACAATGACTGTTCAAGTGCTTCTCCTTGCGCCAAATTACCAAATACATTGTATATAGCCTTCCATAACAAAAAACATTTGGTAAACTGTTAGTACTTAAAATGGCCATCGAGGAGCAAGATTGCAATTCATTATTGTAACAAGAGCAGCATGGTTGTGGCATTGATGAGTGCAACTTTTCCGTTTCGGCCTAGGACAACAGATTGGCGAGATAAGGAGTATTCATTGGCCTTTAGCTCTAGTAGCGTAGAACTGTGGCAGTTGTTTCAAGAAAAATAAAGGGGCAGAGGTGCTGAATTTATCATATATTCTAGACGTAGCCGAGGATATGTCCAGTACACTTTTAATAAGACGCAGAAGCGTGCTGGGAGAATATTCTCTAGGAGGGCACTTTCACTATTCAGATAAATGGCGCCCCCTCAAATTGGCACCCCTTCAGACCTCCAAAAGTATGTTAAAATATGGATTTCTCGGTTTCGCGCCCCTACAAATTCATTTTGAAGGGGGACACGTGCCCCCTCGCCCCCGACCAGCACACTACTGATAAGACCTACTGATAAGACGGAAGCTTCTGAGAAAATTCAGGTTCAGTCAAAAAGTAATATTCTTGTCTGTTGCTTTTTGTCGACTCAAAAAACTGTATCTGCTTTTGGTTGTCTAATTTTCATAGATCGCAACTGGGGGGCATTTGCCAGCTAGATCAGTGGCGAAGTTATAGGTCCTGCCCGGTAGGACTAAAATATTTCAATAAAATCAAAATTTTTAAAAGTGGCTAAAAATTCAATTTTTAAGCGAAGGTAACATTTCCCTACCGTTAGCTCGTTCTTGCATAGCGAACTCATTCAACACAGCTTTTGCTTTGCCATTTATGAAATCATTTTAAATCGGTTACCAAGGAATATTTCTGTTTTGAACCCAACTCCTTCCATCTGAGATGGCAGGAGCTGGTAGCAGCTGAAACAAAAGAGTATTTCAGCACGTCATTGTGCTGGTACTACCTCACAATAGAAAAAAAAACAATCGTTCTCCTGCCACATTTTACTGGCAGGAGCTAGGGCGGTATTGCTGCTGCGATGTCATGGAGCTGCGCTGGAATTGAACATTTTGATTGGCTGAAGGGCTTAACACGTGATTGCCTTAGAAGCTTTTGTGATGACAGCTCCTGCATACTTTGACATACAGGACACTTGTAACAGTCAACAGAGAGCTTACGATTTGACTACGAAAGCGACTACGACGGTTAGTTGTCACTAAAAACCGCTTCTGCGCACGCTCAAAAGGGAATCCTCTCGTGCGCCTGGTCGTAGTAAAATTTTCACTACTCGTCCTAGGCTATTTCCTCGTACTCACGACTACGAAGGTAAGAAGTTGGTCTTATTTCTAATTTCATGCTCTAGAAACAATCTTTATCGTTATCTACAAAGTGTTTTCATCACAATACAGCACTATATGCACTTTTCAGCTTTCAACATTCCTTCACTATGGCAGCCAACAATTCGCAAGCACTGCCAAAGAGAATCCAAATGTTTGTATATAACGTTATATATGCTATCAGGCGTGCAACTAGAAATTTTCGAGGGCAGGAGGTCCACTCCATGAAAAGGGGTACTTTTTATAAGATACAGCCTATGGATATTTTTTCAGATTCATAAGTGGAGAAAATACTGTGGGAAGTTTACTGATAGCGTTGCTATGAAATCCAATGAATCGTATTGCAATTCATCATTAGGAAAGGGAGAGAAAAAAGGGCCCAGGGGCGAACCCCCAGAATCTTGTAGGTATTACTTTTTTCAATCTTAAGGAAAACCTCTTTTTGATATAGAGAGGGTACTACAAAAAGGGCACTGTTGTTCATTTGCTGAAAAGGGCAGGGCTCTAGACCCCCAGGACCCCCCTAGTTGCGCGCCTAGCTATTTACTTTTTGTAGGTGATATTTCAATCAAATAGAGTGTGTATGCATTCTGATTCTCAAGTACTACATAAGGTATCTGCTTTCTCTGGGCATCTGTTTTCCATCTCAGTGTGCCTAGATGAAGAAATTTTTATGATTTGTATTTGCTCTATGGCATAATCTTCAAAGTGTTTTATTGCTATGGTTAGTATCCATGTCCCAAAAACTATTGCAAGGTAAGAATGAAGTAGAGAAGTATATTCAAGTTTCATTTTAATTAGGTTAGAAGCTTCTGAAGTTGATTAATTTCATTGTCTTAATTTATCCAGGCCTAAAATGGCAATGGACTGAAGAGCAAGACCTACTATTATGTAGAGAAATTCTTATTTCTCAACCCTACAAGTTTCCATTTGGAAGCAGAGAAAGGGGGCATTACTGGAGTGAAGTGGCAAATAGGTTAAATGAATGTAATCAGCCAAGGTTTACAGTGGATCAGAGGGCAGTTAGAGAAAGATATGCCAAAATTGAAAGTACTTTAAGAATAGAATGGCCAAGGAAGAAAGAGCAAGTGGAATCAATGCAGAGGAAAGTGAGCTAGACCAGGCAATTCAAGACACCATGGGGATGGCAGAGGCAGCAGAAGTAGAAATCACACAGAAAGCAGCAGAAAACAAAAACAGCAGAGACAAGGATAGATTGACAGCTGAGGATGTAAGGAAAAGGTCCATGGGGAGACTAATTTAGACACAAGAGAGAGAAAAAATTGAAAATGAGACAAAAAAGAGAAGATCAAATGCAGATACTTTGGAATTTTTAAGAGAGAAGGCAGAAAAGGAGTTTGAAATGAAAGGAGAGGAGCTGGAGTTAAAGAAGAGAGAAATTGAAACTAGACTGAAGGAGTTGGAATATGAAAGGGAAAGGGATCGGCTTGAGAGAGAGAGAAGAAAGGAGAGAGGAGAAAAAAGAAAGAAAAGAATGAGGAAATTATTATGAATCAACAGCAACAGATAATGGCATTAATTCAGCAACAACAGCATCAGCAACAACAAATTGCTCAACAAATGCAACAACAAAATGCTGCAATTATTGCTATTCTTGGAAAACTTGCTGATAATTAGCCAAATTTTGTTTAAAAATCTACATAAATGTACAAAAAATGAACAATGGCTTTATAGAACCCTTGCTCTTCAGCGTCTAGTAATGTCTCACAAGTATTAAAAAGTTTTCCACCCAGGGCATTTATATTCTAACCCCGTGCCTATTAAATTTTGTAAAATTTAGATCTTACCCAGGGCATTGCTTAGGTTGGATACTTTGGCCTGCAAGTTGAATCCAACAGTAAGAAAATCATGCTCATTGCATGCTGTGTTGTTGCATTCTGTGAACTTGACAATGTTACTTTGATGAAAATTTGTGGCAAGAAACCATCTCATTTTCTGTAAAATTTTTGGTCTCTTCCCTGCCCCCACATATTAGCACTTGGAATTTTTCCAACCCTCTCATTGTTTCAATACCCTCTTCCATTAAGCACTCAAGATTACTCTTTGTCAGTCAAGTTTTTACCAATAAGTTTTCCCCATATCTCATGTTCATGATTTTTCCATAGGCTTTTGGTTTATGAGAGTGAAGAAACATATTGAGGGCTTAACTTTGTTGGGTTGATGTTAGGTTTAGTTTCTTTAAAGAAGTTTTTGTAATTGCCAAATTTCTCCCTGACTGGTACAAAGATTGAAATACCAAGGTAGAAACAAATAATGCAGACTGTAGGATACAAGTAAGAAATAACCTGGTCAATTTGTTAGCTTTTAAAAAAGCTGTTTTATGAGTGCATTGAGCAATTAATTCATAATTCAGTTTCCATTAAAGTAATAGTGGAGAGCAGGAGGCTGAACTTCAAAATAATCTGCTGTATTTGACCCATATAAGCAAGTAATTGCGTTTCTAAGAAGAGCACAGACACTGTATATCTTCCCAACAGGGCTCAAACCAATCTTGAGATTTTTCTTAAAATCGCAAAACTTGAAATATGAGAAAATTTCTCCAAACACCCATTCCACAGAAACACAAACCTTGCTCATGGATTGATTGACTGCATGCTGTTCAGGTGTCAAGGCCAGTGGCGAAGTTAGAGGTCCTGCCTGTCCTACCCGGCAGGACTAAAATATTTCAATAAGATCAAAATTTTTAAAAAGTGGCTAAAATTTAATTTTCAAGCGAAGGTAACATTTCCCAACCCGTTAGCTCGTTCTTTCATAGCGAAATCATTCAACACAGCTTTTGTTTACCATTTATGAAATCACTTTTAATTGGTTACCAAAGAATACCTTTGTTTTGAACCCAACTCCTACCGTCTGAGATGGTAGGAGCTGGTAGAAGCTCAAACAAAAGAGTGTTTCAGCACAATGGAAAAAAACAACCGTTCTCCTACCACATTTTACTGGTAGGAGCTAGGACGGTATTGCTGCTGCGATGTCATGGAGCTGCGCTGGAATTGAACATTTTGATTGGCTGAAGGGCTTAACACGTCATTGCCTTAGAAGCTTTTGTGATGGCAGCTCCTACCTACTTTGAAATGTAGGACACTTGTAACCGTCAAAATCTCGGTTTGAATTAACGTTGTAGCTGTGGACAGTAGTTCTAAGTTTTCAAAATGGCTGTAGAAACTAGCCGAGGAGCTGAAGACATTATTTGTGAACTTATAGAGAAATCATTCAGTGCAAGAACTGTTGGTGAGCAGAAGGAGATCTTGCAGCATAAGAAGCCCCAGCCAAAACTAGGGCCTAGAACTGCCAATCGCCAGTTTCAGAATGAATAGTATGCGAAGAAAGAATGGCTTTGTGGCTCAACTAATTTACAAGGATTGTTTTGCTGGCCGTGCCTTTTATTTGCTCCAGGAAAATCGCAAACGTGGACAAGACAAGGATATGCCAATATGCGTTGCGTTCTTTCCGATTGCAGAAAACATGAGCGATCGAACTGCCATTTGGAGGCCTATAAGAAATGGAAGACCTTTGATGCGACAGAAAGGGTCGATATTCTATTCTCAAGAGCGAGAAGAGAAGAGGTGCAGCGCCAGAATGAGCAGGTAAGGCAGAACAGGGAGACGCTTAAAACCATTTCTGAAGCTGTTTTATTCTTAAGCAAACAAGAATTAGCCTGTAGGGGTCACGATGAATCTAACGATGGCCTTAATAAGGGAAATTATTGGGAGCTACTTGAATGCTTTGCAAAATATGATTCTGTCTTTGAACGTCGTCTCCATAGGGAGTTGAAAGAAGATGAAATGATACATTCTGGTGTTTTCACTGGCGTTTATTCGGATATTCAAAATGATCTCATTGAATGCATAGATTCTGTCATCCAAGATCAGATTGACAAGGAAATTGAAAACTGCAGATTCTTGAGCATTCAGGTAGATGAAATAACCGACGTTTCTACTAAGGAGCAGCTCAGTGTCATCATTCGTTTGGATAGGAAAGGTGAAATAGTTGAGAGGTTTCTGAAACTTTTTGATGTTAGTTCTGATAGATCCCACTTTTCTTTGGTTGTTGGTTTATGAAATACATTTGCAGAATAGAATTGTCCTCACTGTTTATAATAATCATATTTTGCTTCTGAATATTGGTTTTACGAGAAGCTAATGAGTCTCACTGTTCTGCCTTACAATAAAAGCCTGCAAAGATGTTTTGAACCTGAAGGCCGTAGAATGGCAAGGAAGTGTTAAATCATATTTTAGCATACTTTTTGCCAACACTTGTTGGAATATAAAACATCAGATGATAGCCAAACAATCAACAGATCATAAATAACCAGAAGAAGATTCGTCCCTGATTGTACCAATGTTGGGATTCTCTTTTGCTGAATCAATCAAACTTTGTTGCAGAATTAAGTTGCATATGAACTTTTGAATTTGTGCAATAATGATAGCAGTTTGATTGCCCCCAGCCTTTATGTTACCAAAGGACTGGTGGGATTCCTTATGCTTAAAAATGGACAAGTCAAGAATAGGTAATAGCTTAACGCAATTGGAGTTTCCATTGAGGACTAATTTGCCTGGCAACTACCATTTGATGTTTATAATGTGGGAAATATTCTACGGAACCTTTCCTCCTGTAGAAAACTCCCTGTGACACTAAAGAACTCACTTGTATTACAGTTTGATGATGATTATTATGCTCACAATAATACTCACATTTCTTTTACCGATGTGACTCGATCTAAATGTCTACTACAAGTTATGCTGTATTTATACAATTTTATAAATTTCCTTGTCATAGTAACCAGGCCATAACAACAACAAAAATGACGTTACTAAAAGGATAATCAAATTTCCTACGTACAAATCAAGCCAACGTCAGGTGAGGAATTAAAACCTTAGTAACAAACAAGCAACCCGCTGGTTGACGATAGCAACGTGCAGCGTGATAAAATCTAAATATTGTTCTTGACGGAATAGTTAGATTAAGCCAATTACGTAATGCCTAGCATTCACCACAATAAGATTCAATTTTATCTCAAAATGTCTTGTTTAACAGTGAAACATATTATTTAATTCCATGTAGTATATGTTTTACAGCAGTTCTGAAAACAACAGTCTGTGATTTAGAAGAGGACTTAAGTCAATAAAAATGGTGTTAAAATCTAGCTTCAATGTAAAAGTGAAATCATGCATATTACATTATACCTGTAGGAGGAGATATATGTCAACTTTAACCAAGGGCGGATCTAGGGTGAGTTCCAAGAGTTCTAGAACTCAGTCAGAAGTTGAGTCATGAAAAAATCAATAAAGAATTCTTTTTTGTTTCAGGGAATATACAATGAGCTGCACCTTTTTATTGTGTGTCTGTTCTTTCTAAAATATGCACATAAAAAGTCATATACCTCTCGCTTCAGCGACCAGGCTAAATGCCATCGGAAAAATATTGCAAATTCTACCCGCTGTGCTCAGTGGCCGATAATTGTTTCCTCTTTCTCGAATCCTGTTGGTTTAGCATTCTTCGAAACGGTGTTCGGAACTGAAACATATGTGTTCTCAATTGTGTTTGGAACTGAGACATCTCTATTGTAATCATGTTTAGAACTTACACCTATGGGTCACAAGTGACTGATATCTTTTGTTCTCAGCGTTTAGAACTGGGACATACGGGATTCAAATTGTGTTTAGAACTGAGACATATGTGCTCGCTTGAAAACGAGGGCAAAGGTGCAAGTAATAATTTTCGCCGACTTTTACCAAATGGACGAAACGGATGCGAGAGCTGCAATCCTTGACCTCTCAGAGTTTTCAGAAGCATCGCATAGGTTTTTTGACATACAATATTCCTTGAAAGTCAAGTATTCGAGAATCATTGAATCGCTTATTCCTTGAAGGCCTAATCTCCGCCAGGATGAAGTAGGCTCGTTACTTCTCCCAAAAAGTTTTGCTGACGAAGGTTTTTAAGCATACTGGTAAGATTCAGTGCAATCCAGCATTTGGTTGTTGGCATATTTTATGGGTTGACTTTTTTTAAATAAAGTGGTCGAGAAAATACTTTTAGATGCTCTGAGTGGTCAAGGAACAAAGCATCCTTGCCCAGAGGAGTTTCCAATACAACTTGCAATTGCCTCATAGTGCAGTTAAAATTCATGTTTTCAATTAGATCTCTGCTAAATGCAGAGAGAAATCAGATTTTTTGTATACCTGACTTTTATTTTGTCAAAAGCGATCCTCAGTACAAAGAGAAAAGTTTCAGTTCTGGTGCTTAGTTACAGGCTATCAGCCATATAGGTTTTTTATGCCAGTAATGATAGTAACAATACTTAATATTATTTCCATTTAATAGCTTAAAAGTATCATGGTACTATTGAAATTATTAGGAACAGAAGTGTTTGTGGATTCCTTTTGCTCCTTTGGGGAGAAATATATATAATTATTGTTTTGAGGTTTATTTTGGGCACTATTGGAGTCCAGGACCCCTCCATTGATCATTGGGTGCTACAGCCCTTTTGAGTGAGTGAAAAAACGCTCAGAACAGTTCTTTTTCTTGTCATATTAATTCAAAAAAATTGTCTCTTTAATGAATAGGTGCTCACCAAATGGAAGCTGTTTCTATAATGCAGTATCCATACTACGACTTCTCACTAGTGTTGAGCTCTTTGAGAATTCTGAATATTATGCCAAACACCCAAGAATGAAGAGGTTTTATCAAGTAATGCAGAACAGTTTCTGAATCAAAACAATGCATTTAGTGCACTGCTTTCAGATGAAAGCTCCAAATGCTTCAAAGGTAACAGAACTGAATGCATTAATAAAGAAGCAGCCTTGAATTTGAAGACAGAAATTGGTCATTTATGGTATGCATGATAGCATTGTCATCAATTATCAAAAGAGATATAATCTCAATATACCTAAAATGTTCAGAAACAAAAATAAGAGCACTTCTAGACAGCACAATAAGACCTAGGGTAGAAGTGAAAGTTGTTCACCCTATAAGAATTCTCTAGTCTAGAGCTGGAGGATTGGATGCAAGACCAAATTCCAGGTTTGCCCCAAATCATTTTGTGCCTGTTATCAGATATAATGAAGATTTGAAAGGTGTTTTACAAAAGGATGCTACATTACAGCAGCTGAACCAAAATGATGATGTAATGTTTGTAGATGGAAGAAGGAAGAGGGACTTTAAGCAAACAAAACTGTTTTTTTGAGTCAAAAAAGGCACTTTGACCAACAAGATGGAAATGTTGCACAAGTTCAGATTGACCAAACTGAAATGGTAGATGCAAATAGAGCATCATCTTTAGTTGATTCAAGTTGTACTTTAGAAGAGAAGTCACAAGAGATTCCCTTGAAGTGCCAAAAGAAAGGAGAAGCAGACATCACTGATAGTATTGAAATTTGCAACCATGATATTGGTTTTTATTATGAAAAGTCAAATTCTCTCTCTGACAGTGAAAAGTTTGAGTTACTGGAAAGAGCCTGGAGGCCTGAAGCAGGTTTTTCTTTTCCAACAACAGAACAATCAGGAAAGAAGAGAAAATTTAACATCATTTGGCTCTCAAAGCACCCTTGGCTAGCATACTCAAAGCTTCTAGATGGGGCCTTCTGTAAACTATGTGTCCTTTTTGGTAGACCCGGCAGTGATAAAAGCTCTGATAGACTTGCTAAGCTTTTTAATTCACCAAATAACTACTGGACCGGAGCAAGTCACAAGTTCAAAATGCACGAAGAAAAAAGTAGGCTCCATCATGATGCACTTCTATTCATTCATCATGCTGCACTTCTATTCTATTCATTCATGTAGCAGCCAATGGATATTCTCAAATTTATGACTCTGATTTCATAATGAAATGCTTTGGCAATAATTTTTTAGAGCGATGCTTATATACTTTACTGGAATGCATCGCTCATAATTCACCACAAAGGACACTAGTTTGGGAATTGGACTGTAGAATGACCCTTTTCTGCCTAGTAGTGTAGTATTCAATATTTAACAAGAGGGCTCAAAACAGAATTTGCAATTTTTTACAGTCATCGAAGCAAAACGCTGAAACTAAATGAACTTGAAAATCACGAGCAACTTGGAAATATTAAAGAAATATTTCACAAACTTTAACTTCATAAGGGTCTTTTCCCCCTGAAGCTCAAATAAATTAAACAAGGGAGCTTTCCCCCTGAGCCCCTAGGACCGTAAATCTGCTTCTATCTAATCTTTCATCAGGAACTCACTCAAAATTTTGCCTAGATCCGCCCCTGTTTAACTATCATAGAATGGGTACTTTCCACAGAGTGCTTCAAAACAGCAGGGTTAAGAAAATTTTTGAGACCCCCTCATATGTTTTTTCCTTTCATTCCAAAGAGGTAGGACTAACTTGTTCATCCTAGCTTCGCCACTGGTGTAGACGCACTTTATTTGGAACAAAATGGTGAGTCTTTTGCGCCAATTTTTCACTGAAACGAAGCAAATTTGTGCTAGCCGTACAAAACGCAGAGGCGCAATGGGAATTAAATTCGACATAAAGTCGACGTATAAAACGAAGTCGCAGTAACGTCGAATTAAAACTAGTTTGAAGTCCCATTTAAGTCATTTTAATTCGACTCGACTAAAATGCGACGTTTAAACCCAGCCTAAGACAGTTTAATTAGATAAAGGGCCTTTACCATAACTAAAATAATCTCCCTTTCGACGTGCGTTTTGGAATGCTGTTTTAATGTTCGATATCAAGTGACACATTTCGTCTGGCATTTGTTGAGCTTTGCCACTTGCACGCAGAGAAAACTGCTAATTTAATCTACAGTAATAAGTATTGCTTGGCTACCCACGAAGAACACATCACATGCAGATATAATAGAGTTTAATCAGCCCAAGAGTACAATTGCAAAGCATTGGCTATGAAGCGAACCTTCTCATGTGTAACGGAATAGGCGAAATGATGTGATCACATTGTGCAGTCTTACAAAGAGCTTTGAACACAGAAGAACAATGGAAGAACCGCGGATATTGTACTAATGAGCAGCAACTGCGTCGCACCAACGGTTTCAAGTGGAATGCCTCATACTTGCGAAGACCTTCAAAACTAACATGGGCATAGTACCAAAGAAATGGGCTGTGATACCTTTTGCATTTTTTCAGGTAGTAGCACTCAGTACAAACTTCTACATTGTGCCACAGTTGCTAATTACAAAACTGTGTCATAAAGCATTCAACAGTACCGTATGTGGAGACCTTGGACACCATAGGTTTAAGACACAAGAAGATTACGTTTTCACCAAGGCCGCCGACTGGAATGCTATGATCAACTTTGCTGGATATTTTCCTGCGACAATAATATCTCTTCCACTAGGAGCAATGACAGATCTCGTCTCAAAGAAGAAGATGCTTTTGTTACCAGCCATTGCCAGTCTGCTATCCAGTCTCCTCAATCTCTGCTCATCCATATTCATCATGCTTCCAGTAGGCTACCTCGTATTTGCCACCTTCCTCACATCTCTTTTTGGGGAGATGATCGGTTGTATTACGCTATGTTGTACGTATGCAGCAAGTACAAGCTCAGATGACAGGACGATGGTAATTTCCATGGTCATGGCATCAATGAATGCAGGCCTTGGAATTGGTGGCCTAGCTGGAAATTATTTTAAGCGGTACCTAGGATATTCAAGTGTATTTCTTTTCACAACAGTTCTTCTCATTGCCAATACACTATATGCAGTGATACTCATTCCACCCACTGATGACGAAGAGCTTTCCAGTAAAGCGCAGTTTGGCTTATGGACTGCTTTCAAAGAACATACAAAAGGGACTTGGTTTCATTTGGTAGAATTCATAAAGAAACATATTGTTTTCTCAAAGAACAAGACAATTCTACTCTTAATTATTGTTGCCTTCCTTACCTTAGCATCGTACGGAGGAGAACGAGCCTTGATAATTCTCTTTCTCAAGCACAGCCCACTCAACCTACCTGCAGATCAAATCGGAATTTATTTCGTCCTCTTTCAAAGTGTTCGTGCATTTGGTCTTACGCTCATGGCATTGGCTGGCAAAACACGTTGTCGCCCATCTGACTACACTCTGATGTTCATAGGCGTTATTGGCATGATAGTAAACTACACAATTACAAGCATCGCAACAACAGCCCTTATGATTTATGTATCAACGATTCTTGCATTCCCAGCTTCATTTATAGCAGCTGCAGTGAGATCGCAGCTAACTAAGCTTGTTTCGCCTGAAGAACACGGAGTTAGTCTTTCGTTGGTTGGCTTTGCAAGTGTTATAGGAAATCTTATCATGGCAGTTGCAGTAAACCCTCTGTTCACTGCAACAGTCATGATATACAGTGGATTCAGTATACTTTTAATGTCATGTGCAAATTTTGTAGCTCTAGTTATATTGTGCTATGTATTCTTCTTCACTCGGCAAAACAGTAGGAATTACGAGGAAATCTTGTGATATGGAACTAAAACCAGTGGCAAATACCAACCGCAAGAAAAGGTTATGACTATCGCTATATCAACCATGCTGATTAATTTAATGAAGTGTGACTGCCATTATGAAAAATGAAAAGCATTTGTTTGATTATACAAGGCTTAGTTACCAGCACAACTGTGCTCAGGGGCGGACTGGCTAGGCCATTCGGGTGAATCCCCGGTCGGCTGCATGAAGTGGAAAAATCGCTAAATTCTGAATATGAAGGACTTTGCAATGCATGTTTGAGAGAAGTGACGTTAAAGCTGTGGAATGCAGAAGTAGCAGTCCTTTTAGATAATTCTGCCAACCGATTTATGCTTTCTAGAATTCACCGGTTTAAGTTACACTGTGCCCGTTCTGAAAATCTTAGCCAGTCCGCGCCTCTGCTGTAATCAAAGCAAAAGTATGACTTCATATTCGTATACAGAAATTTGCTGATGTATTTCTAGTATCGCTTCATTTATAAAAGCATTTGTTGAATTTTCTTTACATATGCACGTTCTTCATTTTACAAGAAAACTTTTCGGCCAAGCACTGAAACATTCTAAACTTTTTCACGATTCCAGAGTACTTCGACCAATATGGGACTGCTCACATATTAGATCATCATGGAAGGGGGAGGGGTGTCATTGTAAATGCTTATGTGTGATTATGGGAGAGGGGAGGGGGAAGGTGGCATCATGACATAAGGAGACACTCCTTTCTAACTCGTATTTTCATATTTGTAGATCTCAGCCAACTCATAGCTTTACATATATAACTACTGAGCATTAAACATGACCTACATCAACTCGAGCTGTTGAGTATGAATATGGTGTGACCAAGTAGCGGCTTGAGTCAGAGATGTGCCGAGACACTATCTGTTGGGGGGGGGGACTTTGACCATTTGACCAACTACTGTTATTAAAAAACGCAAAATGCCATGGAAAACAGTGGGCAACCCTCATGCAGCATGGGCCGACTTTTTGACCAACTTTCTTGCGCCCCACCCCACTCCCCCAAAACACGTATCGCTGGCCCAAATCAGTGTTCATGAAAAAGTGGGGTCTGCCCCCCTCAGGGGTGGGCCTTACAAAAAGTCATTGAGCTGCACTAACCTGAATACATGAGCGTGAATGGGCGTGATACTCAAGACAGGATTTTGTTTGTGATTTCGTAAGGAGCTTGGTCATATACCTAGGCGATCATCTCCGCAGGAAAGTAGATGCTTGTGAACATTCATACCTTCTATCGAAAAACTTGAAATATAGGCCTTAAATCTTGACAGTTTCAAGTTATATAATGCCTTCCTCATGCCACTATGTGATGATGTGCATTGATATCAATTGCTGCATTTTATTGAGTGGCATATGCTTCTGGCAATGATACAAACTTAAGTTCATCATGGCAGCCTTTTGCTGCCTATCTAGGAGCTTCTCTTCTGTATCAAATTATGATACGGAGCCTCAATTTCAACGAGTTTTCTTGGGAATATACTGGAATGTGTGCTGAATCTAAGGTGGAAATGCAAAAATGAAGCAAACTCAAGATTGGCTTAGGGCAGTGGAGTATGGTCTGGGTATTCAAGATATTTACTGAATACCCTACAATTTTCAGAAAAAATAGGAGTCTGCACTGTTTATGGTCATTGACATGGCAAATGTAGTTGCCTTTCAACCGTTAAGCCCTTCTAAACTTCAATATAGTGAACGCTGAAGCTGCGAGGCCTTAAGAGAGGAAGAAGAGCTTCATGTTAATTGTTAAACATTGTTGAGTGTGTCAATTGACGTTTTCTTAAAGCTTGCCTGGTTTTCATATATCGTAATTCATCGGTGATCATCGCCGATGCGGCGACCATCAGGGATGATCCCTGATCAACAGGAAGGTCTATATCGGCGATGATCGCCGATGAATTACGATATATGAAAACCAGGCTTTAGTGTGTTCTTGACCGCAGCTAGGAGTTTATTTGCCTTCGTATTATCGACTCTCATTATTAGTAGTGATAATGTGACGGTGCTTTCAAGTAATTCACTCTCAATGTATTTTTTAAGGTTAATGAGCTGATTGACGATCGTTAGTAGTACTAAAAGGCAAATAAAGCCCTAGCTGCGGTCAAGAACACGCTAAAGAAAACGTCAATTGACACACTTAATAACAACAGCATGAAAATGACCATCCTGGACATCTAGGACTGCAATTAAATTTTCATGGAAATGCAAAATTAGCAGCCAAATGACTGTGAAGGGTGAGGGGATAAATTCTTCCAGGGGCATTCGGAATTGTTACATCAGCATCGAGGCTTTAAAAGAAGTCTTACAATTGCTTTTCTAAATGTGAATGGTCTCTGTAGCCATCATGACGAGATTCAGTTGCTACTTAGGGATTATGATATACACATAAACACCATTAATGAGAATAAATTAGATGCTAGCTATTCCACGCAACTCACCAGAATTTATAGTTTCGAGCATGAGCGTAAGGATAGGACGTCCCATGGAGGGGGCGTTGCTATCTATATTAAGGATTCCATTAGTTACGAGCTACGAAAGGATATTCCTTATAATTATCTCGAATTGATCTGTGTAGAAATTCTATCTTTCCTAGACAAGGAAGAAAAGGAAGTTATTCTCCTTGGCGATACAAACTGCGATTTTACAGTGAAAGAAGGTATAGCCATGGACAGCAACGCCAAACATCTTACAAACAATTATGAGCTTATTACAGAACCAACCCGCGCAACTGCAAATTCTTCTTCTATTATTGCAACAACATCCCCAAGGAAGATAGTAAAAGCTGGGGGTAATCCCGATTCCTTTATGCGACCATTTCATAGTCTTCTGTATTCGTAAGTATGAGGGTGGGGTGCTAAAGGACCATAAAACGACCAAAACACGGAGAATATAAAATTTTAGTGAACAAATGTTCCTCACAGATGTTGCTAGTATCAATTGGATAAGAGCTCTTGGTCAAACTGATGACATCAATATACTTGTGAGCAACTGGTCCAATCTCTCTTCATCGGTCATCGAGAAACATGCACCTGTTCAAAAGAGGTGAGTCTCGGATAAGTATTGCCCCTGGCTCAATGCTGATCTTAGAGCACTTATTAAGTCTAGGGATAAGTTGAAGCTAGCGGCATGCAAAAATGAGTTAATACTATTACTGAGTTTTTACCAACATTTAACATAAAATACTGAGCATACATTGGGTTTCTGAACCTTCTTATTTATGTCATAGTTTGTGCTCAGTAATCTCGGTCTGGATCTGATAGCAGATTCAATAGTTTGCTACTGCTTATCAGAGATCTACTGAGAAGGGTTTATTAGCACACAAGTGTAAACTATGAATCTTTTCAGCAAGATCAATCTAACATAAAATATATATAATACCCAATCAAATACATTGGAAAGCCAAGGAATATGAACAGGGGAAAAGTTGTTTTAATGTTTAAACATTTGATGAGATAATAACCAGATGAGATACACAAGATTTAGTCAACCAACAGTAGCAATGCTATTGCCAAAACAATTTTATTGACGCAATACAGTACTTTATTGTATTTCTTCAATAAATATGATCTGGCAATAAATATTGAACTTTAGTTCAATATTTGTTAGGTATGCAAGTACTGTCCAATAAAGGTTAGAAGAATATTGAGGCTGAGAATAGATAAAAAATAATGCAAGACTCAAGCTTCATCAAACTTTTATGTATTTGAGATATAATACTGCTTTTTAGATTAACTTTTGCACTATCAACACGATGCTTCCTATTCTCGTCCATTATTGTTTTTCTTTATGATGAAGTAGGACAACAAAGATTGAACATATTCCCTTGATTTTTTGGCAAAGCGTGACATATGGTATTTAAGAATAATTTAACGATAATCTAAGGCTCAAAATCAAAATTAATATTAGATGTTTGAGACTAAGCAAAAACTAGGTATTCTCGTAAAAGGAAGAGTATAGTTTTCACCACAACAATTTGCTAGTACGCATGCATGGACAAGACAAGTTTTACTCCAATGACCCTGTGACAACATTAAAATTCTAAATGAGTCCCGCTCTATACCATTTTTCTGGGCCTAGATTGCCTGAAACACGTGTTGTACACGATAGTGATGTACTAAAATGTATATCATCTAGCTATAATATGAAAGCAAGTACATAAATTGATGGATATTTGGGAAGCGGGGTAAAGGGCTTGTAATGGTATTCGATTAATGATGTACTTTTGTAGATTCAACGAGAAAATAGAAGCCACGTATATTTCGATAGGTTTATAATTCAAGATCAAGACTTTAACTATGACAAGACAAGACTCTCACTAATTCACTGTACAAATGCCAACCAATATATACATAAATACACATATGATCGTCACTTATGATAATAAGGCTACATGATACTGAGGTTATAAGCAGTCCTATTACAGGTTCAAGATCAGGGGCAGATCCAGAGCTGGACTTTGAGGGGGGCATAATTGTCTTTTTCATGTGAAAAGTTTCTTAACACTATTGTTTGCTATAGAAAACATTGCCGTTTGGGGGGCCATGACCCCCTGGCCCCCCTGAACCAGGCCCTTCTCAAAATTCAGATTGACAAAAAGGTCATTTATTATTTTGCATGAAATTTTAATAAACATCTATTTGCAGAACCTTGCAAGTTGTCTCATAAAAATTTTCCAACTTTCCTCAGGCTTTCCGAGTAGGTAAAGGCTTGGGGGTGTTACACCCCACCCCTGATATTTGTGTGCTTTTGTACAGTTCAAATGCACAAATGCGTTAAAATCTGAAAACCTGGGACAAGTTTCTAGGCTAACAGGATAGCATACCTTCTCATTTGTACATACCTTACATAAAAGAGCAAAGCAAACCCTAATGTCTATAGTGCGGATTTTAAGGATCCGTATTAAGGAATTTCTCCATAAAAATATTCTTACATTACTTTACTCATCATGCCTGTTCATATTATGCAATAAAATTTGCGGAAAACACTTCCCATGAAACTTGACTAACATCACATAACTTACCCAAACTCAACGTGGGGTCCGCCATCTTTGTCCCTTCGCCGTTCTGCCCTTCCGCATTTGAAACTACACCATTATCGTTGGAATATGCAACACAATTTCTCAACATGCAGTACAATTCCCTCCATATAGCTGTATTATAGCTGAATTTATATTGCAGCCGCAATTCTTACGTACTTTCTCACTATAGTTCATGCAATACAAGAAGGCGCCAATTTCCCTTGTGCACTGGCCTTCTCCTTACACATAATAATTTTGGCGCCTCGAATTCAAACCGTTCGTGCCACTCAACGGATTGCACTCCCTTCCTGCTTTGTCATCTACCCCCTGTACCAATAACAACTATTTCAAGTTTGATCGACTGTTGTGCAAAATCGATAAACCCCCCCCCCCGTATATACAGTTCTCAACTTCGTAGGGGACCATTTTTATAAGACTAGTACTTTACCATTGTTTGTGCACATTATCTCATATCGCAAAATATTGTATTCGTTTCCTCTCTTGAGCATACATAAATGCATAAATGCTTAATTTATGTTCCTAAATGCAGCATATATTCATTCATACGAACGGACAGTTATTTTAAATAATCAATGCATGCCTTTTCCTTCTTTCACTTGTTCTTTCTATTCCACGTTCTTTTCTTTCATATCCATATTACGTTATAGCACCTGCATGCCATAGATCCAATTTGAATGATAAAGATATTGATATAATTGGTATATGAATTCTTTCACCCCTGTACGCGGCATTGAAACTCACTTCATGAGTTTCTTATATAACTACTAGTTGCTTATAAAATTGGTAAAGTACTAGTCTTATAAAAATGGTCCCCTACGAAGTTGAGAACAATATATACGGGGGGGTTTTATCGATTTTGCACAACAGTCGATCAAACTTGAAATAGTTGTTATTGGTACAGGGGGTAGATGACAAAGCAGGAAGGGAGTGCAATCCGTTGAGTGGCACGAACGGTTTGAATTCGAGGCGCCAAAATTATTATGTGTAAGGAGAAGGCCAGTGCACAAGGGAAATTGGCGCCTTCTTGTATTGCATGAACTATAGTGAGAAAGTACGTAAGAATTGCGGCTGCAATATAAATTCAGCTATAATACAGCTATATGGAGGGAATTGTACTGCATGTTGAGAAATTGTGTTGCATATTCCAACGATAATGGGGCGGATGTGTAGATTAGTCATGTATCGTTTTCCAAACAATTTATACATCAAACGAAAGTACTCAGCACGCTGTTTAAGAATATGGAAACAAATTTACGGCTAACCATATCGTTACGAACTTA
>OLMO02000275.1:11653849-11729685 GCA_900291935.2 Cassiopea xamachana
TTTCCATATTCTTAAACAGCGTGCTGAGTACTTTCGTTTGATGTATAAATTGAGTGGAAAACGATACATGACTAATCTACACATCCGCCCGATAATGGTGTAGTTTCACATGCGGAAGGGCAGAACGGAGAAGGGACAAAGATGGCGGACCCCACGTTGAGTTTGGGTAAGTTATGTGATGTTAGTCAAGTTTCATGGGCAGTGTTTTCCGCAAATTTTATTGCATAATATGAACAGGCATGATGAGTAAAGTAATGTAAGAAGATTTTTATGGAGAAATTCCTTAATACGGATCCTTAAAATCCGCCTGTCTATAGATGACGTTACCCAGCTAGTGTTTAGGCCTATGGTCTTAGCGTCTGTTGATATAAGCTGTGAAATCAGTTGCCAGAATGCTGCTCTGTAGCAGCTTCTTCGCTTTGTGGTGGTGCTTCGCTCCTTTTCCTAGGAACATTTTAGCCTACTCAGAGTTGCAGTTCCATGAACATCACTGTCATCTACTTCCGCTCTGCCTCCGCCAGCCATCGTTCTAGAGTTGATTTGAATGATGATTGAAGACATAGAGATAATAGGACTAGAGAGCTCGCTACGTCACATGGTAGGGGTCAACAATGTAATTCATAATGGTAGCGTAGTTAGGCAAAAGATCACATGGAAACTACGTTCGCATTGCAAAAGTTTAACAAACGGTTGAAACATGATTAATGGGAATGTATATTGGAAATAGATAACTATTTACGTAATATTAACCTCTTGCGCTGCGTAGAATTATACACAAAGATAGCCGAAAACACCAGGAACAGCTTAAATGCATATTTTTGTCTCATTGCACCAGTTAGTGCCTAACTCATGCAGGGTTGAAAAAATCAACGTAGAGGGGGAATAAGTTGATAGAGCTTTATTGTTCAGTTATATTGAGGATTACTGGGTGATTATTTGATGACAAAGGCATGTACATACAAGGCCAATGCAAGGATTTTGGTGAGTTATTTTTCTGTTGTAGCATCCCTCCCCTAAGGAAAACCTGGAATTTTCTTGCATATTCAGAATGTATAGAAGGAGGGCTATCATATGGTATATGATTTCTATATATTTAGAGAGTATCAAATTCCTCATATCTGCCTGGATCAAGTTAGCAAGGAATGCTTTTGAGGATATGGCAATTTTTAAAATCACATAAATGAAGCAGTTGAAATTAATAGCTATCCAGTGATATGCAAATGGGAGGGTATGATGCCCCTAAAATGTAAGGAAAGTATCTAGGCACATCTCTGTGGCAATGTACTACAAAAATTTATGAGATTCAGAGAAAGGATATCCTAACCTTAGGATACAAGTTCAAGACATCACGCTAGGAGGCCAATTCACAAAGTGAAAGTGGCTGCCCAAACTTGTTGCTTCTCATTAGCCACAGCAATCAATTGTCTTGGGTGCTGAAGTAACAGTTCAGGGAAAGTAAGCGAATAACTGAACTTATCATGATATTCAATAATTTATCCAATGGATTCAATTAAAATAGGAAATTTTGGAAGGCCATGAAAGCACTTTTGACACCATAGAATCTTTCAAACAAAAGATTTGTTAATAACTATACATAATATATATAAAAAATCATGCTAATAATTATATAGAATATATATATATATATATATATATATATATATATATATATATATAATTTAGTTTATAAATATATAATTTATGTTATAAATACTGTTTGAAAGAAAATTATTGATGGTCTCAGAAAAGCATTTACTATTGGCTTTGGTGCATCAGAGCATTCCATTTTTGCTATTACACAAAGGTTATTGTCCAGAAGTAAGTCTGCCTTTGAGTATGCTTTTACATACACATTTCTTGAAGGTCTCTGGAAATGGCTTGCTGCAAGATTTAAAGAGATAATAGTTAGAGCACTACTCCCAATCCTTGGCAGCTTAAGTGGATTTTTAGAGCATTGTCCCAGAATAAGAGCATAGAGGTATTAAAACAATGCAAACTGCATTATAGAGAATATCCATTTTCCTCAGAATTCTTCATTTTGTGTTAATGATAACTTGAAAGTTATTTTGGATTCAAATGCCATCTTGAAGAGTGATGATCTTTTGTGCACAAATGGCTTTATCTCACATTCATAAAAAGAAACTTAAATGTTCATAATATGTTGCATCACTGTATCAACCAGTTGATAAACATCACATCATTTAAGCTTCTGCATTACTATTCAAATTCTAGTGAAAGCTCTCTTTGAAAATAAAAATCTGCATCCTTTTACTTGCACAACGCTCCATTGAAAGCCATATGCAATGGTACTTTACCAAGAATTTGCTTCACCAGAATTAGTTAGAATGGGAAATAATTATGAAATTAAAACTTATGGAAAAGGGAACATATGAATTGAGGAAAAAGCTAATGATGTGTACAAGCCAGCTGAATTAGTTGATGTATTGTATGTGCCTGCCTTGGGAAAGAATTTATTATTTGTAAGTGCTGTTACAAAAAGAGGAAACACTGTATCATTTGAAAAGGGAAAATGCTCAATTTTGAATTCTTCTGGAATTGAAATTGGTTCTGGAAAATTGCAAGGAAGATGATTCAATCTTGATGCTAAAGTACAACATACACAGGAAGCCAAGATTGCAGATCAACAGACAGAGGACATTTGGCATGAAAGATATGGCCATTTGAGTCATATCAGCTTAAAAAGTCTTCAGAATAACGAATTAGTAAAAGGAATGTCTTTCAATACAGATGAAGGAAGTAAAGCACCTTGTGATGCCTGTTTAATGGGAAGCAAAATCGAGATTCCTTTCCAAAAGAAGAAGCAACAAGAGCAACAGAGCTGCTAGAAATAATCCACTCTAATGTTTGTGGACCTATAAAGAACAAGAGTCTGGGTGGAAATACATATTTTGTCACATTTATAGATGATTGGTCCAGATTCACAACAGTTTATTTCATGAGAAATAAAAGTAAAATCCTCAACAAATTTAAGGAATTTGAGGCAATGGCAACCAATGTGACAGGCAAAAGAATAAAAACCTTGAGGTGTCATAATGGAGGAGAGTATACTTCAAGAGTTTTCGATGAATACCTAAAGAGTAAAGGCATCCAGAGTCAATTTTCCGTGCCAAGAACATCAGAACAAAATGGTGTATCTGAGCGTATGAATAGAACCATACAAGAAATGGCAAGATCAATGATTCATGGTGCTGGATTGTCTGACATGTATTGGGCAGAAGTAGTTTTAGCAGCTGTAATCATTAGAAACAGAAGTCCAACGATATGACATATGACTCCGTTCAACATATGACTCCACATGAGTGTTTTTATGGAAAGAAGCCGAATGTTTCTAACTTTAAAGTCTTTGGATGTATAAATTATATGCATATTTCAAAAGAGCAAAGAAGAAAGTGGGATGTTAAATCAGTGAAATGCATTTTGATTGGATATTCTATATATAGTAAAGGGTATCGTTTATGGGATCCAAAAGCCACACGTTTACACATATCAAGAGATGTTATATTTTTTGAAGAGGACTTTGATGGACGTATCAGTTTTTCACACTCTCTCAAAGGAAATTCGCAATCTGACATTGTTTTGCCTTCTACTACCATTTTAAATGAAACTGATGATCAAGAAGCAGCTATCAATCAAGTTGATATTGCAAGAGACAATGATGAAAATAATGAGGAGCAAAGAGAAATACCTCGTCGCTCAACAAGGAAATGAAATGACACCTGAAAGAAATGACTTCCTTACAGGAAATTGGTGGGAAGTTGACGAAGCATTGTATAGCTGTGTAGATGATGTGATGGGAGAGCCTAGAACAGTAAAAGAGGCACTAGAGTCACCTGATAAATCAAAGTGGAAAGAGGCATTAGATATAGAGTGCAAATCTCTCGTTGATTATAATACATGGGGGCTTGTAGAGCCACCGAAAGGACAAAACATTGTTGATTCAAAGTGGGTTTTCAAAGTGAAACATAATGCAGACGGATCCATAGAGCGGTATAAAGCACGTTTAGTTGCTGAAGGTTTTACTCAGAAAGCTGGGATTGGTTTCGAAGAAACTTTCTCGCCAGTCGTGAGATATACATCTATACAAAAACTTCTGGCAATTGTCAATCAATTAGATCTCCAGCTGCACCAGATGAATATCTCTACTGCATTTCTTAATGAAAAAATGAAAGAAGACATCTATGTGTCACAACCAGGTTACATACAAGAAGGAAAAGAAAACATGGTGTGTAAACTAAACTAAAGTATCTATGGATTAAAGCAAGCTTCTCGTTGCTGGTATGGTACCATGGATAAATTCTTAAAAGAATCTAAGTATAAAGAATATACAGCAGATTCGTGCATATACATGAAGCGAGTGGGAGGACAGTATACGTATATAGCTGTTTACGTTGATGATATACTGATTGCAAGCAAGAGCATAGTGATGCTACAAGATGAAAAGAAATTGCTGCAAGAGCGCTTCAATACTAAAGATCTCGGAGAAGCACATACAAAGGCAGATGTGTTTACATCAAACAAAGTACTTGAACAATCTGTTGCAAAAATATGGAATGAGCAACTAAATCAATTTCAACTCCTCATTAGCATAACCAAGTTATGATGCCAGATGATGGTGAACCAGTGGATAAAACGAGATATCAAGCTGTAATTGGAAGCATTACATATGCAGTAACAGCTACTCGTCCTGATCTAGCTCAAGCTCTAGGATCAGTCAATCAATTTGCATCAAACCCAAGCAAAGAATATTGGATAACTGTTAAGAGAGTCTTACGTTATATACAAGGAACATTAAATCATGGAATACTATTTAATCGTCAGAAAGAAAAGAGCATTCAGCTTGAAGGCTATCTTGATGCCAACTGGGGAGCAATCCAAACGGAGGGAAATCACAATCAGGGTATATGTGGAGGAATAATTAGCTGGGCAAGTGAAAAACAACTTATAATAGCCCTATCTTCAACGGAAGCTGAATACATAGCAGCAAACTTAGCACTACAAGGAGCAATATAGTTGGGTTCACTACTGAATGATTTTGGATTTGTTCAAAAGCAACCAGCTAGTATTAATGAAGATAATCAAAGTGCAATTGCATTGTGCAAAAATTCGAAATATCATTCGCACACAAAACATATCGATATCAAGTATCAATTTATCAGAGAAAAGATAAAAGGCTCAGAAATTACTTTGACGTACTGCGCAACTGAACACATGATTGCAGATGCTATGACAAAAGCGTTGGGAAAGATAAAGTTTCAAAGATTCATGGACTTGATGGTAGTATCAAACTTTATTTGAACATGTGCTTGTCACTGACTTTATGGACTGTTGATTGCATGAATTTTCATATTGATTTTTGAACTATATTATTTTCGAGTGGAAGTGTTGAATTATTGTTCGAAAATAATGGCATGTGACGCAATTAGTCATATGACTAATCCTATTCCATATTAAAAATGTTATTCGTTTTATGCGAAGTTATGTTATGTTCATGATTTATGCTATAGCAATATGTGTTATGTATTCTTCTTGCGCTTATCAGAACAAAAGATTTTAACATCATTCACCCGTTACGTAATGCCTCTAGGGGGAAGGTGGAGTCCTTGATTTGCTACGAAGCATACTGGAGAAGGCAGAGGAGTGAGGGAGGCTTGCTTAGTAATGTGTGGACGATCCCTATTCAATATGATCTGTACAAAACCAAAAAAGCTGTTTTGACATCCTTTGACTCACAACAGGAAGACAGTCTCAGAAATGAACTTCTTTACAAGAACCCTTATTTCGGAACGTAAGTGAATACTCACTGACTACTTTAATTTCACTATGGTCGTCTGCACAAAGTTATTTGCCAAGCTAAATCTTCAATTTTTCTATCATATACACAAAAAAAACACTTCCAGCAAAGAATAATCTTAAGAGGTTGGGTCTATCATAATCATCTAATTGCACTTTCTGTTTTTCAAAAGAGTCCCTTCTTCGTATATGGCTGCAAAGTCTATCTTCAACAAGGTGATTGCTCTTGATGCCATGGTTCTAACCTTTTGTTCATTGCCACAACATTTCGATCATTGCAACATATAAAGATTTTGCTGACATCCCAGGATTCATAGCACTTCTGTTATCGCCGCGGACAATTTGAGACCATTTTACTTCTTTCAGTTACTAATAAATCGCTTTAGATTTTAGAATTGACTATGGGTTACAAATCTTAACTAAGAAGCAATGCCGAAAGAGAGCAATAAAGATATAGAAAACTGGTACAGCAACTTAAAAAAGATTATGACAAGATTACTTTTGTAAACTTCTCGATAAGCGCTTGGGCCTAAATGACAAGTGTACTACTGCCTTTATTGAAATGATGACGAAACTGAATTTTGACAAAAGAGCCAAGAAAATAACCAGCATTGCAATTCCAAACCTCATATTACATCTTCTGTAGACAGAACAAAGAATGATCAAATCCAGAACTTTTGACGAACTTATACCCCTATTTTGATGCCTTTGTATTTCTTGCACCAGGTAGCCCTTGTAAGCTACCAAGAATCTAACGAGGTTTACAATTGTAGTAGCTAAATGTTGTATTACTTATGTGAAGCTTCCAAAAATAGTTAAGGAGGGTGGGTTATCCATTTAAATAAAGGCATAAAGAGTCAGTACAGAACGCCTAACTACAATCTCTAGCTGGAAAGTGAATGAATACAATACTAAAAGTAACTTTCTAAATATGCAATGTTAAAAGTAAAACAAAAATAAAGTAGCAAGAACCTTTACCTATGGCTTAGAGTTCTTGTACCATGCATCATAGGCTTTTCAAAAGAAGCAGGGCTACGTGCTAGCTCTGATTCTGTTAGTAGAACATTCCAATTTTTTGCACCCTTGTAGGAAAGGCTTTCTGACTATTGAAGGAAATTTTCTTTGGCAAATTCGAGTCTTTGAATCTGTGGCAGTATGTTGTAGATTATACGAAGAATCAGATGTGACTAAAAGTAATAATTTGCGATTCATACTAGATAGGATCCTTGATTGTTTTCCAACAAAAATCCTTAATTAAAGGTTTGCTAGGAGCATCATAATTACTGCCAATTATTACCCTTGCTACACGATTTTAAAACTTTTTAGTTGCGGGATTTCAGTGAGGCGACAGACACTCTAGACTGCACAACACTAGTGAACATGTGGATCAACCAGAGGCATTTCTAGTTTGAAAAATCCTGGTGCTGCAGCCCCTGAGTGGGAAAAGAAAAGACGGTCTGGGGCAATCCCATAAAATTACTTGACCACGCCTCCTTTACCCTAAGAAAACGCCCTTTTAAAGAACAGAGATTGGTCCTTTGTGGATGAATAATCTGTGTAAATGAAAGAGCGACAATGAAGGAGAACAGGCAAAATAACATAGAGATAAGATTACAGAACGAGGAAATATAGAAAAGTAGCACAACGCAAAATTTACTATAAGTTGTTCCTTGCATGCAAGGAGAAAGACAAAGAGAAAGCTAGAGAGACGTTTTATATAAGTCAAAATAAGTTACCAGTCCAGAAGTATCATGCTCCGAACCGATTATTTGCATTAAACCATTTATTTAGAGTTCAAACTTTTATAACTTTCTGGAAGTGTAGGGGCCAACGAAGGTGCTAAGAATTTTTCTGGGGGCCCGTGGCTCCCATGGCCCCTCGTAGAATCGCCACTAGGATCAAACAGGTCAGTGTAAAGGCTTTTCAAAGGTTAAAACCTTTTGGCATACTTAATTAGCCCATAACATTGAGAAATCTTTTTCGAAACTTATTGAATGTATTTCTTCAAATCTAAAGTGTTTTCAATATGGACTTCAAGATAGTAAGTGGACTGAACACTGTCAATATCATTTTCACGTACAAGCAGATTTAATTTTTCAGTCTGAATTTTCAAGACAGCAAGCTTCTGCTCAGTGGAAATTACCATTGACTGCGTTTTTGTCACATTCAGGAAACGTTTGCTACTGCTCAGTCATTTAACAAAAGCTTCGATGTCCTGATGCAAAGCCCTGTTTAAATGATGTATACTCTGATTTTGAATAGCACTATTGCTCGTCAACTTAAATTGCTGATAAAACTCAAGGATAGTCTTACTTCTCGGCAAATTGGGCTCGAACAAAGTTTGTTTGTCGGAAAATTGGGGATGTGCACCTTACTCACAAGTTTCTTTAGCTTCGTCCCTGGACTTGAACCAGACTAGCTCGGAAGATTGGATACCATATGAGCAAACTTTTGACTAAGTGTTTTGTGATGAAAGGTATCAGAAAGCTTTTTCAAGTCTAAAAAAACTCGTTGTCTTACCAAAGGTAATAGGTTTTACTAGTATGTGCTAGATGGTCTATTTTTACTTTTCATCAATTTCTTCAGCATGTTTTGTTCCTCCAGGAGACCCTGCTTGAAAATCACTCTCCAGTCTGCAATAGACGTCCCTATCAGGCTATTTGTTTTTCAGAAGTGCATACCAGGCCAAAGTGCATTCCATGAAGACTTCGGGGCTGGAGTTAGCTTCCCTGTCGGCGTAGCAGCGTGGATATAGCTTAGAATATGCTCTCTGGCGTACCAGTGTAATAAAATGTAACTCTGGGTGCACATTTCTTTTGATCTCTGTATCTCAAGTGCACGCCAACTTTCAACGTTGGCGTACACCTGAGGAAGTACTGGCGTAGCTCTGAGGTGGTTTTCACGGAATCCACTCTGGATACCAGGACATTTTTGGTGCAGCCTCCCATCCCCCGGTTATTTGCTTTGAGCAAAAGTTATATTACTTTCATCAGATCTAGAAGTATCACCTTGAGATGAAGGCCTTAAAGAGAATAATTGCCGTCAGAGGCAGTAACAACATACATGATTTTGTATTAGAAAGTGGTTTATAAGAAGGTAGTACTCCTTAAAAAGTTGAGAAACTTCAGTACTTGATTTTTGAGACCTACGAAAGTTAATAAGCAACAGCTTAACTTCTGCTATTTTACTAAGATTTATCATTATTTGAAGTTGTTGGGACTTGGGTTCTTGTCCTGCTCTGCTCATAGAACACATGGTAGATAGCAAACCATGCGCAATTTTGAAGTTGAAGTTAAAAATGGAAGCTTTAGTCTGATTAGGGATGAGAATAAATGGCTTGATTTGGTGGGAGGGGGTTGTAGAAAGATAAAATGTCAAACTTGATTGAACTTTCACTTCACCTTCACACAAAATCTGCAGCTACAAGGTTCAGACATGACTTTCCAAAATAGAAGTTCGCTTGGAAGTTTTGTTGTTTATAAAATGTGCGTTTTTGGCAAGTAATTAGGAAACTTTTAGTGCAGAGCCCAAGCCACGCCGTTTGGCCTCCTCAGCTTCGTCCTATATTCCAAACCTTTTACAAATGAACTACAAAGCGAAAATGCAATACATGATTGGAATTCATTTGCGATTGTTTTAAATTTAATAAGGTAGTTGGAAGAATGTGTTAAGGATCATAAAGGCTAGGGGTATCTAGCCAAAAATTTTGAATCCATCCAGAACAGTGCACTCATCAAGTCAAAAAATTGCAAGTGCAGCATCTGGCTTTCCAAATGCAGTCTAGCTGGCCTAACAATGCGATAAGTTCACCCACAAGGCGCTCTTATCAAACCAAAGAATTGCAAATGCAGTGTTTGGCTTTCTAAATTAAAGTAAACTGGCCTGATAT
Organism: Cassiopea xamachana; assembly: GCA_900291935.2. Classification (NCBI taxonomy): domain Eukaryota; kingdom Metazoa; phylum Cnidaria; class Scyphozoa; order Rhizostomeae; family Cassiopeidae; genus Cassiopea; species Cassiopea xamachana. The sequence continues at coordinate 11,663,550 of OLMO02000275.1, forward strand.
TGCAACTTCACCTAGAAAAGCTTACTTATCAAGTCGGTATTTCTCAAGTGTAGTTTTTGACTTTCCAACTAAAGGCTAGGAGGCCCAGTCATTGCTGGTTTAACCAGAGAAGTGCACTCATCGAGTTAAAAAATTCCAAGTGCAGTGGGTGATTTTCCAATTTCATTTATAATCTTGTTAGTAGTTTTATTATAATCTTCTTCTCTATGAACTAGCGAAAATGACTTGTTCACGATCGAAGTGAAAAAGGAGTTTTTCATTTTCCAGTAATGTGCGTGCGCAAAACATTGGAACTCAAAGATTTTTGTTAATAAAGCCTTAAGAAAGTTTTGATTCTAGAATCGTGAAAAAGGTACGAAAGGTTCAGTACTGGGCCAAAAAACGTTCTTATAAAATAAAAAATGTGTATTCAAAGTTTGCTTTCGATGAGATTATTTCACCCACAACTCACCAAGTAGAGCCGACCTTTTTTTGTTTAGTTACTAACATCATTTTGCCCACCTTCTCGTTTATTGCAACATCCTGACTATTTACCTACGTCTGTTGCAGCCTTTTCCAACCCCCTCCTTTTTTACCACCAGTGACGTAACTTAATGTATCTTTGGGGGTGTCAGGGGTTTTTCCTGCGAACATTTTATGTTCTTCCGCTCTTCTTACTGCAGAAGAAAGTGCTCAGGGCTATCTCCTTTCAGTCTTTCTCTTCTCCTTCAACACCAGTCTTCCTTCTCTAAAAATTCATAAATTGAATGACACGATTCATCATAATACACTCCAATTTCTCTACAAGTCTCTCAATAATCTTCCGCCTTCTCACTTTCACAATTACTTCCAGCCTAGTAGCACTGTACACACTCACAGTGCCTGTTTTAAGGAAATTTTCAAAGACTACACTATGCTAAATTGATGCTTGACCACACCCAACTTGAGCTTTTCTAGGGACCACGCCCTTCAAACAATCCAAAATTTCTTTGGAGCATTTCGCTGTTTGATGCTACATTGATGCAAATGCAATCTTCTCGAAATTTGCATAGAACATATCCAGACCTAGACGCAATATGACTTCTACGAAATAGGAAGCATATGAATGCGAGCAAGAATGGATAGAAGGAGTAGAATTAAAGGTGCCCAGTTCTGAAGAGTATGAATAGAAGACTTGCAGCAGCATGTGAGATGTTGGAATGCAAACGTTAGTTCTGGATGAGGGAAGAGGGATCTTGCCTCAGGACAAATTTCAATTTCATAGAATCTAGAACGTCTGAAAATGCCCTTTGTCAAATAAGATCGAAATTATTGTCATCTTTGAACTTATCACTGAAAAGAAAAAATTGTCTCCAATATTTCTTTTCATCAATATTTGAAGATATGGCGCATCAATCCAAGACGTGTTCGTCTCTTCAAAAGAGACAAATGCAGAAAAGGAGAAGGTGCAATGAATGCTCGAATCTAGATCCTTCTTGGGGGTGCAAAAAGTACTGGCGTAGCGGGAATTGCCGGAAGTCTGGGGGCTTGCCCCCAGAAAATCTATTTGAGATAACGCCCTATGAAAAGTCGGAAAATACCCTTGGTGCAAAGCAGAGTGCATTTATCTTCATCCTTGATCCTCATTCGAACAAAGAAAAGCCGATCCCTGAAACTGGTTTCATTGAAGTTTCAAGATTTAAAACAAAAAAGAAAAGGATTACATCGACTATTCCCTTAAGCAGTCGTACAAGGACTGAAAGCAGGCTTAAAGTTTGCCGTCGCACAGCAAAATTAAGATATATGTACGCCACAGATCTTTTTTGTGATGCTCCAGGATTCTAGAATGGGTAGAAGCCACATCAGAAAGTACTTCTCTATATACAACATTGGCCAGTGTTTCGAAGGGAGTAATGCTGTCTTGCATTAAACTATTTATATCTTTTATACAGGGATGTCGCAAGAACCCTTTGGTTGGGGGTGTAAGGCTAAATTTACCTGAATCGACGTGATTAAGAAGCTGTTCTATGGTCACCAATCAACATTTATTCCAATGTCTTAAAGCAATGCTCTCTGGCTATTTACAAGCGGTAGAGGTAGGAGGGTAAGCATTGCTATCGAAAACTTTCAATGTATTAGATATTCCTTAGTATTCAGTTTCTACTGTAGGGCCCACCTTAGTTGGGTTCAGAAAAATTTTCAAAATAGAAGTTCTCAGATGGCTGGAAAGCGTTAGTTTGAATTTTTTTTCACATAACAGAACCATTTTCCAAATTTTCTGAGCAGAATTTGCAGCGAGTGAATTAAATATTCTTTCGTGTCCCGAGTCTACTAAAAGGCCCACAATGGTTGGGCCGGAGAAAATATTTCACAGTAAAAGTTCTCAGAAGGCTGGAATGCGTTATTTTCAGATTGGTTTTTGCAAATCTAGTATTTCAAAGGAGAGCAATATTGCAAATCTTTTAAGCAGAATTCACAGAAAGTGTGTTAGATATTATTTCGTATCCAGAGTCTACTATGGACTTACCATGGTTGGGTGCGAAGAAAAATTTTCAACATGGAGGTTCTCATATGGCTGGAAAACGTTGTTTTGAGATTCGCTTTTCAAATACAGAATTTCATAACAGAGCAATGTAACTACTTTTTTACGTAGAACACATAGAAAGTGAGTTAGACATTCTTTCTTATCCAGAGTCTACTATGGGCCAACCATGGCTGGGCCAGAAGGAAAATTTTCAAAATCAAGGTTCTCAGAGGGATGGAAAACTTTATTTCAAGATTCGTATTTGGAAATACAATAAATGTTTCCTTAAGTATACGTTCTTTCAACTGTTGCACAAGCGTTACGTAGCCTTCAAAAAGTAATTGATTTTTACAATATCATCACCTAATTTTACCTGAATTTTCTCAAGTTTCGAACATTGAGGGAGTGTCACATCCCCACACCCCCGGTCTCTACATATCTGATTTGTCCAAGTTTTTTTTGTTCTTTGACAAGGGAGACTTCTTGATAAATGCCCAAAAACCATTCTTGTTGCTTTGCTTTTTCTGGCAACCTTTCTCTTCTGCTTTTTGTTCCGAGCCAATCAAGGGCTGCTTGCGATGGGTCAAAAGTTTCCAGATCACCCATGTTTGTGACACATGCAAATAGTTCTTTATCGTTCCGGGTGAAAATGATGCTCTGTCATTTGACTTTAACTTGTTATAAACACAAATAAGGCGCTCAACATCGGCAGAATGGGGCTTTGCAGCTACAATTCGGGTAAGTGAAGTGATGAGACAATGAAAGTGACCAGAATCTTTGTCTTTGAGAGCCAGCTCTTTAAGAAATTGTCTGGTGTTGAGTTTTCGTAAACTTTCTACCTCTGTGGCCTCTTTATACTCCATCACTAAATCCCTTAAACTCAGGTCTCCGCAAATAATTCTTTGACATTCTTTTAGCTCCCGATCCGTAGCTGTTGCATCCAACTTCTTAAGAAGCGAAATTGCTTTAGTACTTCCGGAATATTCGTCATCCAGCCGTTCTTCAAGAAAATTTGTTTCTGCAAGCACAACTTCATTCCGAATTGCGTCAAAACCTCGCTTATCTGACACAAGTTCGTTATCTGCACCTCTTCTCTGCTTGTGCTTCAGAGAGACATGAAACAATTTGTAAATCGTGGTATCATTGCTGGTGAATGATGTCAATTTGTTGTGAAATGTTTCTTCCCAGCTTCCAATTAATGGCTTTGTTTTCAACTCATTAAGTCTTTGCTATTAAAGTATTCTTCTTCTTGCCAATGTCAAAAATTAAAATGTTATTATCTTCAAAATACTAATGAAATATTTTGTAAAGAAAAGCAAATCTGTCAGTAAGCAGGTTAATTGCAGGATGTCTTTGTCCGCCCATTTCATGAAAAACCCATTGGCTTCTCTGTCATTTGCACAACTTTGAAAGTATTTTGTTGTTGCTTTCCAGTTCTTCAGCACACTTTCCAGCAATTGGTAGTTGAACTGGGTCCATCGAACTTTAAAATATCTGGGAAATTGACACAGTTGATAGAGATGTTCATCAGCTATTTTCTTTAAGTTTCTGGTACGGACAGCAGACATATGAAAATAGCTACTTCGTGCAGATGCATTACTAATCAGCCCTCCTACCTCGGAAACAGCTTTGGTCACTGATTTCCATGCCAAATTGACTCTATGACCGGTACACCAAATTTTTAGAAGTGGCAAATCTGAGCTTAATTGTAAGCGCTCTTCATCACACAAGACCCACAAACCATTTTTCGCACCAGTATTCATATTTTTCGCCATCTGTTACAAACGATGAGGTGCGGCTAAATACGTCATCCCTCGACAACAGCTCGCATGCCTGCTTAATTGCAGCCAGGTAGCCTTTGGCACCCCGATTTTCTGATTCACCAAATCCAAGAAAATACAAGGAATCATTTCCATCTTGGTGAATAAATTTTGCCTGCAAGTGGTCATTGTGTATTTCAATGATATCCACTGACCCGTCAGTTCTTAATGAATTTGCCAGGCAATTTGTCAAATTGTTTCTCATTTGACTGGCATCTGCTTTCACAATATAATCTAACATTACCCCATGACTTGCAGGAAATAAATACCTGAAGCCTTGAGGACCTTCACTGAACTCTGGAATTGTTCCATTTTACAGGAATTGCTTTCCTCTCTGAAACGCAGCTTCGTAGGACGGCCACGAGCAGGCACTTAAGGTTCCACGCTTTGCATCATTAAATACAGTGAGCATGTAGCCGCCAAACTTCCAAAACAGTGCATTTTGGGACTTACTTGTCTTGTGTTCTATGGTGGAACTTTCCTGCTTCAATTCAGGCTGTGACATGTTTTGTAAGCGATTGGCTCTGCAAGCAGCAGCATGAATAGCTGACTTCAAATAATTTTCATTATGTTCAGTCCTGATTTCACTGCCAATCTCTATGCAGATTGGGGGCACTTGTTCACTTTTATTATGTCGCTTCACCACGTCTGGATGCTTAAAACAGACATTGCATCGAATTTTCTTTCTCAACTTGCTTCCAACTCTTTCAAAACATTGATCAATAGTAATCTTTGAACGTTTCCTTTTAAGTGTTGTTTGTTTAGAGGTACTTGCTGCAGATTCTCCCACACTTTCTGCGCCCATGTTTGTAACTTTAATATCTACGCCGTCTGTACCTGTGTGTGAAACACTCTGTGAAGGGCTTTCAACATCGAAATTTGCCTCAACAGTACCAGAAATACTGCCACTTTCGTTTACAGTGCGACTTTCGCTCTCATCTCTTCTTGCCGTTTTCGTACTCAACCAGTTAAGCATTTTTTAAACAATCTGATTCTAGGTTTAAAAGCACTTATATACTTCTAGGAACAGCAAGATATGAACTCTGATGCTCATCAGTTATATGCTTGAGGCCAAAGACAAAATCAGAAGAGTGCGATGGCTATACTGTAAATCCTGAGTTGAACAACTGTGACATTAACAGATTTCGCAAAGAAGGAATGAGGAATGACAAGATGAACAGGATCTGTCCACAGGTGATGCACGGTGATGGACAGAAAAAAATGATTAACACCTCATTACGGGTCATGAATTGTGATACACTCATTTTTATAAGCAACTCTCTATAGGAAACTCAGTACTGAAGCTGTTGAATTGCTAAGAAACTTTCAGTACTAGAAGTAAAATATTAAGAAGCTTAAATCTTAAAATTTACTGTAAAACGTGTTGCAAATCTGGAACCAAACTTTTAAGAAACTCTAAGTAGCAAAATTGGCCAAGAATTCAGGATCTTTCTGTACTGAAAATGTTTCAGATTTCGTATGAAGAGAAAAGAGTGTAATGCATCTCCCGCAAAAGCACTTTTATTAAGTAAACAAAGATAAATTGCCCACTAATTTTTTTTCCAGGACCACTAATAACATTTCCAGGACCACTCTAACTTAGGCCCTGACACCAGGTTCATTTGGTTTTTTTATTCAAAATTGAAAGTGTTTCTTATCAATGGATATGGGGTGTGATATTATAACTATATAGTGGAAATCTGTACCTTATTTCATTTCCGGAAGGATCTGCTGGCCTTGTGTTTTTGTTAGGTTTTTGCTTTTATCATTACCTTTGGTTGATAATTTATTCTAGGGGCTCTCTCTAGATTAGTCTACCTGTTAGCGAGCTCCCCTTGACTTATATATCTAAATTCATATGGTTTTTGGGTGAAGCCTGGTGTCTGGTGGCATTGCCTTGGGTATTGGAGATCCATAATTAGGGCTGTCCAACTAGGCACGGTTTCACCAAAACATCATCATTCTCTCTATATTTTGTAAGTACTGTTTACGTTAGTTTGTGCATACTATCGTTGTATTCTGGCAGTGCCTGTATTAGTATTATCATATGTATAGTGTTCTATTTAAAGTAAGTAATTTCATCTTGGTGTATGTATGTATTTAGATATATCTGTCAATAATAAACTTGAAACTTGACCTTTTTTATTTAGTAACAGCAGTTAATCAAATGATTAGGGTCCAGTAAGTTGCCTCAAAAAAAAATACATATTACTGCCGTTTTTGACCTGCGAATTGGCAAATCTTCAAGGCTCACCCCTGGGAATGACTCACCCCATGTCTATAAGAGATATTAGGCTGAAATTAAGCAAAGGTTAAGAAAACATCAGCAGGCTGAGTTTCAAACAACAACTTGAAAGAACTGTTTCTAAAGAAAATTTTTGATGAAACGAGAAGCAAAATAGAAACAACATCCATTACACGCCTCAAAAACTTGAATCAGTCACGAAGCTAGCCTTTGAAGGATAGGGGGCAAACCGACCGGACTGATATGGCAGCCACACCGAAATATAAAGTTGCTTATTCGATATACACAAGGGACACAAGGAGTTTAGAGGCTCCTATAACAAATGTTTTGATTTCAACGCTCTTTTACGTTAGCTATAATGTGATCAATGCCTTTCAGCTGATTTGCTGTTTGTTGGCCTAGAAGGCCCGATTTCAGGCTCCAATATCTGACGAAACTCCATAATCATGATTTGTCATTATACAAGAACGAATTAAATGAGTTGAATCACTTTGTAATGGTATAAAGTGTTTTTCTAGACAATGTTATACTATATCTGGTCCAAACATTATCAAAAATATACAAAAAGGTCAAAAACGACCAAAATTAGTGTGAAATTAACGTAAATGAGTTGAAACCGCTCTGAAACATAAACTGAATCAAATTAGACTATTTAAATGATTGGAAACTCTCAGGAAAATGTAACAACATGTTTCAAACCACCTCAAGGGCAAAGACGATGCCAGGGAAGAAATACTGGGAGCAAGTGCTACCAAGGTGCCAAAACTTGGGGGGGGCTTAACGTACCACACCATTCAGACAGGCTTAGACATAAAGAAATCTAGAATTGAAATGTATGAAGGTGAAGAAATTCCACAAAATCCTTCAAAAATTTAATTGCCAATATGGTGAACTCAGTTAAATTGCGAAAGACTAAAGCTTTTTAAGCACCCCTATCCCCTGTAGTTTCATTACTGCTCAAGGGCATGATGCATCATAAAGCTTAATTAAAATAAGTTTCAAAGTATGCAGCGCAAATGGAAGCAATGGTTAAGCTCCTGATTGGCATCAATCTCACTGGCAGTTCTAGGCTCGCACCTTTGAATATTATTCGCACCATCGTAGATAATTACCTGTAAACTGATAAGCAATCGTTGAAAACAATTTTGGTCGTCCTCTCGTTCTTCACAAGAAACACAGGGCACCCATTATTTCCTAAGTGGTAATCAACAATCACATCTATAGGTACGACTTGCTCCAAATCAACCGATTGCACATCTTCATCTTTCCCTCGGATCCAACTTTTGTTCAATTTTATCTGTCTCGTGAGGTGGTCAACTTTATTTTTGCCATCATCAATCTGACAAAATAGAAACCAATCCACCAAGTACACTTTCTTTTGTTCTCATCCCATATAACAGCAATAGGCTCGTTTGCTTTGAAAGCCTTCTGTTCTGTAACAGATACATCTTCTTGGTGTAGAGGATTACCAGCCTTCTTGATTTTCATGTAGATGTCTCCAGATGGAAATACTATGGATTCATTGCAACCTGAAGTATCCTATTCATCAAAAAGCATCATTTTATAAAAGTGAAGTCTTTCTTTCGCATCAAATGGATGAAGACATTTTTGGAAACCTGTCCTTGCACGAAGACAAGCCTTGAGTGTCACATCATCAGCTATTCTATATACAAGACCATGAACATCTTTGCTTGATGCTGTTGGTCCTTTGCGATTTTTGCGTCTTTTCGCAAGAATGTCCTTGCATTGAGATTTCTTGACTCTTTTGTTCACCCAAGCTGCTATTTTATTTCTCAAGTGCTTTTTTGTGTTGTTGTCCAATCTCGCTCCATTTTCTTCAATTGATTGGTTATCTTTATGGTTGATGTAGTGACATCAATCTTCTTATCAGTTGCCATTTTTGTTTCAAGCATCAAATCATCGCGGATACGTTTTGCTTTGTAAAATATGTTACCTTTAGCTGCTGATACAGATGCCAATCCATGGAACCTAACTAGGTAACGTTCGAATTTTAAATTTTCAGTTGGAATGCATTTACACTTTTCTGGAGTCAATTTGTGAAGCTGTGTAGCTCTGACTTCACATTCATTATCTTCCTCCAAGTACTCACGTGAACATTGTAGGTGTACACCAATGGCTGCTTCCTTCCACATCTTATCCAATAGTTCATGATCAAGAAGAGCAATTGGCTTCAGTTTATCTATATTGATGTGCGTCCATGGGACAGAGTATTTCTCGAGTGTGTTCATTTTCCCCTTTTTCAAATCCTCATAAAGATTTTTAGCATTGGTAACAGTGAATTCTGGTCGCATTGTTCAACACGGTTTAGAAAAGGCATGGTTACTTTAAATATGAAGTAAGCTAATGCTTTGAATGCTGCTATAACGTACTCGTTTTCAAGATACATCTTACATACTTGCACAAGGAGATTGGAGCAAGATGTATCATTGAGAATCTTATACTGGTCCAAACAGTCAAACACAGCGCCTGCTTAATAGCCTAATTTGGTAAAGCGTCGTTCTTTGTAGAGGCGAATGGACTTTGAGATTCCATTTTTCTCCAATTGCAAGTCAGATTTTTCAGCAAAGGAAGTAGGTTTTTGCTTTTTTCATAGCTAATCAACGCTAGCATTGCTTTCAAAGCTGCGAGTGTGACACATTTTTATTGCCTAATAAAAGGTTATAACTGTGGTTGGCGTTTGGTGACAATGTCCACGAACTCGATAATATTCTCAACCTCTATCAAAGCTCTAAAGGATGCCTCATTCAATTTTTCACAGGTATGCGACTTGCACAGAACATGCATTGGGGTGTGTGATAGCCCTACAGCCATCGCTACCGCACATTCAACTTTCAAGTTCATAGTGGCAGCATCAGTCATAACTGCATAAATGTTTCTCCATAGAGTTCTGGAGCTGAATTTGTTCCCTAGCAGCGGACAAACGGTGGAAGGTTTCCACAATGAGTTTCGTTATTTGTTTCCTGTCTTTATATGCAAAGAATAGAGCTCTCAGCCGTATCACTTTGCACTTGCTTTCATCCTTGTTCAGAAAGTTCAAGATAAGCGTAGGCCATTCACCTTCCAGCCTGCTTCTTGAAGTAGTGTTGAAGTAAAGAGTAACATTTGTGCCAGTATCGAGGCTGCTAAGTGCTTCCCCTGCCGCAATCTCTTGGTGTACTGACCGGTCGTGTTTAAAAATACCAACTACTTTTTCAGATGGAAGAACTAACGCATTAGTAATATAGTCTTCCTTTCTTCTCACATATTTTGAGAGCTGTGGCTCCCCTTCTTCTTCTATGTCAACAAGGGATGGCTCAAGCCTTTTTGTTTTCCATTATCGCTTGGTTTTGCACGTGCTTTTGGTATAGAAATGACACATCTCACGCTTGCTGTTGAGATTGCATCTTTTACGGTTGGATCAAAGTTATTTACTGTCCTTATATCCAGCCTACCGAACAATCCCTCTATATTATTCAATAGTATTGGAGTATGTGTGAATTGATCATGCGTTGACTCCTCTTTCATATAACGACTGAAATACCTTTCTCCTTTCTCTCTTGCTGTGTGCAACAGGAGATGGCATCATTGCTTCCTGAAACTCAGGTGGATTTGAAAAGCTCTCATTTACTAAATCCTCTGTAATTTGCATTGACAATTCAGCAACAGCTGCAGCACATTCTTCATCAAACTCAGCATCCACTTCTTCACTCAAAGATTGTGTTTTTGGTCCATGTTGATCTTCGTAAAAGCTTTTCTTCCTACCAGTTAGGTCTTTCATGTTACGGCCAATGTCTAATACAGCATTGTAATTGATGTTGCAGGATGTCGTTAATGATTTTTCTAACTTCTGTTTCTTTGAAGGCCTCCTTTTCTTTTCATGTGGCAAGAAATTCTTTTTGCATTTGTTGCAGTATATCCGCCATTCTCTGTTCACCTTCTTGTAAACTGTGATCCTGATATTGTATGATGTTTACGCAGGGATGTGCTGATGAGGGGCGAGGGCGGCGTGGCGCCCCTAATTTTTTCAAATTTGCAAGAAAGTTGGTCAAAAGTTAACCATGCTGCAAGAGGGTTGGCCACAGTATTTTCTGTGACTTTTTTTAAGTAAAAATTTAGTAACAGTAGTTGGTCAGTTGGTCAGAACGCCCCCCCCCCAACAGACGGTGTCTCGGCACATCACTGTGTTTATGAATGAATTTATCATATTCAATTTTTTTACTTTCCACTGATCGCAAGATTGCGCTGAATGAGACTACATATTAACTGATAAAGCTTTTATGCCATATATCTTGAAGTGCCAACGAACACCGATAAATCGCCAAGCACCTAGCTACTGCCTTGGGTGATGGGGCGAGGCATTTTATGTGAATGGAGGTATCATATATACTGGGATGCTTGTCCCCCAACCAGATTTTCCCCTCATTCATGCTTCAAGTAAATTCTAGATATGCACCACACTCTGAGCAAAAATATACATCTGAGCTCAACAGTTAAAAGTTTCAAAAGTTCTACTCAGCTCTGATATCCTGATTTAGTTATCAGCAGAGCCCATGACTTGTCAAATGACTTGCCCCAAGCAACCAAAACGCATTTTTAGTTGTAACACACACCATTCCTCTTTTCTAAATTTTGCTTTTGAAAATTATTGTTGTTTTGACTTTTGGAAGCACAAAACATTGATTTACAAATTTTAATGCAATGCAATGTCTTCGTTGGAAGAAATGTAATGTCATAATTAGAAAGCAGGTGGTAAAGAAAAACAAATATTTTGACGCAAAAACAAAATACATAAGATGTGAAATTAGGATTACCTAATTAATAGATTAAGGGAAAATCTAGAATATTTTTGAATAAAAATATTGCGACTAATTGAAGAAGGACTTGCAGCACAAAGTCCACAAAAGTTACTGAATATTTTGCTAAATGTAGCCATTTTGCTGAGTAAAACAACCCAAAACAACTTGGTTTGTTCTCATTTTGACTCGAGCTGTTTAGGACATCCTTCTATTGGTACTTATAATGCTCCCTGTTACTTTGGTAGCAATTGATATAGCAATTCTTAAGATTTTGGAAACGATATGAAAGCTTCATGTATTTTCGGCGAAAATTCTGCCCCCTTAAATGCCAAAATCAAAAAACGGCTGGAAGGTTTCTTGAAACTGCTTATAAGACGTTTTATGCAAGAAAAACCGTACGCCTAACCACACATTTGGTGCAAGCAGCTCAAATATCAACCACGCCTATGTAAACTGAATGATTAACTGCTTAATTTTAGATCGAATACGCGTGTTTCTCCTAAGGAATAATAGCAGTCTTCAGCCTGGATTTCAGAATTTTCCAATAAATCCACTTTCAGAAGTTTCTTTAAGGGTTTTTAATTGTTACGTGATTTTAGCCTCATACTTCTTATAGAAGCTTTTTTCATAAAGAAGACATGTAACCTAAATATCAAAACTGAAAGGTTGGACAACGATACTCTCGACACAAAATTTATTCTGCAATCTCAAAGTGTGGCATCCTGTAGCAGGTATTTGACTATGACTATTGAGACACAATAGCCTAGAAGTTGCCCGATACACTGAAAGTTGTTTAACAGGCTAAATGTTGCTAAAGGAGTATAAAGTTGTCGAAAAGTTGCCGGGTAACTTGTGGACAGGACTATTCCAGGCTGGGGATAAAAGTTCCTTTCTTATAACAAATGCTTGTACAAGGTAACCTCTCTTTGAAAAGCTGTTCTCGTTATCATCTCAAACTCGAAAATGCTAGCATAATGCTGGCTCAGAGTCGTTTTTGAGTAAGGCAGAGCCTAAGCTATAGAAATCAACAATGTCTAGAGGAACTAGTGCTGGGTATGATAAACATATTACCATATTTTCACCAGAAGGGCGTCTGTATCAAGTTGGTAAGTGCAAAGATTACTATCCTCTTGGCAAAAAATTTTAGTGCAGTAAATAGCTATTTCATTTTCAACGAGAAGTTGATTGGTGTGCTCCTTATACCTTTTTTTATTGACAAAAATACATTTTGAGTTAAGTTAATCAGCCATGTTGCAAAATGTTGTAGATGTATTATTCGGCTGTATAGCAGTATTGAGCCATGCTTAAGTACTTAAGCATAGATGGCCAAGTGCCATGTGAAATATTATGGACTTCGTAAGTACTCAAGACTTCCCTTTATTTTTCACGTGGATGTAGCTAGAGATAGGTCAGCTTTGATAAGCAGGCCATTTAATAGGGGATATCTGTACAATGCAGGTTTGCAGGCCAAGGAAAAAGCAGGTTACACAGTCAGCCACTTGGGAAGGCTATTTGAGTTAATCTGTGTCAAGGCTAGGGACTGTCAAGGAATCTAGAAGCATTCTGAGATAAAGCAGTGATTACCTATTTTAGCAGCACATCAATGCCACTATCAATATTTCTCATTGTTGTGTTCTTTTTACCTGATTGGGCATTTTCTGTTGTTCAAGAACCAAATCATTGAGTTTAAACCTGGAGCTGCATAATTTGTGATGAAGTGCAATTGGCAGCATGTTTTAGGGCAGCACATTATCTTGTATGGGCATGTCAATTTCTTTAGGGAACCAAATAAGTGGGAGTGGGAATAACCCGGGAATAGGAAAATTTCCTGCAAACAATAATCATAGGGGTTGGAAAAGTAGAGTTCATATACTACTTTCACACTTTCTCTCATGTGACAAAAAGAATCTGAAGAAGAGAATTTTGAGCAATGTTGATTTGACTGAGTAAGATCAAAAGAAACTCAATATCTTTCAAGAAATAATCACATTTTATAATTAGCTGGCGTGGAAAGAGCAATAGGGGTTGGAAAAATATTGAAAAAAATTTTCAGACATATTATTCTGTACTCAAAAGTATCCAAAAGTATCTACTCCACAGGCACATACTGACAGGGGTGTGGGACTGCCTTGCCCCCAGCCAAAATTCTGTCAGCAAATCAAGACATTCCCAAGAAAATTTCCTAGGAATGGCTCTGCTACTCCAAAGTACTAAGTAGAGGGGGTGGTTGGAACAAATAGGATTGGTCAAAAAATTTGATTAAAAGTCTTTCAACTATAAGCAAAATGATAAAAACAATTTCTCACTTTACTTAATGCTAAAGCTTAAAAGAACTAAATTGAGGTCATGTTTTAAAAATTAATAAGCAAATGCTCTTAATTTAGTATCAACTCACTTCAAAAAGTTTCTGTTATACTATTTGCAACATTTACAAAATAATCATTAAATATGTTAGAAATTCTAGTAGGCTTGGAGTAATGTTCACATTCTGCAATATAAGGAACTGAGGCAAATGATCAGAAATTCATGTCAAAATATTCCCATTAGCAATATTAACATTTATTAAATTGGTAAATATATTATCTATAAGGATCAGGGAATTTGTAGAAATTCTTTTTGGTTGATTTATGCAAGGCAAGAAATTATTAGAAAACAGGCTATTGGCAAAGTTGTTTGTGGCGGTATGCATTTGTGGCTGTAAAGTCATGTGTGGTTTTTTGCAGTGATTTTCCCCATTCATGTGATTTCATTTCATTGTCAGTTCATGTTTACTTGTTTTAGGAGGATTGCCCTTCAGCATAACTGGTTTTCAACAGGCCTACCTTTGGAAAAATATAGGCTAAAGTACAATCCTATAAAATACTAGTTTACTAGTATTAATTTACATGCACTAATGTTTACAAAAGAGTGGAACTAAACTCAAAGAACAATATAGGAAACAAGCAAAGGCTATTCAAGCATTTTGTTTCACTTCATTTTAAATGTTAGAAAAGTGTGAGCTGTTGTACGGTCATTTGGCAGTCAGTTCCAAAGTTTAACCCCCTGAATGCAAAAGTTTTTGCCCAAATTTCATTTTCACTCTTCTGTGTCAAGTCCTCTTCATTTAACAGCAGTCCAAAACTGCAGTTGACCCACAGTGTTTGATTACAAAATGTGCACAAGTGAATGGTGAGAAATTTAATTCATGTCTTCAAGCCTTCCTCACCGCCTCAACCAATTAAAAAAACCAACCACACATGCCAGATAGGAACTTTGTTGTGGCAACTGGAACACCGGTGACTGTCACCTTTTGCTTTCATAACATTGCGTCATTTTTTATTCTAAATTAGATATTTGATGTGCTTCAGCAACAAAAAACTCTGCATTTACAATACACAAATTTTGAATCGCATCTACCACTCCAAATAATTGAAAGCAAGCACTTGTGCAGACAGAGCTGCATGTGCAAATTGTTGCTCTTGCACAAATATTTCCAGGGATTGACTGTGTTCTTGTAATGTTCTTGAATATAGCATCAATGCCTCCTATATTGTATTTTTTGTATGCAATTTTGGAGTATTTAGCTTAGGCTTTGATCCTCCCCTAGCTTCTTGTACAATGTAGATTAGAACTTCGATGTAACTAGGATTTTTGCTACTATTAGTAAACAAAGACTTGGTCAGAATTTTCTTTGTACCTTGTTTGTACCTTTAGCAAGTTGTACTATTTTATTGGGAAATGTTCCTAGGTGTAAATTTCGTTTTCCACTCATTGATTCATGTTGACTCAGTTTCATTTTGCTATTTTGCTTCAAGTTCCATTTGTTTGATTTGCTCATTTTCTTGTTATTTTTTAATGTATAGCTATTGTTCAAACTGCATTTAATTTTGGTCCAATTTGCATTAGATAAAATATGTATTGGTTTGTTTAATGTTGTATTTGTTTCAAGTGCAGCTTCAGAATGAACTTGAAGATTAGAACACTGACAAATAAAGTGAATATTTTCCTTTGATGATGATTCCAGTTATGATTCTATTAGAAATTCCAGTACTTGATAGCTTAGACATTTGCAGTAGTTAACAATTCCAGTAAACATTTTGACCCAAGCTTGGGCAGTCTTCAATGCTGCTATGATGATTTGGGGATACATATGCATAGAAAGATCTCCAAGTTATGTGAGAATGCAAGAAAGAACATAAGAAATACTCAGAAGAACACTTATAAGAAATAATATAAGAAGAAGTTGTAAACAATCTAGGTGAATAATTAGAGCATTGAAAAAGTGTCCATAGGAATGGACTACTGTTGAGAGTTAAAACAGGGACAATCTCTTTGCCTTAAGAGATTTTCAGTTATAATAAGACTCACTTTCCTGCATATCTTTGTTTACATGTGATTTTTCTATATATGGGCTTTCCAAGTCCACGATAACAGCACTGAAGATGGGAAAGCTTGGGTCAAAATGTTTACAAGAATTGTCAATTGAAAATGTCCAAGTATCAACTACTGGAATGCCTGATGGGATCATAGCTGCAATATGAGTTCATTAGTGTGATGTCACAAAAATTGTATGTTTAGAATATGTAAGTTTTAGTTTTCAATTTTCAGAAAGCACTTAGAAATAGCTACTATTAACAAATTTCAGTGCAATCTAGGAAATGGTGACCTAGATATAGGTAATTGATTGCTGACATAGTTCCTATCAAGTCACTGTATTTTGAGTCTGGTTCTAAATGTTTAAAACCAGGATAAAATATAGTGGTTTGTATGACAAGTTTTTGATCATTAAATGGTTGTGTTTCATCCCATTTTGACAATTTTTCCATAAAGTTGTAAACACATGTGTATGTTGTGGTGCTATCTTACTCCATGCAGTCAAAATATAAACTTCTAAAAATAGTTTTGTATGATGTCATCACTAGTGAACTCCATGATCAGCAAAGTAAGATGTTTTTATTTGCTGTCAAGTTGTAGCAAATCATAGACATACATTTTAAACCAATAGTTGTCAGAGAACCCTGCTATTTTCATTTTATTGGTAATTAAATATTTTTAGCAAAAGTGGATATCTCAAAGAATATAGCTTGTGATTTATTTTAGGATGATAATATGGTTTGGTTTGCAATATTCTTCTTGTCTGCAAATTGCCTTTGCAGTAAGCACTTTTGGTCTAGTGGTAGTACATATAGGGTGAATGTATTCAGTGTACAGGCCACCCATTTTATCACCTTATGCACAGGCCCACTAAAGTTAGACTGTTCTTCAGACTCCTCTCCCCTCAGAGAGAACAATGAAAAAAGTTTAAAACAATTATCCTTGCTCCATACACACATGAGTTTGTATCACCATTTCCTTATTTTTCAAAAGTGTGTAGAGAGCATGAACCCCCTTGCATTATGCAGTTTGTAGACTTGTGAAATGATGATAAAAGTAGATGGCTCAAGGAGGATGTGGAATTAAATCCTACTGCTATAATCACTGGTAACATCATGATAAGCTTTCTACTTCAGCATGCATGGCTGAGATCAAATGTTCCCAGAGGCACTTTCCAAATTAACAAGAAATGTTTTCCACTGCTACAGTGCATCCATTTCCACTGATACACCAGCCCTTGTCATGAGCAGGATACTGTGTGCTGTAATTAGCACAGGCAAATATTTTGCCCTTGTGAAGAAAAGAAGTGTTAGCTACAACAAAGATAGCATTATCCAATTAATTTGATCAGACAAGGAAACTACCTTAATTTAAGCAATAGATGTATAAGCTACTTGTCGTGATCAGATTAAATGTAGCTCCTGAAACTTGAAGGTAAGGGATGATTGTGTTAAACATGCTAGGGTGGAAAGTATGAAGATGAGCTAAAAGCCATTACTTTTCCAAATGACAAATTTGGAATTTGTAGTCACCAGAAAACATTCAAGAATGCTTATTTGTGAGTGCAACTCATTGCACATATAACTTGCTTTGTGTCTGTGTATGTGGGGGGTATGCACCTGTGATTGCACAGGCTAAATGACAAAACTTGATACCCTTTCTTACTTACTGATCTAGTATATTCTGTTCTAGTGAGATCCCTTGTGTAGCAATTTCAGAAGATATTACTTCTTTTCAGATAGTGCTTTAATGTTTTTCACAACTTATATCATTTTCTATGTTGTTTGATTGTAGAATATGCATTCAAAGCAGTCAATCAAGGTGGCCTTACTTCTGTTGGAGTAAAAGGAGTTGATGCTGCCGTTGTAGCTTGTCAGAGAAAAGTGCCAGTGGGTAGTTTAAATCTGTTGTAGTTTCTTGAAAATCTCAGCCTTAAGTAGATCCAAAGGTCAACCATACTCTTAAAGCTTGTTGAAAGGAATTGATTTATCTCTTCCTTTTCATAGTTAAATCCTAACAGCATGCAATTGTGTTTGTTGTGAAGTACATTTATGCTGGCCCTACCAAATTTCACAGTGAGTACAGGGGTGGGCATGGGTAAAAAACCAACCTCCTCCAAACTCCATTGAACCAAACTGGTATAAAGCTAGAATAACAGTGTGAATCAGTGCAAAAAATATGCCCAAAAGCTTGACTCAAAAAAGAGAATTATGCCTGTATCAAGTTGGCATTCATGGCAAAAGCTGAAATAAAATCTGATCACAGAAAGGACTCAATTCTGTTATGATATCAAAAAGCCAAAAAAAATACTCTAGAAAAGTTAATTGAACGTCAAAAATAGTTTGTTTCAGTAGATTAATGTGCAATTGTATCCCTCCCAATTTGGATTATATTTGATAGGTTTTGGCCATGTTAATGATAACTTTTCTAGAAAAATCTCCACATTGTATTCGAATGTCACTTTAGAATCCACACAAATCTGAAAATAGCAGAAAAAGTGCTACTCCAGTGCTACCAAAAACATGTGTTTTTTAGAGAGCTACATTCAAGTAGAATTTACAACAATATAGCTTATTTCTGCTATAGGAGCACTTTTTTGTTTATTTGCTCTACTTTGGGGTTGACCAGCCCTTTTTGAGTTCATTGGATTCTTCATAAATCTATACGGAAATGACAAAATTTGTATGAAAAATTCAAAAAGTTTGATGTCAATGATTGATTTCAAACTTAATCCAAAGAGAGATTAGGTGAGTACACTGTATTCCAACTGCATAATTCAACCAAGTTACATTCAACAATGACCACATAAGGAAATTAGATCACAGATCCTCAGTATTTGGGAAATTTTCATGTCTTTTTTACACTACTCATTTGCTCTTGATGATACTCTTCAATTGAGCCCTCAACCATATTTTTTGGACCACTCTAACCCAATATATATGTAAATGTCCACCAAAACACTGTTTTGGCCCATTGTGAATTGGTATCATTGAACATTATATTTGACTACTGCCGAGACATTTTTGGCTGCATTCATACAACATCTTTATATTTGGAAGCTCATTTGATGACAAAGTGCTGATCTTTTTTTCCTGTTTCAGGACAAATTGCTTGATGCTAGCACTGTTACTCATATGTTTGAACTCAGTGAAACAGTAGGATGTGTTATGACTGGAATGATGGGTATGATTTCTGTTTGTCATTTCTTTTAGTAAGCTTGATGTGAAGTACATTTACACTAACATCTTTCTCAAATGCACAAATATGAGAATACTGTTGGTGTAGCTTTGCACTTACTCATCAAAAATATTGTAATAATAGCATAAAATGGTTGCCTAATATCCTCCCATTTCAAAGGCAAAAAGTCATTGCTACTTTTTGGTATAGAATGGACTCTAAAACATGGTGGACACTTGGGGGGGGGGCAAAAGTGGGTGGCTACCACCAATAATGTTAGATTTACATAAATGTGATAAAAGATTCATTATTTATGAGTCACAGGATGCAATACTGGGCAACATACAAACCAGGGTAGTTAAATGAGATTTCTTTCTCTTAGCTTTGGCATTCAGACATTAAACAGCAAAAAGGCATTGGTATTGTTTCTAGTGGACTGCAAGCATAGCTTGGCCTACAGATACGGTCAGCATAGCTGCTTCATATTTGTTATAAGTCATCACAATTTAATGAAAACTGGCTAGGGGATCAGATTTTCTTTCTGAGCATAAAGATAAATCAGGAAGACAATTTATATCCTATCTTGCAGAAAAAGGGCATTTTCCAACATTATAGAAGGCATATCCAAAAAAAGTTTTCTGGGGATGAGTCCCAGTTTCCTCCCACACCTTTTGCATGTTTTCATGGCTACAGCCTTCCAACTGCTTTTTCTCCTTTCAAAACCATGCTGCTCAGATTGTATAGCACAAGTCTTACATGCCACGCACTTTGGCTTTCAAGGATGTTTTTGCCCCCTCCCCCCTGAAAAAAGTTGTCAAAGTGTCTGCCACTGCTCTGCAATGCCAGCAAATAAACAGAAACAAGTCTGAACCTTTCTAAGTTTTACTGAGTAATTAGCCCAACAGCACTTTGTAACAAGTAGCCAATAAATTTGCACAAATAGAGCACTACAAAATCTTAAGACTTTTGTGAAGAGACTAGAGTAGCCTTTTATAATTAGAGAAATTTGGCCACCCATATGCTGATATTGTTCAGAAAGGTGGCTGTGCAAAGTGTAGGTCTCATGGAATAATTTAGAGATATAGAAGAGCTGGTATGCTGCTAGGTAATATAGAGGTTTGCAGTCAAGGTTATTTTCTGAAAAAAGTATGTAAAATTTATGACCTTTTGCTGTTCCATGTCCACTGAGCTAAAAAATTAGAGAAGGACATGTAAAAGTTGTAATAGAAAGTCCCACTGAAAATGTTTGGAATTTCATGACTATGATAACCAGCTACGTCTTTTCTAACAAAACAGTTCCCTATAACATAAATTTGTTCAAACCAATTATTTATTTTAAGGAAACAGAATCCTTTCACTTCTGGTCAAAAATCCCAATTTAAATCTAATTGAATATATATTGAATATGCAAACTATATTGAATATAAAGATCAATTTCACATTGTCACCATGCTGTACAGGCTAGTCATGGTTGTCCAACAAAATAGTTGCATTTGTTGAGTTGCTAGAGGCTGGAGAACATTGGAAAAGAAGCATGAAAATTAGGCCAGTATAATTTGCATAATAAATCAGAACAAAACCATACAAAAGCTTGAATAGTAGACCATAGCAAAATGGAAAATGAAAGATATAAACAAGTGTCAAAAGAACCTAAATCTATGATGATAAAAGTTAAAGTCAAATATGTCCACTTTATGATCATTACCCTGATCATTTGACAAATGTTTCCATTTTACAAGTAAATGATTGATAATGATGCATTCCATTTTAATTCAAGAGGTCATAAGTAAAATAGTAGAGTTAGTCTTTCATAGAAATGAAGAAAGCCAATAAGAAGCTATGTTTTTGACCTAAACCAGATGAAATGTTATTGGCCAAGCCAGTTGTATAAAAGCCAAATTTCTGAAATTTGGCTTAGAAAAAGCCAATATACTAGCATTGTAGTGAAACTATTTATCCTGCACAAATATCAGGTTTTTGCAGGACCTGGGAGGTTTGATCCCTCCCCCCCCCATACATCTGAAATTTCAAGAAAGTTAGTCAAAAGATTGACCATACTGCCAGAGAGTTGATCACAGTATTTCCATGACCCTTATTTTGAGTACCAGTAATTATGTGGGCAAATAGCATTAAGGAATGGACAGGGAAGATGTATGGCAAATGTGTGAGAGCTGTTGAGAACAGACAAGAATGGAGGTCCATAACAGCCAACCTGCTGGGAGCAGATGGCATATGATGATGATGAGTTGGTCAAATAGTCAAAAGCCCCCCTCCCCATACCTATTATGAGCGTTGTTACAGAAAAAAATAATGGACTAATCCTCAGCTTTTGTGCTTTTTTCTTACCTTCTATATTTTTCATACATAAAAGTAGTAGATAGCCAATACCAGTATTTAGTGAGGTGCATTATTGGATTGTAGAAATAGATTCAATGAAGTGAAATGAAGGAGAATTATTAATTGTTTAGTACTATGGGCTTCTAAAATTTTAGAACTCCAGAGCTAGATACTTTTTACATTTTTCTTTAGTCAAGTACTTTTTGGTCAATTTATCATTTTGATTAATTAGTTTGATTTGTATTATTGCTTGTAATTAATAAATAAATGAATTACTTTTACTTACAGTACTTGCATACTTTTAGTTAGTTAATTCATGTAGTTAAGTAATTAGCATTTGAGGAATTTTCCCACCCTCCTTCTATTGGGCAGCGAATATTACACACTTTTTATCTGTCTACTCTTCAGTGTCTAATAAATGGATGGTTAGGAAATTCCTCAAATCCTAATAAATGGTAGTTTGGAATAAATAGGAAGACTGGAAAGTTTCTTCAATGTAATAGATGAAGTGTTTTATCAACACAATTCTTTTCTTGAGGCAATTTCCACCAGCTTTATGCAATGGCTTGTAATACAATAAGGTCCTCCATGTGCTTATAAATGGCTTTTATGATAACTCTGGTCAACACATTTTTCATCAGAAATTTAAATATCCATTTCATACTGTATGTTTTGCACTCATCTCAGATATATATTTAGTTTTTCTCTATCACGTCAGGTTTTTAAGTTACAGAAGACGGCCAATTTCACAAAAACCAAATGAAGTATAGCAATCTGCATGAAATTTATGCAGTTAGCATCATGCATAATACAATGTTTTGCGTTAAATACTATATTTTAGTGGATGAAGTGCAAGAAGTGGAGTATTTGCCAACGTGATTTATTAACAGGATTTTACTAGAGCTATTTTAGTTTTTTTTGGCTGAAATGCTATGCATCGCTTGCATTTCAATGGTTGTGTGCAAACTTTCAGGGAAACGACAATGCCCCAGATTACGAAGATAATATTAATGATATTGTTTTCCAGATCCATTACTGGAGGAAATGCTGTGGGAGGTTTATTGATATCCTTACTCTGAAGACCAATGATTCTAATTGCTATTTCTTTTATCAGGAGGGGATGAGCAAGGGGACCGGAACATTTTCAGAATTACGCCTTTCTTGTCTTAGGAAAGCGTCCTGTGTGATAAAGAGAGGGTGCTACAAAAAAGGCACTTCTGTTCATTTGCGGAAAATGACAGGAATCTAGACCCCTAGTTGCCCGCCTGAACCCTGACAGAAAGTTCAAGCGAAAATCACATTTGTGAAAAATCTTAATCACTATAGTAGTTGACGCATTTTCTGAGGATATAAATGAATTTTTAGCTAGATTTGAGCTATGTCAATTAGCCGGAATTATTTTGGCAGTATAGACCATTGCATAAGTTAATGTATTGAACATAGAATAGATGGAGTTAAAATGAAATGATCAAAGAAATGAAATGAAACGGAGCATTATACTCAAAACATAGGATAGAAAAAGCTTCCATGCGGTCAATTGTTTTGGCTAAAGGTGGTTGTAACTGGCTAAAGGTGGTTGTAAATGGCTCAAATAGAGCCCTGTTATGAGATCAACATGGATAGATCTTCCAAAAGTTGTATTTTATCCGTAAAAAAATTATTTAAATCGAATAAAAATATTGCCTGTGATACTAATTTCAACGTGATGCTTCACTTTTGTTTCTTTTTGGTGAAATAAAGGCTGATATGTATTTCGAAAATGTTAGGTAAGAGAAAAACTGACTGCATATCTGAAGTCAGCGCGAAAAATTCATCAAGTAAAGTGTATTTAGCTCTCTGATGATTACCGTAAGTTAACATTTGTCAACCAGAGTATTTTTATTGGGAAAATTACTTATAAAATATCACTAATTATTTAAAGATCTTCTTGGTGGTGCGGAACCCCAAGGATGTGTCCCCGTGGCTCGAGGAACCCCTATTCACGTATCAGCACAGGAGAGTTAAAATATACTCTCGATCGTAGTATTTGTACAGCTTCTGGTGGAACCCCTGGACTGTGCTAGCGGAACCCCTGGACTGTGCTAGCGGAATCCCGGTTGAAAATCACTGCTATAGAGCATGCAATTTTTCTGCTTGTTCCTTCCACCTTTTTATTTTTAAACTTTCCACAAACAAAGAATACCGTACTGCCTCGATTAAGTACCCACCCTATTAATAATGAATAAACGCCCCCGTCAAATAAGCGCCCACTCTAAAAAAGGACCTATTCCTCTGTCGTAAAAAACAAGGCACATTAACATTTTTAGCACATTTGTTCTGGTGTTTAGTTGCGGAATAAAGAAATGTAAATCAACAGAAGTACTATAGCAGTCTATTTTAGCTTTCCAACTTCTCAATGTCAATGATTTGTTTCTTTTCTTCAAGCTTTTGCGACAAGACTTCTGAAAATTTAGTGTCATTTTTTCACTATGGTGTACTTAGCTAGAACCACCAGGCCGATTTTTGCTTTCATTTGCCAGCAACGTTGGTCCGCAACTTTTTTCTTTTTTCGTTATCTATTGTCTTTCATTTTATTTCAATTGCCCAGAGACCCATTTGAATAAACAAGTACCCTCTCGTATAAGCGCCCACCCTTGCGCCTGAAAATAGTACAAGCGCCCGGGCGCTTAATCTAAGCATTACGGTAGTCATGAAGAATCTGCTATTTATTTCTTCGTAGTTGAGATATTTGCTACGAAGATTTGATTGTTGGTAACTACCAGCAGGCAGGCTCATGCTTTGAAGCAACAATTGCGCTATCAATATTAGCCGTTGTTAAAATTGTATTTAGGCTTCTTGAAGACTGATTTCTTTGTTTCTTCTTATTTCGCTTGTGCCATGTAGCGGACTGCAGATTTCAGGCAGATAGAGCAAGATCAATTGCAGCTAAATGGAAGCATAGATATGGATATGAAATTCCACCTGATGCCTTGTGCAAACATATTGCAGATATTTCACAAGTCTACACACAAAACGCAGAGATGAGACCTTTAGGATGCTGTAATGTCTTTGCGCTTTCTCTATTCCAGTTTTTAGTTAGATTTGCGATGATTGCATTAGAGCATTTGTTTCACAATACAGAAATGGTAGGATGATTATGACGTGCCACAAAATTGATGAGATATGCACAAAAGAGACCAACGTAAAAGATGTTGTTAAGACTACATGCTGTTTTATTGTGTTCGAAAGAAGCATTCAACGTATTATTCACTAACCCTTTAGTATTTATTTCATTTTATTTAACAATTATTTATACATGTTACAAAAAAGAATTGATGTACAAGCCTGCCTTGATTTTACACTAATTACACGAAAAAAGCTAATTGCAATAAAAATGAAAAGAAAACAGAATAAATTAGGCTAGGTATTATGATGATGTCCTATAAAGTGTAGTTTAACTTGATATTGAGCATTTTCCATTTCTTGGTAACCCAATTCACTTAAAAAACTTTTGCAGCATCGTACTGTACTATTATTTTATAATGGTTTTGTTTTTGAGTAAATTTTGAAAACTGTTGACAAGTAGGTCATTGCATGAGCTTTCCTTGAAAGTTTAAAGACCTTCATTTTAGGACTCTTATTCAAAACTGATGACATTGGAATCATATTGTATGAGCTACAAAAAACCTATAAGACTTTCTTTTTTTCTCAAGGTATGACTTTGATTGGGATTGATGAGGAAAATACTCCCTTACTATACAAGACAGATCCTGCTGGTTATTTTTGTGGCTTTAAGGCAACTGGTGCAGGTGTCAAGCAAAATGAAGTGAACAGCTACCTTGAGAAAAAGTTGAAGAAGAAGCCATCTTGGAACTATAAGGATCTTGTTGAGGTACACACTCTCATAGTAATTTTAGTACTTGAAAATAATTAAATCTTTTTTATTGACAGCACGTAATTTAGTGCTTGATTGCCATCCTCAATTAAGAAGATAGCGAGGATATTCCATTTCTGACATTCTCTTTACAACTGTAGATGAATATTCTTCTTGAACTTGTAGCATGGTGTATAACACGTTACTCAGGCCTTCTCATGACCAAAATACTATATGTTTGGTTCTTAGTCACACTGCTAATGCAAGTCTTACGCACACTTATGCGTAGATCAGATCAAGAGAGGTGTCACATGCAATAAAGATAGCATTTACCAAACAAACTTATTCAAATGAAAGAGACGTGGAGTACTTCTTTATCATCAAATTAAACGCTTGTCAGCATGCTAGACTGTGGATTTTGAAGAAAAAATAAAGCTATGAGTAGGATTGGTAAATTCCCGACCTTTTTTCAATTCCCGGAATTCGGGAAATCAGAATTTTTTTCGGGAATTCCCGGAAAATTTCCCGATAAAATAGAACAATAGAAATTTAAACATGTTTCACAATTTAATTAGCTATTTGGGTTAATTCTTAATCTTTAAATAATTGTTCTAAAGATAGGAGCTTATCTAAAATAGAATCTCCAAGTCTACTACGAATCCTGGTAGCAAGAGGCCAGTTGGACTGAAACTGCTCTCGCTTTCCACAGAATTATTAGAAACAATTTGTCTGTTTACAGTTAGCAACGTAGAATTATAGCTAATAGCTGTAACGCCAACAAAGCTAACCTATTCACAATTCTCGAAAGATAAATAATAAAACATGACTATAAAACCCTAAATTTTTGACAAAAATTTGCATAAATCCATCCCATTTTTGTTATTTCCGCTTGAATTCAGATAGAGTGTTGGAATCTTTAATTTTTTTTGTAATGTGGACCACAAAAGGCAATCTCTGTATTCAATATTTTCTAGTCCGTATATTTTTGTTCTTGCCACTGGCAGTTTCAAATGATTTTTATTTCTCAAGTTCTACTGATTATTTCTCTTAGTATGAACATCCCACATAAAGTTGGATTCAAACTATGCTTCGTTTTGTATATTTGTGATACATCCGTGATGCACACTTTTAATTTTGTAAGAATATTAAGGCTCATAATCGCTGAAAGTTGAGAATGACATGAGAATAATGCAAAGCTCTAGCTTCATCAGGACGTAGAATTTTTGTATATTCTGGTTATAATGGTGCGTTCAGATCTACTTTTGGACAATCAATATGATATTTATTACTTTGTTTCTCTTTTGAATTGCTTTATGATGAAGTAAGACATTAACAACGATTTGAATATATTACTTTCATTTCTAGACCAAGTTACAGTTACACTTTTGACATCTAAGAATAATATAAGAATATTGTTAGGCTTAAAAACTAGAACAGTTTAGGAATATTTTGGCTCAGCAAAAAGCTAGGTACTCGTATAAAACAATGTAACTGCACATATTTCTCTAAAGGAATCAATGTGAAATTCTTCCATATCAACATATCTTCAATTCAATATCAACAACTTTTACCATGGTTTCTGCTGGCAAAGTACCATGAAACCTGATTAGCCCAGGATTGAAAAATCCACCAGTAAAATGGACATTGACATTCCAATATCTTCTGTTTTGGATAAAACCTTACAGACGAATAACTCTGGTGTGAACTTTTGAATTGAAATTACAAAATTTTGATTTCGGGATTTGCCGGGAAAACAATTGCTATCCCGGGATTTCACGACACTCAAAAAGTTGAGAAACCTGGAAACTCCCGAACGGGAATTCCAGGGAACCCAACCCTAGCTATGAACATTCCAAATGACGACATTAGGATTCAAAGTTAGTATTCAACGCTCAAAAACACCTCATACGCGTAATTTGATTCGCGCATGTGTAGCGCATGCACGTAGGATCGCACGTGCTGGATGCCAAGGCCTGATTACTATTGTCAAAAAGTGCGCAAACAAGGAATGTAAAAAGCAGCATACTGATTAGGGGAGGAATTATGCAAGAATCCTTTGAGGTGATGGATAGTTATGAAGCTATGAAAAGGAAAAAACATTGTCACATACTCAGACTTACTAAAGGAAAATGAAAGTCACGATTAACAATATATTGCCTGTATTTTGCTATGAGAATACAGTGCGTACTAAAGGGTTTTGGTAGAAGTGAAATTTTTGGAAGAACAAGGACTCGGAGATAACAGCATTAGGGCTCTATTAGGCCTCCAGCAAAGCCCAAATTCTGAGAAAGGGTGTCATGCAGACATTTAGATGTATTTTCAGAGCTCATCTGACCTAATACAAGTTAAGGGCTTCTGTAGAGCATATTAGCAAGGATCAATTGTCATCAAAATTCGATGAAAACAGGTTTAGAGTGTCATTTTTCCTTCTTAGCATCAAGACGAATGCGCAACACAGCTTTCATTCGATTTTGGAAAAGGGTATATTCCGATTCAAGAGACATCGGCTCTAAAAAATGTCTAGCAAGGAAAGCCTCCCAACCCCCAATAATTGCATGCTTTACTCTTGTTTTCTTAAATGCCTTTGGTGAGGACCATAACTTTCATACCTTTGTCTTTATTCTTCCTACATCAGAAGAACTAAGGATTAGAGAATAAATTTCTGTGTGTAGGTGTATAGTTCTGTTCACAGAGTTTACCCCTGACCCCACCTCATTCACACGCACTGTCTTCATTTCAATAATGCTATGCTTTGATTAGCTAGCCAACTGCCTGTAGCAGGATGCCCTTGAGCCTTACATACCCACAATTGAGTGAATTCGTTCAATTCATTCATTCTCATCACTTTTGGGTCTCTCATTGCCCACAAAAAAAGCAGCATATCAAGTTGAGAATCAAAAATAGAGCCACAAACAATTTTTGCGTGTTAATTCTGCAAGTATAAAGTAAAATGTAAAATCGGATGTTATTTTGATTTCAAATTAGCATATCTAGTGGAATATGTGGAATTTCTCATTGTAGAATGCTGAGACCACACATTTTTTTAAAAGTTGGTGGAATTTTACTTGAATGCCAAGTTGGCAAAATCCCGAAAGTCTGCTTGCAAAGCTACTTTTCCATTTATGGCATCAAAACTTGAGTAAAATCAAAAATGGAATACACCCCAGATGTGTTATTCTACATATATTTTTGTTGTGGAAATAACGAAGAACTGTTTTAAGATTACCATACAAGCAGTGACGAGGTCATTAAGCCAACAAATTATTCATTTCATTGATTTTTATCCAAGTTGCTTTAGTTCAAAGGTGTTAGTATTTGTTTTAATAGTATTTATCTTAATTTACAGACTGCAATAACATGTTTATCAAGCGTCCTGTCAGTTGATTTCAAACCTTCGGAATTAGAAGTAGCCGTTGTTACCTGTAACAATCCAAAATTTAGGTAAGATTTTGATATTTTTTGTGATTTTGTATTATCAAAGGTTGAGCTTTTTTAAGGTATTGAATGGCTCACAGACTGTCAAGATTAGATAAATTTTGAAAATTATGATTATTCCGTGGGATTATAAGGTTTTTATGCCTTTAAACCTTTTTGGAATTCCGTATAACCTCAAAAATAGGCCGATATTGCGACATATGTCATGTAATTGCTGAAAGGTAAAGAGGGCCAGGATCATTTCATTGTACAGGCAATACCTCAATGCCCTCTCATAGTACTTTGCCTAGGCTGAGCTATGTGACTCTTAGTTGCTTTTTCTCAAGCTCCACCATATCCTCATGACTTACGGCAACATCATGTCTTTAGAAGTTCTGTTCATTAAATTTACTCCCGTCTGCCCATCATTCAAGTTTGTAAGTTGTATATTCCTTGCTGTTTCTGCAGAAACCATTCGCTTACTATTAGTGACTGTTACATTGAACTGAAGCCTTAGAAAGTGCCTGTGGGCCTTTGTAATGTCTCAATAGAAATGTATTATATGATTTCTTCTATGACCGTCGTGGTCCTACCACAACCAGACAAATTCGGAATTTTACGTAAGAAGATTTAAATATTCATTTAAATATACCATATTAAATAGAATTTAATAGCTTAAGAGTATTCTTCCCCAATCTAAACTATGCGATGTTTATCGTGTTCTGTTTGAGTCACCTACGCTACGGAAACGTAGTATGGGGAAGTCTGTCGTCAACCGAACTACAAACACTGCAATATTAGCAAAATAGGGCTCTATCAATTATCAAAAGTGCAGGATTTAAGGACCCGTGGCCTAAAAGATGGCTAAGTGTTCAGAACCTCATTCGCTTTGGTCGATCCGTTTTAGCCTATAAGATTCTCAATAAGCTATGCCCTGAAGTCCTATGGAATATGTTCCAATTTGGATCATCTTTATCTAATTACAATACTAGAAATGATAAAGACCTGCATATTCCAAAAGTAAAACTTGAATTCTCCAATAAAGGATTTCAATGTACTGGTATTAGGGCCTGGAATATTCCAAATAATATAAGAGAACTGTCATCGCAAAGTCTGTTTAAAAGCCATCTAAGAAGACATTTGATCAGCAATGAAAACAAATCTATGCCCCCTCAAAAGAACGAGTCCCTGTAAAATCAGAGGTTTTATTTTTTTGTTATTTTAACTTTTTTTAAATGTATGTAATTAAGTTCATATTTGTATGCTGAAGGGATATCGTCATAAATAAATTAATTTTTAAAAAATTACGTAATTAAATGCTTTTGCGAATAGAATTTACTTCGTCATTTAGGAGTGTGGTTCTGTTTGGTTGCAATAAAACTTCCAATATTTCCAAATTGAGGTCCAGAAATTCAGTTTGGGATCTTTTCAACCCTAGCGGTTTTACTTATCGAAATTGTTTGCCACTTGTTTTCTTGCTAATGGTATTTTCAACTTCTGTACTCTTTCTTTTTAGAGTTTTGTCGGACCAAGAACTAGAGGCCCACCTTACATCAATTGCGGAGAAAGATTAGGAACTCTTACAGCACTAAATGTTCATCAAACTATATTTAATTTACTGTTTTACTCTGCCACCTCGCTGTTAATTTTCTATGTTGAGCTCTTTTTAGAATCCACAAAATGTAAATCAGCGTTCAGCATACTGGAACGACTTTTTGTTCAAGCACTCAGCCTCGGAATAATCTCAAAAGTGTATCTCAGAGCCTTACCAAGCCACCGCACGGAAAGCGTAACATAATAAGAAGAGAACTTTGAAGAATAAAATGAAATATTTTTCACACTCAGCAAACATTAAAGTACTTTCTGTCGTAGCTGGTACTCTTGCACGTGAACCTTTGTACCCTAATCATATTACTGCTTTTTTTATCTGACACTCTTTAGACTTGATAATCAGTCCTGTTCTGCATATCTACAATGCTTCCCAGGAAAAAGGGTCCTACGATTTGCAAATAATTCTTTGTCATTTCCAGCAGTGAGCGAGGGGCAGTTGTGAAAGCAATGCAAATTTTTGTTAACAATTTAGTCTGCCTTGTGATTTTTTCCAAATTTGTACATATTTTCTAAAAGTTTATCATAACTCATAACTTGGGAGGGAGGGCGACAAACTTTAAAAGTAATTACTAATAGCCGTTCTTTTAAAGCCACCCTTGAATAGAAGCTCTATAGAAATTTGAAAAATTAGTTACTTTTCTGACTACAGATTTCAGCCACTTTGAGACGCTTGTTTCTGAGATGTCAGCAAAAAAACCGGTTTTCAGCCATTCGGAGCTGCATTCCGAAACTTGTCCATTGAAAGCGTTTTTGTTCATGGTGGTGTTCCGGGGTTGATCGGGGGGCAGTTCATTAAGGGAGGCGTTGATAACTGATCAGTATTGGATTGATCTCTCAGAACCACTTTTTTAGATTCTTGAATTGAAGGAAAATGGGGGCAGACTAGGTTCACCTCCTCAAAAAGGCGCACACTAAACCTAAAGAGAGAGTTTCTGGTTAGCTGCAGATCAAACGTGGGGCAAAATTGGAAACTTTGAATAAAGCGCGGAGGATTCGTTTCCTGGTCTAGAAATTGCCCGGCTGCAAGTAGCTTGGATGAGAATTTTGCGTCGCTGAAAGTAAAAAGTAACGTATTTAATTCTTTGCTACAAGAATTTTGTGCGGCTCGAAAAATCATTTACAAGAATTGCGCAGCTGCTATTGCACCTGACAACTGAAGTGCGCGGAGAAATCCCCGCGCAATGCAAAAATTCGACTACCATCCACTACTGTTGCCAAAGCAAGTAACCAGCATAAATTAAAATAAGCAGTTTTTCTAACACAAGGATAGTAGAACACAACAGAGTATGAGAAACATGCAGAAATGACGAGACAACGCGCAAATCTACCAATGAATCTTTCATTGTGAGATAAATTTCTAAAAGATTAGAACAGAGAATACTATATAGATGATTTATACTCAGTCTGTAACAAGACATTCTTGACCACTTGAAGATTCGAATAGTGGTCTTAAAAATTAGTGGAGCAAAACTTCCCTTCAATATATTATCTGCTGTTGGTCTAACATCGGCATGTTACAAACTTGGGGTAAGTTTAACGACAACTCTGAATCGCAAACTAGCATATAAAAACGTAAATTTCCATTTTGTTGCAGAAATGGAAGTGGTTAAGGAAAGTTGTCCAAAGGATCCCACATGCACACCCGCTCAAGGTTTAAAAAGTAGTCCTGTGTACCGGGCTTATTTCAGACCCTGGTCAAAAACGAAACGAAACGAGTGCATCATTAAAATCAGCAGGACCATTCAAATTCATTGCAATAAGTTTAAATACATTACATTTTCATTATTATAATCAATAATTCATGATAATTAGCAATACTTCATGACTATTTTCGCTATCAGGCATTTTACATTCCTAATTGTTTGACTCTGGTCATTCCGCAACACCAATTGACACAAAAAGTTTCTTCATAATGTAATTAAATGCTAACTAGTCATTTGATTTGAAGTGGAATTTCAACACAAATAATGGTGTTCTCTTTTTCATCCATTAGGTATAGCTCTGCTTCTAACTTTAGCTGAAAAATAAAATCATTAGTTAGCCTGTTACTAAAAATAAAATGGGAAGATTCAGATGTTCAATTAGTAGTAAATCTCTTTGCATTTAAAATTCTCATAAAGTCAATACAAATTTACATGACATTTATCCTCTGGGAATACAAAAAGTCCTCAAGGCAAAATTTGAAGTTTTTTCTAAAATAAGGAGGCCTTCTCCTCGTTCGAAAACTGATAGGATTAGGGTCTATTCGAGGAGGGCCTCTATTACGAAACTTGATAAAGAGGCTGATGATATACATTTGTGGTAAGACGAGGTTGAATGTTGCAGTAGACAGTGCTGCGAAAATGAGAATATTGAATTCTATTTTGACGGGATAGCTCTTGACAAATATCTAATGACAGCCAGGGGGAGACATTCGAGGGGAGGGGCAGCGGCCCCCCCCAATAATTTCAGCCTTGCAAAATGTGACAAAGATTCATTTGTACTGGTTCACATAAATTAATAATTGACAACGTAGAAGCCAGGTACTAGTGTGAGATTTCTTAAGCTTTGGCGTGAAGGAAGGTCCACTATTTGCAAATTTTAATCTAAATTAAAATTTGATGAAAACAGGCTGAGTGATCACTGTTCCCTTCTCAGCGTAAAGATCAATGACGAAAACAACTGATATCTTATTTGGCAGAAAGGCGTTTTCCAAAGTTCTAGAGGGTGGAACCTCAACAGTTGTTCTGGGGCAAGTCCACAGACCTTCAGTTTCCTTCCAATCCGTTTGCATGTTTTCAAGGCTATAGCCCTCCAACTACTTTGTCTTTTTTGCTGGTACTACTCATGCTGGTCAGATTGTCCAGTGTAAGCTTGAGATGATATACATCTCAGTTCTCTGGATACTTTCAACCCCCCCCCCATAAAAAATGTCAAAGTGTCCGTCATTCATGACACCTTATAGATAAAATATTGTATTGAAGAAATCTCAAGGGAGACCATTACGGGCATGTTTCAGTCATTTTCATTTCTCCTACATGCCAACCCTGTATTCTGACCTTACTACGTTGTCATCTTAGAGGATTAATGTTGTAATAGTTCAGAGATAAAAAAGAAGGACTAACTTTGACTATCTCTCTACTTCGAATCTCAATAGGGGGGGAGGAACTAAGGAGATATTTGAATTATAGAAAGAACTCTCAATCTCGAATACCAAAACAGGAAAGACAGAAGTTGGATATAGAGAGAGAAATTCAGATTTCAGAAAAATGTCATAATGGTACGGGTCTGGTCAATATTTATAACGGGTTGGGATCGAATAAAAAATTATAGGGTATCGAGCATTTTCAGCTAGGTAAAGATTGGGTAGCACGGGTTAGGTTAGTTAAAGTTTCTTTTCATTGTATTTTCATTTTTGCATAATTAAATAGGGTAGAAATACATTCAGTACTACTGTTTTACAATGTGCCCCGTCAACGAAAAGATAAGAAATAAAACTATTCCTAATGATATTAAAATGTTACTTACAATACCAGTATACACGAAAAGCAAATATATATAAATATATTTATTATATATATATATGTATACATAATATATATATACATAACTATATATATACATAAATATATATATATATATAAATAGATAATATATATATATATATATATATATATATATATATATATATATATATATATATATATATATATATATATATATATATATATATATATATATATATATATATATATATATATATATACGAGCTCGAGAGAGTGTGCCTAAAATTGATGTAGATTATCGACTTCTTTGGTTTCATTTAATTTCATTTCAAATAGTTTTATGGCACTACAGAACTTTACCACAGCACGAAAAAGTGAAAGCATACTTAAAAGCTTTTTTCGTACGACACTCATCAGAGTATGAAAACGTCGGATAGTGACCTAAAGTTTAACCGACATGTCTAGATCTCGTGCAAGGCACAGCCCTTCCATTGAACGTGCATTTATCAACGATGAAATTGATAAGATTAACACGCAAATTAGGTACACAAAACGTGCCTACAAATGTCAATGGGCCAAAATTCGCAACTTTAGTCATTTGTTGACTTATTTCGATTTTGCCGCTACCATTCGGAGATTGATCAGCGGACTGAAAATGTTACTAAAGAAAAGCACGACAGGAACATTTAGCTTTTGTGTAAGAAACGCTTCGGTGGCATGTTGAGTGACAATCTGATACGGAAAAATTTGCTTTAAGTAATGGCCTTGATTTCTGTCTTCCACCCAAAAGTGTACACAGAGAAGAGGTTTTTGCAGAATTTGAAATTTTATATGCTCAACTTGCCAGGCAAAAGCCAATTTCACCCAACGAACTCAGTGCTCTAAAAGCCAAGCTAAGTGATTTAGCGCACGCTTACTGTGGCACCCCAGTCGACCTAGGATATTTCAATATGCATAAAGAACACTTTCAGGCTATAAAATCCTTACGTTCTAATGAACAGATCCTTGTCACAAAACCTGATAAAGCATCCGGGGTCGTCATTTTAAACAGAAGTGATTACATCAAAAAGATGGGCTGTCTTCTTGATGATAAAACCAAGCTTTTTAACATGGGTGGTGTAGACTTGCATGACCATACGGCCAAGAATGAGCAGAAGTTGCAAAAACGTCTCTTAGACTTAGTACACCAAAACATCCTGGCTCGTAATGTCTATGATAGGGTTCGACCCACAAGGCTCACAACGACCGCGAATGTATGGCTTGCCTAAAGCACATAAAGAAAACATCCCACTTACGCCTATTTTATCTATGATTGGTTCTTCCCAACACGAACTTGCTAAATGGTTAGCAGAAATTTTGGTACCAGTCTTAAAATTATATTCCTCAAATTGCGTAAAAGATGCCTTTACGTTTGCTAACTGTATCCAAAACTGTAATCTTGAAGACACATTCAGGGAATTGATGCTAATTGCTACACGTGGAGTTGAATTTATTTTCAACAACCAGATGTATAAACAGTTAGATGGTGTGGCAATGGGTAGCCCCTTGGGTCCGGCATTAGCAAACATCTTTGTTGGCTTTCATGAAAGTAGACTTTTTGACAACACCGCAAAACCAGGTGTCTACTCTACTTTCGGTATGTGGATGATAGTTTTGTCATCTTTGGTTCCGAGCTGGATTGTGACCATTTTCATCATAAATTGAACTTGCTACATCCAGCTCTAAAATTCACTATAGAGAAGGAGCAAAACAACTCCTTGCATTTTCTCGATGTTTTGGTAGAGAAAGAGGGCACTGGATTTCTTACCAGCATTTACAGAAAACTAACGTTTACTGGTCAAAACATCTATTGGTATTCCTGTAGCCCAAAGACAAGAAAGATTAGCCTTATTAAAACTTTAGTTCACAGGGCACTTATGACTTGCTCTAAAACTAAATTAGGCCCAGAGCTCGATAAAATAAAACAACTGCTCATCGAAAACGGATATCTAGCAGATGTTCTAGCTTCTTGCATCAACCAAAAATTAGCCAACTTTGCAGCAGAAAAACCATTTGGTCCAGAGAAGTGCCCGATATACCTAAAATTGCCTTGGATTGGTGATGTTTCGTCAAAGTTTGAACTTCAAATTAGTAAAGCCATTACATCTTGTTACTATGCTGTGAAGCCCCGCATGGTTTACAACACTAGAGTTATGCTACCATCTGCTAAAAAAGATTGCGTACCTCGGTACGTAGGACGCACTACGCAGAGACTAGAGTGCAGAATAAAACAGCATGTCCCCACGAGCATCAGGAAGAAAATAATACCGTAAGAGAACAGCCACCTCACATATGTAAAAGGAACAATTCTAAAATTATCGTATTTTTCTGACTGCAAGGCGCACATAAAATCCTAATATTTGTTAAAAAATCGGGGATGCGCTTTATATTCCAGTGCGCCTTATGTATGAACAGTGTATTGTGACTGTCCGATATTGTTCTGAACTTTTTCACCATCACCGCAATTCAAAAGGGGCGCTTGTTGCTGATATAAGTTTATTCTCTTCGCTTGCTGCGTTAGCGACTCCACTTGATTATCGACGTATGATCGCTGCAGGTTTTAAATCTCGTGGATTCATCCTTTTATGCTGTCTAAACAGACACGTGTTAAATCTCGTTGAGTCATCTTTTTATGCTGTCTAGACAGACTTTTTAGGGCAAGTACCTAGGTAACTCTATGCAGGAACCAACCGATTCGAACTTATTCTGGCGACTATAAACCAATCGGAGCCAGGCAATAAATAACAGATCAACATGAAACTATTCGGCATCTAAGACAAAATTTTCACTTACCAAAACCTCTGTTCCTGATATGTACGATGCTTCAACAGCCTGTAATTAAGGACCCTAAAATGGCACCTGTTAAGAGACATGCTTACGAAGCGGATTTCAAACTCATGGCCATCAGTTATGCAATAAAACATGGGAACAGAGCAGCTGCAAGACAATTTAACATTAATGAATCAATAGTAAGGAAGTGGAAGAATCAAGAAGATGACCTGCGCCAAGTAAAGAAGACAAAGAAGAGCTTTCGAGGAAACAAGGCAAGATGGCCACAATTAGGGGACAAAATCGAGCAGTGGATTATTGAACAGAGAACTGCAGGTAGAAGCGTCTCTACAATCTCCATTCGACTTAAAGCAACAGCGATGGCACGTGATATGAAGGTCAACGAATTTTAAGGAGGTCCTTCTTTGTGCTTCCGTTTTATGAAAAGGCGTCACCTCTCCATCCGCACAAGAACTACCACTTCACAGCAACTGCCAAACGATTACAAAGAAAAGATGACCATCTTCCGCACTTACTACAAGGACAAGATCATTGAAAAGAAAATCCAGCGAGACCACATCACAAACATGGATGATGCTCCTCTCACCTTTGACATCCCCGTGAACGGCACTGTAGAAAAAACAGGGACGCCTACTGTATCTATACGCACCAAAGGAAATGAGAAACCATCCTTCACTGTAGTTCTCGGTTGCAAGGCTAATGGCCAGAAGCTACCACCCATGGTCATTTTTAAGAGGAAGACTTTGCCAAAAGGAACGTTTCCTGTTGGGATAATCGTCAAGGTGAATCCAAAAGGTTGGATGGGCGAGGAGAAAATGAGCGAGTGGCTAAGAGAAATTTACGCCAGGAGACCTGATGGCTTTTTCCACACGTCTCCAGCCTTATTGATCTATGACTCCATGTGCGCTCATCTCACTGAAACTGTCAAAAGCCAAGTGAAAAAAACCAATTCGAAGCTTACTGTCACTCCTGGAGGATTAACCAAAGAACTCCAACCGCTAGATACTGGTGTCGACAGGGCATTTAAGGCTAAATTGCGAGCCGCATGGGAGCAATGGATGACAGAAGGCGAGCACACATTTACCAAGACAGGTAGGCAACGCCGGGCTAGTTACGGCACTATCTGCCAATGGATTGTCGATACTTGGGCTAAGGTTTTGGTCTCAGCTTTCACGAAGACCGGAATCATCAATGAACAACAAAGCAACAGCAATGAAACTGAATCTGATGATGATGATGAAAGGGATCCGGGCTCGCATGGTGCCACTATCACCCATCACCCAACTGTTAAATTCTGACACCGAAGACGAGGAATTTGATGGATTCATAGAAGACGAATGATTGAAAAAGTGAGTGTACTTTTTGCGTAATTTTGACAATTATAGATAGTAGGTAATATTGACAGTTATTGTTAGTGATCTGAATAAATTCTATCGCATAAGACTATTTTATTTTGCTTTATATGCGCCCTATAATGTGGTGCGTCTTATATAAGAAAAAAGATCCGTTCACTGATACTGCG
The DNA here is from genome assembly GCA_900291935.2 of Cassiopea xamachana. Taxonomy (NCBI): domain Eukaryota; kingdom Metazoa; phylum Cnidaria; class Scyphozoa; order Rhizostomeae; family Cassiopeidae; genus Cassiopea; species Cassiopea xamachana. Next base: position 11,701,474 of record OLMO02000275.1, read on the forward strand.
TCTTATAATTCGGTACGCCTTTTAGTCTGAAAAATACCGTAATTGTGAGTCGGCCAAAGGACAACACCTTATTGCAAATCCAGAATGCGCCAAAACATATACAGACGACAATTTTCGGATCATTGGGCAAGCGAGATCGTCTTTTCATTTAAGTATTTTGGAATCTGCTTACATTAAGACTCAAAACCCATTTCTGTGTAGACAAATAGAGTTTGTTTTCTCATTGGGACTCTTCAAGTAAACAATGTTAACAGGTCCTAATTGGTGACACTTGGGGCCAATTAGACGTATCCTATCACATTAACAGCAACTGGATATATATTTGTGCTATGGTAATTTCATTTTGAAAGTAGCTAGCGAAGGAGCAGTTTTTAATTCAACGCTTGACCGATTCCAGACAGCCACTCCTCGATAGGAAACGCTGCGCTGCCCTTGAGAAGGTCTGCATAATGGAATGTTAACGTCAGTGCAGGAGACCTGCTGTGAAACATTGATTGCATGTAAAGAGGTGCGAGTCCTTTCAAAACTTTATAAACTGTACAAGCTGTCTCAAAATCGATAATTTTTGACTGTTAACAATCCTAGTTGTGATATCAATGGCAACGATGGTTGCTCATTAGGACTGTTTGTAACATCCTGAGCAGCCCAATTCTGTAGTTATTTGTTCGAACCTTTACATAGTTGGGTATTACATGTTTGAATATTATAGAAACATGGATAATGGGCTAGGTGGCATAGTGGTTAGTGCGCATGCCTCCCGTGTGGAAGGTCTAAGGTTTGAGTCAGGCTCGATGCCCTGACTGAATGCTCGCTCATTGTTCACCCAGCAACAAATGGGTACCTGGTGGCAATACTGGGGAGATAAAGGCGGCGAGGAAAGGAGCTGGCCACCCCTAACTCACATGCTGATGGCTCAGGATAAGTGTCCTCTCTAACAGGCACTGCCATATTTATGAATGCCAGACTGACGCACTCGCAATTCAAAATTTAGTAATTTCATAAATCAAAGTAATAGAAAAGAAAATTGAAAAATCACTCGATGATGATAACTGTTAGCTTACACGGTACGGCCTTCAATACCAAAGAGAATATTGCGATAGAACCTGAAAATTTGTTCCAATTATAGATGTTTCGATGCACAGGGGCCCCAAGTACAGAGAGGAAATTACATGAGGTTCATTAGGAAATTTCAAGGTGATTTTAATTCTTATCGAATTATGGGGATATCAGAATGATGGGAATTCGAATTAGAGAGAGAGAGAGAGAGAGAGAGAGAGAGAGAAAGAGTCAACTGTATCTGCAAGAATAGAGAACAAAATCGCAACTACATTAACACCCAGGAAACACCCTCACATGTTCTTGATCCTTCTCCTTCCACAATCCTACAACCCGAATTGTTTCAATTTTAAAATCAATAAATTACATCTTATCGCTCTATCTACCCTTTCTCCCTTTTCAAAATCCTTCCTTTGTCAGGGCTAATCCCACAGCCTTTCCCCGACATTACCCTTAACCCTAACCCTAACCTTACCCTAACCCTAACCCTAGCTACAGGCTTTGCAAAGCAAATTGCTCAATCTAACAAAGCTGCTGTTTACTCTTGCTTAAAAGTGCATAATATCCTTCTTTGGATTGATTAGTATCATATGAGGAAAACATTTCTTTTAAACTTTAGGCCTTCCATTTCTACCATATTTGACAAGGCAAAGATAAGCAAATAAAAGTGCAGCAAATGTAAATATAAACATACTGATGGATATTCTTCTTTAACTGGCATCTGCAAATGAAAATGCTGCTTTATGCCTGCCTTGAGTGGACATTTCAATTGACTTGTTGGGTTAGTACATGCATGTGGATCTGGAATTGGGAATGGTAAGGGAATACCACCAATTACACCATTCAACTTGACAATGACAGTCTTTATATCCTTGCCTGTTGATACAAATAATAGAACTGTTTAAAAAGCCATAGCAGTAATTCAGCTGAAATTGGGTACTTTCATTACGCAGCCTCAAAAGTTTGGATCATGATAATCCTAAAGAGACATGGGTATCCACATACCTTTGCCAATGTTTAACCCCCCTCTTCTCTCTTGTCCATGCCTGTTCAATTTTTGCTTAACGTCCTCTTAGTTCGAGCGAACATGAAATGTGATCTTTCCTTCTAACATACCTTCCCTGCGAACTTGCATACACACATCCATATGATGACAAGTAAAGCACGTATCCATTGCAAATAGCTTATTTGAATTAGAAGAAAAAACAAAAAGCTTCGTACGATATGAATAAAATATGTTTTTTGAAGAAGCAATGTACTATAGATTTCTTTCTTCTTTCTCTTTATTTTTAACCTTCAGCAAAAGAAAATAACAATGAAATAATTTTTACACGTTGTTTTAAATAGGAAGCCAGTTTAAAAACAACTTAGCACTAGATACCTTACAATTTAAGAAACTTTTAAAACTGTAAGTAAAGAGCATGCATAAACCTTCACCTACTTCAAAGTAAAGCTAAGCCAACGATATGGACACCACATTGATTTAGATTTTAAATCGCACTGACGAATTTTGTTTGCTATAATACTAATAGGTTGCCACGACCCTAGTTTTTACCTTTCCTTTAAACTTTAGTTCATTAAATAAAGAAACTGTTAGAACTGGGATGAGGGAAAAAATTAAAACAATTTTATAACTAGGCCTTGAGCCAAGTTTCGCCTTGAGACAAGAATCCCCGAGACATTCTAAAAAACTTTAAGGATTCTTTAAACCTTAATAATTTCCAAGTTATTTGAGAATGACTACTGACAAAAGCGTCAATCTATTGTACTGCCATCACTCTCGTGGCGTTTTCTAATTTATCGACATCAGCAATCTTGTATAATTTAGCTCCTGGCTTTCGCTAACGAGCACAAGGCATGCTGTCCCTATTCACCTCAACATTTATTAGTATTCTTGCCTTTCTTCCAAAATAAGTAAGAAATGTTGGCGCAACCTTTCAAACTGACTAAATCACTAAATACAGCATAAAATGACCAAATAGGGACTCTGCACAAGCAACGTCTTAAACGAATGCAATTTCAGTGAATTTCCCTTGCATTTTAAACTCATTTTAACAGAGGCTGCTGATGAAAATCTGCCTCTTATTGTTTCCTTTCAAAGCTATACTACCGTGTCATTCAGTGACACCAAATTTGATCACTATTAGGTTTTTTCAAATTTTTGTCCCTATTGACTTTGAAAATCTGCCTCTTATTGTTTCCTTTCAAAGCTATACTATCATGTCATTCAGTGACACCAAATTTGATCACTATTAGGTTTTTTCAAATTTTTGTCCCTGTTGACTTTGCTATTCCCACCCCATCCCAATTCAATGGTACAAAGAAAAAGGTTTCTGGTGGCACAATGTTGAGATTTTTGTCAAGGTGCTTAAACTTGAAGAAAACTGGACCTTTTTATATTGCCACGATCTTCTGCTTTTAGTAATGTTTCAAAAATGTTGTGCATTTTTGGATACTATATAGTATAAAATTGTTTTCTATTATACCACTTCTGAGTGATTTAACTCATTTACTGTGGTTTTGTATAATGAACTATCAGCAATATGGAGTTTTGCCAGACTTTTAAGCCTGAAAGAAGCCTTTGCAGGACTTCTAGTAGCTGTAGGCTGAGAATTCTGTTAGTTAAATATTCTTGAAATTTTTTTGTTTTTATGATAACTTATACCATATGGGAATGATAAAAATGAGCTCTATGTTATACTACACTATCTTCCAGTTGCCAGGATCCTGTCACCATTAATTGCTGCTTGGATTACTCCTAACATTGTAATTCTACTTTCTTATTGTCTCTATAAACAAAATACAGTCACTAATGTAAAATTGCTAAAGGTTCATATCTTGCAAACTAAACTAACACAAACAACAATGGCTGCATGGTCCTCACCCCTGTCATCAAGCAGATATAGTGATCCCCTTTTTCCAAACACCCTGAGGCTCTGGCTGGAAATTCTTTCTATTATAGACAGCCAATTAATCTAACAAGCAATGTTCTGTTTATCACAGTTCTTGCATTCTATTAATGGCATGAAGACAAAGATTACTTTCCCATAAAGAATGATAACAAATTATCCAAATTTACAATTTATAATGGTGAAAAAATTTGAAGGGCTTCGAGTATCATCTTCCCATTAATCATGGCCTATTGCTCCAAAACTAACTTGTGGCCCTCAATAGAGGTGGCCTTTGCTAAATTGCTTTCCAACACCTGCTATTACTGATCTTCATACAATGCTTTGGCAAGTGGTACATAGAGCATATATTTCTTCTGGATAAATCATGTAATTTTTAAGTTTCATGCTATACTGTAAATCCTTGAGTAAGCCTCCACCTATATATTAACCCATCCCTGTAAAAATTCTTTTGCAACTAATCACCCCCCTCAAAAAAGCCCCCACAGGACCTTATTTGCAGGAAGTATAATTGGAGAATAATAGCTATATAGTATTACTTCCTTTCACTTGAGACAAAAAAGCAGAAAGAAACTTGAATATCATGATGACAATGAAAAAACCGTTATTGGCTATTACATTTTGTTTATAAAATAGCCTGTTTGTGATATTTTAGTTTAGTTGATTGAGAAGCTTATTTCATTTTTTCTGTCAATATCTGAGGAAAATTCCAAACTTTGAAATAAGCCCCCACCCAAAAATTCACTTTGCAGATAAGCCCCCAAGGTCCTGTTCAAGGATTTATGGTAGGGTAAAACAACAATTTCTTTAAGTTCCAACCTAAAATTATAAAATACACTTCTATGTCACACAGGTGTGCAGTAACATGAGAGGAATATTTTGAGGGCAAAATGCAATAAAAATTTAACTTTCTGGAATAGTCTAAATTTTCAACAACCCAAAAAGCTAATGTAGGCAAACTATCTACAAGATAATTATAAAAAGCAATGCATGATAATTATGTAAAAACTAATCCAATAATAAAAGCTAAAAGTACAAATGATGAAAAAGAGAAACAAAAGAAATTTGCTTTGCTGATAACAACTGCAAGCCATACTTTCATGTGCCATGAAAAAATAGGTATAGAAACAATGAATGAATAAAAGCAAAAAATATAGTAAAATAAAACATACAGGGTAATCCCAGGGAAGGGAGTAGGATGAGGAAAAAGATACTGCCTAAAGATGGGTTTGTGTGGTCATCACTTCTCACATAAAAGATTACTGCAATGCAAGGAATGAACAGCACATATCTATTAAATTTCTCCATGTAAGTTTAGTTAAATGACAAAATATCAGTTTCATAACTTTTTTCTCAATTAAGTCATTTAGCTTCAAACATTAACTTTTAACAGTTCCTTTGTATAGCCACATACGCAAATAGTAAAGTTAATGCATTTTCACAAAAGTCACTATTCTCAAGTCAAGCAAGCATATGGATTACAAAACAAGGAATGAAATATACATATTTTCTAAGTCAACAATTTCATAATCTTAGTGTAATGGTAGCTTAGCTTCTGTTTAGTTGTTCTCTTTTGTTCATAGTGTATTTTTTTCAGCCTGTTGTTGCTTTTTTTCATTCAAAATTGGTAAGCCATCTGCTTTACACACTTTGAAAGCAGTTGCAAGAAGATTTAGTATTATTTTAATTTAAGCAATAGTAATTGCATTGAGGTTGGGCATTCATATTCCTCTATTTGCTACCATTGTGAAGCATAGGGATATTTCATAGGCTTCAAGCTTTGTTCTGCATTGCTTAGTTTATTCTATATTACTTCATTCTATATTGGGTTATTCCATATGAAATCATCAACACAACTTAACCCTACCCACCAGAATTGCCTCAAATTTGGTATACTGATAGGTATCTATAAGTTAGTGAAGAATTTCAAACATTTTTGAAAACTTCCTTCTGGTTTGGGTTTTATGGACCACATACATTTTCAAAAATGTCCCCCTCAAAAATATGGGTTTGTGGTGACATGTTTGACGCACAATTAACAGCTATTGTAAACTTCACTGGAAAGAAATACATACATGAAAGCAACCAGCAAACTATATTCAAGCATTTAGAATTCAAAACTGCTTTTAAAACATCATATCTAGAACTATAAAGTTGCTATCTTAAAATAAAGTGATTTAGGTTTCTGTCAAAATGTTCTGGTAGTGGTCAAAAATTGAATTTCTCCCCAAGACACACACCTTTATGTTTTCTAAATGTACACAGAACATTCATGTTGTAGACCAAAAAGCAACTTGGGGTCTTAACTCCTTCCTACTCAAATTGGACTGGAAAATGTGACCATTTTTCACATCAAATATAAACATATGCACAACAGTTTTCCAAAAATTATAGTTTTAATTGCAGATTACAGCTGGTGATGCCATGCTGAAAATAAACTGTGATTTATCTTGATGCTGGCAATGAAAATGTTTCAAAAAAGAAAGTGAGAAGTGAACTGTTGAAAGTAATAACAATTGAGCAATATTTGATTTACAATTATTTCTTTGCAAATTTTGTCAACAATTCTGCTGTGCAATCCAACCATGCCCCTCAGGAGGTCGTGTGGTCCTTCACAGCAACATGTGATGTCATCAACCCATTCAGGCAAGTGGGGGCATGTCTTGTTCTTCCAAGACTAATTTGCAGATTATGTCTGCATTGTGAGGGCATTCTAAATAGTCTTTTCAACTAATTTGTACTGTCTACCACTTGCTACTTTTGGGACATGAATGATACAGATGACAAGAATCATCAAAATCCAGGTAAAATCTTCAATATTGTGCTAACTAAAGTAATTTGCTGGTCCTCTTAGGTGAATAAATTTATCATATATATCAAAAATGAAGTTCATGGTCTTCTTTCATTACAATTCCAACATACCATTTCCTTTCATATACATATGCAAAACAATTAGCTATGGCAAGCTCAAGCATTACTATATGTCTTAGGACCAAAACACACACATGCTCTGGCACTACTATCAATTGACCACTATATGGTATTCACCACATTACTAACAGTGATATATGCCAGGTTCCCAACAACCTGCATTGCTGGAACTACCCTGTAATTCTTATTTTTGTATTCATATTGTTTCTATACACATGTAGTCAGGGGCATAATTAGCAGGGGGTGTGGAAGCATAAATCCCCCAACTCTCAGTTATCACATTGGTAAATTTAGATTTGATGACCTTTGTCAGTAAATGATGGCATGTTTTGCAATAATGTAGTCAAAAGAGCTTTGAAAATTCACTTTCATGCATCAATGCACCCCATAAAAATAAGTGCTCTTGCTAAGAAAGTGCTTTTGTTGGTAAATTCACCCCTCTGTCTGGACTTCAGATATCTACCCTGAGCCTTAGTGATAATTGAATGAGAAGTAAGCTTCTGAAGTTGGGCTTCAACAGTGTCCACAAATTTTACACAAACTCTTTTTAAGTCAACATTGTTGAGGGGTCAGTAGTTGCCCATTACTGAAATTTGATGGCATCATTCTTGTTATATCTCTCTCTAGACCTAATATTAGAGCTGATAAGAACAATAGACAGAGAAATAGGCCGTATTCCAGAGTAACTAAGTATTAAGCATGAGACATAACAAGATTACTAAAAATCCAAGATGGCAGCCTGAAAACAAAACGTGGCTAAACAATAATGCAACAATTCTCAGCATATTGTTCATGCTCTAAAATATCACATAACTTGTGCAGGAAAATATCTGTTGACTATGGACAGTTCAGGCAACTTGGTGCCATGTACTGTTTGCTATCAATGCCACAAACCAGAATCTTTGGTAGCTCCTTGTAGTAAGACCCAATTCAAGAAAGAAGTAGCTTGGCATTCTGATGAATGGTAAAAACACACAATGAATGTGTTCCAGCAGCACCTGGCAAAATAGACCACTTAGATCTCAGAGTACAAAATTTTGAAAATGATTTCTTTGCTTCCAGGAACTTTGCTCTGAAAGAGAACTTTGCCAATGATTCATATGATGTATATCATTCATGTCCCGAAAACAGCAAGTTGAAGACAGTACAGGTTATTTGAAAAGATGCTTCAAATTTAGCTCAACTCTTTACTACTTTCCACAATTCAATTCTCGATTTCTTTTTTGAAACATTTTCATTGCCAGCAACAAGATACATCATAATTTATTCTCAACATGACATCACCAGCTGTAATCTGTACTGTAGCCTTTACAAATTCATTAAAACATACAATTATAACATTGTATATGTTAAGTCAAACTATGATTTTTGGAAAAATGTTGTGCATATGTTTATATTTGATGTGAAAAATGGGCACATTTTACAATCCAATTTGAAAAGGAAGGAATTAAGACCTTAAGTTGCTTTTTGGTCTATGACATGAATGTTCTATGTACATTTAGAAAACATAAAAAGGTGTGCCTCTTGGGGATAAATTCAATTTTTGACCACTACCAGAACATTTTGACAGAAACCTAGATCACTTTATTTTAAGATAGCAACTTTATAGTTCTAGATATGATGTTTTAAAAGCAGTTTTGAATTCTAAATGCTTGAAAATAGTTTGCTGCTTGCTTTCATCTATGTAGTTCTTTCTAGTGAAGTTTATAATACCTGTTAATTGTGCGTCAAACATGTCACCACAAACCCATATTTTTCAGGGGGGCATTTTTGAAAACTTATATGGTCCATAAAACCCAAACCAGAACGAAGTTTTCAAAAAATTTTGATATTCTTCTCTAGTGTATTTATATCTATCAGTAAACCAAAATTGAGACCATTCTGCGAGGTAGGGTTACAATTTTCTGAAATTTCTGATTATTTGCTATGGAATGACCCTCTTGCTAAGTGATTAGTTTTCATTTCTTTTTGTATGTTTTTTGTTAAGTTAATTTGCTTTGTATTTTTGTAGTTTACATGAGTGAGATTTCATCAAACACAGAGTAGAATTTCTTGGAAACATCTTTGAAACATTTGATAATCAGTAAAATTGCCCCTAATGCTTATGTAGATGGTCTTACACAGTATTTTTTTTGGCTATGTTATCATATCAGGCAGATACACTTAGCATGCATTACATATTTCTATACATATGCTTTCAGCATCCAAGGCTAGTGCTTCTGTAATAATTTGCTCATATAATGCACCAAAACTTGTTCCTCCCTTTGAAAATGAACTCAAGACATGAAAAAATACAACAAATTATCATTTGATACATAATACATTAGAAATGTAGGATAGTTGCATCATACTTTTCCTCAAAATTACAAAAAGGTAGTGAAGAGTACATACTTGTTGTAAATATGATGTCTATTGTTGTATTTGTATCTTTGATCAGAATGCAAGGCTGCTCACGGCATGGTGAGACAGAAACTTGTAAAGCTTTACCCTCATGTGATCCTGAAAATCATAACAAAATATGTTATAGTGCTTTGAAAATTACATAATCAAACCAAGACCAGATAGTATACAATTTTTTCACTCCAAAGATAATGCAAATCTTGAATACAAGCCCTGTGCTTAGAGAGGTTTGTAAGCAAATTTTGGTGGGCTTAAGTAAATACAGAGGCTCTATATGTGCTCTTTCCACATTCCAGATTGGAATTTTTGAATAATGAATGGGGTATTTGATTCGTGGACTAGAAATTGCATGGCTACAAGTAGCTTGGGTGAGAATTTTTTGCGGCTGAGAGTAGAGACTAATGTATAAAACTGTCCTGTTAGAAGACTTTTCCACAACTGGAACAACCATTTCACAAGAATGGCGTGGCTTGGGGGAGAAAGTCCCCACAAAATGCAAAAATTCCATTCTGGTCCATTTTCATTCCATTCATGCAATCTTTGATTTCTATGCAGGGAAGCATCACAAAATTATGGTGCTTGCATGGGTGGAGGCAGTGACAGTAATGCTGCAGATGAGAATTGTGCAGGTGGAAGCAACAAAATTGACACCACAAATAGGGCCTTCACCATTGAGTGGCCACAGACTACTCCTTATACTGTGGCGTGGTGCTTGTGTGGGTAAGGTAAAGGTAGTCCCATATACTTTCATATGTATGGAAGTGCCTGTTAGAGAGGACACTTATCCTGAGCCATCGGCATGTGAGGTAGGGTGGCCAGTTCCTTTCCTTGCCACCTTTATCTCCCCAGTGTTCCCACTGGGTATCCATTTGCTCCTGGGTGAACAGTGAGTGAGCATTCAGTCAGGGCATCAAGTCGGGCTTGAACCGTAGACCTTCCACATGGGAGGCATGCGCTTTAACCACTATGCTACCTTGCTCCATGTGTGGGTAGAACCAGATAAAATGGTGCTGTACATAGAGCTTTCACCAAATTTTGGCCCATGTATGGTTGGAAACAGTGAAAATGGTGCAGTGAATATATTCCCTGCACACTACAATAAATGCAGTCTTATGTTCATTCATTACCCAAAATATAAAAACAGAATCCAAAATGTAAGCCCTGCACTTATATTCCAGGAGGATTACATTCAGTGGGATATTTGGGTTAGCTTACAGGGGGCCTATATTTGGTGGGCTTGTATTTAGTGGGCTTATATTCAGTGGGCTTATATTTGGGGGTCTTATATTCGGGATTTTACAGCATTATACTACAATTTAAAAAATTGGGTAAGATCTAGTTAGAAACAACCCAGTGCTAAGAAGACACTCGTCTACTCTAAGGCATGGCTTGAGAATGAAGTATTACCCCAGCAAAGTATTTTTTTCAAACAGAGCCTGTGAATGAGTTTTTCATGGTAGTGGGAAAAGATAAAACAACAAGACTAGTGCATACAATTATGGTGGCTGGAAGGTGGGAGAAAATGGTAATTACTCCCCTTCTAACTGTGGAAACATAACTTACACATCTTTTTATAAGAAAACCACTATTTTGCCTGAGCCTCATCTTTCTTAACTTTAGCCAAAATTGAGCCTGAGATTTCCTTAAAGGTTTCTAAACTTTTACTGACATAAACTGGCTAAAATGGTTTACACTTTTGTTATTGATATTGTATACTTGAATTTGATATAACAATTTTTGGCCTATAAAAACACTTAATTTTGGAAATTGAGTCTCATGATTTTCCTACAATTTTCTTAAGATTTTGACGATTTGAGCCTCATTTTCTTATAAACTTTTCTCTTATAAAAAAATGTGTATATAGCAATCTGCTGACCAACTTCACACAAACCCGCAAGCCAGCAGTATATGACTTTGCTTAGCATGTTAAATGGCCTTGAAAAAGTACTGAACTATTTTTGAAAACTTCAAAATATTTTTGTACAGTATAGATTTCTCATAATTGTTACAAAGTGCCTGTTTTACCCCTAAAAACACCATGGATGCCTAATTACGAGTTGGGCCAACCACTTTCCAAAGAATTTATAAATCAAACGGAAGTACCCACCAAATGGTTTAAGAATATGGAAAAAATGTACGGTTTTCCAAATGGTGACGAACTTACAATTCAAAATACCTTCCAAAGCAACGCATGTTTTACTATATTTGGGCAATTTCATAATGGTGGAAGTAAGAAAACTCATGCTCACCCTAACCCTAACCCTACCAAAAACCCTAACCCTTCCCGTAACACTAACCCTTTCAAAAACCCTAACCCTGCAAGTGTATTATGGTGAAATATACATCATTCCGTAGCTCTTGGAGTAAAATGTGCAAAGTAAGCGCAGCTAAATTATACATTAGCATTAAGTAATCAACTCTTTCGCGTAAAAACGCTTTATATTCATGGGATTTGACATGTCACATTACTTCGATAGGTTAGTGGTTCGAATTTATTTTCTAGTTGCATACCACAGTCTCGGTACTTCACCACAGCAGCAAGTGAATTAGCGTAAATGGCGACGAACAGCAAGAACAATACTTTCCCCATGATGTGCGTGCTTTGGACTAACAGCAATGTCGCACGCAGGGTTGCCAGATTGAAATCCTATAAATTCCCAAGCCGAGGCTGAAGTATCCAACGGGTGATAACCATTGAACTAAAAACAAAGGGACCAATGATATAGAAGCGTCAAAGGCGCCAGATGTCCGACTCAGGGGTTTGCACATTGAACCGAGTGAGGCAAATTTTGCTTTCGTGGCCACTGTAAATGGTGGCAAAAAGGATTATCGCCAGTACTGAGCCTTTATAATTTGGTGAAAAGTAAGGGTTAATTTCATGAAGTTCCGCACGGATTTTAAGCGTGTAAAACGGTGAGTTAGTGTGAATTACCTCTTGTCCTTTCATTTTTGTTTGAATTTTGGCAATTTGTGTATTTTATCGCGACGCTTCAAGTACTTCAATCGCTGCGGTGTGCTTCTGTCTCGTTGAAATAAGGTGTTTTGCAAAGATTTCATTACAAGGGGATTAAGTTAGCAATTGCGATTTCAATTTCATTTGCTGCAGTATTCACACTAATAACCGTAAAAACTTTCATTTTTGTTTGGAGATCTTTTTTATCACTTTGTCTGGAAAAGTGAAAATTGATGGAGCAACAAGTGGGGTTTATCTTCATCTTTCGAAAAATTAAATGGTTAATGATGACTCGTCACTTCACACGCTAAAAATCCGTTGGGAACTTCACAAACTCAGCACTTACTTTTTCCCAATTTATAAGGGCTCAGTACTGGTGAAAAATCTTTTTGCCACTATTTAAATGGCCGCCAAAACAAAATTTGCCTCACTCTGGCAGACCGACTTGGACATCTAGCGCCTTGGCGCTTCTATATCATTGCAGGGGGCTCTGTACGTGATAAATACTGGACGTTGGCAATACTGGAAGTTGGTTCCAGTCGTATCTAGATCAGAGGAAACAATACTGTTCTGGAAATGGGCAGAGATCCATGGCTAGTGAAGTAACCTGTGGTATACCTCAGGGTTCCTGCTTGGGGCCTCTACTTTTTGTCATATATCTAAACGATTTTCAAAAATGTTTAAGATTCTCAAAGGCAAGTGTCTACGCTGATGACACCACTGTAACCATCACATCGAACGATGTCGAAAAAATTCTGCATGAAGCACAACAGGAGCTATTCAATCTATCAGAATGGATGAGAATAAATAAGTTAAGTCCAAACCCAGAAAAAACAGAATACATGATCATAGGTCATTCTCGTAAATTAAACACACTAAATACATCAAATCCACTCACAATAAATGGAACAGATATCAAGCGTGTTACGAAAGCAAAATCGCTTGGTATAGTAGTTGACGAGAATCTATCTTGGAATGAGCAATACAACACTTTAAAAGTTAAATCTATGGAGGACTTTCGTCATTAAAAAAGTTAAAAAATATTATTTCCCAAACAAAGCTTTGTAGTGTCTACTATGCCATCATCGAAAGCCATTTACGATATTCCACTGAAATTTGGGGTAGCCTTCCAAAAACCAAACTTGATGCTCTGCAACGCCTGCAAGACAGGGCCCGGACAATAATCGAAAACCCCAGATTGAAAGACAACTGGTCATGTGACTGGCTGAGCATGGAAAATATCATCCGATTCGATCGATCAGTCATGGCATACAAAATAATTAACAAATTAAGTCCGGAAAAACTTTGGGATAAATGTCAACAAAGGTCTTCGCAATCAAATTATGCAACAAGGCATTGTAAAGATCTACAACTTCCCAGGCTTAACACTGAACATGCGAAAAAGAGCTATCAATGCTCTACTGTAAAAATTTGGAATACAATTCCAACGGATATTAGGGAGCTCCCAACTATTAGTCACTTTAAAAAGAGATTAAAGGAGTTCCTAAAGAGCTGATTAAAAATATGCTTGGCCATTTAAAAACACGACCCCCTGGAAGAACAGTGTCCTAGGATATAATTTTTGTTACTACTCTTTTTATTTCTATGTATTTAGACTATTGTAAATATTACCGACTTGGAATTTTTTGTATTATGATGTAAAATAAAAAAGCTGAAGGGAAGAATCGTGTATAAATAATACATTATCATATCATATCATAAATCGCTACTTACTACGTACAATGGCTGCGCACATGGTCGCCATTTTTGGACATGCTCTGACGCAGGTGAAAACAATGAGCTCATCGTTCCAGTCTTTTTATTTAGTTCAATAGTGATAGCCATGGAAATAATAGGACTAGAATGCGAGGTCTATTGTTCTCACAATCACGGGATAGTTAATATGTGTGGAGGTAATATGGCGGCCCAGTGAAGGCAAGAAAGCGGATCATGTAAATGTGCCTTTTTGCCAAATTCGTGGTATTGAGACAGTGCAATCATGTTTAACTGCGATGAGAACAGGCTATCACCAAAACGTAATGTTTGGTTTTTGTATCTACTTCAATTTATGGAAAATAACGGAAATCTACCAGCTTTTACCTGTTCTAGTCAAATTTTTATCATAACAATATAGTTGAAAGACCTTAAGAAAACCAATATTTCACATTTAATATGCGATCTACATTTGATTCAGCCTTTGCTGTAAACAACTGAATGGAAATATTATGAGCTGGCTCGATGTGTTCACTCTAATTACTTGAATATAAAAACTTTGTGGAAGCACAGAATTTGTCTTTTAAACTGGAAGCTACCAAAGGGGCTACATACCTCGGTCTTGCTATTAATCCTTTTGTTTCAAAATTTCCAAGTGTAACTGACATGCGGTAATAACTTTAAAGTTTATATAAATCGGATCTTTCACTGTCGACTGCAATTTGAACGATACTCAACTTTGTTATTCATGGTAGAGCAAGATGGTATTTGTAAGTCTATTTCTTCTAGACAGTTTATTGTTTTTAATCATTCTTTCAGTATATGCTCTACTAAACTGATGGAAAAAGAGTGTCAGATAGTGTTGCACTATCTCCTTGATAATAAAAGTAACATGGTCATCTCTCAGATTATTATCAAGGATATGAGTCTCCTTGGAGTGATTTTGAATAGATAGAAATGTGGTGTTTCTGGTTTCTTTGAGTACAGACATTGTAATAGCAAGTTTGTCTTGCTTATTAAAAGATGACCATTTGCAGAGTGATCTCCTAGCCAGTTTGTCAACACAAGTCACTACCTTGCAGACTGAATAAGATGGCAACAACAGATTTCCATATTTCTTGCAAGTTAGAAGAGACTTTGCACCTGTATGGACATAAGAAATTGATGTGTCTGAATTGTTGTACAGTGCTGCAGCACATTCTGGACAGTCAATTGCAACAAATCCAGATATATAGTGTAGCACATCAGCACGCCATAAGTTTGATGACATCAACAAATCACATACTGCTGAGTCCACTTTTCCAGTACCAGTAGCACTGCATTCCTGCTCTGAAACAGGTACACAATTTGCAGTGCTGGGTGATTCAATCTTATTTTGTAATAATAGAGATCTAAATGCATATTTGAATTGCAGTGCTGTAGGATTATTGTTCCATCCAAAGCGGCTACGAATCTTGGAGAAGTACACTTCAATGGGATCTTGTGGAAATCCCCTTTCAAGAAGAGTTCTGTTTATCGTCAGAATAGAATAAGCTGAAATGCAAAAACCAATGACAAAAGTGTTCTGGGGACCTTCAATCAAGGGCATGCCAGTTGTATCTTTCAGACATTTTAGAAATTCAATGGCTTCATGAAGCCTGCCTTCAATCTCATAAAAGTTGCTGGTATTTATTGGCTGTTTGGTATTTTTGCCAAATTTGCTCTTTGAGTTCAATGCATCAAATACATCATTCATTAAGAGAATAAAGTCACTTGTTGGCTTGCTGTCTTCAAATCCTGTCAGTTTTATATTCCTCAGAAATGTTATTGCTGCAGAAACAGAATGGCTAAATAATTGTGTGGCAAATTTGACCTTCATTTTGTGGTTTTGCCACTTTACATGTTGAGACTTAAGTTTATTTCGAAGATGTAGAATGTCTTTTTGCTGAGTTTGATATAGAAGAAGAATGTGCTGCCAAGAAATTTTCTCATTGAAAGTTGTACAAAATATTTTAAAGTCACTAAAAGTATTCCTTGCCAGTTTGATCATGCGACAGATGTCAAAAATAACATGAACCCTTCTGTCATGATAACTAGGATGAGGAAAAGAGCGAGCCATTAAGATTTTTTATATTGCACCCAAGTTTTTCAGCCATGCCCACATTTTTGATGCTTTGGATCCAACTGTCCCTATAAATTTTTGATGTTTTAGATCCCAATTTGTCTCCTTTTTGATGCTCATTTCATCAATAATTAGTGTGAAATCCATCTGACCATCTTTTACTAGGTCTGCAATGTATGATAGTGGTTTCTTTAGAAATCCTGGCTCACATTCAATTCCAGCTGACCATGCACGAATAGTTGAAGGATGGGGAAGTGACAGATATTTTCTCAAAAACATGTAAGCTTTTGGACTATAGAAATGAAGGGATACATCTTCCAACCCTGTTCCTTTATCTGCATTGCAGTCTTTCCTACAGAGCTATAGTTTTCCTCATCTACCAACATTCATAAAGTTTTATGTTGGATAGCTTTAAGATATAATCTAGGTTTAATATTTTATATAAGTCCAAAGAATGAGCACTCTTATCTTCTAGAATAAAGTGTGCATTTCTCATTCTGGTCTCTGCAAATACATACTGCTTTTGATTGTAGCCATTTTGAGTCTATACATATGTAACCTCTATAGAAATCACTTGTTTGTTGGGTGCTACAGCCACTTAACTTACAAACATTTACCTGTGAAATGAAACTTTCCCACCAGCAATGCGGCGATTTGTGCAATTGAATGCAGCACATGAAACAACATTGAACAGGGGGAATTGAAAAGTGAACACTGGTGCTGAACTGCATTGACAATAAGGACAAATTCTAAAGAAGGCCAAAGAAAGGCATCAGTAGCAATAAACTGCAGTAAAGCATAGAGCTAAATTATGGCATTTATTTATATACTGTTGTGTTTGAAGAGAAATGTTTTGGATTGAAGCGGCACGGTTCATAGGCCTACCTTGCATCTTCGTAGTTCAACACTTAGTTCCAGTGTGTAAAATTCTAAATAGTAAGCAATTAAATTTCTTTAAACAGAAAATTATCATATACTATGCAGAGTTTCCTCTTTGCATCTATACATGGAAATATACTTCGCCAACGCTACAAATGTGAGAATTTCAGACCGAAGCTATAGTACTTGTAGATTGCAGTGTGATTCCCGCGCTTTGGCTCTTGCCTTCACTGGGCTACCATTTTACATCCCCATAGATTAACTATATCACGTGATCTATCCAGCATTCTAGTCATACTATTTCTATGATTTTACCCCCATCACCGAAAATTTCTAAAAATATACCTTTTTCAAATGAAATGCACTAGGTGCAAAAACTTTCAGGGTTATAGACGTACGGACAACAGTTTGTCCGATGTTTACTTGTAGGAAATTTAGCTCTCGAAAATTTTTCACGCCGAAAACTTTTGCATTAATTACGCAGTGGAAAATCGTAAATGAAATATTCTCTACATCCGACGAGATATTATGAGGAATGTAATATCTTGTAAAAGCATTTCTTCGAACGGTGTACTTAGACCAAACAAATGTTAGGTGGCTCCATGGCTGGTACCGTTATTCCATATTTGAGCATGCTCAGTTACAGTGATGAAGCAATAACTTGAACTTGAACCTTTTGAAGAAGTAAGCGTGTAAACAAACCAGGTAATCAACGTACACAAGGTAATTGGTATTTCTCCCTCTCTTGCATCTAATTCAGAAACTCTGATTCTCAGAGGATGATCGAGATGACGCTAGTGACCGCTTTTTGATATGATGCTGTGGACTGAGTAACAATAAGCTTCTAAATCAGATATTTGGCTATATAAAAGGTGCTCAAGAGTTTGTTAACAATGAAAAAGATGTGTGAATGAATACAACATTGTGATTTTTGTTTCGTTATTGAAAAGGCGTGCTTCCGAAAATTTCTGTCCCTAGTTGACAAAAAGCTAAAAAAAACGATCGGCTTTTTTCGTCAATTTCGATCATGAGCCAAAAATTATAGCGAATATGGAGTGGAAAGCCACAGATGATAAGCTCTTCTCAAAGTTGGACGTGCTCAAATTTTCAATCAAACTGAGCATTAGGGGCCTCTTTAAGCTGTAAGGCTGGGGTGCTTTCTAGTATGACCCAGTGAGCTTGGTGTGAATGACCCCATCTCAACATGCGATTACATTGAAATAGCGGATCTATGGAGACCACTTACCAACAGAATTGTGGCAGTGCAGCCACGTCTGTATAGCTATCCTTTGCAAGACTGGAGAGTTTTTAATGGTCGTTTAAACGTACGACCCTATAAAAAAATTGATGGAAAAGACTCATGAGCAAAAACTGATGAAAAACAACGGATCGTGTATTTTAGCCTCTAATTGTAGACCGATTTCAGTACTTCCTTTTTTTCCAAGGTTTTCGATAAGCTAATTTACAATCAATTTTATGACTACCTTGACAGAAATAAACTTCTTTTTTCCAAGCAGTCTGGGTTTAGGTCCTTGCACTCTCTAGTTATTTGCCTGCTTAAGTGTACAATTGACTTGTATCTTGATATGGTTAAGGGTCAGCATACAGCAATGAAATCTGTTGATCTCAAAAAAGCATTTGATACCGTAGACCATGGAATTCTACTTAAAAACTGGAGAAGTATGGTATCATCAATTCTGAGAATGCATGATTCGCATCTTATCTATGTAACAGAGTGCAGTTTTGCAGAATTAATGGAGTGTTCTCAGGACTTGATAATATAAATTGTGGAGTTCCACAGGGCTCTTGTCTTGGACTTTTAATGCTTTTTGATTTACATTAACGATCTAATTCTCTGCCAAGCAGCCAAGTCACCATGTAAGATGACGATACCACCTTATCACATTCTTCCAAAAACATCGTTGATCTCAGTGAAAACCTTAATAAGGACTTGTGTAATCTGAAGCAATGGCTTCAAGGCAATAAGCTTTCTCTAAATTTGATCAAGACTCAAGCAATGGTGGTAGGGTCTCGGCCAAACCTTAAGAAGATCTCTGATAAAAAGGTACAGAAACCTTCCTTTGTTATTGATGACTTACAAATTGAGATTGTTGAAAAAGCTAAATATTTGGGAGCTTAACCTGATCAGCATCTTGTATGGGAAGAGCATATTAGACTTGTGTGTGGTAAGGTATCTCGTGCTTTAGGGTTTTTAAAGTATGCTAAGAAATTGCTATCCCAGGAAGATATTAGTCATATCTATATAGGTACCATTTAGTCATATTTTCGTTACTGTAGCTCTGTCTGAGAGAGCCGTGGGGAAACGAGGCTTCTTACACTGCAGAAGTTACAGAATCGTGCTGCCAGAATAGTGACAAACAGTAGCTATGATGCACCTGCTGATGCCCTAATTGAGCAGCAAAGCTGGCAAACTATCTCCGAAATTATTAAACAAGGGAGAGCGACCATGGTTTACAAGTCCTTAAGTGGTCTCGTACCAATGCATCTCTCAAATATCTTTTCAAAAAACTCTATCCGAGACACTGTCTATTAAAGAAATTCTGAGACTGACTTGCGGGTGCCTCTATTCAAAACTGCTAATTGGCAGAGATCGTTTGCGTATCGTGGGGGTCATATTTGAAAGAACCTTGAAACTGAGGTTAAAAAAGCACCCTTGTACCTATATTTAAACACCGATTTGGCTAGCTTCGTTTCCAATGTTATTCTTCTGCTATTTTAGTTTTATAATTAAGGTTTTTGCTTTCATTGTATACATTTATATTATATTTTAAATTGTAAAGTTTGTCACGGCTCCCTGAAAAGCAGCATTAGCTGATGGGGCTGCTGTGCGAAAAGAATGAAATGAATAAATGAATGAAATGAATGAACTAAAAGGCTGGTCAGTATTGGTCCACAAATGTACTCGTTAGAAGTAACGAAAATTTTTCCGAAAACATTTTCGACGAAGCTTTTGTCCGAAATTTTATCCGCCGAAAATTTTTCTTCTTGATGTAGGCAAGAAAGGGAATATTGAGCTAGAATACGGCAGCGTTTCCACGGGACCGGTTCCACTTGGAACCGTGACATTCCTGGTGCGGATAGGCAGATCCACGGGACTGCTTGGAACGGTTCCATTTGGGACTGCTAGTCGATTCCAACTGGATCTTCTTTCGAATTAGGTCCCAATTGGAAACGTACTCATGGAAACGGGTGAAACTGATGAACTGGTTGTGGGCCTCCAAGCTTTTACGATTTTTCATAGCTTCTCGCGTGTAAATTCCCGGCGTGTTCACTAGACAATCGTAAATCTCTGGCCATTCGAGATTAGGCCACTGAGTTGGTTCATTTTTCCAGGCATCTGCTGGCAGCTGATATGGGCAAACATTCAAGCCACAGAGCTCTAACTTTCTCAAATATCTTATCCTGGCTTCCCGATCTAGGTCCTGATACCTATAAGAAGACATATTCACGGCAGGGCACCAAATGCAAGCGCTTAGTGATTTGATCGATCTGGTGAGTTTACAGCGCTGCAGTGAAATACCCATAGCAACCAGTTTGTTTTCACTGCAGCTTATTTGTCAAGTGATTTGTGACGTTGCATGGGAAAGGTCTATAAAGATTTGAATATAATCCTTTGATTTTTAGACGTAGTTACACCATCGATATTTGCGATTAATTTAAGAATAATCTAAGGCTCAAAACCGAAAATACTGAAGAATATTGTGTTTAATACACTTCCTGTAAATTCTGCTTTAAAGATTAGTAAAATGGCACTCTTATCAAATATTGCATTAGCAAAAAACTATCTCAAGATAGCGTTTTCCAGCCATTTGAGAACTAATATTATGAAAATTTTCCCCGTAGCCTAACCATGGCTGACCCCTTTAGTAGACTCAGATATAAAAAGAATATCTAGCACACTTTTTGTAAATTCTGCTTCAACGATTAGTAAAATGTCGCTCTTGTGAAATACTGAATTTGCTAAAACAAACTTCAAAATACCATTTGCCAGCTATCTGAGGGCCTTCATTTAAAAAATTTTTCTCTTGCCCCAACCACGGTGGACCATATAGCACAGCGGTACCTAACTACCGAGTCGCGGACCGGCATGCGGGCGAGAAATAATCTTCAATGTGAGGAAGCTTGTGTTTTGAAAATGACAGGATTCTCTTGGTTACGTCTTGGTCACTTGAACGCTAAAATTTGTACTGCATATTCAATTTGTGGCCTATCTGGATCTGATTGTGAAGTTTCTCAGGCAACCAGAGTCAGCGAGCGTGCTGGTGGTTATTGCCAACAGAGCGGCGTGAGAGGGAGATAGGAGAAGAGACGATCCAAACAGACTCTCCTTCAAGTGAAATCCATTGATTATAAATATTACAATGTCTGAATGTTGTTTAGGCAAAGTTAATTGATAGAGAAATAAATGTAGATTTGTTGGTTTGTGCTTCTTTATTTACTTTTCAATGTGTACTTTTTACGATTTATTTAGGGGGCAGAAAGTATATTATTAGATACTTCGATTTTATTATTGGTAGGCCCTGGCCAAACGACTCCATTTTTTCCTCGACATGTGATCTCAAAGTTGAGCGTAGTCGAGCAAGTGTGGCCAAACAACTCGATTTTCACTCGACTTTTCAACTACTCATATTTTCGCAACGTATTTCAGCTAAACATATTTACCACCACAAACATTTGCCCGCCAAATGAGACCCTTCTGCACACGTTTTCACTCGACTTCCTCGACAAGGTGGCCAAACGAGTCGATTTTCACTCAACAACAATTCTTTTGATCGATTTTTGTTGACAAAGATCAAACTTCACTCAACATCACTCGACTCACACAACAAGGTGGCAAAATGGCTCGATTTCTCTCTTGAGTTTTTGGCGAGTAAAAAGTCGAGTGAAAAATCGCGTCGTTTGGCCAGGGCCTTATGGTGCAATATCACGGGGAAGGTGGAAACAAAGCTGCATACAAGTTAAGGTGGAATTTTTTATTATTATAACTATTTTGTGTTATACCTGATCTGCCAAATGTAAATTTTATACGTATAGTGGTATTTGCACTCCCTTTATTAAAGCAGATATAAGAAGTTTGAATATTATTACAAGGTGGTTCCTACTCCTCCCGGTCTTCAGTAAAATCTGGAATCAACGGCTGGTTCGCATGATGACTAAAAGGTTGGGGACCGCTGCTATAGTAAACACTGGATAAGGGACACTGTCTAATACATTAAAAGTCTTTGATGGCCATGCTTGCCTTCCTGCCCCCATAGTAATCGTTGACAATAGAGCAGCTTACTGATCAGGAAAAATTTAGGCAAATGCAACCTTACACCCCCTCCAAGCAAAAGGGTTCTCGTCACATCCCTGTATGATTTCAATAGGAAAATGTAAGACACAACAGGGGTGTCAGAGCCGGGGGACTGGGGAGGCACTGGCCCCCACTCTTTTCAGAAAGTAGCATGTTTCACTATTTATACCTGAACTTATCTCTCACCTTAGTGACTATGCCCCTTTACTTTGAACGTCGTTTTGACGCCCCTGCACAGCCGTGATGCATAATAATTTCAACGGAGAACAACCAGAAGAATACACTTGGTTAACAAAAAATTTTCAAACAAGGGTCCCGCAGATGATTTCGGTCCCAGGCCCCGCAGTCCCTAAACCCGCCACTGACGTTATAAGCAAAAGAATCTCCTACCTGTACATCGCAGAAAAGGCATTTTTACCCCATATTTCTGGCATGGGCTACATTGAATGCATTCAGAAGAAACAATTCCCTATTCCCTAAATAAGAAGTCTTGGCAAGAGTGTTGTAAGAATTTCTGTTTCCTGACAAATGGTTTAAAGTTAAAGGCTTAAAGACAAATGGTTTGTCGCACTACAAAATAAAGGATATCTGCATGCTGCATATCTGTTTTGCGATACTCCTAGGTTCTTAATTGGGTAGAAATCAACCGAAAAATGATTAAAAAGGAGTGTATAGTGCTTCTATATACAACCTCGGGGAATTATTGGTGGGGGCAATGCCCCATTGCCCCCAGTATCTACGGCCCTGTTATATTCAAACAATGGATGAGGATGTATACAAGCAAAATAGCATTGACTTCAAGTAGTTAAGTATAATGTGCACTAAAAGTGTTCCTACATTCTACAAATGAAAACTATATACATACATATATGGACTAATATATAATGCAAAAATTATAAATTTGTGATATTTACTAAAAGTATTAATGTATCTGAAATTGCAAGAAAGATATAATAGATTACAAAGTTACCATATCCAATCGAATATGAGCCACGGATAATAAATACTTTCAGATACACTTTGCTGCACATGTGCGCAAATAATGCTCTTGAAATGGACTCTGGCATTTCCTACTGCCACAATCCTAAGCACCTATTTACTATTTTGACAAATAGAAAAAATTCTACTTAAAATGATAATTTGTCGTAGCTTATAAGATAAAATTATTTACAACTTTGCTAATCTACTGCTTACAAAGATGGATATTTTGTCAAATGGCGTCTGAAAGCATTTCCAGGAAATAATGGTTATGGCTGACTCTTGGTTGGAAGTAGGATGCTTGTGTTTAAAATACCAAATAACACGCTAAGTAAAAAACGCATGCCTGTAGACTACTGAATTGGAATGGTGGGGGGGGGCGCACACACACACACACACACACACAAGTCAAAATAAAAGCCAGAGGCTTTTTCATGTGACAGATCCGTTCCATTTTCTGCGAAGGATCTTCAATCTTATGTTTTCCTTTACTTTTATTCTTACAATTTTTCTATTATATTGGTGTCCCCCACTGTCCTCTTCCTTTTTCTTCTTTCCTTTTCGTTCCTTCATCTTTGTCTACTTCTTTCTATTTTTGCATTCCTTCCCTCTTTCCTCCTCTTTTCTTTTCCTCGTTTTTCCTTCCACTTTTCTTGCTTCAGACCATGGAGCTTCCTGCACTTTACGGCGTCGCACATATACAATAAATTGGTTGATCTACTTCTGTTGATCTACTACTATTGGTTCAATGAATTAATAAAATGACTCCAAACAACAAATCCGATGCTTTAATGCTATAATTCACGCTGTTACCATAGGGCATTCCCACCAATAAATGGTGCAAGAAAGCTTATCATTAACTGGTTGGAGTCTAGTAGATGTTGCCACTCCTCCACAGAAGCAAGTGTATATATCTTTATCGCGATGTTTCGTTTTCTCTAACATGTACTCAGCTGAACCACGTGCTGTGCAACTGACACCAAAAATGAATTCAGTCTATGATGTAAAAGAGTAACTCTCTATCACAGATCATAATAACGACAAGAATATTTATACAGAATAATAGTTTATCAGCATAGCAGTAAGGGTCGTTTTCGCCAAAGCCACGGAAATATTCCGCCAAAGCGCATGCGTAGATACGTTTTGAAGTGGAGTGTTAGCGGAAAATTTCCGTGGCTGAAAAGTAGAATCCCTTCCAACTTTTCCGTGGCGGAAATACTTATATTTGCATTCCATCAAACAATTATCTGAACATAGGCAATCTTTCCGTGTTCAACCTGGCTGCTAAACTCGTACGTCTAGACAGAGAAACTCTATTAAATGTAATGCACGTAGCTGCTGTCGAAGGAAATGAGCAACTACAATCACTGCTCTCTCGCAATTGAGTCCAGATTTGACGAAAATTGTTGGTGGAGAAGGATCGGTAGGAGATTCCACTACTACATACAAGTAACAAAGCATTCGACAGCAACCAGTCAATCGAGTTCGACGAGGAATCATTCCTAGTGGTACTGAGAAACTACCCAAGTATTTAGGATAATAAAAAACGCAGACTACAAGCAGAGAAATGTAAAATCAAACGCTTGGAAACAATAGGCTCTAGCTTTCAACAAAGATGGTGAGCATCAACTTTGACCTTTATGTGATAGCATCATGAACTTTTGCATCAAGGGCTTCTTTTAGCAGCCTACATCTACATGATACGAAGTAAGACAACATTTTATTAGCTACTACTTTTAAGTGACTGTTGTTCCTTAAGTGCCAAAATGGAGGGATTGAACTTCATACAATGCAGCTATCTTTGGTCGATTTTGCGCTAACTGTAGTTTCCTCTCAATTTACACCATGCGTAGCGATATCGTTGCGACATCGCCACTGAATCTTTATTCCGCGCAGAAATGTCTACCTATTCTAAAACGACCCTAATGACGTAATCTCGCAAGGGTCCTTTATAGTAAGACAAAACCTATATGTTCCCGTATCAACAAATAGCAGATATATGCACTACAACACAGCTGCGTTGTAAAAAAACTAGTGCACAAAAGTAACGTGAAAAACTTCTTGATTCAACTCTCCTTCCCTGAAGTGGCAAGCTATTACAAATCTCCCACTCCTTTATCTCAAAATGAAAGAACGCTATGTAGCATCTGCTAAGATGGCAAAGCTTTCAAACGGCAAAACAGGTCATGTCTCTCGGCCATGCACAATACACCCTATGAACCAGTGGCGGGCTAACAAACTTTAAGCTGGGGAGCAGGTGCACAAGTGCGCCCCTAAAGATATAAAATTCCCAGCAATCAGGGGTACGCCAGGCATTTTCTGACAGGTCGCTGAATTTTCCAAAGAGGGAACGATACCATTGACAGAGGGAATACTGAATCTCTCTCATTGTTTAAATCAAAGATAAAAAGGTGGCACGGTGAAGAATGCTCTTGCAGACTATGTCGACCTTTTATTCCAAACGTCGGATTTTTATGAATTTTTATGATTGGGCTTTTTCTTATCTACATTTTATGTCATTTCTTGTATCAAATTATTTTAGCATACTATTTTTATAAACTGTGTATTTTTAGGTAGTTGGCCTTAATTAGAAATTTTAGTGTTTTTTACTATACTTAGCTATGTACCAGCCAACTATAAAGAAATTGATTATTATTATTATTATTATTATAGAGTACTAGAACTGCTCAAGTAACTCTAATAGAATAAAGTCTTTAGATCCCGATGGGTGGTAGCATGCTTCAATGGGAAGGGCAATAGCCTTCCCAGCCCACTTCTAGCACCTCCCCTGCTAGTAGTATTTATAGCACCCTAATATGTGGGATATGCAGCAATTATGTTCATAAACCCGCACCCTGTTTGATATTCAGCATAATCTAGCAACAATGAGCGTTGATAAAGACGGGAAAGAAGAAGAGAGAACGAGGTCTGGGGCGACACCCCAGCAAAAATTTTCGAGCCATGCCCTTTTCAAAATCAAAGAGCGAGCTATTGTTAAGACACACCATTCAAACCGTGTATTGCCTTTACAAGGTACACGGTTTAAAGTACAAAAGCTTTGTAGTATACATGGAATAATTGCGGCAAATCAAAAGAAAAAACTTAAAAGTTTGAAAGTAAAAAGTCAACTACTATTGAGTAGTTGGCAATTATCACGTGACAACAAAATATTACACAACGTTTTAGATAGAATTTAGTCTGTAGCTGATAATAAGCTCCAAAGTCGCAGAAATAATAGTTAAAGGCTAAAGCCTCAGCAAGATGTGGATATCTTTGCTATTTCTTTCTACAAAACAACCTGTGAATGTAACGTTGTATTTAGGCAGTGTCTTCAGATTAATTGTTTCGAGTAGATTAATTTTTTCGAGTAGATACTGCTACTCATGCACAGAGATAGATTATAGCGACTTCTCTCAACGTTAAATTGCGACTTGGACCGGTTGCTTTACTTGTTGGAGGTGTGACACCCACCACAGTGATGTGTCGAGAAAGACCTTCGGTGGGGGGGAGGGGCGTTTTGACCAATTGACCAACTATTGTTACTAAAAACAAGGTCACAGACAATACTGTGGCCAACTCTCTTGCAACATAGCTGACTATTGACTAACTTTCTTGCAAATAAAAAAATATTGGGGGGCGCGTCGCCCCCACAACCCGATCGGCACATCCCTGCCCCACCGTGGTCTAATTGGTGTCCCTCCATAATTTAATACTGTTTGGAGTGGGCATTTCTTTTGGTTTTAGTATATTCTTTAAACAATTTCTAGCTCACTGTCTTTTCTTCTTCGTTTAGCGCACGCTTCCTTCTAAGCTTTTAATGACACTTGTTTTCTGAGCCTTCTTGAGAAAAGGCAAATCCATCTGCGGCAAATTTAGATATTTCTATAAAATGTACAGGTAGTATGTAAATGCTCTCAATTTTTCACTAGATAACTTAAAAAGTTGCTTTATTGACTGTAGCTTGCGTTCAGAAAGGAATTGAGGAAGCGCTTGCTTACTGTATTGACACTGATAAAAAGTATATTTTCAAGCCATGTCAAAAGCTAGCTAATGTCAATAAATCGAGATCATTTACACTGATATTACCTGCTACACTATTCTTTTAGCTCCATTGTCAGGCCGCCACTGCTATGAACTAACACTTCACTGTATTTTCACAAATTCGAGTTCAAGACATATTTCATTTGCAAAAAGTATTGTTTCTGATCATGGACATAGGAGCGGTGGGGGGCACGTGCCTTCCCAACTTTTTGCATATATTTATGTAAAGTGCCTGGTTGCAGTTCACAGAGTTGTCCTTTATCGCATGTAATAGTACCCCCTTAAAAATGTGTGCCCCTACTTCTTGAATGCTTCCCACGTTCCTGCCTCTGAAAGCTACGACAATCATCGCCACTCTTTTTGCAACAGAACACTTCAATGGTCTATAGAGAATTTTGATTCCCACAAATGCAATGAAGGATTGCGTCTGCTACCTATGTCCAAGAAGAAATTATGGAATTCTACTGCCATAAGTATAATTATTGAGGATTAATCAAGTTCCTAAATACAGCTCATAAATGAGATTTCAAACGCAAAGTAGATGAAAATGGTATAGAACCATTGTTGAGAAATATTTTTACAGCCTTGAAGGCCCAACCTACTTTGAGACTTCAAAGATATATTGATCCTATCCTAGTAAAGAGAAAAGATTCCCTCATGAAAGGCCAAATATTCGAAACTAAACTCAGGCCCAGTTTAAACATCGAATTTCTGCCGTGTCGAATTAAATTATTCAGTCAGAAAAAACTTAAGTGTCGATTAAATTCAACAGTAATGCGATGTTTAAATCAACTGCCGCATTAAATAATTTAATGCGGCAGTCATTCAGCAGCTTTGCCGCTTGATTCAGTAAGAGTGCGACTTGCTTTAAACAGTTGAATTTCTGCTGCATCGAATTAAATCGAATGACGATCTGGTCCATCTTTTACAAACAATC
>OLMO02000275.1:11729785-11741177 GCA_900291935.2 Cassiopea xamachana
AAATCAATTATCAGTCGCACTACTGCCGCGTGAAATCCAATTTAATTCGACACGGCAGAAATTCGATGTTTAAACTGGGCCTAAGTGTCGATTAAATTCAACAGCAATGCGATGTTTAAATCAACTGCCGCATTAACTAATTTAATGCGGCAGTCATTCAGCAGCTTTGCCGCTTGATTCAGCAAGAGTGCGACTTGCTTTAAACAGTTGAATTTCTGCTGCATCGAATTAAATCAAATGAAGATCTGGTCCATCTTTTACAAACAATCCAATCAGTTGGCATGCGCAGTTTAAGTTTACATAATGGTGGCGACACAGAGGCAGCTTCATTCATTGGTTTTGCTAGCATGCCTAAATTCTATTGGGGTGAATTAACGACCGGCATCCTTTGAGATAGCCAAGGGTAGATCTTTTGTGCGATGTTTAAATCAATTACCAGTCGCACTACTGCCGCATGAAATCCAATTTAATTCGACACGGCAGAAATTCGATGTTTAAACTGGGCCTCAGGGATCAATATCGTATGGTTTATGCATTAATAAAAACAAACCATTCAAAATTATCCTTCAAAGTAAAATAAAACGCGAGACTTAAAATTTGAATGAAAAATTCATCAATATGGGACTGGTATAGAAATTATTCTCTAAAAAATGTATGGCCAAGCAAAAGCTATAGGTATTGGCTATGAATGGCCAAGCAAAAGCTAGCATCAAAGCCGAAAGTGAAACTTGCTCAAAAAGTTATTCTATTTATTTTCTCTGACTTCTTCTTTTTATCAAAACAGCAAGAAACAACACAAAATTTGCACTTTCCCACCATTTTCACCCATATTGCAACTATTCATTATAAACAGCAATGACAATTTTGAAAGTTGGAAAATACTGCTTTCCTTAGAAACTTTATAAAATTCAGTGCTGAAACACAGTTTCAAATTCTACATGTTATCTTGGCAGAAATTTTTATCGGCAAAGTTGAAGGTCACAATGAAAATTGGTATGTGAGCCCGTTACCATAATGGTGAAACGCAACGTAAAAATATTTGATCAACAATCCTGGCTTTAGGTGTCTGCTAGTGGATTAAAAAGGTTACCACTTTGGAATATTATATTCTTTAAAAATAACCGAAAGGAATTGTGAGTCCGTTGCCAGTAAAGTAATCACACGCAGAATTTGCTCCTCCTTCTCAACACCTACTGCACATTTCTTAAAATAAAGAAACCACTTTATAAGAAGCCTAGTACAAGACAGCCTAAAATTTAAGAAGCTTTTAAAGTCACAAGGAAAAAGTTAAGAAACTTTGGACATTGGAATCGTTACCTGGTTCAAAGTAAAGCTGTACCAAAACAATGTGAATATGACATTGCTGTAGAAATTAACTGGTAACGACGCATTTTGCTTACTATAGGACAAATAGTTTGCTAAATTAATGTTCTGCGCACTCTTTAACAGCAACTTAGTTCGCTAAATTAAGAAACTTAAATTTAGTACAAGACCTTGAGCTAGGTTGCTTATAAAAAACGTGTATATGTTGTCTTTTCGCCTTTTTGTGTTTAAAATCTGCATTAACCTTAGCAAGCTGTTATTCTATCTGCTAAACTTTGATTGATGTCAGGATTTTACACAAAATCGCTAAAATCTACTTAACTTGAATTCATTCACTGATCACTGGGCTAGAGTTATATTCATATATTTTCTGTTGCTGCAAAGCAGTGATGATGACTTTCATCAAGTTCTGATGGTTTTTTATGAAACTTATCAGTGACTGCTGGACTACATGCCAAATTACAAACCCTATTTTAGGAATTCTTTTCGGTTATCTACTCTACAATTCTGTTTTTTTTGTTCCTTTCTGGGCTTGTTATTCAACAAAGTTAGCATTGCTTCTTTGTGACAAAATGTCATTTAATATTACTTTTAGCTGAAATAAAAGATATTTTATGACAGAAATCTTCTGAAAGCAAGTTTTATGTTTAATGACAGATTGTCACCTTGAGGACATAGCTTTTTAGTACAAGTCGACTGAAATGGGGTACAATTGTAAATTCATATGTCAAATCTCATGCTAACTGGCATTTGTTGCAAAAACCTTTCACACAATATAATCTGGGTTATAAGATACATGAATGGATTTATTGCTTGTAAACTTTACAATACACACAAGTATTTTGATTCCGTTACCATGATCATTTTCATATTTCAAGTCAAGAAAACGATACGAGAAACTATAAAAGCTGTCATAGGCTTTGCACTAAATAATTTATCTTCCCTATGAATCATACCAAAACCTTTGAAGCAACAGGAACTTAGCACACATTCTTAGTATCTCTGAATACTTTTGCATTTGCATCTCTGACTACTTTTGCAACTAAAGATGCTACAGCCATAAAGCAATAAACAAATATTTTAAGGTATTGCTTTTTCCTTGATTAGCTTATCTACTATAAGAAATTCTGCACTTACAAATTCTCTAAATATATAATTGTCTTCTTGTACAATCCTTTTTTTCTTCCTTTTGCATATTTAATGTTATTTTGCAAATGGTAGTTAATGTTGGAAATATTTATAGCTTGGGATTTTTAAATTAATGAACTCGAACTCGAAGCTGGATATAGTTGTCAGTACAGTTTATGCTTGAAAATGGCTCTTGACTGAAATTAACCAACAAATACAATGCTCTGCAGACAGTGAATAAAACTGTTGACAAATTTTTCGAAGATATACGCACTGAGTTCCAGCAGATCATGCATCTATTGTTGCCTAACGATTGCTACGAAGAGATGGTCCTAATTGGCGGCATCATAACCGAATGGCGAAGTGAGTACGCAAACGTATATATGGATACAAAGGATAAGCAATGTACAGAGTAAGGGGGTATGCTGAACTAACACTGGCATACCCTTGTTGACGATATTTGTTAATGATAGGAATGCACTGCAAGCTTACTCTGTGACACGGCAATCAGTATCGAATTTGCCATATTGCGATAAAAATAGGCAATATTGCTCATGCTACTTCAACGACAAGTGCACGTTTTTTATAAAAAAGTGGTTTCAAAGAAAGTAGCTTTCAGTACTGGAATTTCGAGACATAAGGAAGTTCTTTAGTGTATATGTATTCAAAATTCGATTTATCTGTCTAAAGAATGTCACGTGTGTGATGTCGACTACCCTCTAAAGGCTGATTTCCATTCACCAATTTCTGGCGTGCGCGACTTTTTGCTATCGACTTTTCCCAACACATGGTGAATATCAAATTACACTTCAGCTACACCTACGCAAAATGAGGGCTTTGAAATGCAGTCATTTGCTGCATAATAAGAATGCTTTTCAAGGGGACAAAACAAATACCCTGCTTGCTCTTAAAGCTAAAATAACAGCTATTATTGTTAGAGTGGCTGGTAGCTTTTACTTCTGAAATATCCTAATTCTTCTTAAAGAAGATGGCAGAAACTAATTTCTCTATTAATTTCCCACCTACCTATCTTCCTTGATCACTATGTATATGATACTGTTCGTGTGCAAAGCAAACTTCAAACCAAATTATTCCTGGCCAGACTAGTCCACAACTACGACGTCATTGTGCAATTTGTCACTTCCTGAAACTTCTATTCTTTTGATTGGCTACTACTGGCGATCTCTCAAAACAAGTCGAACAAACTTTAACTTTTTCTGGCGTTTGCGCCATCATACTCACGTGCTTTTTTGTTGTAAGTACGCATGCCTAGATCTACGATCAATCGCAAGTCGCGCGCGCCAAAAATTGGTGAATGGAAATCAGCCTTAATGCAGTGGTTCTTAACCTTCGTTTGCCCATGGTTCCCTTTTCCACTACTTTTTTTCGGTGAACCCCTCCAAAGTTATTCAACGAAATACAAGCTTATCATTTTCGCTAAAAGAGGTGAAGGTGCTAATTGAAGAAGTAGTAGGAAATTATACTATACTAAGTTGAGTAAATGCTCTTTAGCCTCAAATGGGGGGAGGGCTGGAATAGTATGGGGCTGGGAATTTCCTGAAAACCAAAAAAACGGGGAGTTTCAATAGGTGGGATGGGTAGAATGTCTCTAATCATCAACCTAAGTGGACGTTTATTTGGAACTCACGATTACTAATCTAATACAAAACTACTATATGTTCCATTTTAAAGAAAACCACATTTTTTGTCTCAGCCTCAATTTTCTTACACTATGGCGGAAATGAGAATGTTTCCTATCTCTTTCTAGCATAAAGCTGACTAAAATGGATTAGCGTTAATTATTATAAAAAAGCTTGATTTTTGCTTCCACAAAAAGCTTACAAACTATGGGGAAATAGAGATTTATGCACACAAACACTAGAACAGTGGTTTTCAACCTGTCTGGTGGAGTGGAACCACAAGGATGTGTCCCAGTGGCTCGAGGAACCCCTGTTTACATATCTGCTCAAGAGAGTTAAAATACACTAGCAATCGCAGCATTTTTATAACTTCTGGCGAAGCGCTTTGAGTGTGCTGGCTCAAAGTGAGTGTTTTGAGTGTGTTTCGGGGAGCCGCGATTGAATACCACTGCACTAGAACGTTGAAACGTGAGCACTGTGATTTTCTTAAGATATTCTTAGTATCTTGGCTTTTTGAGATGCATTTTCTAATTTTTTCTAAAAAAGTGTTTCTGGGAAACGCAGTCTTATAACGAATTTGAAGATTAGGGTGACAACAAATAATTGTCATCACAAAAAAACCAAGAAGAAAATGCTAACTTTATTTATCGTTATTCTAATCTTCAAAAAGTGTTTATTCTGCAATTTAATTCTATGGAGCACTTAGTAAGTCTGGTAAGCTCTTCATACTACACCATATTGAGATAGGTGCTCAATTTGGAAAGTAAATGCTGATTCGTTTGATAAAATCTACATGCGAGCATATACATTAAGAGGAAACATAAAAAATGAGAAAGATTCATTTATATCCATTCTAAATGCTTTGCTATATGGTGCAAATTGCAAAGGAAAGTTGCTCGTAGTTGCAAAATCTGTTGTGAAGTGAAATTGTTCCATGGACCACCGAAAAATGAATGTGTACCCTCAAATTGGTATATTTTTCCTATGGACTCCAAAAGTATTTCACGGACCCCCTGGGGTCTACGTTGACGCCGGTTGAGAACCACTGCTCTAACGGTTTAACTTTTGCTATTTACTAAGATTTATCGTCATTTCAAGTGCACACGGAGCTTTTCACTTTCCACTAATGTGCATGCGCAAAACATTGGAACTCTAAAATGTTCGTTAAGAAAGTCTTAAGAAAATATTGATACTGGAATCGTAAAAAATTTAAGAAAGTTTCAGTACTGGATCAAAAAACTTTCTTGTAAAAAAACGTGTACTTTTTTTAAGTATGACCATCGTTCAAGATGTTGAAAATAACTGACAGTACAAAAAGTTTGCCGACAGTCAGTCATACGACGATGGTCCCAACCACAGCGTCACATGTCATCAGGGGTCAGCTCCTTTCTACTCTTCGAGGAGGTACAGGACTCCCTTTTCTACAGCCCTACATGTAATGGAGTCACATGTCAGTTATAATGTTTGAGACACTTGAGGCTAAAAATGTGGGTAGACAATAATGATGTCATATGACATCTGATTCCACTGTGGCATGTGATTCTCAAATGATGAAAAAGTCTCTCCCATGCGCATGCAATCTGAAATTGTAAAGGATTTCTCACTTTGGCAATGAGCTTCTAATAGGAATAGATGATACCAGTAAAATATTTTCAAATTGCTTAGATAACTATCTGATATCTGGACACAAAGAAGGACTCAGATTTCTATCAACGCTTGCCTACAGTTTCTCACATTTCATACTAATCAGACAACATCTACGACCATATGCTGAACAAAAGTAACTGCTATTTTCACCTTAGAACAGTCCAAATTTGGAGATTCTAAAAATCATTGACAATCCTGCTAATTAAATATAAATTGTACCAGACATTGCACCTAGTTTTCTATCAATTTTGTTTCTGCAAGTGAAAAATTCTCTTTCACTGAAAAACATAGGGCAGATGTTCTAATGTAACTAGGAAGTACTTTTATTATATACAGAGCAATGGCCAAAGTTGCCTTGTCACCAACAAATTTTACATATAAAACTCAAATAAGTGCCTTCTGAAATGATTGGGGGGGCACCAGCTTCACTGCTCCCCACCAACATTGTTTCAACACTTTACAGTTAGACCCTACAAAAAACTAAAATGAAAAATATTACAAGTGAATGCTGTTGTGTCAAACTGTTTTGTATATTCAAGTTATTGATTCCAATTTGATACTCAAATGGTATCTATTCTTTCTTTGAGGATAAAAACAGGTGATGAGAATCAGAACTTTTAATGTTTGCAATGTAAACAGTGATAGAAAACTATGTATACTTTCATATGTATTGTGAAATACTTTCAACAGTATACTTTTGAAAGTATTCCCCAATAGGTGCCAATAGACAGCACTGATTGACTGTGCAGCTTCAAATTTTGTATGCTAAACCTATGATCTAGAATAATCACTACCTGCAAATCAGTTCAAATTGCTCATTAAATACATTGGAGTGTAGCATTCTTAGCTAGCTAGTGCAAGAATGCCTGCAGGAGAGACCTACAATACCACACCTGTTGGCAGTGGGCATGGAGTGATAGACCCCATTGCCTCTATACAGCAGGCATCCTTGAGCTAGCACACCTGTATAAAAGCCTGGCAATTATGGAAACTATTTATATTAATGATGTACATATCCTGGAATTTACAGTAGGTTTTGAGAGCAACCTTAAGATTTATAGTGACCACAAGGCGAGTAAGTAAAAACCCCTAGTCACTCTCTTGTTATCATCATATCAAGATGTTAATTCTATTTAAGTGTTTTAGTGCTATAGGGACACTTGAAAACTCCAGTGATTTCCAAATAAACTGATCTAGATTTACCAGAACTACATCAAAAACATCTCCATTTGATATTATTATGTATACCATGGTATGATCAAACATTAAAAAATAAAACTCCTTTGTAAATAAGCTGCATACCTTTGATGAAAATACAGATCTGGTTCTTGCAAATGTTGCTTGAAGATTCAAACGGAAAACAGTAAAAGAAATGGAAGCCTCCTTATATGTGCATAACGAAAAGTTTCCAGGTCCAGGAATTCCTTGAATGCCTTGTGGGCCTTGTTTCCCCATAGAACCAGGTGGTCCTTTATCTCCTTTCTCCCCTGGTGAACCTTCTCTACCTTGAGGACCTCTTGGGCCCTGCTCACCTTTGAGGCCTGGCACACCAGGATCACCTTTTGGGCCTGCAGGAACAGTTCTGTTGGCCTTTGAACAAAACAAATACTAGCCCTCAATATTCAATGTCTTGCAAAGATTGTGGCAAAATGGTACAGCATGCAAGGACCAGAAAAGATGTTTCTATAGTGCAATTGGACATTCTACCCAAAACTTCCTTATGCTGGCGCGTTAATATATAAAATGGTTCTAAAACTAATATGAGATGGCAAGAAAATACTTTATTTATGCACACTAAAAGTAATTTTATGCTATTAATCATGAACTAATAACAAACTCCCATACTAATAACAGTGCATAAAATACTGAAAAGGTTTCCCTTATACAAGTAGTGATGATCTTATTCTTTTCTTTGAGAGGTAATGCCACTTTGCAACAATCTTCAACTATTACTTAACAGAACTCCTATAACCAAGGGGGCCTAAAGCTCAACATTTGATGCCATGCCCCTACATAGATAATGAATTTGATTTTCTATATCTAGATTTGCATTTGCTGGATTAGGTTTGCTTGCAAGCTGAATAAAACATTCATTTTTCTTGAACAGATCATGATCATAAGCTGTTGGCTGGGTTGTGGCAGACATATCATCTCCAAATTTTCAAAAATCAACTTTGTAATGTGGAATAATTTGATTAAAACAAGACGAGGGTCAATGGTCCATTCCATGTCACATGTGTCATGATATTGGCAGTATGCTTCTCCTTTAAAGCAGTATTAAATCCCACAACCGATTTTAAATTCAGCAAAACAACCCCACCAGATTTTGTTCAGGATCTTTTCCAACTTTCTGTGTTACCATTTTGGCACTTGTCATGAGAGGTGCTACTTAGGAGTGTGTTGACAATTTTGGTGATTTCAGTCACATCAAGCTAACTAGTGTTTCTCACAAAATTATCAAAAAGGCAGTGCATTATCTGCTTTCATAAAAGGCTTGCCAACAACACTGTATCAATATTTTGGGGAAAATGCAATTTAGAAGACACAATTCCAAAACAGTAGTGTCATGCGTGTCACAATTTGCTTCTCTTAAGCAAA
Organism: Cassiopea xamachana; assembly: GCA_900291935.2. Lineage (NCBI taxonomy): Eukaryota > Metazoa > Cnidaria > Scyphozoa > Rhizostomeae > Cassiopeidae > Cassiopea > Cassiopea xamachana. The sequence continues at coordinate 11,738,122 of OLMO02000275.1, forward strand.
ATTCCTAGTTCTTTGGCCCAAAAAAAATTGACAGTTAAGTACAGAGACATAGTACCCACTATTTTATGTGACTTTTGATGCATAAGAACCAATAAAAACTGGCTCTAACTCATGTTTTGAAATTTGAGAACTGACCTCCAGTTGAAGTTGATGGTGGAAATTGCAGCTTCATAATAAACTGAAAATTAGGGTGATGATAAATAAATTCAATGTTTTCATCTCAATTTTCCCTTGTGGTGACAATGCTGATTATTTGACACTACCATATCGACACAATCCAATTAATTCCAACACATTAAGCAAACAAACATTTCATCCCATCTTCAGTGCTGTTAGTGTTGAGACTATGTGATCCATCTTCAGTGCTGTTATCATATATCATATAATCATGTTTTATAGGTAAACAGGATCACATAAAATCGAGAAAGCAAGAAAACAAGACTGGGGGAGGTGCATACCAATGCTCAAGAGAGTGCATAAAGAAATAATATGAAGAGAAAAGGTAAACAAACTAGATGAACAAAAAGAGCAACAACCTAGATGACCTCCAGTTTCATTTTACATGAAAAGGGCCCACTATCTCCTTCCAAGCTAAAATTTGTATGATAAATATGATGTTAACAATTTTACTTGGGAAAGCCTCCAGACCTGTAATTTTCACTCACTCTACTTGTATTGTAATCCCATGTTTTGCCAGCTAAGGCTGATAAAAAATATTGCTGGGTGGGAGGTGGTGTGAGCTCTACACTCATTTTTGATAGCTGTGCCATTCTTGACAAAATCAAGCATTCTGACATCCTTCTGGATGAAATCAATTGACTTCCAACTATGAAAAGAGCATGATTTCCAACAAATGCATTATAATCCAGCTCTTTGCTAGTCAAAGTGTGCTTAAAACATCCCTAGAAGTTGGATACATTACAGGAAAAACATATTATATACCTTTCAGTGAATTTCCATTGTAGCTAAGAACAATGTTAAGAATGCAAACTAGATAATAAGGAGTTTGATTCAAGGTCTCACAATGCATGAGAGAATAAATGACATTTTGTATCTAGCTTACCAGTTGCTCCTTCAAAGCAGTAACATTTTTCTGCAACTCAGATATTTGCTGATGTAAAACAAGTGTATGGCCAAAAAGTTCATGTACTAAGTTGCTTGTGTTGCCTAACGTTAGATTCTTTATAAAATGCTGATATGGAAAATGGCTCCTTGCAGCTGCAAAGAAAGATGGATATCTTTCAATATGCTGTAACATTCAAACAATGCAAAAAAATAATTTTTTATGCTATTGAGTTATACATAGAACAAGCATATGTGAATTCTTATTGAGTTGCCACTGGGACTACATGTTCAGAGATCATTCAACAAGTAGGGGTAGGGCTCTATAGGATATGCACTAGTTATATGAAAAACTGCTATGAAAAATAGTTGAGGTAGAACGTCAGGCTACTTGAGTTACAAAATACCAAGCAAATGAGAAGTTTCTTTAATGGCACAATGTCTCCATATTACGTTAGTGACCAAAAAACCCAAAAACGCCAAAGGCATGTATGATATCGGATAGAATGATAACGGAAGTGTAGTCATATATCGTGAAAAATCAACATAAAGAGACGGAAACACCTTGCCATACTCTTAACAGGGAAAGCGAGATATAGAACAGATGCCCCTCTGAAACATGGAACGCTAGCACTAAAGACCTATGGTTTTCACTTAAAAACAAAGTTGACCTGTAATTTCAAATACAATAATATGTTACCTTTCGATACTGGCCCTTGCGTGCTAGTTGAGTGCGATCCACTTGTGCATGTAAATGCAACATACAAACTAACACCACTTGTTACTGCAGCCAATAAGCTGAAAAAAATAGCTATGACGAACAGAATATTATATCTGCATCTTTTCCCTTTACTTTGATCATCTTCATCCTGTGAAGGAGTTCGAGTCATAACACCGTTAACTCTAGTTACGTCGTAAAGTGGAGACTTCTTCTTACGGTGGGGTTGTCTTTGAGACATTATACGTTCTTCGTGTTTTCTTCGACTTTCTTCAAACTCAAGTGGCATTTCATAAGGGTTTTCCTGAAACGGATGATCTTCGGTGGGAGATTCTGATGTTGGTGAATCGCACATCAATGGTGTGCCAGATTTGATGGAATCGGAACTGAAAAATGAAGATTCCTCCAAAATCGGCAAATTTGAATATTGTTGCTTCGTCGCACTATCCATGGTGAAAACGTGATTCAATATTTACAAGCGTAGTATGCTACAACGTAGTCCAATGAGTTTGCTTGCCTTTGAGTAAGCCTAATCGCCCGTAGGCCTGCTTTCCACAAACTCTTGAAGAAAACTATCCACAAAAGAATAGAATGTACTAGTCCCTTAAAACAGAAATACTCCCTCCTCAACCAGCTGTCGATTATCAATGAATTCATTTACTACGCCACACAAAATGAATCACAACTATGTGCTATCGAGGCCAACAGGATGCAAAATGTATTTGACATGCGCGAGTAAAAAAGACTGGAACGATAAAGCCTTTTGTTTCAACGCATGACCGGATGGCTTGTATGTGGGAACCATAGAGATAATAATAAAGACTAGAGGGCTAACTCCCTGTGGTTTATTGACAGCAATTGAAGCCGCGCATGCGAACTGCCGCCATATTGTTCGTACGGCAAAAGCGAACAGCAAGGTATAGAAAGCACACAGAAAATTAGTGAAAATGACAAGAAAATGCGATAGGAAACAAGATATAAACCTAGAAAATGAGGAAACCAACGTATTAGATCAATACTAGCTGTTATATAATGCCCGCTGCGCGTGCATATCTGCAAATTAGCCTTGGAAAGACAAGAAGTACCCCCACTTCCATGCATAAATTAATGACAACACATGTTGCTGTGAAGGACCATGTGACCCCCTGAGGGGTGTGGTTGAATTTCAGAGCAATATTGTTGATAAAATGTGCGAGAAATGATAGTGAAAAAATGATCGCAAACCTACGCTAGGCTACACGGTTCAATAAAAGAAAGGAGGGAATGTAGAACCGTG
>OLMO02000275.1:11760893-11776986 GCA_900291935.2 Cassiopea xamachana
CACAATACAGTCTCAGATTTAGGACAAAGCAAAATATAACAAAACAGAACAAAATATCAATAAAACAAAATATACTGTTCCCAACAAGGCCATAGGGAGACGTCCATTGGCAGAAAACTGTGTCACTTTGTTCTCATATTCTTTACATACAGAGCATGTCATCAATTGCCGTCGTTTTTTGTCTTTCATTTCAGTTTTTATTTCGAGACAACTTTCCGATAAAAGTAGCCAGCTAACGCTAAGTTTTTTACTTCTGTACCAAACAGTGTCATCTCTAGTATTGAATTTCTTAAGCTCATCATCATCCATTTCGTTTTGCTTGTCGGCCGGGAACTGCACTAATTCGTCAGCTGGTTGAGCTAAAACAGTTTCTTCGGTAGGATTCGAGTTTGCAGCTGAATTCCCAGCTTTCTGATTGCCAAACATACCAAACAGTGATTTCTGCCCTGGTGCTGAAGCGGCTGCGCTCAACGCTTTTTTCTTATTCTCAATTCTTTTGTCATTGCCACATTTCTGCTTTCTCTTCATTGCTGTTCAAGTTTACTTGGAATCGTCAAAACGTTGAAACTTTATAACTTATTTCAAACACTCGGCTTGCGCATTTGAAGTTTTGTTTATGAGTAAGGGAATGTGATAGCTAGTCACGCAGACAGCTGGAAGTAGATCATTTCCGTTATGACCTTCACACCGGAAAAGAGACAATGCCACTTTTGTAAACATTTATTTGTCACCTACACACCTGAAAACACCCCTTGTGAATAATTTCCTAATAATTTAACAGCGCTATTGTTAATGGCCCAGAAGGAAGAAAGAATACAAACAGTTCAGATTTGTTGACACAAAAACTATTTGGAGTATTTCAAAACCGAGAAATCTTTACAATTTGACAAGTTATCGAGTGGGCCCAAACAACTGGGGAATTTTCCTGATTTTGCCCGTCACTACTGGGGAAGGTATTGGGCCTGCTGGGGAAATTTCCCCAGTAGTTTGTATGTTAAAAAATGGCCTGGTATATCTACCTTCTTCAAGATACTTCTTACAATCTGCAACGACATGAAGGAAGGACTCAAGCTGTAAGTAGAAAGTACAGTCAGAAATAGGGGACATGCCCCAGTTGGTAACGTTAGTGCGATTAGTAAGGGAGTTGCTCATATATCGAATGGAAAAATTGAGTACACTATTGGGTAGGTGCCTTTGAGCTGTCGACCAGAGAGGGATGACTTTGGATAAGGACTTCTCGATCACATTGGAGAAGAAAGAGCCTTGAGAAATTAGATGGTGTTTAAGTCCATCCTCGTGATCATTCTGGATGGCTTTCAACATGTCTTTTGTGTTTCTATATGTATCATATTGGACATTAGAATGCGAGGATGTAGACTTCCACAATGCCTGTATGTCTTTTTTGGAGATGTTCTAAGTGCATTTCTTAATACAGTTTGGCATTGTATAAACTTAGTAGAGGGCAATTGAATGTTTAAGCCAAATTTGTTATACGGTAGAACAATATTGCTGAGAGTGGCGGAGACAGGAAGCTCAAGCCATTTTCGAAGATATTTGGCAACATTATTGTCTAAGTGCTCGCAGACCCAAGTTTTAGGTAGGTTCAGAACAGCAAGACAATTAATGCAGAAGATGTTGTGAGTCCCACAGTCTATAAAGAGGCCGAGAGGTGCAGGGTTTACAATTCTTGGAAAGACAAAGTTATGCATGGTCAATATTTGAGAGAATTAGATGGAAAAGATGGCATACAATCTTGGAAATGGTTGAAGGGCAATAATTTGAAAGGTTGCACAGAAGCTCTGATTTTTAGTGTGCAAGAACAAGCGGTAAGGACAAACAATATTAAGCTTTCTATAGACAAGACCAATGATTCCTCCATGTGTAGGATGTGCGGAGATAGAACTAAAACAGTCTCACATATCATCAGTTAACGTAGCAAGTTGGCTCAGAAAAAGTATAAAAGACGTCACGACAACTTTGGAAAATACATACATTGGAAACTTTGTAAGAAATATAATATTGATTCAAAAGCAAGATGGCATGAACACTCACCAAAAGGCATAGTTGAAAGTAATGATATAAGGATATTGTCGGATTGTGTTATACAATGTTATAAGGAAATAGACGCTCGAAGGCCAGATATTGTTATTGTTGATAAGCTGCAAAAAGAGGTTAAGATAATTGATGCTGCAATACCTGGAGATATTAGAGTCCTTGAAAAAGAAATTGAAAAAAAGAGAACTTTGCACCTCTAAAGGGTGAAGTCGCTAGGCTTTGGGACATGCGAAAGGTGTCGGTCATTCCAGTTGTTGTTGGTGCATTAGGAGCAGTATCTACCAGATTTTAGAAGTTTGAAAAGGACATTGGAATTACTTTGAAGATTGAATATGCACAAAAGTCAGCCAGGATTTTAAGATTGGTACTTTTGTTAAGTAATTGTAGTAAAGGAGAAAGTAATTTGATTCCTTTGATGACAGGCAGTTATCTGCCATCACATTTCAAATTCGAAAGCATTTAATATCTTGCTTTGAGATGCATATTTAGCAGACATATAATAGTAATTGAATTATTTACAATAGGCGTAGATAAATAAATACGTAGCTAGTATGTCAGCTAATTAAAGCCTGCAAACCCATATGTAAAATAATTAAATAAAATAATAATATGTTTACATAGAAGACAAGAAATAAAGCTAGTATACAAATGTAAAATGAATGAATATCAAGAGATTCAATTAAGGAAACCGACATGACTAACGAATTTTCAGCATAACCTGCAGTTGCAGCTACCATTCCATCCTCTAATTTGCCTTTTAAATGATGCAAGAATTTTAATGCTTTTAAAGTCATCGGGTAGGTTATTCCACAGCTTACATCCTAAATAGGACAATCTTTCAATTCCGTAACTAGAAGTTCGCTCTTTGGGGATACGCATTGGCAAATTGTTCCTAAGATTGTGGGTTATGCCCTTTCGTACAAATATTTCCTTCATAAAACTCAGGTTGATATTTTGTACAGTTTTGTAGACCTCAATCATTAGCAACTGTAGGTTTCTTTTGAGTATTGATACAGAGAGTTTTTACATTTTACTGCCACTAGAGGGGTTCTGCTTGGTGCTTGATATACCAGCCAAGGTTATTCTCCTCAGTCACGATGCAACTTTTGCAACTAAGCAGACCTCTCCCTCCTTTACTTCTCGGTACATACAATCTATCTAAATTACTCTTCGGATGAAATTCTTTGTTTATGGTCATGATCTTTCTTGTTTTTCTATCCATCTCATCAAGCACATTCTTACGCCAATTCAGAATCCCTGCCTATCTCAAAAGCGAAATTGCCCAAGTATTGAGAGCTCTAGTTTTGTTTCGACCATTTAATTTGCTTCTCATTACAAGCCTTGCTCTCCTGAAATATTCCCGTTGGAAATTCCTATTCATATCATTCTCTTTTGCATAATCGAATTCCAATATTCCTAAGTATTTATAACCTTATTTTTCTATATCCTTTATGGTAGCACCCGATGCTAGCTCTATTCCTTCTGTTGATGTCGCCTTTCCTCTTTTCATAACCAGGATTCCACACTTTTTAATCCCAAGTTCCATTTGAACATCATTACTAAATACCTGAACTGTCGAAAGTAGGCCATTGATATCTCTCTCTTATATTTCGCAAACAGCTTCAGATCATCCATAAAAAGAAAATGATTTAACTTGTCACCACTTTTAAGGGCATACCCACACTTGACTTTCCTCAGAATTTGAGTAAGGAGTATCAAACATACAACAAACAACAATGGAGATAAACTATCTCCTTGGAAGATACCTCTCTTTATTTTAACGTTTGCCAAAAATTCTCCGTTTGATGATAAATTGGCGTTCCAACTCTTCATTGATCTCTCTATGAATTTTATGCATTTTCAGCAACATTGGTAAATTTCAAACTCTCAATAATCCAAGAATGGGAATATCGTAAGCTTTCTTATAGTCAACCCAAGCCATGGCTAGGTTGGTATGTCTTTTCCTACAATCATTCATTACTGTTTTATCAATTAGCAGCTGATCTTTTGTACTCCTACTTTCCTTCCTACACCCTTTCTGCTCTGTAGGAAGCCTATCTATTGATTCAAGGTAGCTATACATAGCGGTTGAAATGATTCCTGTCATTAGTTTCCATATGAGGGGAAGACAAGAAATTGACCTGTAGTTGTTAACAGCTGAACCTTTATTTGGATCTTTCTGGCACAGCACAGTATTGCCTGTTGTCATCCATTTAGGAATCTCAAATCCATTTATAATATCATTCATCTGCTTTGCTATTCTGCTGTGAAGCGTTGTTAAGTGCTTTAGCCAATATCCCTGCACCCCATCAGGCCCTGGACATTTCCAGTTAGGAATCTCCTTTGCTTGCTTTGATACCATCTCAGTTGAGATCGTTAAATCTGTTTGCTTCTCATGACAAGCCCCCTCTTGTTTTAACTCCTTAAACCAATCGGCATTTGCATTGTGCTTTACTTCCTTGCCCCATACATTGCTCCAAAATTCTTCGCTTTCTTTTGCGTCAGGTTTCTCATGAATTGCTGTTATACTATTTAGTTGTTGGTAAACTTTTTTCTGGTCTTGTTGGAACAAATTATTGATTCTGAATTGGTCAATTCTTTGTTGGTACCGTTAAATGTCCTTACTCTTTGCTTGCAAGCGCTGTTTCAATTCCTCTAATACTACGTCTAGTCCTTTTTTCCTAATGAAATATTTTCTTTCTAGATCTTTATATTATACGTCTTTCTTCAGATCACCTGTTTTCTTACGTTCAAGTATATTTATGTTCCTACGTGTCTCTGTCATCGAAGACCAAGTTTGTCTTTTCCACCAAGGTTCCTTGCTGTTACCATTTCTCATTTGAACAGGGAGAGCGGCCTCAGTACTGATCCTTGAGGGACACCCTGATCGACATATTTCCATTCACTAAAAGACCCCTTTCCTTTACTCTCTGTTTTCTTTTGTATAAGTAGCTATGAACGAACGTTACCAAGAGTTCATGATTCAAGCAGTCAAAAGCCTTTGAAAGGTCCATGAAAATGGCATCAACACAATTCCCTTCATCCAAACTTTCTTGTATTTCTCTATAAATCGCAGTAGAGCATGTTGTGTGCTGTACTTTCCTCTAAAACCGCAGAGCATAGGGTTAAGAAATCCGAGAGAAAGCGGTTTTTTTATCTGATTCGCAACCAGTCTTTCATAGATTTTTGAAACTGGTGTAAGATTGTGATTGGCCTGTAGTTTTGCTTGCGGTTAACACCCTCGTTTTTGTGAATTGCTGAAACATCTCCTGTTTTCAAATTTGTGGGAAATGGGCACTCATCCAGACTATTGTTGAATTTTTTTCAGCACATCAGCGAAAATTAAAGGTTTTTATTTAGTACTCTAGCTGGGATGCTGTAAATGGGGGATGCCTTTCTTTAAACTTAATTTTTCAATTTGTTCCAAAGCTTCCAATGTAGTGATGTTTCTAAAGGAAAACATTTTGGAAGGAGTCAATGCTTCCTTTATCACCTTAACACTAGGGTGTTTACTGTCCTTTATTATTGTTATATCAATAGGATCATCTATTCAATGAGTTGTAGAGATGGGTCTTATTTACTCTTAGTTCAAGTTCCTTTGTTATATTGGTAAAAGAGTGGTTAAAAACTTCCACAATCGCGAGATCTTCGCTGAAAAATTCATCATTTTCGATGAGATTAATTGATTGACAAACCTGTACTGTATCTGCGAAAACTGGTTTGACAGTTTTCCAAAATTTCCAGCAATCAGTGAAATCTTTTAAGTCTAGGTTTCTGTAGTAGTCACGTTAGTCTTCCTAAGAATATTTACGTATCGGCTTCTTTGTTTTGTATGCATTGAAATTTTCTACCATCTTGTTCTTGTTGTATTTTTCTTAACTTGGAGCGATGCATTATTGCTTTACGTAGTTTTGTTCATGAAAGCCCGTTATTGGCTCTCACGTACTTTTTCTTAATAGGTATGTTTCTCCATAATGCTATTGATAAGTTCCTCAAAACTGCTATAATCTAACCTCTGTGGTATACGTGGTAAAACATTAGCTAACATATTGTGAATGAAAATATCAGGTTTGTAGGATTTGTAGCCTCGATATATCTTGATTCTTGGGCCTCTCTTTACAAACCCACCCGTAAGGATCATGGCATGAAAATCAGATAACCCTGTCTCAGCTGTTGTTGTGCTTTTTAGACTTCCTTTTCCATTAGTTAATATAAGATCAATACAGGTTGGGTTACTCGACTTAAAACAGGTTGGATCCCTCACCATATTGGTAGTTATAGCTGTCCATGAAGTCTTGAATCACGCCATCACTAGGTTCGCCTGCCATCGGCAATTTGATGTCATCTACCATCAGATGCAAATCCCATTTATTCAGTAATACTAAATATACCTTCACAGAGAAATACCAACATAGTTTGAAAGCGTAAGTTTCCATTGTTTTCGAGGTTTATAGATTAACGCTAAATAGGACTTAAAAGTCTATGTACGTGACTCTAAAACTTGCAAGCTTCATAAGTTTCTCGTGAACCCCAGCTTGGGAACCACTGGTCTAGAAGTATTATCTTCATTCTGTCTATCTTCCTACTTCTTGAATATCTGCAGTAAACATATTCGAAATTCAAAATTTTATATCTTTCTAGAAAAGTGGAGGGCCAAGGAAGGGGCCAAGAAAATTTCTGGGGGGCTGCAGACCCTGTAGAACTGCCATGGTAATCATGGTAAAGCACAGTCAATTTGTACATTGAAAATTGCAAGCGTAATTCCATATTTCTATGTCCATTTTTTAATTTTGAACGCTTTTTTGAGTAGAACAGAGCTGTCCAAAGCCGCTGAAGGGGGCAGGCGGTAAATTGCCCCGGGGCCTCATAACACCAAATGTTTCAAGATGTGGGGGCCCTAAAAAGTACACCAGCAAAAATCTTCCATAGTGAATTTCTAGACCTTAAAAATTTTCTGCTTGCTTCACACGTAGGTGGCCTCATCTTTCTCTTTGGCCCCAGGACCTCTAAATTCTCTCTGCGGCCCTGCTACTGTCTTCTAAGCCACATTATCATAACCATAATCACTTCTAAGCCACATTATCATAACCATAATCACTTCTAAGCCACATTATCATAACCATAATCACTTCTAAGCCACATTATCATAACCATAATCACTTCTAAGCCACATTATCATAACCATAATCACTTCTAAGCCACATTATCACAATCATAATCACTTCTAAGCCACATTATCATAACCATAATCAATTCTAAGCCACATTATCATAACCATAATCACTTCTAAGCCACATTATCATAACCATAATCACTTCTAAGCCACATTATCACAATCATAATCACTTCTAAGCCACATTTTCATAACCATAATCACTTCTAAGCCACATTATCACAATCATAATCACTTCTAAGCCACATTATCATAATCATAATCACTTCTAAGCCACATTATCATAACCATAATCACTTCTAAGCCACATTATCATAACTATAATCACTTCTAAGCCACATTATCATAACCATAATCACTTCTAAGCCACATTATCATAACCATAACCATTCCTAATGGGCTATCTTTACAACAAAGGATCTTTTCTTTTCGAAAGAATAACTACTCATGCCTAATAAACATGGGGATAAAACTGTTCTGCGATTGTTTGCTAGGTATTTTGGTAGAATTCATTTCACTCATATAGCTACAAAAACGTATAGCTACAGTCACGACATAAGTCAACTGTTGTCAGTATTTCGATGTGATTAGCAGACGTAAACAAGAGGAAAAACTTAAAAATGTATGCTCTTGATTAAGCAAATTCAGCAATAGCAAAATAATTCAATTCACTACAATAATGTAAGCCTGAAATGCTTGAAACTAAAACTATTTAAGAGAGGTTGATAAAAGGTTAAGGTGTAAAGCCAAGTTGTAGATTTCCTTCTAGCCAAAGTAAGAAAAAATATTGAGAACATCGTAAATAGGTAACTCTTGTAAATTCTTTTCAACCCTTTGGTATTTTAGGGCTTGGTAAAGTAAATACTCTACAGTAGAAAGCCGTATAAAAGAACTTGTGTTCATAAGAACCTTGAGGCTGATATCTCATCTTTTGAGACCTCAAATAAAAACCCCAAAAAGGCTGAAACATGGAATGCTTCTTAAAAAATGGGTATTATGTTATTTAATCTAAAACAACAAAAGTAGAATTGTTCATATGCTGCTCGTGTACTGATGAATTTTATACAAAAATAATGTTACACACTTACTACTTGAATACTACAAGGATCCTTGAGATGTGTTTCTGAATGTTGCAATCGCGCAACAGATTACAAGATTACAAAACAAGAATTCTGACTTAAAGGTATTCTCAAGAAGTGTCAGAAGTTCTAATGCTGAAACTGGAGCTAATGTGTAAGGCATGTACTGTATACAACAATGGCTCTCAATTATTTGTTGCAATGCCCTACTAAGGAAAGAGAAAGTAATTTGCACTCCGCCCCCTTACTTTCTTTGGTGACAATAAGTAAGAGCACTATCATAAAAACTATAACTGTTACCTGGAGTCATAGCCTGTACCCCACGTTCACATGACGCCCCAAAGAGGTCGCATCCCACTATCTACTAAAGGTTGGTATATAAGACCCTTGTTAAGAACATCACCGGCTGGAATTGAGCATACCAGCCCAATACTTAAGAATCTATCAATGCTGCCAAAGAAAAACCTGGGTTCTTTTATGCGGGTTTCTACTTTATACACCAATCGCTATTTGCATTAATTTGGGACACAAAAGTTTTGTCAACTATATTTCCTTATTTCTAACTCAGTAGATATAGATCAGTTGCTTACTTTGGCATCTTTCAATGCTTCATTCTCCTATGCAACTGTTAAATGGAAAGGAAAGCGACGTTGCTAGCAGTTTTGAACAATCGAAGAATGCATATTATTACGGAAGCCCAGCGACAACATTCCTTTAGTGTATGCTGCATATTGTGATACTTGAGAAGCATTACATGATGTATAGAACAAACTTGAGCCCACCACAATAGCTTCACGAAAACGGATGGGTCCCTAGGGTTGAAGATGTAGTACAATATTATTTGAACACTTTACTCAGCCTAGTATGAAAAACGTACAACAAGGCGCGAGTACTAGCAATGCTAATAATAAAGGAAACTTGGAAAAGGGGTCGTATTTGATACGCGAGTAGCGATTCAGTCAAGCAAACAGGACTAGGGAGAAAGCAAGAGAAGGGACAATGTGCTAAGAGGACAAGTAGCTAAAACAAAAAAATCATAAGCCCTAATTGCATATATTCTAATAAGAGTAAAAGTTCCAATATAAACCACGTAGCTGAATCAGATTATATCAAAAATAGTATCAATAAATCGAAAAATACTTGCAGCCTTTATCATTTTAAATATAACATGAAAACTAACAAAGTATAGTAAGCCAATTATAAATAAAAATGGTTGTAATCATAGAGTGCAGTGTGCACGGTGCTGTTGATGAAAAGCAGCGTACGTTGAGCGACTTCTTACTCCTTTGGTTCAATTGTAACTAGAAGGTCGTTCCCTTCTACATGCATTCCAGGTGATGCTGTGATCGATGTTACTATTCCTGTGATTGGTGACGTAACATTTGTCTCCATCTTCATTGCACTCAGCACTACAAGTGGGGCACCTTTATTTACTAACTCGTTTTCTTTCACTCGAACTGCAACAACTTTTCCCGGCATCGGAGCACCAATGGAACCTCTTACACCTTTCACTGCTTTAGGGTTCAACACAACCTTCTGCAATTTATAATACAAAATAAATTCCATACTTTAACGTAAAGTAGAAGGCAAAGGAGAACGGTGAATGGATAGCCCAATTAGTGAACAGCTGTTAAAATACGTTTATTATCACAAGTAATACGAGCTGTGCTTCAGGATTACTCAAGAGGCTGGATTCAAGGAAAGAAATAATACGATAACACAATTTCCTTGACTTTGAAATAGCAAACATTTTCCCTGACTTTTTTCGTTAGAACGTGTATTTACATGACTTTCTGGAAAACAAATCTTCGCCAGACCTGAAGGATCAAGATACGGCCGGCCTTGACCGCTGTTCGTTTTAGTACGAGGTTAGCAATACATTTGACTAGGGACTACAAATGAAAAAAATAATCAACAGTTGTCTTCGATTGATTAAAATTACAAAGTAAAAGACAAAACTTATAAAAGGGCAAACTTTAAATGTAACCTAAAGACTATAAATACTTCTGTGATGTTTAAAAATGAAATCTTTCCCCTGACTTTCCCTCACCTAACTCGAAAGGACCCTTTCCCCCTTGACTTGCCCTGACCGTATAAACCTTGGATAATTGTCAACTAGGACAATCTGTGCTACACATATTCTATGTATGACAGTACGGCCTGATTTACCTGCGCTGCAACTGTTCAATTCCTAACGCCAGCTCACTATGTAAACGCTTTGGAATTATAGAAATAAGATTTACTTTGTTCTAAGTAATGCAGCAAATACCTCCTAATAAAGAGCCTTGTTGTTGTACCATGCAGGTGAAGTCACATAGGATACCATAAAAAGGCCAAAAACAGTATACGAACGTGAGGTAATGAGCAAATAATCGCGTTGAGCAATGCAAGTGCATTTAGTAGTACAATGTGGAATTCGCCTTAATCTTTACCTCTCTACGAAGAGAGGTAGAGATTATGGCAAATCTCACTGCCTGTCACAAGATCCATACAGCCCATGCTTAAGGATGTTTAATTATATATATTCCATGACAATATCAAAAACAGACAATGCTTTGGTGCAAAACGTTGCTAAAGGTTACACTCTAGCCAATTGGTCGAGATCTTAAGATTCACCTCAATGATCACCACACAAGAGTGGGTTGCGCTATGTAGCTGCATAGTACTTTGCAAAGATAACTGCATAGCTGCATATATAACTGCATAGCAAGCACAGAAAACAAAAAAGAAATGATATTAACGCACCTTCGTTTCCTTTTTGTCCTCTATCCAAAAAGGCCTTAGCTGACCATTTACTTCACAGAATAATTCCCTTTTCCCTTGTTTATTTGCCTCACCAATAGCCAGGATTTTAAGATTCAAGGTTTTGCCGGGCTCTATTTGAACTTCGAACTCTTCGCCAATTTCTGGACCAACAAAGAACAGGCGTGTGGGCAGTCCATGAACTGGTCCAAATTCCTCTTTGAAAACCATGTAATCTCTAAAGACATCAGGATATAATGCAGCACTCAATACATCCTTCTTCTGAATCATTGTGGCACCTAGAAAGCAAATTTGAGAAAATGAATTAACACTACACGTGACAGTACATCAAACTATTTTGCATACAAAGTTTCTAGGCAAGAAAAAGTGAAGAGCTATTAAGAAAATAAATAATATCCCTTTTCCTTACCAAAATCTTGCTTAAGGTCTGATTCAAGCTTTTCAAAATCGAGTGGCGGAAGAGATTCTCCAGGTCTCCCATCAATTGTTGGCTTCCCTTTCAGGAGCTGACAAAATGTTGATATAATTCAAAGGTAATGAAACACAGGAAGCTTAAAACAATAGAGAAATAAATGCAACATCCAACAATACCAATTGTAAAAAGACTGAAATAATCAGAGGTTTGAAAATGACACAAGAAAATGTACCCTAGATCTCAATGGCTCAGGGAATCCTCCGTAAGGTTGGCCCAAGTGTCCTTGCAAAAATTCTACGACAGAAGAGGGGACATTCAGTTCATCTGCTTTCTGTAGAACATCATGCTCCTCCAATTTATTCTGAACCATAAACTGTGCCAGATCTCCAACCACTTTTGATGTAGGTGTCACCTAAGAAGATAAATACAATTGAAATCGAGCAAAATTTCACTACCTTTTTTATTTACCATCAATAACACTATGTACTAGATTTAGTGCAATAAAAGGTGGTAAGGGACGGGGGATGATTAACATAATACGAGGTATTGGCCTACGAAAAGCATATCATCAATCACAAACTAACGAAAGGAAATTACAAAAAAAACGCAAAAATCAAACAAAATTGCGTAAATTACAACAAAGTCATGAAAATCATGGAAAATTCGAATAATCATATATATATATATATATATATATATATATATATATATATATATATATATATATATATATATATATATATATATATATATATATATATATATATATATATATATATATATATATATATATTGCACTTAATGACGAGTGATACACTTTTCCGTGAGCGATACACAGACTCAGTTCGTCAATGTAGCTAAATTTGTCGAATAAGAAGAATAATATACTGTCAATATTCTGTAAATAATGCAATGTACTGTTATGTCTGTAAATGGGCAATGGCTGACATACCTTAACGAGGTCCCCTAACAATTTATTTGCAATGGAATATTTTCTTTTGACCTCTGGGAATTGATCACTTAGTCCTAAGCTGAACGCTTGAAACTGCAAATTGGTATATTGACCACCTGGGATTTCATTGGTGTAAACATCAGCATTACCAGTCTTCATGGAAGTTGTGCATTCAAACGGAGCGTAGAGCAGACGAGTTTGCTCCCAATATGAGCTGTATTCATATACTCTTTCTAGTGGAATTCCTACAATGAAAGCAATATTATTGGCTAGCAACAAGAATTTTCCTACACCAAACGGCAAATATAGCAAATAAACGACACAGGGAACGGATACGCATTTCATACACTTAGGCCCGAAGATCTTGGTGTGGAGTTAGCTATCCTGTCAGCATGCCGGCATGGATTTAGATCAAATTACACTCTTTGGAATGCTGGCGTAGTGAAATGCAAATCTTGGTGCACACCCTTGATCTTAATTGTTTCTTTAAACTTTCAAGTTGAACGCAATTCACCTGCTTCTAGAAACTTCAGAAAATAATTACTCGGACAATGAATGTTGACGTACACCAAAGGACGCCAGAACGATAGTAGGGTGATGGGGGAGCAAAAGGAACAAAACGGCACCAACTGGCATAGGCAGCTCTTTGGGACCCAAGGCACCTCTTTGGGACATTTTCGTTTCATCTTTTAGCAGGGGCTACATTTCAATCATATACTGCTTATTTATATAGCTTATTTGACCTCCGTTGTATCCTATCAATGCCTAAAAAGGATTCCATTGCATTTCAAAAAGGGATGCCCCCTACTCTCCCAAATGAAAGGCAGGAGGGGTGTTTGTTCCCTTCTGCTCCCTCTCTACGACGTCCCTGCGTAAAACTAAAGAGTCACTGACGTACCACTGGCATGAGTTCTAAATAGGATGCACCTTGGCATAAACGCAAATCTTCACACTTCTAATGCAACACATCTGATCAGCAACATGTATAGCAAAATTTGGAAGAAAGAATTTCGTTTTTGAACTTGGTAAATAAGCAAGACCTTTAAACGCATAGAAATAAATTAGTAATCTTCTTAACAGTTGGGATGCAGGAAACATTTCTGGATTTGTGAAACTGAAATATTCTAAGTGAATCACACTCAATCTAAACGCTATTTTGCTCCCACTGCTGGCTCATGATACGACTTTGCCACGCTACGTAGGATGATGGTCGTGAATATATTCTTCTATCACTCTCGATTGTTAAAGCGAAGCTGAAATACTCGCCGAAAGTCCTGGGACACTTTGCATATTATTCATCTGAACGGAACATTTGTCCCCTTCTTCTCCCTAAACAATGTTGGTTTTTGGGAGAAGTACATGCGGCAAAGGAAACATTTTCATGCACAACAACGCGAAGTGTCTCAGGAACAGACCAACATCGTTATAGGGGGAAAGGGGTGTGTTTCAAGGTGTGATGGTTGAAATGCTGAGAAAGCTATGGTTTTTCATAATTTTTTTCAAAGTGTCCCAGGAACTTTTGGCAAGTATTGTTGCTACACATATTATCATATCTTCTCCTTTATGCTCTTGCTATCATCTGGTATGACGGATTTCACATTGCAACTATAGCCTACGTATCTGGGTTTTCCATATTTCATCACTACTCCTCACCATATAGGATAGTATCTTTTGGATGCTGGTGGCCTGTGATCCCAGAGTGTACTACCACTAAGCCCCCCAGTCGTACTTTCTCATTGCTATGTTCTTTCTCTATTTGGCAGGTTTCCACGGAGTATTACATGAAATACGACCCTGCACTTCTTATTCTACACTTTATACTACTTCTACAAATACATTACAATACCAGAAGAGCATTCATGTCAAGAAATGTTCCGTGATTGGTGTGACCAAGTTTTCAAACAAACGCGTGTTCGAATATTGAATTGTACGAAATGTCACATTGTCCAAAAAATTCTCACGCAATAGCTATTGCTTAAATGGCGTAATCCCCATGTAAAAATACAAACAACGGACTGACAGAAATAACATAGTTTTTGAATCTAACAAAAACGTTAGGCCTCATTCGTAGGTATGCAAAATTGAAGCACTTCTCCATAACTAATAACAATATCGTTGAACACAACGGTACGACAACAGAAGGGCGGGCAAACAGATATCCATAGCAGTAAGCCCATGCTCCATGTATATTCCCCAGCCGATGTATTGATTAAGTGAAAAAAGGAGAGATTCCTCTCACCAGTGGCGTGCCAAATGGCTTTTGAGTGAAAGTGTAGCAAAAGAAATATACAAACAATAGCTTCGGCAAAAATGCGGTGATGTGACACCCCGCACCGCCTAATTTGGCACGCTTTCTTCGTCACGCTTACATTGGCACGCCTCTGCTTCTCACCAGTAAGAAGATTACAGTAATGCACATTATCATTCATTTTGAAGTGAGTAAGACAAGATTCTTGAATTGCTTGGACAATACGTTTCTAGCGATGCATTGGCACCATGGCCAATGCTCTACCTCCTGTATATTTTTGCGCCTTTTCTTCTACTTGTACTGACAACAGCTGTATAGGGATAATGTAATCTTCTTTATCATTATCTTTCTTTCTTCCTTCTTTCTTTTCTGCTAACTTTTCGTAGGTACTCTCCCACTGCTTTATTTTCGAAATTTCCTTGCGGTAATGAAACATAGGCCTATTGCTGTTAACATCTGCTTGCCCGCCCCACCTATTTCACGACGTATCATGGGTATGGCAACGTTGTTCAGTTTCTGATGAAAATTTTGGGGCATACAAAAATAAGAGAAAAAAATAAGTAAAACAAATCAAAAATAACAACAAAACAGAGGTGCAAACGGTGGCAGCCATGGGCCACCACAGTTGTCCTATTACTGTACAAGAACTTTTCACTACAAATGACATTCACTTAATGTCAGTGCAAAAGAAGAATTACAAACCTGTATCCAAGTCTGTGTTCTGAAGTGATGCAACAAGAGCTCCCATACTTGGTTGTGAAGTCATACCAGACATTGAATCAACAGCAACATCAACAACATCAGCACCAGCCTCTGCAGCAGCAAGCATTGACGCAACTCCAGCACCAGCTGTATCATGCGTATGCACATGTATCGGCATCTTTGGGTACTGTGCGCGCAAGGAACCAATGAGTATTTGAGCTGCTTGTGGTTTGAGAAGCCCTGCCATATCCTGAAATCAATGATACACAATGAACTGATTTATATTCACACTCTTAAAAGCTACAAGCTGCTTGATATGGGACATTGACATCTGTATTTGGTATCAACTGAACGCAACATCAATAACAAGGCACAAAAAGCGAAGATATGACAAATGTTGACGAGATTCCTCAGAAGTGAACTTCTGCATAGTACTGTTAAAAATAGTAAATCCGGAGTGTCACGCTTCATTTGGTCCAGGAGCCAAATAAGGAATAATTTGGAATTGAGATGGCCGCGTAAGTTGACGGGAATACCAGGTGGTGCTATGGTTAGGTGATAAGACTTTCAATATATATATATATATAATATATATTATATATATATATGTATATATATATAAACATATATATAAATAAATATATATATATATGTATGTATATATATATATATATATATATATATATATATATATATATATATATAT
>OLMO02000275.1:11776992-11797317 GCA_900291935.2 Cassiopea xamachana
ATATATAAATATATATATATATATATTTATATATATAAACATATATATATATATAAATATATATATATAAATATATATATATATATATATATATATATATATATTTATATATATATATTTCATCAGATGTTCCTTATCTGACACTTTAGACCATGGTCAACAACTGGGGGATCAATCTTTTGAAAACCAGTTAATGCAGACGAGAAACATGTAGCTAGGTTTCAGTTTGATCGAAATTCTATCAAGGGACGCACTGACGGTCTTGGCAGGCAGGATCCAGCCATAGAGTTAATACAACTAGAGCGCTGACTGACTAATCCCATTGTATACAAACAGTGGCCTGGCATGCCAATCCATAACGGCGCCCTAGTAAGGCAGAAAGTTAGTGTATACTAGACGCAAAAAGGAAATAAATCATGTTTCCGCTGCTTATTTCACGGATATTATAATACATTATGGCTTTGGAGAGAGACTTGAAGTTTTTCATACTTTTTTTGGAGAAACTTTTGCATTTATTAACGGCGGACTTGACCATGGTGCCTCAAATATCGAACATTGTTGCTGCGTTGCTGTGGATAACTTATTAAGTTTCCTCAAATGCTGAAGGTATTTACGTTCTATACTTGAAACAAACTGTAATGAAGGTTAAAGAGTATGGCTAAGATTCATTTAGTAGCAAATGATTTTCAAATTACAGAGCTTTTCAAAGTAGTTGTTAACTATGAAGCATTTTGGGGAGAATGGATATTCTCTATAATGCAATTTGCATTGTTTTAATACCTCTCTGCTCTAATTCAGGGACAATACTCTAAAAACCCATTTAAGCTGCCAAGGATTGGGAGTAGAATTATAACTATTATCTCTTTCAATCTTGCTGTAAGCCATTTCCAGAGGCCTTCAAGAAATGTGTATGTAAAAGCATACTCAAAAGCAGACTTACTTCTGGACAATAACCTTTCTGTGACAGCAAAAATGGGCTGTTCTGATGCACCAAAGCCAATAGTAAATGCTTCTCTGAGACCATCAATAATTTTCTTTCCAACAGTATATATATATATATATATATATATATATATATATATTCTATACGATTATTAACATGATTATATATATATATATATATATATATATATATATATATATATATATATATATATATATATATATATATATATATATAATGTATAGTTATTAACAAATCTTTTGTTTGAAAGATTCTATGGTGTCAAAAGTGCTTTCATGGCTTTCGAAAATTTGCTATTTTAATGGAATACATTGGATAAATTGTTGAATATCATGATAAGTTCAGTTATTGGCTTACTTTCCCTAAACTTTTACTTCAGCACCCAAGACAATTGATTACTGTGGCTAATGAGAAACAAAAAGTTTGGGCAGCCACTTTCACTTTGATGTCTTGAGCTTGTATCCTAAAGTTAGGATATCCATTCTCTGAATCTCATAAAGTTTTGTAGTACATTACCACAGAGATGTGCCTAGATACTTTCCATACATATTGGGAGCATCATACCCTCCCAATTGCATATCACTGGATAGCCATTAATTTCAACTGCTTCATTTATGTGATTTTAACAATAGCCTTATCCACAAAAGCATTCCTTGCTAACTTGATCCAGGCAGATATGAAGAATTTGATACTCTCTAAATATAAAGAAATCATATACCATATGATAGCCCTCCTTCAATACGTTCTGAATATGCAAGAAAATTTCAGGTTTTCTTTAGGGGAGGGATGTTACAACAGAAAAACACCTTGCCAAAATCCTTGCATTGGCCTTGTATGTACATGCCTTTGTCATCAAATAATCACTCAGTAATCCTCAATATAACCGAAAAATAAAGCTCTATCAACTTATTCCCCCTCTACCTTGACTTTTCAACCTTGTATATGTTAGGCACTAACTGGTGCAATGAGACAAAAATTTGGATTTCAGCTGTTCCTGGTGTTTTTGGCTATGTGTATAATTGTACGCAGCGCAAGAGGTTAATATTATGGAAATAACTATCTGTTTCCAATATAAATTCCCATTAATCATATTTCAAACGTTTGTTAAACTTTCGCAATGCGAGCGTAGCTTCCGTGTGATCTTTTGCCTAACTACGCTACCATTTTGAATTTACATTGTTGACCCCTATCACGTGACGTAACGAGCTCCCTAGTCCTATTATCTCTATGGATCCAGCCCTCGTGCCACAGCTGTGGCACCCCTGGAGTAAATTAAATTTGTGAAGGTATTCTAGTGACCTTCGCATAATATATAGATAGTGGAATGAAAGGAAGTTCCATGCGAAGGAGATGTGAAAAGCCACTTTGAATAACATGAACTTTACTAAGTTTGTATTTATTGGAAGGAATGGGATATTCTTTGCACTACGACTTTTAATTTACTTTTTTCCATCTTGACTTTGAAGTCAACTCTTAAACACGTCCTAGCTGTTTCGGGGAAGGCCAATTATTGCCAATCATTGTGCCTAAATGAAATAGTTCGTTGCAAAGGAGAACATAGATATATCTGCCCTCTACCAAGATGGTCTATCCGTATGCTCAAACAGTTCTACTAATTTTGACTGAATTTTGAAACAACTAGGTAAAAGAAGTGCTAAATCAATATTCTAAACACACACCACAGCCATGCAGGATTCAGAAGAACGAAACATTTTCAAATTGAAAACAAATGAAAAAGCCAAATAAAAAAATTCTTGCACAGCTAAACAATAAATACTACAGACAATGAGTTTGTTTTTTGACTAGAAAATAAGTTGAAATAGGCTCTATTTAAATGGATAACCATAAAAAGGATTTTCCACTTCATTAATCAAATTTGCGCGATGATTAATGCAATTCTTAATCGCAGGGAACTTGACCCAATCGCATCTTCTAAAATAAGCCGGGTTTTCTAAATAGAAAAGATAAAAAAGCACAACAAAAAGCTCTATAAACAGAAATTTTGTATTTACTAAATACATAGAAATCTGAAAAAAGCCGGTTTGTAAAGCACACAAAGATATTCGGAAGTTAAAACGGGCATTCGAAGAGTCGTTAAAAAGGGGATTCGAAGAGTGGTTAAAAAGGGAATCGAAGATTGGTTAAAAAGGGCATTCGAAGAGTGGTTAAAAAGGGCATTCGAGGATTGTTTAAAAAGGGCATTCGAAGAGTGGTTAAAAAGGGCATTCGAAGAGTGGTTAAAAAGGGCATTCGAAGATTGTTTAAAAAGGGCATTCGAAGAGTCGTTAAAAAGGGGATTCGAAGAGTGGTTAAAAAGGGAATCGAAGATTGGTTAAAAAGGGCATTCGAAGAGTGGTTAAAAAGGGCATTCGAAGATTGTTTAAAAAGGGCATTCGAAGAGTGGTTAAAAACAGCATTCGAAATGACGACACAATCAAAGTTACATGCAGCCCAATGAACATAAAGTCGCGAATTCTGATTGCAGATAGATAAACGATATCCAAATACAGAACTGTTTTGCATGGTCGTATGAAAATTCCAATCAATTCTTCATGAATGAATATAAACCATAATCTTCTCTCACTTCACTTTTATAAACAAAAATGACGAGTTTTTCCTATCCAATGCGTAGAATGCATCACACATGACCTTTTACTGCTTTGATGAAAGTACTTAATTCCTATAATATGCCTATAGCACAATGGCATAGTTTAAACAGAAAACAACAAAATTAACCACTTAGATTGTTTTCCAAAGCATGGATGCAAAGGCATTGGATGAGTATGTCAAGGCTGCAATTTCAGACAGAATTTTTAGCCTCAGCTCAAGCAGTTAACTCTCCAGTACCAATTCATCTAACTTTAACTAAACTCGAATCACCTGGCCATCTCGAAATTACATTATTCACAGAAAAACTTTAAAGACAATAGCGAATCTTGCAATAAAACGAGTCCGGTTTTCAATGAAAGTGCTCGATCGAGCACGAGCGCCTCCACAGTACTTTACAAGATCTTATTGGCTCTAAAGATTGAGCTCCATCCTAGACTTTTGATCATAGATTCATGGGGCATTTTTGTATGTTTCTGGGCTCCCAATACATACAACACATTTTTATATTGAGACGTTAGTTGGAAAGTGCAGCTTCAGCGTTAATTTCAGTATGGTAGCAACGACGATCAACATTGTAGATAAATTAAAGAGAATAGCCAGTGTCAATTCATTTTAAGATTTCCATTGACACATCCACTAATTTTGATTGACATATGAATTGCATATTAAAGACATATACATTACTGACATAATCAGAACGTTTCGCGATAATTTATCCCATCTGAAGCTAATATTATATTACCGACTTACCCACTCAATTTACTTACTTTGCCCTTCATTTCCCGAAATTTCATTCAATTGGCATATCCATAAAAGTCCCTCATTTTTCATAAATACTAGCTGAAGATGGGATAAACGGTCTGAAAATGTCAGTAATGGATATGCCTGTAAAGGATAAGTGACACGGAATTTACCCTACCGTTTATCCTCACTAAGTTGAAGAGCATCTGCTAGAGCAACTTGTTTCTTGATTTTGATTCAAAATCTCTTTTAGGGGGCGTGGGATGAGCGATTTTAGATTTTGTCACGTACATTATAACGTAGAGTTGACAACTTGGGATTAGGTAGTCTTTGTTGCAAGTAGCAGTTTGAGACATTCATTTACAAAATATCGAATAACTCGGAAAAAACATGGCTGATTTTTAAATGGACTTCGATACTATAACATGTAACTCTTTGAAAATTGTTTCATACCAATATGAACCACTTGCATAAGCCAGTACAGCAGATATAATCACCGAAACAATGTTCTCCGAGGATAATCCGGAGAATAGCGATGCGGAAAAGTGATATGTCGGACCTGTGTTGAGACTTGAATTAATGTCTTAGAGTCATATTTTGAATTAAGAATTATATTTCGAATTGATTTCACGAATCTGTGCATAGTTCTGTTGAGTTAGTTAACCCCATTGCTGTGCTATATCAATAGAGGTTGCAATAGTGTTACTGTACTTTAGGCCTAAGCACTTGAAGTGCCAGTTGTCACAAACAGTCTGTGTTAGGGCAGACTTACCGAACCTAAACTTGTTAATTGGGTGGACATTTGGAAATTATGTTGAGGTGGACAATCCAGTTCAGGCAAAATTTTGCAGGAAAATTAAAGTCATTGTCACGCTATTGGAAAAAAGGAGGCTATAGAACATCCAGACTTAGGTAGCTGCTTTCTTAACAGGTATTCAGTTTACCTAGCTAATTATGGTGTGTACCCGTAATCGATGCAATGAGGCATTTCATTACTTTTACTGGCTGTTTACAAGATTAACTTACTGTCTAGACATTATTTACAAAAGAAGTACTCTGATAACTCACTTCAAATTCGTTTAAAAACGTTTTATAGACCACAAAATTGTACAGCCGACAACCTAAGGCTTGGGTCAAACGTCGCAGTTTGGTCGCGCCGAATTAAATAGATTTGAATTCGACGTTAGCGCGACGCTGTAGTAGCTTTGGGTCAGACGTCGAATTTAATAGTCGCATTTAATTTATGTTGCACCGCAACAACAACAATAGTTATTTGGCGGCAAATACAGCAAAAAGTAATAATGGCTCCATTACGGAAGAAAGCTCTATTAATAAGTTTGATCCAACATAATCGCAGATATCGTAGACTACTTAATGCTAGAGTTGCAGCAGCTATTGCCAGAAGAAGAATAATGTATAAGGCCTACTTTCTACTTTTACTTCTGCTAATAAGGCAACTAAACAATCAAATTTCGTATACGAGGTCCTGCAGAAGACGTCCATGTTGCAATACAAGCTGCTGGTGGCAAAATATCAAGGACACATACAGCGATTACCGTTTTAAGAAGACATTTCGTGTTTCTAAAAACAAATTTTATTTTATTTTGAGTTATATTACACATGACCTGGAGAGACAAGCTATTTCTGAAGAGCCAGTATCCCCAGAGTGTCGTCTTGCTATTTGTTTGTATCGTCTTGGCAGAGGTGACTACACTTACACTATAGCCGAAATGGTTGGTCTAGGTCAGTCTACTGTTACCACCATCATAAATGAAGTAAATGAGGCAATAGTAAAAAATATGTGGACAGAATGTGTCTCCTCCCATATGCCATCAACAGAAGCACAATTCAAGCAAAAAATCTTAAATATGGAAGACTTGTGGCAGTTCCCCTTTACTTAGGCAGCAGTTGATGGCTGTCACATTCCAATTAAGTGTCCACCTGGGGGGAATGAAGCTTGCTAGGAGTTTCATAATTTCAAAAACTTCTACTCTTTTGTTTTGATGACCTTGGTTGATGCCAAGTATAGCTTTATATGGGGATCATGTAGGTTCCCTGGAAACTCACATGATTCCATCATCCAAGAGTAGATTTTATTTAGTGGAATAGGGAAAGTTGGGGTATGTGTAAGTAATAAGGTTTCTTACCTTTTAGGGTTAGGAGAACAAAAACCACAGTATCCTACGCTTTTGCACGCCTTCCAACCATTCACTTCTTCATCTTTTTCTGGAGTGCAGCAAACTGTACACACGGGTCCATCGCATATCATACACAGGGGCGTTGAAACGATTCTTAAAGTGGGGGGGGGGGCCTAATTAATCGAATTCACAGGGGTCACGGATAAGCTCGGAATTCTGCTTATTTGTGTTGTCTAGAGTATCATATTTGAAAGTTTTTTAAATATTAGCACGTAGAAACTGGTTTTTTGTGGTGCCTTGTTCTAAAAAGAAATTGTAAAATAATAAAAGTTCAAAATCCTATTTCAATGCACCTTTCATCATATAACTTCTGAAAAGTAGCATGTTTTATAACACAGGATTCTAGTATTTTATTATTAGTTAGATGCTATTACCATACGCTTGAAGTGAAAGCATTAAATTAAATGTATTTGGTGACATTTAAATTACCGAAAGCAAGGCTTCATTCATAAATACACCTTTGCTTGCGTTGTAATAACAAAAATGAAACGATGCCTTTGTAAATTAACACTTTCAGAAGAGATTGGCACAGAAATTATATACAAAATCTTGTGAAAAATGAATCATTTTGCTTTTTCAATATATTTTAAGATTTTTCTTTGATACTGCACTGCAAAAAAGTGGGGGGGCAGTGCCCCCCCGGCCCCCCCGGTTTCGACGCCCCTGATACAACAATACTTAGTCAAATTGCTACACGCTTGACACGATGCAGCCATTTTAGCTAGCTATTTGTAGTAATGCGCATGCTCATTGAGATGAAATAAATTTGTTTAATTTATGCATTTGATTCGGCACATGTGAAATTCGACGTTTGACCAAAACGCGCTCTTGAGTCGCATAATGCGACTGCATCAGTCGAATTTCAGAAATTAGGTCGACCCAAATTAAAACTGCCGTACTTAATTAAGTCAAACGTCGCATTTTTGTCGCGCCAAATGCAATTATTTAATTCGGCGCGACCAAAATGCGACGTTTGATCCAAGCCTGAAAGAGTGAAAGACAGTCAACATCTACGTCATAGCGTCATGTGATACCTTCCCGCCATTATTTCAATGGGATTTTTAGGGGGCAAAGCGAAAGAAGAAATGAATAATATTTAGCCACCATGTTCAGATAGCATTTTACTTCATGATTACGCACAAAAAATTTTGGCACCAAATTCTGTGTCACTTATCCTTTAAGCATGCAACTGGCATGTCAATCAATATTAATTTATGTGTCTACGGAAATCTCAAAATGAAAACTGGCTATCATCTTTAATTTATCTACACTGCTGATCGTAAAAATTTTGTATATATGTCCATTGAACATTAAACATGTATTTGCAACGGCATTAAACAACGGCATTAAACATGTAAGTAGTTGCATATACAGAATAATTTGGTTACAATGTACTCTAAGGTACCTACTGATCTAGTACGTTATATCCGAAATACGTTACAACCGATAGCGAACAGATATCGACCAGATTAATATACTATACTAGAATATCTGCACTTACATTTTCTGAGCATACATCACAGAAAACTGCAAAGTGTCAGACCTCATATCCCTAAGGGACTTGACAAGCCCCTAAGGGCTGGTTTCCATATAATCTTAAGAAGTCTCAAGAGAGTCGCAGACAGTCTGCGACTCTCTTAAAACTCCTTAACATCATATGGAAACATCATATGGAAACACCATTTGGCAACTATCGCAGACAGTCTTGAGATCAGTTGAAAAAAGTTGAGCAGGTTTAATTTTCACGACTGCTAAAGATAGCTTTAGCCTCCTTACGATTATATGGAAACATAAACCCTCGAACATCGCAGGCAGTCTGCGTCATCTATATAGTTAACAACTAATCATGCGCTCATCACTGTCCAATAGGAACAATAACATTTCTTCTAACAATAGCAACACAAATCCACGTGGCTTTTGACAATTAGTAAACCAACTGTCCTCCTTGCTGATCTTTGCAGATTTCCCACGCTCGTTACGATTCCTTAAGACTATATGGAAACAGGTGAATCGGGAAGCTGAAGCAGACAGTCTCAGATAGTCTACGACTCTATAAAGACTCCTTAAGATTATATGGAAACCAGCCCTAAAGGATTTCGAGCACTCAGAGTACTGTTCTTCTGAATATTTTTCAAAGAGAGGCTTGAATATATGAAAAAGTAAAGGCAAAATGACGTATGGAGAGCAACATTTTAAGAAACTACACCTACCTTGATACAAAGCACATGTGCACCTGCTCTGGTAAGTTCCTTTGCAAGGTTCATGTAGTAATCAATGTTATATTTTGTCCTCGTTGGGTCAGACACATCACCTGTGTATGAAATGGCAGCTTCAACCACCCCTCCAGCCTGTCCCGCAGCATCTATACCAACCTACATAAAAGAAATACAATCATCAAAAAGTATACCAAAAAGGCCCACCCAACACCATCTCATCAATACAGGGAATACACGTAAAAATAACAATGCTAGTTTCTCAAAATTCCAAATACTTGACAAAGAACTCCAATTCATAGTTCCACCATACAAAGAAGATTTGTCCATGATTTGCGTCTAGAAGTAGTAATTTTAAATTGGAATTGCGATGCTTTCTGTTCGCTACAGTGGATGCTCAATTTAAAAAACTGGTAATATTTGCTGGTGCCTGATTATTCACTGCCTTCTCAGGGTGTCTGCCAAAATCTGCAAGATGGGTTTCCTTGACAATTCCCTGAAAAATATCCCTTATTCCTTGACATATTTCATTGTAAGGGTCATCCAATAAAAGAAAAATTATAACAACTGAGTACCTCAATGTCACCACCAGGGACAGATTTACGAGATGATTAATGGCGGGGGGGTGTAGGTAGTTGAAATTTTAAAGTCTACCAAATGGTATAAACATTGGCTGCCTGGCTATTTGTAGCAGAGGTGGCCAACAGCGTGTAATGTAACAGTAAAAAAATGGAAGTACTTCAGCAGTGGGGAAAAAGCTAGTTTCCCCTAAATCAGTAGCGGAAATTTTCCCATTTTGGGGGGAGGCCAAAACCTCCTGAAAGCTAAGACGTATGTCATGTCAAACTTACACTGGAAAACCTTGATCAACGTCATGTTGAAAGGAGACAAAGTAGCTGCAACTAGTTTTTGAGGTCACGCCTTTTACAACGTTGGAAAACGCCCTTCTGCAAAGTAGGATATAAATTGTTATCCTCATTGATCTTTATGCTGAGAAAGAAAAGCTGACCCCCTAACAAATTTCCATCAAGTTTTGATAGCTCTGGAAAAAGCATAGGAAAAAGCTACCCCAAAGTTATGCAAGCACACCAATGGAAACTATGGCCCTGCTTATTTGCTGTCCAATGCCTGTACACCAAAGCTTGAAAAGAAGCAATCTTACTCCAGTACACTGACTTTTACTTTATTCTATATTGCCTCCTGTGAGCATACTGTAAGTAAATCGTGTACTATATTTGGCAAGTATGAATTACTCGGGAAGCAAGCGCCCCCATTGGCCCCTGAATGTCTGTCGCTGCCCTAAACCTCAGCGTATTTTTTAAAGAACAATTTAGAACTGCACATAAAACCAGCAATTTTGTGTTCTTTTAATTGCAGATGGGATTGAACTGCCTGCTTTTGGCAAGAAGGGGGTAGATAAATGCTACTACTTCTAACAATTCCATTAAAGGTTGCGTTTCTCCTATCAGTTCATATCTAAAAATGTGAGAAATTGTAAATGGTACAAGCTAATGGCGTTACTTATGGAGAAGGTTGCTGTTGTTTACTTTACTTCGAGTAGGATGTTATACCTAGCTTACTATGTATGATGCATCCAGGCATGGCACACCTAGTTTAATGTCCCTGCATGCTTATTTTACGCTTCGTCAGCAATCTAGAATGCATGCATTTAGCTATGACAGTGGTTTTCAACTATTTTGCTGGAGGGGAACCCCGAGGAAACATTACAGTGGCTCGAAGAACCCCTGTTCACAAATCAGTACAGGAACGTTGAAATTTACTGTCGACCGTAGCATTTATATAAATCCTGATGAAACCTCTGGACTGTGCTGATAGCGCCCTAGGGCTCCGGGGAACCCTGTTTGAAAACCACTGGGCTTTGAAAAAAAACTTGAACGTTAAATTGTTCAAAAGACCTAGAATTTTCAATCTATATTCATCTTTTCTCGAAATATTTCTGCTGAAGCAAGAACAACAACATTAAACAACAACAACAACATTAAAAAGCATGCAGGAGAAAAACACACCTGAAGATTTGGTACATAATTCAAAGCATCAAAAACTCTAAATATATCCATTCCATATTTATGGGCCAATTCGCAAAACTCAAATACAACATTATCTGGGTAGCTCTTATATCCAACAGCATTTGCGCCTCGCAAAAGCATTTGAAATGGAATATTTGGTATTAGCTCACGGAGCAATGCAAGTCTCTCCCAGGGACACTCTTTCAAAAATCGCAAAGCCACATCAAATGTTGCACCTAAACACAAAATCAGATTAATGGGGCACGTTGTATAGCATATTTCATATTTACACAAACTATATTTCAGCAGAAGCAAAGCTGCACAAAGATGAATTTTTCTCTCAGATAAATGAAATGTAAGAACAACAAACGAAGATATACAAATTCAATGTCAAATGAAAGCAACGCGATTGATTGGCTAACTTATTAAAAGAGCAAACGTCATTTTAACAGCTTCCAAAGAACATTCTACTGGGAAAAGTATAAAATCAAACGCCATCCATTGAAAAATGCCATAGCACATAGCAAATGGCTAAAAATCAGATTCGCTAGTAAAGAAACAATGACTGAAAGTGCAAAAATTCTCATTTAGCCAAAGAGAACGGAAATAGGTGTCGATTACCCACAAAGTATTGCAAAAGCAACAAATACTTTTAGAAGAGAAAATAAAAATGAAATTTTCAAAATAAACACTGTTCGAGTTCTTAATCAATAAAATTTTCGTCAACGGGCAGCTCAATGACATCTAACTTTAAATCGCAAAAAATTTAATCAAAAAATCTACACAAATTACCTCCCCAGCACTCCAAACTGTACAAATTAGCAAAAGATTCTGACACAAATGGAGATACAGCCAACATATCATTAGTCCTAACCCTGGTTGCTAATAGAGACTGATGGGCATCACGAAATGTGGTGTCACATAGCAACAACTGGCTCTCTCGCCTCACAGTTCGTGCAAAGCCATCAGGGCCCTGTTGTAAAAGGATGTCTCTGTAGCCGCTTGGTCTGTTGATATTTGATGTCCCCTTGGAGTTAGATGACTAGAGAGAAAACATGAAATCAAAGTACCATGCTTTTAACAAATAATCTAAAGTTTTCATGAAAAGCAGAGAAGGGGAGCATAAATCTGACGCGTATAGATTACATCATGTATATTCTCGAGATGTCATAATAGCCTTGCGACAATGGGTCATATTGGGCAGTACAGGAAAAATGTCTACATTTTGACTATAAAAAAATGTGGCAGGTACTTTTGCAAAAGGGTTATCGTCAAGCTCTTTGAGAATCACAAGGACTATTCAAGAATTCCTGATGTTGTTTGTGAGGCAGGACGCCAAAACTAATAGAGGATATGGCATTTCTAATGAATATATGCGATCAGTGCTTAAAGATCGTACAATTATCTGTGGCCAGTTTCTTTCGCAGTGGTATTTAATTTCACCCGAACCTCCGTCCAGGTTCGGGTAAAATGCTTTTTGATACAGTGTCATGTACGTATAACACAAAAGAAACAAAAGAACAATAAAACAAAAATATAACACAAAAGAAAAAACGCAACAACAACAATAATCTGTTGATGAATAATATTCTATTTGCCAAAAAAATTGGCAATAAGACAGCCAATAGAAATGCCAAAGGTCATAGTTTAATGCTTGCATTCAATTCTCTTTAAAAAATTTCTAAATAACAATATCACAAGTAAGTAAGATTGTGCAAAAGGTGTCAAAGAAAGAAACTAAGGTACCAGTCATTACAAATCCTAGGAAGGAGGGCTGGAAGATATTTTCATTGGAATCAAAACGTTTTAATGGCCCCTCAATCTCTCCTCTGATACTCTTAATGAACTGCAACCATAATTGTTCATGGCTCCCTGTCCATGTTCGTAAAGATTTCCTTTTCATGGAAACGGGTGGCGTGTGAAGCAACAGAAAGTCAAAAATTATATGAAACAGCTAAGTATCTTGCCAGACTTGTGGAAACAGGTGCTGTTGAGCAGAGTGAGAAGAGCCGTGTTAAAGAAGGGAGAAAGGAGGAAAAAAGACGTGCCTAAGAAAGGAAAGAAAAGAGGAAATTAAAAGGTTCGGCAGAGTGCTTGTCAATTGTTTTGCGAGGAGACAAGCTAGAAACTATCAAAATGGTGGAAGAGATGAATTTTGCATATACAGCTGGTCAGGAGTCTTTAACGAGAGTAATCCATCATTATTTAAAGAAAGATTCCATAAGTCTAGATTCGAGCTCCTACCAAGAAGAAATGTATTCACTCAAGAAATTAGTGAAGTCATTGAAGGCAATATGATGAATAGGGAAGTCAGTTCTGCTAAATGAGAGAACCCAGCAAAGGAAAGGAAGCAAAAGTGGTAGAGATAAAGTTGAGGTAGGTTTGGTAAAGCAACAAAAACTGTATGATGATGGTGATAATAGTTATTACAGCAGTGATAATGATGATAATGGCAGTGAAAATATCATATTCAGCTGAAGAATATTGCACACAATATAAATAGCAATATTAATGATTTGATATATTTCAGGAAAAAACTTCAGGCTATTGTGAATAATCCAACTTTCTGTGACTTTATTTTTGTGATCTCCTTTTGATACCCAAATTTTTGATGGCCCCTCTCAATATCTTTCAGGCCCCTACCCTGAATTAATAATGACTGGTCCGACATTGGTTCAGTTTCCCTCCAAACCAAGCCTTAGGTTACTATACTTTCAACAGACATGAAAAACATTTTGGTAATGCTCGCAAAGGCAACAAATCGTAACATACTATAAAAATTTACCCCTGGCACTTTTGGCCGAATTTTGGCAGGTTTCATACCAGTAGATAATGGAGTAACTGGTCCGTTCACCATGACATGTCCAAGATAATGCAATAGCTTTTGAGCACGATTCTGGCTGACATAAACATCGAAAAGTTCAGGATTTTTGTGAATGAAATCTGTGTTTACAAAGCCATCAATGAATTCCGGGTGCTTCAAAACATTTCTAATGAATGGTATATTAGTCTGAAAGAAATTAGACGAATAAATTAGCAAACAGCTAACCCGTACTAAAAAGAAAATTATTAAGAATTTCATCTCAAAGTAAAATATACTATATGCACTGTCAATCGAAAACTTCAAAATGCCACAAAATTGTATACCGCTTGGGGTAGCCACTAGTCTAGTCTAGCCTAGGTTCAGATGATGATCCAGTCAAAAAAGTAAGGCACGATTCAAAAACCCTCCGAACGTAAAACCAAAAAATTATAAGTCATGCAATCTGATCGCATCAGTCACACATCTGGTTGCTTCCCCATTCCCATAGTGGATTCTCTTCACGGCATATGGAGGCAAATATATAAATACTATGAGAAAAACATGACTGACCTTGACTCCTCTAATTCTAAACTCTTTTAATGATCTTGATAGTTTATCCACTGCTTCCTTCCATTCAGATGCATGTGCGATCACTTTAACTAATAGCGAATCATAATGTGGAGTTATTTCAGCTCCAGCAAACCCACAGGCTCCATCAAGGCGAATACCCATTCCTTCACCACTGCGGAATACCTAAAACAATCATCCCATCAGTGCATACAAATATAGCAGGGAGCTTTCCAAATGCGGAGGAGACGACAAAAGAAGGTGATATTTTATGTACCATATGTTCTCCTTTCGTTCTTAATATTCAAACATACCATAATTATATGCTTCGATCATAAAACTGATTGTCCATTGAACACATCAAATGAAAATTACAAAGGAACAAACAAAAATTTGGACTTATGAAATAGAAGAAATCAATTTCAGATAATGTTCCTTTCTTCTATAATTCGCTATACCTCAATTCTTCCCGTATCAGGAACAAAATTATTTGCTGCATCTTCTGTTGT
The DNA here is from genome assembly GCA_900291935.2 of Cassiopea xamachana. NCBI lineage: Eukaryota > Metazoa > Cnidaria > Scyphozoa > Rhizostomeae > Cassiopeidae > Cassiopea > Cassiopea xamachana. Next base: position 11,791,625 of record OLMO02000275.1, read on the forward strand.
TATCCTTGCTTGAATAGCGTGTCCGTTCAAACCAATCCTCTCTTGGGTAAGGCCAATTTCCTCCAAGCGTTTGCCCTCAGCAACACCAATTTGGGCTTTTACCAAATCAACACTGTTGATATAAAGTTGCAAATCTGATCACTACGTAAAGAAATTACATAAAAGTTCCCCTCTTGAAATAAATTAGAATTTTGAAACTTGGAAGAGAGGAAGGTTTGAGAAATTTTCAATAGGAGAATGGCCTAGGATAATGCTTAAAAACCGTCACATAGTATGGCTTAGTGCACTCTGGGATTGCAATAATAAGTAATCATATACATTGACATCGAAACCCCTACAGAGTCTAGATGTCTTTTTTCTTTCTGTGATCATTGTTCTTCGCACTTGTAGGAAGATCTGGCTTATCCCGTCTGCTGTTTTATTGCAAAGCGTCCTACACCGCCACAGAAATGTATAAATAAGAGAAAGGGCTTGAGTGCTAAAATTACAAGGTGGTTGAGCAAATTGTAGTATTAAGTTTTGGAAAAACACAAAGTTTCACATTATGAAAAACATGCCTTTTACTCCACTACTATCAAATTCAAGAATTTGGAAGTAAATTAGACTCTCAATTTTGGTTCATGACATGTTCATATTGCAATACAAAGCATTGAAATACGGGCAGAAGAGGCTAATGGGACTTTGGAACGACAATCGAGCAAAAAAGCAAAGAAAAAGAAGATAAGGGTTCTGATATACTTCTAAAGAAAATCAAATATCTACGAAATGAAATGAATCAGAACATCGTCCTTCCTTCACTTTTCATAATCATTCTTCCCTTTTCATAATCATTCTTCCCTTTTCATAATCATTCTTCCCTTTTCATAATCATTCTTCCCTTTTCATAATCATTCTTCCCTTTTCATAATCATTCTTCCCTTTTCATAATCATTCTTCCCTTTAATGCACTATAATGTACGCACAATGGATTCTGAAAACGAGAGTCAATCAGTAGTGGCCTTACCCAGTTACTTCCTCAGTGACTGTGTGCTCAACTTGTAATCTTGCATTCACCTCAATAAAATAATGGTTTCCTTCTTCATCTAACAAAAACTCAACTGTTCCTGCATTTTCGTACCCTACTGCTTTGCATAATTTTACAGCATTGCCAGTCAATGTGTCTCTCACTTCAGCAGAAAGATGCGGGGCTGGGGCACTTTCTACAACTTTTTGATGCCTTCTTTGCACAGAGCAATCTCTTTCGTACAAATGGACCACATTGCCAAATTTATCACCAAGAATCTGAACTTCAATGTGCCGTGGCCTAACTAAAAACATAGAATTATCAGTCGAGGAATAGCTCTAGTGATGAAAAACAACTCAGTTCAGAGACAGAAGATTTTCTCTAAAGAGTCTTAGAATAAGAATAGAAATAATCTAAATGCCACCAAAAATGGAATACATCAGCATCCAGCAAGGAAAAGATGTGTTCCAGATTATGTTATGAATACACTCATTAAAACTTTCAGTTGAAACATTGGAGGTCATGTTTTGTAACTAGCAGAATTCCTTTATATTTAGCAGACAAAACCAATACTTTCACATGTTCCATTATAGCTATCTTTTCTAGAGAAAAAATATTCAAATCATATAATTCAAAATCTCACCAACATATCGTTCCACAAACATCGAGCCATCACCAAAGGCTGCTCTTGCTTCCGAAGTTGCCAATTCGAACATTTTCTCTAAATCATCAAAGCTGCTCACTACCCTCATGCCTCTACCACCACCACCGTACGCCGCTTTTAACATGACAGGCATTCCAAATTCTTTGCAAAATTCTTTCACTTCTTCTATTGTTTTCACTGGCTTATCAGTTCCGGGAATAACTGGTATGCCATTTTTGATGGCTGCATTTCTTGCCTCGATCTTGTCTCCCATTAAATGAATAACTTCCGGCCTTGGTCCAATAAATTTGATTCCGGCCTTTATACATGCACGGGCAAAATCATGCCTTTCTGAGAGAAATCCATACCCAGGATGAATTGCATCAACATCATGTTCCTTAAGATAAAAGCTACTTATCATAGGCAGGTTGAAAACGAACAACAACTCTGGGTGAAAATTAAGAAACATGATCCTTACAATCTGCCTACGGAGTGCAATCACATGCAAACATGTTCCCTACAATCTGCCTACGGAGTGCAATCACATCCAAACATGATCCCTACAATCTACCTACGGAGTGCAATCAAATGCATAACACAGAGAAAAGGCCAGTGTCAAGGCAGAATACAGATTGCCTTTTACAAAAAAAGAGTTCATGGCATAGCTTTTAAATTTCCCTACTTTTGAATCTCTCTTGCTGGCATTGAAGTATTGAAAATTACTTTATAGTTCCCTAATTTTAACTGCACATCATTGGCGGGCACTCTGGCACATACTAGGGGTGGGGTACTCGATATACAGCCCCACTAAATTTAGCATGGCATGATGCAGTATATCATGATGAACAACTTTGAAAACCTATTTTCTTTTAATAAAATACCTTCAGTATATTTTCCAAGTTCAATATTGACATGGCAATCAAAATCGTTTTATTTGTAATTAGAGAAGTAAAGTGGTTCATATTTCCAAATAAGTTTTCTTCTCTAGTTCTAAGGCTTGGAACAATTTTTGTAATTTTCCAGTTTTCCAGTTTTTAGAAGAGGAGACCCTCGCCAAATGTGTAGTTGAGAATGAATGGTACAAGCCTATGGTAATAGTGAGTCTAGAAAACAGCAGGAGAACAAGTCAAAAAGAATGTAATAAAATAATATATTTATCCATCTGTAAGAGTGAATTTCGAAGCACTAGAAACCTACCTTGGCAACTCGAATAAGTTCTGGGGCATTAAGGTAAGCTGCAACTGGAGGCATACCCTTGCCAATCATGTATGCTTCATCTGCTTTCTGCCGATGCAACTGTTTAGCATCTTGCTCAGAATACACCGCAACCGTTCTGATGCCAGCTTCCGTGGCGGCCCGGAAAACACGCACTGCAATTTCTCCTCTATTCGCTACCATAATCTTGTTGATTTTACTAACTGTAGTTTGCGCGGCAGCATCTGATGAGGAGCGTTGGTTGACGCAATGGTATATCGAGGGCACGGAAAACCTACTTGCCAAATGAACACCAGGGTTGCATTTCAAAGCAAACCTCTTCAGGTTCATGTCTTTCAGATTTCTGCACTGAATGCGAAACATTTTTGACTCCTAAAACAAAACAGACGGGAAAATATGTCCTGCATAAAATCGAAACATTGTTTCACGCTACATGGATTCAACAGAAAATGAAAAACGAAATTCCCTGAATTTTCCAAGGCCAATATGGGCGGTGGACCATGGTAGGTCACGCCATTTAATGAACAAGTCCATATGGTAGCTACGCCCATTCTATTAAAATAAGATGGCTATCTTACTATTTCAGCACAACGGCATGCAAAAAAGGGCGAGTTTAGAGTTTGATAAAGAGCAGTGGTATGTAGCAAAAAAGAACTACATGTTACTAGAGGTATCTCTTTCTCCTTGCATTTTGACAAATTAGAAAATCGAATTTGGAAATTTTGATAAGAGAATGAGGTGGAAATGCCCTCCCCAGCCACCCCCCCCCATGGTTCCGTTACTGATCACTTATCAACAAACGATTAATATTAAGGCTAACACCAATAGAAATTATCAGAAACCAATAGAAAAACATGGAAAGTTTTTTTCCAGGTTATGTGGCAGCCATGTACTAGATGTATTCTTATTAAACTGCTTTTATTCATAAGATGGAGAAAAACTATCCAGAGATCGCCATTCCGTAGATTTTCAAGCAATACCAGGTGCAAAAATTGGGAAAATGAGAGACGTCAACATCGAAGAAGACGTAAATATTGTGATTGTCCACGCAGGCACTTGCAACATACGCAAGCAAACGAATCCTGATGAACTTGCAGAGAAAATTGTATCAACCCTTCAAGAACTGAAATTAAAGCTGCCCAAGGCCCAGATCGCATTCTCGAGCATTCTCAAAAGAAATGACGATCTGGAGTTTAATGCCAAAGTGATCACACTAATCAACTCCTAGAAGAAAAACTTCTTCTGAGTGGGCTGGATTTCATTAACAATGATTATATTAGGTATGGAGATATTTCATTTGATGGTTTACATTCTAACGAAGGGGGAGTTAAAATGCTAGCATCCAATTAAAGTAAGTACATTAGATATTGCTAGGGACTCCAGGGAAATGCTAACTAATCCGTTGATGTACCGAAAATACGCACAAAAGGAGCAAAAATATCGCAGTTGAACGTAGTCTCACTTAGGAAACACAAGATAGAAGTAACAAAGCTACTACAAGATTATCAATTAGATATTCTTGGCCTCAATACAACCAGGTTGTCAAAAGACATAAGTGACAATGAGGTTTCTTTAGAGGGATATGGTATTTATATATAAGCACGATAGGAACAGCTCAGGCGGTGGCGTCGTTGTTTATGTAAAAAATACCCTTGCCCATCACAAAAGAGAGGATATTAAAGAGCCAAACTTAGAAATTATAGGCACTGAATTAGTCCCCAAATATGCTAGGAGCTACATCGTGATATGTTGGTATTGTCCGCCTACTGAGTACTTAGACGTTTCTACCATTAATGCTCTAACCGGGATTACAAAAAAGGTAGATTCAGAAGGAAAAGAAATTATTCTCACTTGCGATACCAACTGCGATTATAAAAAACCAAAAGACTGCAACACAAGAAAGTTGAAACGTCTTTACTCAGAATTTCAGTTCGAACAGCTGATCACAGAACTTACTAGGGTAGCTACAAAAACAAGCTCTAATGGAGAAACATGTACAACCAAAACGATAATTGATCACTTCTCAATGAAAAGAACAAATTTTATCTCCTACTCTGGCGTAATAAAAATTGGCAGAACAGATCATTATTTGGTCTTTGGTATCGGAAAACTTAATGCCAATCTCTCACTCATGAGGAAACAAATTAAGAATGAATTCCGCAGCATGAAAAACTATACTAGGGAAGCCCCTATTCTCGACCTGCAAAGTGTGAATTGGGAAATGGCTATATCCACCACTAGGGATGACCCTAATATGATGGCAAGCATATTTTGCGATCTTTTTCACTCGATCTTAGATGTGCATGCACCGCTAAAAGTTCGACAGCACATAGTGAGACATAAACCCTCGTCCTGGATAACTTCCCGTATCAGAAATATGATAAATGAGAGAGACCGGACTAAGAAACGAACTGAAAAAGATCGCACACTATGGCCTTACTACAAACGCTTATGAAACAAGGTGACCGGTGAACTCCAACGAGCTGTTAAGACTGCTTCTGCATTTTGATTGATGAAAATTCAAAGAACCCTGAGGAGATGTGGAAAACGAGTAACAAAGTCTTAAACAAAAATCAGTGCTCCACAACTCCCATATCTGTCATGTATGAGGGTCAACTAATTGAAATGCAGAAGGAAATTGCGGAAGAATTTAATAACCATTTCACAACGCTTGGCCCGAAACTTGCGGAAAAAGTCGAAGCTAAAGAACAGGATAACCGACTAAAATATTTTGCCGATGAAGAAACAATAGACCTATTCATCAATAAAGCTGGTGCATTCGAGGTTGTATGAAAACGAGACATTGGCTGTTCCTTGAAATCTAAAGAACAT
>OLMO02000275.1:11810498-11833859 GCA_900291935.2 Cassiopea xamachana
AATACAAGCCGCCCTTGATTATAAGCCGCAATTTTTCCCTAATGAAAATAATAGAAGCCGCGGTTTCTATTCAAGAAAATACGGTAAGCGCCTATCCCGAATAAGCGCCCATCCCGAATAAGTGCCCATCCTTGAAATTTCAGAAACGGGTGCTTATTCGAATTTTCGGTAAAAACAGCGAAGAGGGGAATCTACTACAGTAAACACGCAAATTCGTTGTATTTTTCATTCATTTTTCTTTTCAAAGAAACAAGGACATTTCTTTAAGTAAGTTGTCTGAACGTTAATACCCACAATTTTCTTCTTCTCATAGAGATGTTTCAACAAAACTTCCGCAAATTTGAAATCGTCCGTTGTGGCAATGTATTTTACCGGAACTACCAGACAAATTTCACGTTTTCTCTTACAAGCTACTTCTGCTCGCAAGTCTTTTTTTCTCCATGTCAGTGGTTAGGAAAAATGACAAAAGACGGGACAGTTTGATAGGTGCGAAGATATCGATTCGATAGGTCGACTCGGACGAAGAGGGTGACGAGGATATCGATATTATGAACATACTATAGAGATGTTTTATTTCATTGTTCCAAAGACAAATATTTCCTGTAAAACCTAGTTTTCTTGAATTGTATGTAAATCCATTTTATTAAATAAGCACCCGTCCGTGCAATTCTAATGTAATACTTTTGTAAAAAGAGATGCTTTAATTTACCCTTGATTATTTGTCGCAGAAAACTTAATGATCACAGACTTTAGCTCCCTGTCCAGACACTTTGTCCTTAGTGGTACCCTGTGGGGACACCACTAAGGACGAAGTGTCTGGACAGGGAGCTAAAATCTGTGATCATTAAGTTTTCTGCGACAAATAATCAAGGGTAAATTAAAGCATCTCTTTTTACAAAAGTATTACATTAGAATTGCGAAGGGTAATACAAATATTATATAGAATCATACAGCTAACTAGGCATACCTTGTGCTTCCGTCTTAAATTGTATACAGTGCTGCAAATAGCTAGGCATCAGTTACTACTTAACAGCATGGATCTCAACTGATACTTTAAATGGCTCAAAGGATTTCAAATCCATAGCATGAACCACCAAATGATGTTATGGGTGGAAAACTAAAGAGTTTGTGAATGTTCAGACATGTAAAGACCTAACTATAAGCTCATCATTGATTAACATGCTCTTTCAGGACAGCAAAGTTCTGGTTCAGCATTGCTTTATTATCTATTTTGTGGCATGAAATTTTCTATCACACCCTGTGGCTAGGAGAACAAGATAGGGCCTTGGTATCAAGCCCTGGAAATTACTGATGGTCTCTGCTTATGAAGTCACCAAAACTTTGAGACTTATCACCCACTTTCCTGATTTTCAATTTTTTTCATATCTATGTGTAAGCAAAAATGCCTAGCCTGACACTAAAATTTGACCTTTCTACTTTTTTTGGAACTCTATAATTTCTACTATGTATGAATGGTAGGATTCACACTCCCAAACAAAAAAGCACAAAAAATTGTACAAAACATTCAAAGAAAATGGTGTATTTTCATTCTGTTGCACCCATAAGTAACAGACCTAGATGAAGAATGAGTTTTTTACACAAAGTAGCATTGATTGTCATGCTGCAACATTAAAAGTAACACTCGTTCACCAGAGCACATTGTTTAAAGAAGAGAAATTGCATCTCTTTTACAATATAGGGTTTTATACTGTCATGGAAAAATAAACCTACAGAAGAGAAATTTAGAAAGTTACCAGGCTATGCACACCACCATCAACCAATATTGTTTTCACTTACAATTTCAGAAGCAAGTGCATGCAGCAAAGTAAAGTTGGAGTTCCAAGGCTAATAGTTCAAGAATGTTATTGTCCTAACAAATAAGATCAGGGTTTATGAGTGCATGTCTTAGACAAACAAAACATGCCATGGTGCACTCCATGCTAATTGAAGGCTGAAGGCAAACCTGGAATCTTTGTACCATATTTTCTCAAATAGAAGCAGCAGCTTCTATTGGTTTTTCTGTAACATTACAGCTTCTACTTAAGTGCCACTTGTATTCAAGGGTAGCTTTTATTAACTTTTTTAGTCATTGCAGAGCATTCATTAACACACTACATTGCATTCAACTTTACCTAAAACTGAGTACAGTATTTGAAATTGAAATTTGTTAGCTTTTGAAACTTTTTGGTGTTGTTTTATTGGCAGAAACTGACAAAAGAAAATGTTTAGAAAGTGTTGAGGCAGCTACTCCATTATTGTTCTGGACTCTGCTTTTTTCTGGACTCTGACTTTGTCTATACATTCTTTAAACTGTTGTGCACGCATTAAGTAGCCTCCAGCTACACCCCTACACCCCCAAGTCACTGCATTTTGCACACATAAATAAAAGGCACAGTGTGTATTCAAATGTTTTCCTATGATTTCTTTTCAATTTTATCTTAGGTGTGGGGCCCCTCTAGGGTTACCAAAAACACAGGGCCTGGGGACATGGCACCACTTACAGCTGCTACTGCTTCCAAAGTTGAATATAAGAAAGTCCAATGTTGAGTTCTTGAGATGTAACAAAGTTGATAGGTTCAGGTGCATTTAAAATGCCCATAGTCTGTGCATAGATGTTATATTTGTTATGATTGTTTTTCTTCAACACTTAATCTTTTATGCTCATGAAGATTATTTGTGTACATCCAGCTACTTAACTACCCTTAGATGCTAATGCACAAAGCATCAGAAGCTAAAGAAAGCTTTGCTAAGCTGAGAGAAGGTTTCAATATTGAGGCAAACTAGCCATTCTTGTGAAGGGAAGAAGGAGTCTTTCAAGGGGTACTGGATGTAATGGGTGTGTTGATGCTATGGAGGAAATAGACATCTCCTTGCAATGATATACTCTTGCTAAAATATTCAACTTCAGCCCTAGTATCCTCACTGCATCTGCCTGATATGGATTTCTCAAATCATATCTCGTTTATGAATGGCAGAAAAAACAATTAATTGGAAGAAAAATTGGATTGTGTCACTATATTTTATCACAGGAAAGCAAGCAAAAGGTAAGCCCAGTTCCTTATAAGATGCCATACTGTTACCAACCATTAACTGTGATATCACAAAGGCTGCCACAAACATCACTGTTGACTTCAGTTTTTACTCATAAAAATGGCTGAAAGTCCCTAGTAACTTTGAAGGATTTTTTGAAAATATCTTATTACAAGATACAGTTATTTTGCAAAATTTGTATCTTATTATAGAAGGAAAGTACCTTACTACAAGACACTGTTATTGATTTCAATATCTAAATATTATCTTCAAGATACCAACATTCCACTTTGAAACTAACCTCAAACGCAATGCTCAATGAAAGGAAATTAAGTATCAAGCCTTTTTAAACATTTTGACAACACATACCGTAAACTAAAGTTTATAAACTTATCAACAAGTTCTCTTGGTATTTTTGGTCAAGCCTCTGAATCATTTTTTGACATGTGCAAAGATTTAGGCATTGAAAAACCTCACCTCATCTATATTAAAATGACAACAGTCATCATACACACCACCTACTACATTGTTTGGATGAAGAACAGACCACAGACTGACTCAGCATTCCTCCATTACTGACACAACATTGTATAACCTATAGTTTTTCATTATTGCTATTACTTGTAAGCCAGCCAAATATATATTTCCTTTTCAGTGAGATTTGCACTTTAAATGTTTAAATAGATATTATACATGACGATTGAAAATCTGTGTATGCACTATTTCTATGGTATGCACGCTGGACAATAAACACACCAGCTTACTTACGGCTTACTCTCAATGAATGCTGTTTATTTCACCCTACTACATTTGAGGTCCCAAACTGTCAGCGGGAATGAGACAGATGATAAAATAAGCAAGAAGAAAAGTTACGTAGTTGTATACAACTTCAGGCAAACTCTTTGTACAAGACTGGAAACTTTAATAAGTACCCCCAATATCCTACTCGCGCACTGGCTGGCGCGCTTTCCAATCGTGGACACTCACATTTAGTCTAGCGGTTTTTCTGTCATGCACTGGAAGAGGCGAAAAGTCAAACGCTTTAAATTATTCGCGAAAAAATTCAAAATCTGATCCATGCAAGAAAGTCCGGGAATTTACCTCCGAAGAGCACTATGAATTCTTAAAAAGTTAAATTGTCCGCGCAGTAAACAAACTTTCCGGTCTGGCAATCATCAATGGTGATAATACAAAATGAACACACAACACTGCTGAACTCTTGAAAATGTTCGCTCCCAGTGGCATTGATTGCACTATCAGCAAACCCTGGGAAAATCTGGGGTACAAAGCTAATGTACCAGAGCAACTTCAATACGATACCATTTACTAAATAAATAGTCGTGAGGTTGGTCTGTTTAAATGAGATCAATGGTTTAGTAAAACATTTAACTAAATGGTTTAGGAGGTCGACACATTTAAGGATTCCATTTGAGACATTCCAACAACACGAGATGCTTTTTGCTTCATGAAAAGTCAGATCTAACAGTTCCTTATTTGTAGTTCTGTCGTTGGTATCAATAAAACTATCCTCTGTTTAGGTGACGAACAAGGTGCAAATCTCCGATTCGTAAAGGAACAAGCAAACTAGGCCTAGAACAAAGGTTGAGGTCAGATGAAATCCCAACAATATAAAGTAAAGGAGGAGTAGTTACCGGGAGACAACTATGTTAGGTAGAAGCACTTCTAACTGAAATGTAATAATGACATTTAAAGAAAGTATTTAAATATTTGTGTCTCAACGTACCTGTAACGTGTTAGTTCTCTTCTACCCAACTACCCTAACATAAACACGTCCCGAGATATTCATGTAGGATCATAACCCCAGATCCTCGTGGTCAGCGGAGGCCAGATTCTATATCATGGAGTGGAATAACATACCAAAGGGTGGCCAGATTCCTGAAAGCAAAATTACTGTACTCTTGGGCACCCATAGTAAGGCGGATAATATTGTTGACAAAGCAGAATTCGTGGTGTCAATAAATGACTTTCATGAATCTGGCAATGGCTTTTCAATAATGACTGCAAGATTGGGGCTGTTAAAAGCTGGGGGGGGGGACATCAATAAACAATATTTCAATCTGGCAATATTCACTCACACTATCATCTGGGTTTCCCAATTCATATCATGGGCGTAGGAGGACGTCAAATGTAGGGGGGATGTAACTTTTCTGCCCGAAATATCAAAAAGAGCTGAAGAGCAGGCAGAAAAAATACCCAAATGTCCTATTGTTCTTCAGAAAATTTACCCGAGTGAAAAGAACTTGCGCCCAACTTGCAAGCCTCCCTGCCCCCGCCCCTCTTACGCTTATGATACACACTGACCGTACTATTCAGGCGAACAGACAAGGCATTATAGTAAAGATAGCATAGAGATAACTTGTTTCTTAATTGATATGTGTGTCTCGACAGATCAAAACATCGCTGCCAAAGATTTTGATAAGCTGTGCAAGTATAAAGATCTCGAGATTGAGATAAACAGAATGTGGAACTTAAAAGCAATAACTATACCTTCAATTATAGGAGCTCTGGGTATGATAAGACTGTCAAAATCACTTTGACAGATCCCAGGACAACCATAGCTTCAGGACATCCAAAAATAGTATTGACAAATACAGCTCATAGTCTACGCAAAACGCTGTCCTTGTGAGTACTAATCTTAAAGAGACGTTTTTGCTTCTCAGACCTTTGCTCACATCAGGTCACTTGGGGTGGCCGGGCTACCAGTTAAAAAATAATAATAGTATAAACTATCTTAAGAAGGTGGCCTGCAATAATTTATCTCGATGAGACACTTTGCAACAGGGCCTACTCTCTAGATTAGTACTAATTTTTTAAAACTTCATTTTCATATAAATAAACTAACATACAAATAAAGATCTCTCTAATAATAGGTAATTTGCATTCGACTGGATTAACTACAGATATTTCTATTAAACAAAAGATATAATTCTAACATTAAGAGCTAAAAATGAAAAGAGAAAGTGTTAGTACAATAGAAGGTCCGGGTTTCTCCAAGGTTTGTTGCGCATGCAGAAGATATAATAAGTTGTGCTACTTATCATACTAGTTAATTTAGTGATTACATAGTCAGTGTGGTCTGTGTTAATAGATAGATCGGTGCACATCTGAATGAAAGAGTTAATGGATTGCCCAAAGATGCCAAGAGAAGTTATAGACAAATTAACAAATTTGACGTGACAGTATTTGATTTCGGATCATGCATATATACATATAATACTTTTACATGATCAAAACCTAAAGTACCAGTGTATCCGAATCAGTTCTTAAATATGACTTAAATTGCAAGATGCTGGTAAGTAATGTTATGCCACATGGCAATTGGCTCCAAATTTGAGCAGCCCTGGCTTTGAAAGTAAGACAGCTCCAACGATTTTTTTTATGCTCTATATATGTCTTGTTATATTTACACGATCTCGTGCTTTTATGACGTACGGAAGATGTTTATATGCATTTGTCTTAGAGATAGGAAGATGCTACGTTATTTGAACTTTTAAAAATCATTATCGCCAAGTCCTTGTCAAGACGATCTTGCAACGTCAACGTCATATTGTTTCCATCTGCTGCGAGGTTGGAAGCTTTGCTATAAAAACGCTTAAGTCTCTTTAAGCTAGTTTTTCTAGTTGACGACCATACTTCACTACAACAGTCAAAATGTGGTATCATTCAGGTGTTAGGAAGCAGTTTTCTAGTGCTTTTACTCAGGAAATGCATAGCTCTTTTTATATTTCCTATTTTTATATAGATTTTGCTTGCCGATACTTGAAGGTACTCATTCAAGATGGGATGTTGATCGAACCATACTCCTAGATATTTAAATTTCACAGTCTGCTTGATTTTGTCATTGCCAATCATGATGTGCATTTTTTAAAGATTTATTACTTTCTGTTTGCTCCCAAAAATCATATATTTTGTCTTGTCAGTGTGTATTGTAGGCATTTTTGCTGTTGAATATTTAGCTGCACAATTTATATCGTTATTTAAATTGATTTGGACCACCTCTTCCTCTGGATCGGCCATAGTAGCACTACATCATTACTGCTTTGCCAAATTGTATTATATTTGTAACTGACAGCCAGTTGCATCTCCACCCATCCTTTGACCAAGAGTTCTCTACCAAAGTATTTGCTCTATTCTATAGACGTTGAAGATGTTTGAGCTCTGCGTTCGATAAATTGCCCCATAGTTCGTCAATGTATCTCAGATGACTTTCAAACAGTACCTTACACACCTGATCAAGTTCAGACTGTGCTAGTATATTCTTACGTTTCTGTAGGGACGAGAGGACAGCTTTAATTTTGCATTTGAAATGCTAAATGTTTTAATGCTCATTCCATATTAGGTTTTCATCCGCAGTAATCTCAAGGTACTTGACTTTTTGACTCGCTTGATTGATTCTTTATTTATGCTTATCTCCATTAGCCTAGGGATATGGCCTAAAACTCTGTTTTGTCAGTGTTTAAACTCAGCAGGGGCGATGTGGCCGGGGTAGCTATGGCCTCTCATCCTTTTGAAATCGTCAGATTTTCAGAAACTTTACTGTCTCATCTGAAAATTTTCTGATTTTTGCTGTTGGTAAAGATAAAGATTTTGAATTGTGTCAGAAAATCTTGGAACTTGTCTCCCCCTTCTCTACAGATGCCAAGGCGCCTTTGAAATCCAGCTTGTTCTTCCGCAATCATTCTGCATTGTGTTCAACCTCAGCTATTAGATCAATGCAGAGCGGATCAATGTCATCAGCAGAACACATTACGCTGGTATCGTATAGGGACGGACTGGCCAGTCGGGCCATTCGAGCGAATACACGAAGGCCGGCTGTATGAAAAGGGGAAAACGTTAAGTTCTGAATATCGATTTCTTTGCAATGTATATATGAAATAACTGACATTAAAACTGTGGAGTTATCAAAAAATTGTGGAATTTTTCAATATCTCTGCCCACTAATTTAGGCTTTCTAGAATTCATAGGCCAGTTTAGTCAAACTGTGCTCGGGACAAAAAACTTAACCAGCCCGCCCCCTTCCGCGTACATATTTGGGGGTGCCTTTTATGAGGCATTGCTCACGAAGTCATTGACATACAGAAAAAAGAGAAGAGGCCCCAAGCACGAGCCCTGAGCTATACCACATTGAATAAGTTTCAGGTGGGATTTCTGGTCATTTACTTGACAGAATTGCCTTCTGTCAGTCAAGTAGGATGTGAACCACAGAAGAGGAGTCCCTGCTATCCCATATTTGGATCGTTTTGAGAGGAAAACTCCATGGTCTACCGTATCAAATGCCTTTTTTAAAATCAAGGAATATGCTTATGCCAATTTTGCGTTTTTCAGCATTGGAAAGCCATGAATCTGCAATATTCAAAAGCTCGGTCAAAGTGTTATTTACCTTTAGGAATGCATGCTGGAATTTGTTTTGTACCTTAAAGTAATCTGCGACTTGATCATGTCCTAGTTTTAGCTAATCAATTTGCTTACAATAGGCTGGAAAGGTAGCTAATTAAATAAGGTAAGTATTGCTTAACAGATAAGTAGCGAAGTATAAATATACAATTACATGCAAATGAAATTCAATATGTGAAAAATTCGAGAAATACTAACAAAATTCTGCTTGACACCAGAAGTTTCAGCATTATGTTCTTCTTTTTCCAGTAAATATATCCAACCCGAACCACATAGCGCCTACATGAATGACAACTACATTCTTCTGCTTTCCAGTCTTTATGCGATTTTTAAATTGATTCAAGTTCAGAGATTGCTTTGTTTCTAGAGACAGTCCATGCCCTAACCAATGAAAGAAATGCTTTTCTCCTCAAAAAGTGGTAGTTCGAGGTCTTAAAAACATAATAATTGTTTTTAAAACAAATATTTCTTTAATAAATATTGAGTTGAGCCTACTCTTAGGTCCCGAATAAGCAGGGCGGTTGTAAAATTCCTCAAAATCAAATAATCGAGGGGTCAGAATAAGCGGGGGGTCGGATATTTGGACTAACTGTGCAATATCCAACGCAAATAGAGCTAAGATAACATCACTGCAAGCGAATACTTTTCGGAATCTTGCTAAATATATTTCATTCATTATTTGGGTAACTCAACAAAAGTATCTACTTTTTGCAGAATTTTCCTAGAAATATTAACAATTTAATAAGCGGGAGGGACCTAATAAATGCGGCGATTGGAAGATTTTTCGAAAAAATAAGGGGAGAGGCTTATTCGAGACCTAAGAGTATTACGTCACATAAGGGGGTGGATGATCTTTTGATTCTTGTGAAAGTGTGACATGAGGTGGGAGGATTATTTTTGATTGTGATATCACATTCTTTGAAACAAATCGATGGTTAGCACATTTGGCTTCAAAATAGCCAGTCTGTCTCTTTTCAGCAAAAGTTTGGTTCTTCGAATAAAAAGAACCTGGCAATCCTATTTTGATACCATTTTGGCCATTTTCGCTGTCAAAGTCACAGTCACAGTGCAAGACAACATGACTGCTTCCATGAACCATCCATAAAAAGGCATTGCATGCACGTTATGACGAAAGCAGAAGAATGCTCTATTGAATTCAGAATGTAACGTCACACATAGGGGGGAGGGTGGGTATCTTTGAATTTATGACAAGTTGTGACAGGGGAAGAGTGGATGGGTGTCTGAACATGCCAAAATTAATAGCGTAATATGTGAATGGCCACCATCCTTGAGAGCAGGGTCGTTACTAGAAAATTTTCTTGGGAGTCTAGGACATGTATTTGCCGACAAAATGGGCGTAGCCGATTAGGAATGGGCGTGGCCATGAAACACGGACGCAGTTTATGCTATGGAACTTTGTTCGCATGATTAAACTTGGTTGCCACATCTACTAGGGGTGTGCTACTCCCTCGTCGGTATAGGCCTGCTTGAGAGTGAAGCTGTAAATGAGGGTAGTGCTGAGGCATTGGCGGCTAGATGATCCCAGAGGCTTCGCAATACGTGGGACCAGGGATGGGCCAGGACCTCTACTTTTACAGGGAAAATAAATGTTTAGCATAAAGGATGTATATCTTTGAATAATATTGACTCGTAGGCTATGCATTATCTATAGAAGTAGCTGCAACGTAGCATACATAGTTTACCATTAGAAATGAATGCAGACGAAGACGGCTATTGGTGCGAATCATCAGCTATCAGTTTGAAATCAGAATTGCAGGAGTTTAATCACTGTATGCTAAAGGATTATAGGTCATCCTGTATCCCCAATGAAAACCATAATCCCAGAACGAGTGGAAGCAATACAGAAAAGGAAATTAGTAGTTTACATTCGTGCTTAGGTCTGTATTTTGTCTTCAGCTTCACTCTTTAGCTATTCAGTGAAACTTTCTTGGCTTTTTTCACGCTTTCAATATCTATCTAACTAACGATGTTCTTCTAACTTTCTTAGCAGACGGTTTTTAAGTTTCGATACTTTGCGCAGGCACGTTAGCAGAAAATGAAAAGGTTGTTTTTACACCCAAAATATTGCTTCTCATGAATGAAGTATAAAACTCTTTAGACACTACTTGCTTATAGGAAAGAAAATTGTTATATTCGTGGAATCTTGCAGTGACGAAATAGGAATAACAATGATTAATAACAAAACGTTCGAGAATCTTCTTCAATTAATGACTTTATATATGTCTCTTCTTACGAGTCCATACTACGACAACGGTAACGTTAACCAACAGAACAGCAACGTTAACCTTACGACAACTTAAACTCATGGACGGCTTGCACTATCAACTTCTTCTTGCGACTTTTACTGACGACTGAACTACACAATACAGCGTTGGGATTTATGGCAGACACATGAAACAGCAAAAAGAAAGAGTTATTACGCAAGGGCGATTACAACATAAGATTGCAGCTGATAGGTAATGGCATGGAAGCAGATTACTCACAAACAATTACTGGACGGATAAAATAAAAACCACCTCATGGACATGGAACAGTAAACCTATTCTGTAACAAGATGTATTGTCTCTATAACAGAAATTAAACCTTCTAAAATCATTGATTTAATGTTTTTTGTTGATCTAGAAAAATCATATCTTGTAAATTAAAAGGGCATTTTTCTGAGATCTAGGGAACGTAAATATTACAATTTTCTAGGGGGCTTTGCCCCTGACCCCCATGCTTTCTTTCTCTTAAATTATATCCTCTTTAATTGTTTCAGCTTTCTCCTTGTTCGGAAAACATTGCTCATATTTCCGCAAAATTATCGATGTAATTTGGGTGTCTTGAGGAATCGAGAGTTCACTGAATAATGCCGCACGTTGAAGTTTTGACGTATATATCGATGAAGAAAAAACAAACTACAGCAACAACATACACACAATAAGTCCAAGAGTTCTCAACTCAAATTCTACCTCGAAGCGTAATGTTCAATGTCGATGTTCTTCTCTCAGTAAATGTCTCTTCTCTCCTTGTGTTCTCGAAGGTCTTCGTTCTCAACTGTGTACTCAATAAATCCTCTTCTCGTAACTCGTGTCTCATCAATGCGCATGCTCCATGTCACATGATATAACAATTCAATTCAATTCATAACACTTCTCTCTATCAATTAATCAATCATTCAATCAATCAACAATTTATTTATAGTAGGCAAAAGAAACTAAGATAGCAAAATTATTGCTACTTAAGGCCTACTGGCTTAAAGAATTGAAATATATTGCAAGTGTAATATAAAAATTGCTACATATCATGTTAGGTGCCCAACCTGTGGTATATATATTTTGCAAAATCTGCAGTTGCAGTTCTCGCCCCTTCAACGTTTAAAATGGCTTTTGAAAATAGAAAGTGTGCTTGCTTGTTTGATTATATTTGGTAAAGTCGACCAAAGTCTATTTCCAAGGAAGAATATAGTCTCAATTCCGTATGCGTGTCGTTACCGTTCTTTTTTTGGAAAACATTGCTCATTTTCCCCCAAGATTGTCGATATAAATTGAGTGTCTTGGGGAATCGAGAATTTACTGAATAACTCCGCGCGTTGTAATTTTTGAAGTACATATATCAATAAAGAAACCAAATTACAGGAACAACATACACAAAATAAGTCCATACACAAATAAGTCCAAGAGTTCTCAACTCAATGCTTCCTCGAAGCTCGTAATGTTCAATGTTCTTCTCTATTCTCAATTTCGTTCTCAATTCAACTCCGTACGCCACTGTGTTCTCAACACAACTCCTCCATCCCGTAATTCGAAAAACGTCTCTTCCATGTGCATGCTCCATGTCACCTGATCAATTCAATTCAATTCACAACATGCTTTAAATTGTAACCAGAATTCCGCTCAGCGAAAATATCCTTCATGAAAGGAGGACTTAAGCCAGGCCTTGTTTTATAAATTTCAGTCATAAGCAACTGAAGAGTCTTTACGTGGATAGATACCAAATTCCTTTGCTCCAGAAGAGATGTGATTATTTTGTAAATCATGGACAAATGGACAACTTTAATGCTTTACATTATATGGCTGCTTGAGCTTGACATTATTTTAATCCTATATACTCTTGTTTTGTTTTGAATTGTTAGTTAGAAATACAGTCATCTAGAAGGCAAACATGGCCTAATCATTACAAGAGTTCTCTGTTACAAGCGTCGCAAAAATCAAACAGGAAATTAACAATACAAAAAGTTGTCAACCGAGCCGGATTCACAAGTGAACAGAATGATGGAAGAGGACGAACACATCGAAACGATGGGCGCAGTAGGCCCCGATGAACCCGCAGAATATGCAGCGGAAACAATACAGCAATTGGACAAGGAGAGTTCAACCATCCTCAATACAACGAGTTAGACAAGAAGCTGTGTCTACTGCAATGATGCACGACATCGATCAGTAGATTGCACAAAGCTGAAAATCCCTCAAGAACGAAAGGCATATTTGCGACACAGCCACCGATGTTTTAATTATAATGGAACTAAACATGTTTCAAAAGATTGCAGAAGTACCAGAAAATGCATGTATTGTAATGAAGGTCATCATCCTTCAATATGTTTGAAGCAATCAGAACCATTGCAAAAGGAGCTCAGTTTTCATATCACAAATGACCAAGTTGCTACAGGTGGCTCAAGCAAAAATTGGAGGAATTTTGTGTCGTGCTTTACTTGACAGTGGCAGTGGTCACTCGTATGTAAGCAAAGAACATGCAAGAAAGCTGGATGTCAAACCATGCCGAGAAGATTCACGTGTTATTGGGACAGTAAATGGGGATATGAGTGTTCAGTGCCCAGCTTATGAGCTTGAGGTCCAAGGAATAGGAGCATGGTCACACACTAAATTCAAGACACAATTTGCTAGGATAAATGTCAGTGTTTTATCAGCAGTGCCATACGTACACTCAGAGATAGCAAAAGAAAATTACAGACATCTTCAAAACAATCAGTTCTCAGACACTTCAGTGAAATACATGCTACCAATACATGCAATACTAGGGGTAAAGGATTATGCTTACATCAAGATGGGGAACATCGGAAAAGGGGAAAAGGGAGAGCCTATAGCAGAGGAAACAACTCTTGGATGCACTTTGATGGGACACTTAGGTAAATCCAAAGAGCATAAAATGAACATCAATCTAGTTATTGACAAAGAAACATCTATTCAAGAAGACGCAAAAGGAATCAAAGATGATGAAGACATTTGTGCAGATTCCAAAGATTCTATTAAGCAAAATGAAGACGGACGTTATTGTGTTAAATTGCCATGGAAATAAGGAAACTATTTTCTGCCAAACAATCGCAAACTAGCTGAGCAAAGAGTCAAGAGCCAACTGAAACGAATCAGGAAGCAACCATAACTGCTAGAGAAATACGACAATATCATAAAAGAGCAAGAAGAACAGGGAACCATTGAACCAGTTCCAGAAACACCTGATGGAGATCACATTCACTATATACCACTCCACTGCGTTGTTCGAGATCAAGCTGAATTTACAAAAGTTCGAATTGTATATGATGCCTGAGCTAAAGAGAGAGAGTATGCCAAATCTTTACATGACTGTTGGACCAGCTCTGCAACCATTGCTATATGACATACTAATCAGGGTGAGACTTCACAAGTCAGTACTTATTGGTAGCATCAAGAAAGCATTCCTACAAATTGAAGTTGTACCATAGGATAGAGATGCTTTACGATTTCTTTGGGTAGAGAGTATCAAAGACAAAAGCCCAAAAATAAGGGAACTACGCTTCAATAGAGTCGTATTTGAAACAGGACCAAGTCATTTCCTGCTCAATGCAACACTTCCTCACTACATTAAGCAATAGGACACAGATCCAACATTTTTTAATGAAGTTTTAAAGAGTTTGTATTGCGATGATTTTGTTGGGGTGTCTAGTGGCGAAGTTAGAGGTACTGTCTGTCCTGCCCGGCAAGACTGAAATATGTCAATAAAATCAAAATGTTTAAAAAGTGGCTAAAATTTACGTTTTAAGCAAAGGTAACATTTCCCTACCGTTAGCTTGTTCTTGCATAGCGAACTCATTCAACATAGCTTTTGTTTTGCCATTTATAAAATCAGTTTTAATTGGTACCAAGGAACAACGTTGTTTTGAGCCCAACTCCTACCATCTGAGATGGCAGGAGCTGATAGGAGCTGAAATAAGAGTATTTCAGCACGTCATTGTGCTTGTACTACCACACAATAGAAAAAAACAATCGTTCTCCTGCCACATTTTACTGGCAGGAGCTAGGACGGTATTGCTGCTGCGATGTCATGGAGCTGCGCTGGAATTGAACATTTTGATTGGCTGAAGGGCTTAACACGTCATTACCTTAGAAGTTTTCGTGATGACAGCTCCTGCATACTTTGACATGCAGGACGCTTGTAACGGTCAGCATCAAGTAGCCGAGGAGCTGAAGACATTATTTGTGAGCTTATAGAGAAATCATTCAGTGCAATACCTGTTGGTGAACAGAAAGAGATCTTGCAGCATAAGAAGCCCCAGCCAAAACTCGGGGCTAGAACTGCCAATCGCCAGTTTCAGGACGACTAGTATGCGAAGAAAGAATGGCTTTGTGGCTCCACTACTTCAAAAAGATTGTTTTGCCTTTTGTTTACTCCAGGAAAATCGCACATGTGGACAAGAAAAGGATATGCCGATATGCATTGTTTTCTTTCCGATTGCAGAAAGCATGGGCGATCGAACTGCCATTTGGAGGCCTATAAGAAGTGGAAGACATTTGACGCGACAGAAAGGGTCAACATGCTATTCTCTAGAGCGAGAAGAGAAGAGGTGCAGCGCCATAATGAGCAGGTAAGGTAGAACAGGGGATGCTTAAAACCATTTCTGAAGCTATTTTATTCCTAAGCAAACAAGAATTAGCCTTTAGGGGTCACGATGAATCGAACGATAGCCTTAATAAGGGAAACTATAGGGAGCTACTTGAATGCTTTGCAAAATTTGATTCTGTCTTTGAACGTCGTCTCCATAGGGAGTTCACAGAAGGTGAAAGGGTACAATTCTGGTGTTTTCATTGGCGTTTCTTCAGAGATTCGAAATGATCTCATTGAATGCATAGATTCTGTCATTCAAGATCAGATTGACAAGGAAATTGAAAATTGCAGATTCTTGAGCATTCAAGTAGATGAAACAGCCGATGTTTCTACTAAGGAGGTTTCTGAAACTTTTTCATGTTAGTTCTTATAGATCCCACTTTTCCTTGGTTGGTGGTTATGAAAAACATTTGCAAGAATAGAATTGCCCTCATTGCTTATTATTATCATGTTTTGCTTCTGAATATTTACTGATCTGGATGGACTTGATTTGCATTCATTGAGATTGTTAATATTTTCATAGCACTATCCCACTTTTCCTTGGTTTTTGGTTTATGAAATACATTTGCAGAATAGAATTGTCCTCATTGCTTATTATTATCATATTTTGCTTCTGAATATTGCTTTTAAGAGAAGCTAATGAATCTCACTGTTCTGCTGTACAATAAAAGCCTGCAAAGATGTTTTGAACCTCAAGGCTTTAGAATGGCAAGGAAGAGTTAAATCATATTTTAGCAGGCTGAAGGTACCTTTTGTCAACACTTGTTGGAATATAAAGCGTCAGATGATAGCCAAACAATCAAAAGATCATAAATAACCGGAAGAAGATTCATTCCTGATTGTGTTAATGTTGGGATACTCTTTGCTGAGTCAATCAAACTTTGTTGCAGAATTAAGTTGCATATGACCTTTTGAATTTGTGCAATAATGATAGCAGTTTGATTGCTCCCAGCCTTTATGTCGCCAAAAGGCTAGTGGAATTCCTTATGTTTAAAAATGGAGAAGTCAAGCATAGGCAAACTTTTGACGTGCGGCTTGAGCTTAACTCAATTGGAGTTGCCATTTAGGACTAATTTGCCTGGCAACTACAATTTGATATTTATGAGATTCGATTTTTATCTCAGAATGTTTTGTTTAACAGTAAAACATATGATTTAATTCTATGTAGTATGCGTTTTACAGCAGTTCTGAAAACAACAATCTGTGATTTAGAAGGGGACTTAAGTCGATAAAAATGGTGTTAAAATCTATCTTCAATTTAAAAGTGAAATCATGCAAATTACATTAGACTTGTAGGAGGAGATATATGTCAACTTTAACTATCATAGAATGGTTACTTTCCATAGAGTGTTCAAAACAGCAAGGTTAAAAATAATGTTGAGACCCCCTCATATGTGTTTTCCTTTCATGCCAAAGGGGCAGGACTAACTTTTTCACTCTAGCTTCGCCACTGGCTGGCTCCTCCATTCATTGCATTCAGGCTATATTTTCTCCCTATTTGTGCAATATTTCCCACCTGGTCTTAAAGTTCTATGCTTCCAAGAGAGTAAAACGCAACTTTATCTGATGCAGACTTGAAGGATTACAGAATTTAGGACTGATTGCAAGCTTCCATTGGCTTGAACCAAAATGAAATGATCTCAATAGACAGAATCTATAGTAGATTGTTAAATGATAATGTTTGAATGCACTCAAAGTTAGTCTTCAAAGAACTCCCCTGTTTTGCCAGAAAAACATGCCATTGTGTATTGCAACTACTATTAGGCATTTACAACTAAAAGCTTTGAAGTCTTCCATAACTTCACTGTTGACAGTGGTGATGCAATTCTCAAAGTCACATTGCTACTTCCCCAAAAATAGATCAAGTCTGCATCTCTGGATGTCTGCATCTCTGGATGTCTGCATCTCTGGATGTCTGCATCTCAGACATCTCCAGATCAAATCTGCCTAGAAGGATACTATTTCTAATGTATCTTCACAGTAATGTGTCAGGTAAGTCTGCAGAATAATTCAAACTAGAGCTATTTTCCAGACTTATTTGACAATTTTTGAATTTTTGAGACCCCCTCATATGTTTTTTCCTTTCATTCCAAAGAGGCAGGACTAGCTTTTTCATCCTAGCTTCGCCACTGGGGGTGTCAAATTCTACTGGGGAGCTTGTTAAACTAAAAACAAAGCTAGAGCAAACATTGAAAGAAGCTAAATTTGAAATGCACAAATGGAAATCTAATGACCCTTATCTAAGAGAAATATATGCTACAGAAGAAGCTGTCACAACTAAAGTGCTAGGGTTTCAATGTAAGACTGGGACAGATGGCATGTCAATAAACTTCTCGAATGTTGTAGAAAGTGAGCACAGCTTAACTCAAAGAGGAAGTCTAAAGATAACAGCATCAATCTTCGATCTGTTAGGGATAGGAAGCCCAGTAACTATCTTGGCAAAGATTTTTTACCATGAAGTAAGCCTCAAAAGGCTAGGCTGGGATGCGCAAATACCTTCAGAGCTAACGAAGCTATGTGAGTCGTGGATCAAAAGCATTGAAAAACATCCAGAACTAGAGTATAATCGATGTGTCATCAAGTATTTAGATGAGCCTATACTTGATATCAAGCTACATGTTTTTGCCGATGCAAGTCTTAAGACATGTGCAGCAGTAGTTTATGTGCAATTTTACAATCCAGTGAAGTTTATGTTCAGCTATTAACAGCGAAGTCCAGAGTAGCAAAGCCAGGATTAACAGATCCAAGGCTAGAGCTTGTAGCAGCCCAAATGCTTGTAAAAATGCTAAAGCAAGTTCGAAAGGCATTAGAGGGAATCAGTTTTTCAGAGATACATGCATGGAGTGACAGCAAAACTGTGTTATGTTGGCTAAATAACAAAAGTGAATGAAACAATTTGTACGTTCAAGAGTCGATCATATCCTTCAAGACTCTAATACTGACTGGCATTATGTCAATGCCAAAGACAACACGGCTAATATAGCATCAAGATGCATGCATATTCAACAGCTAGCACCAAATGAACTGTGGTGGAAAGGACCTCCTTGGATAATTGATCAGAAAAGCTGACCATCACTGCTTGAATTAGAGAAAAATGAGAATAGTGAAACAGAAAAACGAAGCGTGAATACTGCAGCATTAGTATCAGAGAAAACCCAAGAATGGACTAGGAGCAATTATTGACCTTCAACACTATAATAGTTTGCACAAAGTCATTCGAATAACATCATGGGTTTATCGTTTTGTGAACAATGCAAGATTGAAAAACAAGAGAAGCAGAATTCAAGTGGATTCAAGAAATAAAAAACTAAAGTTATATCTTGTGAACACTTTCAGCAGCTGCAGAACCAGCTGAATTTAAGGGACGACAATGGTATTCTTAATTGTCATGGCCATCTAGAGCATGCAGAAATTGAAGCTAGGCCAGTTCTTCTACCACGTGATCATATATTTACTGCATTAGCAATCAAGGATGCTCATCGTAGAGTTTTTTACATGGGAGTATCTATGACTTTAGCAGAATTACGTCAAAAGTATTGGGTTCCTAAAGGACATCAAGTCGTAAAGAAGGTAATAAAGGGCTGTCAATGTTGTACCAATCTCTCTGCTAAGCCATTGCCACCAGCTGCTACAGCTGCATTGCCAGAGTGTAGAGTTAAATCAGGACATGCATTTCAAACTTTCGGGGTGGACTTTGCAGAGCCTTTCTATTGTTCTAATGGGAAAAAGACAATCAAAACCTACATAACTTTATTTACATGAGCTACAACCATAGCTCTTCATATAGAGCCAGTTACAGATATGTCAGTGACTCAGTGACAGCATTCAGGCAAAGTTTAAAATCACTCATTACCAGACGGGGTATGCCATCAAGAATAATCTTAGGCAACGCTCAAACTTTCAAGTCAGCTGCCCAGTGGTCAAGGAAACTTAAGAACAGTGAAGAAGCAAATAATTTCCTAGAAGCTAAAGGCATCAAATGGCAATTCAATTTTGCAAGAGCACCGTGGTGGGGCGGATTTTTTGAACGCCTTATTGGCCTTATCAGGTCATGTTTGATGAAAATACTAGGCCGTGCAAAGATATCCTTTATAGAATTCAAGGAGTCTCTATTGGATGTAGAAGCTACACTAAATAATCGCCCGCTAACCTACTTAGAGGAAGAGTTTGGACCTGAAGCACCAACTCCAAATCACTTGATCCATGGACGTCATATACCAATGATAGCATGGGAGGAGCCTGAGAGCGAAAGCGAAGTTGATGCAACTCGTAGATGTAAGCACGTGCAAAACAGTTACAGCATTTTTGGAAACGATGGAATCGTGAGTATATTTCAAGTCTTCGTGAACATCATCGTTTGAACTCAGAGAAACCAAAGAAGTTACTGAAGTCTGGAGCCACTGTTCTTATTCAACAAGAAGGTATATCAAAAAGCAGGTGGAAATTGGGACGCGCTGAAGAAAAAGACGGTGTAATTAGAGGGGCAGTGTTGAAAGTAGTATCAATTGATCGAATATATACAGTTGAAGGCCCTCTACAAAAATTTTGTTTGTTAGAACTTTATGCTAAAGAGTCAAATGCAAAAGAAGACAACTTTGGTGAGAATGAACCTTTACGCCGAAATACTCGATATGCAGCAGCTATTGCAAACGTGAAGATCAAGAACATTGGGGACATTTCAGAAAATCAGGACTTCGTCTGACAACAAGGGGACTGTAGCTAACATGAGATAATACAAATACTTACATTACCTGCTTCAACTTTTCTTTGTCCATGTAGCAGGATATTCTGGCAAGGGCATGAAGTTTTTGACTGGCTGGCTTTCTTGCACAGAGTTTTGACATGCTGTTTAAAGCTTAGTGTTTGATAAAAAATTATCCCCAGAAGCTTCTCCTCTTTGCTTTCCTTAGCGTTAGCCTCTCCTATTTTGACGGAGACTTCGTTGCTCTTTCCACCAAAAATCATCAAATGACATTTATCTTCATTTAGCTTTATACGTTTGTTTAGAAACCATTCACTTAGCGCGAGAGCGTCATACTCTAATTTTGCGACAACGTTCTCGACGTTAGGATCGCATGTATAACTTTTTGTGTCATCCGCGTAATTTCAGACTTCAGTCTCTTCCAGGAACAGTAATAAATCGTTCAGATATATGTTAAACAAAAGGGGTTCCAGGAAAGAACCTTGTGGTACACCCAGAGAGGTTTTGGTCCACATACTGAACGTTCTATGTTCTCTATTGTAGAAATAGAAGCTTCTCAAATCAATGATTAAATGTGCTGCTCGCTATCTAGAAGGTGTACTTCTAGAGGGAAAAGGATGTTTTATAAGATTTAAAGAGCAAAATTCTTAAAGATTTTTCAGGGGGCTTCGCCCCCTGACCCCCGTCCTGTCTCCATCCTTAAATCCTCAACAGCAGACCGTTTTGCTATCATACTGTAAAACAATTCGCGTTTTATAGATGTAATGATTTTATAACTCAAACGATACTCAATCCAGACAGCATTATAAATGCAAAAGTAAGCAGTTAATTCAACAAATATTTCAAGCTCGATAAGTCTATCAATTTCTCAAGGTTCTGAATAGATCAAATGTTCCCAATTTCTCAATGTTATAAAACGACGACTTGAACAACTCTGCGAAGGGCAAAAGACCACGACACACTTTAAGTCACTTTACAGCGACAGAAACGCAACTGCAATTTACGATGACTCATACAACACACCTGCAATAGAATTACATTTAAACAAATATATGATGACAGCAACTATGGAGATGACACGTGACACAAAAGCACGAAAGTGAGTGATTACTAAAAAACGGAACCGACAGCAGTGTTGCTACTCGTAGGGTATTCTTCCTACTGTAGGATATTTTACCCTCTTACAGGGTGTAGGGACGTACCTACGGGATAAATGGCAATATGTTGGTAAAATACGTCATTTGTATGTAGATTTAGGTTTCAAAGAATTCTCTGTTTTAGGAAAAGTTAAATGTGCACAATAAAAATTAAAATCAAAGAAAATCTGGCATGCAATTCCCACAACAGACTTGATCAGACCTTTAATTTTTTTATCGCTGGCCTACAGTCCTCAACTCAAAATGCTTACACATGACACTATAGCATATCTAATTTTTCGAATATTTTAGTTTTGCATTCAAACTTTCAAATCAATACGAAATAGCTGAGACATAAAAAGCTAATAGCTTTATCATAGACGGAGTTACCGGGAGGGTTTAGAACAGCTTCAAGAGCAGCTGTAATACAAACTTTATGGCTATATTTCTTCATGTCTCTAGCTACATCTCAACATCAAATGCAACTTTCTTTACAACTAACAAGTGAACTCGAGTTTACCGAGGTGTGATGTCCAGTAAATTCACCACGTAAAATGTTTGTCAAAGGAAAGACCTTAATCCGTAATTGATCTTGTATCTGGCAAAATAGATATGGTGAACTCTCTTTCATATCAGTTTTCAGTTGCATAAAATAGGGAAATCTCTATCAATGCAATAGCAAATCTCTCCAGCTTCTGGAAAAAATGAATTTACAAGCATGAACCCCAAAACCTGGCAAAAATGTTACTGTTGAATATAAGAGGGGCACTTTGGCGAATATCCAAATTCAAAAAAAGGATTCTGATGAAGACATGTATTCGTTCTCTGATTAGAGATCAATCATGAGCACAAAGTTTGACCTACTTGCCAAAAGGGCGTTTTCCCACATTCTAGAGGATATGAACTCAAAAACCTTTCGCTTGCTTCGTACCATTAGTGAAACTTCAGAATGTCAACTACCTACACCTTCCCCCAGATCATTTCTTAACTCAGTCTCTGAGCTTTATATGCAATTACGCTTGCAATTTTCAGGGTACATGACTTTGCTTCAATATATGTATTTTCAAATGTGTATCAGTTTGAAAAATATTAGAGAGTTCCAAACAGACTTTCTCAAAGGAAAACACTTAGGTTTCCCTAAAGATTTATGTTAGAAATAATATTAGATATATATTTATGACATCTGATTGCTGATTTAGTGAATAATCAACAACTTTAGTTTGGCTCAGAGAGCCAAGAGGAGGAAACCAAAAAAAGTCAAATATTGAATATTTTGATAGCAGAGATCTACAATACTCGCCAAAAGTCCTGGGACACTATGTATGTTTTTAATCTGGACGGAGCATTCACCTCCCTCCTCCCTCTAAACAATGTTGGTTACTGAGAGAAGTACATGCGGTAAAGGAAAAATTTTTCGCGCACAATAACGCCAAGTGCCTCAGGAACAGACCAACATTGTTTTAGGGGGAAGGGGGTTTGCATCAAGGCGTGATGGTTGAAATGCTGAGAAAGCTATGGTTTTTCATAATTTTTTGAAAATGTCCCAGGGACTTTTGGCAAGTATTGTAGTTTCCAAATTTACTCGATTGTACCTCCGTTTCCCCCCAATTCCTTGTGGCTTGGATGGTGCCTCTGAGAGGACTTTTGTTCTGGCGCGAGCATTTAGGACCGGATGCCCTTCCTGACGTCACCAATCGCATGCGGTAGGCCTCAAACCCAGGACCATATTGTTCTTAGTCGCGTGCATTACCGCCATGCCACGGCTGCTCTAGATCTAGTTCTCAAGTATCTATATTTAATCAAATCCTCAAGCTAAAGGAGCAAAATTTTTAAGAAAAGCCTTTTTTTTTATAGTATTCTTTCAGTACTAATGACCAAACTGTAAAAGTTCTTAAAGTAGAATCGTCATGACGTCATCATTATTCATTCTGTTTTAGGGATTGTAGGGAAGATCAATGTTTAGTGCTTGAAATTGTAGGGAAAATAAAGGAAATTTTGTAGGGTGAATGTAGGTAGAGAACGCATGTGTCGTAGAAAAATTTCGCCTTCACAGCGTGGCAGCCCTGACCGACAGGAACAGAAACTGCAAATTGCACATTACGTAATCAAGAACTGTAATGTAATGTGTAATGTAATCAATTATTTATACACGAACAAACATAGCCCTTCAGCAACTAAAATATTACATATTCATATATA
>OLMO02000275.1:11837148-11851288 GCA_900291935.2 Cassiopea xamachana
ATATATATATATATATATATATATATATATATATATATATATATATATATATATATATATATATATATATATATATATATATAAACTTATAAATACTGTTGGAAAGAAAATTATTGATGGCCTCAGAAAAGCATTTACTATTGGCTTTGGTGCATCAGAACAGCCCATTTTTGCTATTACTCAAAGGTTATTGTCCAGAAGTAAGTCTGCTTTTGAGTATTCTTTTACATAAACATTTCTTGAAGGCCACTGGAAATGGCTTACAACAATATTCAAAGAGATAATAGTTATAATACTACTCCCAATTTTTGGCAGCTTAAGTGCACTTTTAGAGCATTGTCCCAAAATAGGAGCATAGAGGTATTAAAACAATGCAAACTGCATTATAGAGAATATCCATTCTCCTCAGAATTCTTCATTTTGCGTTAATTATAACTTGAAAGTTATTTTGGATTCAAATACCATCTTGAAGAGTGATGATCTGTTATGCACAAATGGCTTGATCTCACATTCATAAAAAGAAACTTAAATGTTCATAATCTGTTGCATCACTCTATCAACCAGTTGATAAACATTACATCATTTAAGCTTCTACATTACTATTCAAATTCTTGTGAAAGCTCTCTTTGAAACAAAGAATCTTCAATCTTTTACTGGCACAACGCTCCATTGAAAGCCATATTCTTGTTTCAAGTCTACGAGATGGCCATGTAACAATATTGATAGAGAGTGTCGCAGAATTGTATTCACAATCATTTCTCACAGGCTCAGCAGAATTTATACTGACCACGTTTTAATACAAAGTACACCTTCTAGGAGACAGATACTCACAAACCAAATTTTATTGTATAATATACAATATTGACAGAAGATGTCTGTACGTTTTTTATTATTTCTATCGCACAAAGACCGATAAATAAAAAAGAGATTTTAAGGTCTAGCAGGCCCTAAACTCATTCCTGAGACGGCATAGGTAGCTGCTACTTTGAAAAGCTCTTTAACTTGAAAAGTATTTGCTACTAAATGAATCTTAGCCATACTCTTTAACCTTCATTACTGCTTGTTTTAAGTATAGAGCGTAAATACCTTCAGCATTTGAGGAAACTTAGTCATCCACAGCAACGCAGCAACAATGCTCGATATTTGAGCTAGCACGGTTAAGTCCACGGCTAATAAACGCAAAAGTTTCTCCAAAAAAGCATGAAAAACTCTTAGTCTCTCTCCAAAGCCATAATGTATTATAATATCCAGGGCCGTGGCTACAGTGGGGTGTGGGGGGTGTAACACCCCCCCAGGCATCGAGCTTGTCGGCAAAGTTACTAAGAATTAAGGTGTTGTCGGCAATTTTCAGAAAATCAATATTGTCGCAAGAAGACGATAGCTAAAATTGATGTCTCAATAACATTCCCCGACTTAAGCTTTACAGGAAATGTGCTCTCTCATCAGGAAATGTAGCCTCTGAGCTTCCATCACTTCACTTTACATTTTATTTCTGATGGGTTTTTAAAGCATAATTCACAATATCCATAACGATCGGAAATAGCTAAATATAAGCGAGCACACGTTCCTTTTGACCACATGAAATGGTGTCTGTGTACCACGATGAGCGCTAGAGCTGGGAGTGGCTGTAAGAAAAGAAAACGTATCAAGAAAAGGCCACACCCAAAACCACGCCCTGCTGTCGGCAAAATTAATAGCAACACCCCCCACCCTTCCATCTCTAGCCACGGCCCTGATAATATCGGTGAAAGAAGCAGCGGAAACATGATTTATTTCCTTTTTGCGTCTAGTGTACATTAACTGTCTGCCTTACTAGGGCGCCATTATGGATTTGCATGCCAGGCCACTGACCACGGTTGTTAATCAGCGCTAATAAACTTAAATCTAGGTACGAACTGAACAGGGAGTGTTGAAAAGTAAACAGATAGGTGGCAAATGCAAAATGTGTTTTGGCTTCTTTCGAACGTAAAATGCACCCAAAAGAGTATCATTAACAAAAAAAATTATTGAAAATAGGCTTTGCTAACGGTATTTGCTCATCTAGTTTTGCTTGAAGAAAATTATTATTGAATTGAAGCCATATGGTTCATAGGCCTACCTTGAATCTTTGCAGTAAAACAGACGAGTAAATTTCTCTATCTATCAATAGTTCTATAAAATATATCATTCACAGCTTCCCCTTTTATCACTAAAGCATGATCTACTTTGTCTGTGTCAAAAATGCCATAGACTCTGGCAGACTTCAAAGTAGTCAACTGTAGTGTTATAATCGAGCTTTAGGTTCTTGCCCTCACAAGCTACCATTTTAGATCCCCATAGAATAACTATGTCGCTTGAAGGACCGCGCATTCTAGTCCTACTATTTCTATGAGTCTGGAAACCAATCCTGATTTCACAATTTTGCATCATATAAAACATCCGGGACTGTAGAGTTTATTGCAGCATAAACATATAAAATGGCGGATAGAACCAATCACCAAATGGAATTACGCCAGAGCAAAACAAGACAGTAAGGAAATATGTATTCGATACGTGGCAAAACAAAGTTGCAAGAAAATGCTTAGCAGAGTTGACATGGAACCATTTGTGAACTTTTCCTTCACAAATTGTGCTGGACATGGAACAGCCCTTGCTGAAAGCACACTGATGCAAACTGAAAGCTCACATTTCCCCCCGGAGGTATTCACTTTTGTTCATTTCACAATTTTGTCTCTCCATGAGATTGGAAAATGTTGATTTATTGACCACGCTTTGTTGTAAGAACTGATTTTATGTCTG
This sequence comes from Cassiopea xamachana, assembly GCA_900291935.2. Lineage (NCBI taxonomy): Eukaryota > Metazoa > Cnidaria > Scyphozoa > Rhizostomeae > Cassiopeidae > Cassiopea > Cassiopea xamachana. The sequence continues at coordinate 11,839,927 of OLMO02000275.1, forward strand.
CTGTGTTGGCAATTACTAAACATGGAGTGTGTGGGTATAATCGCACCATGTTTGGTCAATTTAGTAGATTGGATTTTTATTACCAAAGACATTATTTTAAATGTAATTTTGGCTGATTTCTTGTTGATTAGCTCGATAACTGAGATCTGGGAACAAGCCTCCCTTTTAGACTGTCCGGGCTGAGACCATTCACTATTTTATAGATCATTACTGCTCTGTAAAATTGTGCTATATTTTGAAACTGACAGACAGTTGCATCTCCATCTATCCTTTAACCTAGAGTTCTCTATCAAAGTATGTGCTCTAGTTTGGAGACGTTGAAGATGTTGGAGTTTTGTATTCGGTAAATTGCTCCATATTTCATCACTGTATCTCGGATGACTTTCAAACAGCCTTTCAACAATGCATTTCTACTATGAATGTAGGAGCCCTAGGGTACAGGGGTCACATGCCCCCCAATTTTCACAGAGCTGTTGGTAAGTTCCCCCTTTGCAGCTTATAGGTGTGTCTCTTGTTTGCAAAGGTGTCCCTTGCCTGCAAACTCAACTTTTTGACTACACCCTACTTTCTTGCATTTGGCTGTTGTGCCTAATTGTATTTCCACACAACACTAGTTTCATTTTCAACTGTTTATTCTTGTGTAACAAAGTCAGGCATTAACCTGAACTGTTGTTTGATTTTTGTGAGTCATGTTTATTATGTCTTACTCTGAATGCCACACCCATATAGCCACACCCACAGACTTTTGGTTGAGCCCTGGTCAGATTTCTCCCTGGATCTGCTCCTGATTCATTATTCTAGAGTATACAAATATATTGTGGGTTTCCCCCAGTATCTGCACCCAGAAGACACTATTCTATTATTTAGTTAAGCTTTCATTCATAACTGAAATTGCAAAACAGTAAGTTAGGACCCTTGGCTATAGCTTTGGGGCAAAAGTTTCTTGAGTTTTTTCCCACTTGTAGCAAGCTGTTGAAATAATATCAGAGCATGATATCAGGCTCAAAATCATGTCTTGAAGAATATGGAAACTTGACAAAAAATAAATATTTTCATAAAATTTGTAATTTTCTAAAGCCACAAAAGAGAATGTTTCTAAAACTATGATTCATGGCACAGAAACTTCTGAGGTGTCTGAACCATGTTTTGAAATTGGGAAACTTGTAGAATAAGAAGTCTAAGAACTTGTTGAGGTTTCAAGCCCTCTGGCTGTAGGCTTCTTATTTCTTCTCACCTCCATCTTCTTTTCCTCTTCATCTTCTTCTCATCACTATGCATATTGGATAAAGCAAATTATTTGTCAGCTGGTAAGCCTCCTTGAAAATCCTTGCCTTTCTTGTCAATCTAGATATGTCTGACTCCATTCATCACATCCTTTATTGCACTCAGCCCTCTCATCTCTGTCCCTTAAAGCTTACTTTTTGTTCTTGTATTTAGTGCCCAAGTCTCTGCTCCATAAAATAATATAGGTTCCAAAATTTCCATGAAATAAAATGTATATATGCTGAGGACAACTCTTAACTCTATTTAGCCTTTAGCAGTTAGAGGGACCAAATTTCTCCCACTTTTTAGCAACCTATGCAAAAGTTCCCCTTTCATACGCAAATGTGCCCCTTCAAAGTTAACGTGCCCCTTCAGATCCAAAAGTGCCCTGTTCATCTATTTTTTGCCACTTTGCTTTTCATGTCTTTTATTTTGAGATGATGTTTTTGCATTCTGTTTTTCCACTTGTACATTTTTGAACCTTTCTATATGGCATAGCAGTTTTTTAGGCACCATTCACACTAGACCGAAACAGCACAGAACGACAGGAAACAGACCAAAATAATTTTAGTAGGTGTTCGTACTAAAAGGATGAGCAGTGTTCCGTTCCAGTCCAAAAAGCAGAACACTCAAAAAAATGAACCATTCTGCTCCATGGAAAAGAACGGAGCACTGCTTATCAAGTGGGAACACTTGTTCGGCCAATTCCGTTCTGTATTGTGGTGCCACTTGTGTACCTTTGCATGAGAATATGCCAAAAAATGGCCAAAAGAAGCATGTCTCTTCGAATTATAGGGGAAATTTCTATTTGGTACCCCCCTGACTGCAAACCACTGCTTTTATGATTTTAAACAGTACAGCATATTGTCGGAGAATACTAATAGTTTTACCCTGAATCAAACGGCATACAGGAACTGCAAAAGAGCAAGGACAAGTGTGAATTGGTAGTTATAGTTATATCCAGGATAGTCCAAGACCAATTTTGTAAAAGATAATGTTGTGGCAGCGAACTTGATTATTCACCAAGAAGAGAAGAGCATAAATTAGGGATTGCTAGCTTGCGAGCTAGGGAAATTGTGACCATGGTTAGTGAGACCTGATGTGTATTTGTGAAGCAATATCACTTCCATTCACAACATTCCAGTTGCTTTGTGAACACCTCAAAAAATTTCCATTCTGTTCCGTACCATATCGAAGCGTATGGCTCTGCTCTGTTGTGTTCTAGTGTGAACGGGGCCTTTGGTAAACTCCAAGGTTAATAGCTTTCATTGAAATCCAAATGCACTACAAACTTAGGTATACTTTTAAGCCAATTGAAGTTTGAGTTTTATGAGTGTGGTTATATGCTCCTTTTATGACATACCCCCACTTTTTAGGTGGTTCCTCTGTCCCTACTACTATGCCTGTTGCATTCAGTTACAGGACCCCTAGTTTAAGGTTTAGTAAAGAAACACCTGCATTGATTTTTAAAGGCATCCTCTACAGTTCAATTGAGTAGTTTAGCACAAATCAATGCTCTTCAAACAAATTTTTTATACTTGTAAGGGTTTCGTGGGTGATACTTTTTCACAAAATATTGGCAAGTATATTGGAATGCTTGTTTCCAAAAGCCTGTATTGTGATTTATTGGTTTAGCCTGGAATTTTCAATGTTAGTATACATAAACCCGTTTTTAGCTTATTTTTATGCATTGGAAAGTAAATTAAATATATGTTATCTAACTGAAAAAGAATGAAGATATTTTTTGATACATGATTGATAAAATCATAAGTGCCCTGTGAACTATAGTTTTAATAAGGCTAATCTTTCTTGTCTTTGGGCTAAAGGAATTCCAACGAATGTATTGTGTATGGGCGTTTACTAGGCAATACATCTGTTGGAATTCCTTTAGCCCAAAGATAAAAGATTAGCCTTACTAAAACATAGTTGATATCAAAAATGTCTTATTATCATGTGAATTTGATATTTCTTTATGAAATCAATTGTCCATCTTTATTTTTCATGTATAGATACTTAGGATAACTGATCTGCTATTTTGTCTACTCTGATTACAGTGATAATACACTGCAGAATGAGTAAAGAATTTCCTGCTTTCCATGTCTATGTTGTTTTGATTGGTATTTCTGATGTAAACCAAGGTAATATTGTTTACAAAATCCTTAATGAGAGCCTAGGTTTGTTTTTGATATGAGAAATAGTTTGTTACTTTGACTTCTTTTTTAGGTTGAAGAAGGAAATGTTGAGTACAAGGTACGTATATTTCAATCTAAGCCCAGAAGAAACTAGTACAAGAGCAAGAACTTATGTCCATCTCCACAGGAGTGATAATTCTTCATTATTCCAAACTGCATATGCAATCCAAAATCTTTGCAGCCAAAATATGCACAAGTTTATATTTTACATGCAAGGATCCATGCTGGGCATCAATATTGGTTTAGGGAGGTTTCACTCCTGCATCAGGCCTTGAAATGGGAGGTGTTCTATCATGCATGAGCACCTCCACACTTGCCTCACAAAACCTTCTGGCTTGATTATTCAAGCTCCTAGAATTGATCAATTGTTTGTATTAGAGATATGCAACTAAGGGAGTGATTTTCCTGAATCTTCCTTATATATATATCTATAAAACAATAATTAGATGTTCTTTTCTTCATTGAATGAATTTCATCATGTTGTTGCACTAAAGCAAATCACTGCTTCAAATATTTACATTTGTATTAGCAATCCATCAATAGAGTCCTTTTTGATTTCAAGGAATATGTTAGAATATTGCTTAATGGGCTCTTAAAAAGTGTTCTCAAGAAGGTACATGCCCACACTCCAACCACCACACCACAGCAAAAACAATGTAGGAGCTTGATCAATCAAGTGCATGACATTTGCTCATTTGAAGGGCTGTCTGGCATTAGCTTTACACATGTCTGGGCTTGGTCGTATGTGGTCACATATGTCTCTGGGCATGAGTTGATATTTTGAGGTTTCCTTGAGGACTAAAGAAATCTGATTTATCTGACCTACTCATTGGGTAGTAGTTAAACATTTAAGGTGAAACACTTTAATTGTTATTGTTTGGGTTCTAGAGGCCTCTCATTGAATTTAAATCCAGCATTTTATGTTTGGTTATTTTCAGGGGTTACCAAAAATATGTTGTGACTGCAATTATACTTTTGGTTGAATGCCTGTTGGAGAAAATAAAGGATGATTTGCATTCAGATTGATTAGTGTTAGGTTAACAACTGATTATCAAAAGTAAATGTCATATCAGTCATATCAAAAACTACAAGTGCCATTGCTAGGTGGGATGTGGAATCATGTGCTGCAGAAGGAAAAGGAATAGATTTATTCAAGTCTTCACTGTATGTCATTTTAGTAGCCCAGCAGTCATTTTGTTTTCATTGGCCTCATAAAATAGTTCTTAATAGCAGGGCTACCTGGAGAATTTAGAGGCCCTGGAGCAAAAGAGAACTATGAGTCCTCTTGCAAGTGAAGCAAGTAGACAATTTTCAGGGTCTAGAAATTAACTTTGGAAAATTACTGCTAGTTTGTTTTATAAGGCCCCCAGAACTTAAAGTATTAGGTATTATGAGGCCCTTTTGACCTTGAGGTCATGGGGCACTTTGCCCTATCTGTCTCCCTCTCAACAGCCCTACCTAATAATAGCTTAATAGAATTTTACCACGTCATGTTGAAGTATGTAGACAGTGCATTAACAACACGTACGCAAATGTCGTTTGTGCCTGGGTATAATTGTGTACTTTCTAGTGGCAATCTTGAGAGCCAAATACTTGTAGGGTTAGAGAGAACGAGGGAGGGGCTCAGAAAAGTTTTGAACCTGTTAACAAGGATAGTTGAAATAAATTGCGTGATGGCTTGAAAAATTCATATTCATACTTTGATGACGTGCTTTCATGTACTAAGTAGTAGGAAAAGAGAATAAAGATCTATTGTGAAATCCTGAATCTAAACTTCCTCAAGTATGGCCTCCCTAGCTATAGGCGCCCTACCCAAATATCCTTCTGCATATATGCACCCAAATATAAACCCTGGGCTTACATTTGGGGGTCAGTGTTTATAGCTGGAATTCAATGGAAAACATTGTTTATTGTAAAGAAACAATAGAAGTTAATTTTAAGTTGATGGCGGAATGCCATAAATATGCATAGGGAGATACAATAAATATGCACAAGGGAATAAAATGAATTTATGATAGAAGACCATATATGTTTGCTTTTGGTTGTCAGTCGGCTACTTTACAGCCTTGTACTATCTTGGTTTCTTTATCATAATGAAGTGTACTAATTTTCATAGGTTGGTATGACATTTATATAGCTGTCTTTACAAAACTCTCCAATTAATGGTTAGCAGAGAACCAAACGTTTTAGCAGCAATCACTATCAACTTTTCCTCCTTTTCAACTTCCCGTAGCCTATCTGTTAGCTTTCATCAATTTTGGTCGATCTTTTGTTAAGCTTTTTTATATAATCAAGTGTGGCTAAATATCCTCGTTGGTCTCCTTTTTTCAATAGATTAACTCAATTTTCTACATATTTTTTGGGGACTATTTGTCTGCGTAGAGTACATTTTGTAAAAAAGAAAGTGAACAAATGTATTGGTTTAGATTTGCAGCTGTTGTTGAACTAAGTCAAAACACATTTTGCAATTGGATGAAGGGATTGAACCTACTTTCAGTGACTCAACATGTTGATTTGTACTCAAGTTTTCAATCAATAGTAGTACCCAGATAATTCACCCAGTGTTTTTTTATTGGCACCTTTCTTATTTTTTCGGCTTAAGCTGAGCGCCTAAAAGCTATTTTGACTGATTGCGCTGATCGAATTTTTCTTGATGTTTTTGCACTGGTATGGATTTATGAATGTTTAATCGTTTGATCTTAAGATTGGTATCATTTGGCTAACTATTGCTGTTCAAATGGCATTTTCCACCTTTAAGGGATTTCCAAATTGAAACCAAAATTATGCTAAAGTTTGCTGTGAGATTGTTTCTTAGTTATAATTTCCTCTTGCAGCTGAAGCTTGTGAATCCATCTGCATCTAGAATTGAACATTTAGTAACTCAGATGAAATGGAGATTGAAGGAAGGGGGCGGCGAAGCCATATATGAAATAGGCGTTGAAGACAATGGAAGGCTTACTGGATTAACAAAGGAAGAGCTTGAATCCTCATTGAAGACCATCGATACCCTTGTTAGAAGGTGAACCATTATCAGCAACATCCATGAATTCTTTAATGATTTTTACTTCTAGTGCGTAATCTTATAGAAGTAAGATTATGATAACATTGTAAGGTGCTTACACAAAACCTATAGAAGTTTTCTTTCAAGGTTTCAAATTGTAGTAAAAAATCTATGTAGCGAAGCTTTAACATCTAGATCCAATGATTACATTGGCCTGCAAAGTTTTAAGGATCAAGCATGTTATAGCTGATGCTAGGGTAGTTTGCTACGCAGAGCCCAAAAATCATGCTCATTTCGTCCAATCATACCAAGTTTTTGAGAAATGAGGAGTAATGCACCTTAGTGTTATTCATTGCCTTTGATTTTTTAATAAAGTGTTTCACAAAAAGCAAACATATTGTCTGAAAAACTTCAGAAATTATGGATTATACATTATATGAATGCAGATAATGGATAGAAGGCCTTTGTAGTGATTTTTTCCTGCTCTGAGTAGTCACCAGGTCTCTTTTCAACCACCAACAGTAGTTGCAGGAAAGTTCACATCCAACCGGCCTTGATTTCGTTATTCTATGACACAGATGCCGTAGTGAAAATACTCTCCCTGTTCCTCACTTGAGCCTCCACTGTTCAAAAGACAATAGTTTAAGTGGGGCCATGGAGAATGCACTTTGAACGACATGCAAGCCCCTAATTTTAAATATTTCTTTAGAATTTCATTAACTTCTTACTCGCATTCTGCTCCTTAAAATGTTGTGCAAACATTAAGTTTCATAGTATATATTTTCCAAGTTGTATAATTTTATCTATGTGTCAGTGTTAAGCAGCAAGGAGCAATGACACCAAAGAGATTTGACATTACATTGAACTTCTGCTTTTTCACAGACTTGGTGCTGAGGCCAGTGTTGTACGAAAACAGGAAGTAGTGTCCAATGTAAGAAAAAGATATGCGGCTGAAGTTTTGGTTAGAAAGATTCCTCATGATCAAGAGGTATTTCTTTAGTCGGTTTGTTATTCTGATTATATAAAGCCTCGCTCTTATAAACTCCTCTCTTCTGCTTAGAAATGGGTGGTGATAGTTGGGGGTATCAAGAAGTCTTAAGTTTAATAGCCGGGTGTGGCAATAAACGGGGGGTTCTGTACTACTGTCATAGCGCATTACATATTTGTAGCATACTAGAAGTGTTTAAATCACCCTCAATGCCATGTTCATAAGTAAGTGCTTCTAATGCAAAGTCTGAATCTTGGTTGCACAATGCCATCTTGGTTCAACTTTAATAAGTAAAGAAGGGGTTTGCAGTAGGAATGTTTATTCCGAATTTGATAGTTGAATGGGTTTTTATTCCGGACTGGATAGAAGTGTTACTGATAAGCGACCACTTCTGCTCTCGATTTTTGCGATATTTAGAATTCCTCTATTTTCTGCTGTGCTATGGAGGAAGTCGTTTTTAGACTTCAACTCTAGTAAAAGCAAATTAAATGATAATTCAGAGTGGGGTAATTTCGTAATATCCGATATCTTTCAGAATTCAGTAGCCTTTTTTGTCTTTACCTATCATCAGTTAGTTTAAGTAAACTCAGTAATAATTCTAAAAATTCATGTAAATTTTCAAACTGCTTCTTTTTATCTACAATGACTCTGAAAGGAACCAGAGACTTTTTCGTTATGCAAGTAGAAAGGCGTTCTTAAAAAGTATTATAGTAGTGGACTCCTCATAAACCCTTCCATGGGCTTTCTTAAGCTATTTCTAACCTCCATGCATATTTTAATAAAATAGAAATGAAATCTTGTAGATATAACTTCATGCTTTCATAATTTCGGTGCAAAATAGGCTCATACTCTTTCGTGTTTTTGTTCCGTTCAATAATATTTCATGATGCTTTGAAAATATATCAAGTTTTTGCACTCTTCTCCATTTTCAGTATCATGGATAGTATATGTTTGCAGAATTTCCAAAGCTTGTAAAACTTCATTTCCATCTGCTAGATTATTGAAAAGTTCATATTAATGAGAGTTTGTTACATCCGGGGTTATTTTTCCGAGATAATTTGTAAGGAGTTTGTTGGGCGCGACCTAAGTGGCCAGACAATTTGTTAGTTGTACCGGTGGGAAGTTAGTTATATTCGGAGTTCGTTATACCGGGATTCCACTGTATTATTGTTTCAGTTTTTAGACATAAGAGTAGCTGTCATTGGTAATGTTGATGTAGGCAAGAGTACTCTTTTGGGTGTACTGACTCATGGTGAGTTTGATAATGGACGAGGGAGAGCCCGCCTCAATTTATTTCGTCATCTTCATGAAATTCAGTCCGGAAGAACATCAAGTATCAGCCATGAAATCCTCGGCTTTAACATTGATGGAGAGGTATGTGCCGATCTTACTACACCGATTCGTATCCCAGGGTTGCTTAGCAATACTCATAATTTATGTCGATTGAATTGTTATATTGTCTCGTGGTTGTTGAATTCGAGGTAATGACCTTCAGTTTGGAAGAGAGGTACTTTTTCAAGGTGTCTGGTAAAGCAGGGAATTTAGGAAAGTCAAAGAAATGCGTTGTGTCTAAAAATTTCAGGATATAATAGAAGAGTTCAATTAATTCTACGGACAACAAGGGAAATTGCTTCTCTTTGTTTCTTCAATACATCGAATTCCCATTAAGATGAAAAATGACAGGAAAACAAATGTTCAAAATAATGAAATGGCTGCTTTCTCTTTATATGATGAAATTGAGACAATCCTCTTTGCTTAAATAGGCTATGATTTGCTTAGATAGCCTTGCATTGTGTTGAGCATAGTGTGTGGTATTTGCTCAGAGCCTATATTTGAAGAAAGGAAACGAGCAGGGTCGCCATCAAATCAGAGAACTGACGGAAAATCGGGGAAAGTTATAGTTTTTTTGTTTGTTTCCTTTCAGATTGGTAACTTTCTCCATACTCAATTACACATCCAGTTAAGTAATATGGTTGCCAACTTTTAGCCTTTGGTGTATCAATCCATTTTTTGCAGCTATCATGAAGCGCAGTTCCATTTTCTTAGAAAATCAGAAATTTGAGCAGCCAAAAATAGGGTTAAGGCTCTTCGAAACCCCATGTCTATCGATTCATGTGATAAAATAGTAGTTGAGAGTATAAAATTATCAGGGGAAGTCAGGGGAAAAGAGTAGCCTTTACTGAAAATATCAGAGAAAATCAGGGAAGTTTCTCTGGAAATGGTAGTGGCAACGCTGAGACAGGGGTATAAATCAGGGAGAAATCATTTAATTATCAACGAAATATAAGGGAAAGTGACTTGCCTGATTTAGCAGACACCCTGTTTTTTGCTGTTTTTTGTGTTGGGAATTATTTGTAGTAAAAAGTGTCAGAGCACTTCATGCCAAAAAGTGGAACTTTCTGCTGATGATATCTTGGTTGTTACCTGTGAACCTTTTTTATGTTGCTGTTTGACAATTCTTCAATTCCAATATTATTTGGGGGGCCAGTGTCCCTCTCACCCCACGTCAAATGTCCTCTACTGGTTTTGATGATCTTTCTTTTCAACTTAATGTACTTTTTAATAAGAAACCGCCTTTTTGTCTGAGCCTCAATTACTTCGGGAATGAAGTTGAGTTTTTGCAAGGATTTTCTTAGCTGTTACTGGAATAAACTGGCTATACCGGGTTACCATTTGTGGTCTTAAGGAAGTTTGATCTTTGCTATCACAAAAGGTTAACAAAGGATGCGGTAATATCGATTTTTGCCCGCAAAAACTGAACCTTGGAATTAAGCCCAGTGACTTTCGTAATATTTCTTAATCTTTAAGCGAGTGGCCAACCAGAGGCTCCCTAGCCCTAGCCGTAATATTGAATTTTTTTGTATTTAATTTATCTTCTTCTTTAGTAATTTATACAGGGTAAATGCATTCAGTAAAAAACGACACTGCGTTGCAATTTGCCCTGTATGAACTAAGGGAAAAACATAACGAACTTAGTTTCCATTTAAACGATGCTTACGATATAAGTGTACAAGAAAAGCGAAATTATATACAACAGAAAGGGAATCGTACGTGTGCTGACTATTAATAAATTTTCGACTTCTTTGATTTTTCAAAAACGTTTTTAATTTCGATTTGAAAGTATTCAGCATTTTATTTTAATTGATTCTAAATATGTGTTTACTTTGCCTGAGTTCAATATGGTATTGTCATGTGAGAGGAAAGGATTGAGGTGATGATCATGTGTACCCATATGTTTGATGTCGTTCTTTGCTGTAGCACGGTATTAAGTGTGACTCTTAGCCTCTTACTGTATGGCCATCTCTGTTGTGAAGTTGTGTTTGTACAAAAAGACCTTGTAAGGAGCTGGGATGCTGTTCTTGTTGATTCTTATTGTCCTTGTTGAAAGTTATCTATTGATTATCTCTTCTGATTGATTTAACCCCTCTTTTTCACCCCCTGTTTTGTATTGGTGTTGAATGGATTGTCACAGTCAGTGGATCTATCATTTTCCAATCCTGATTTTCGTTGTGCAATTTTCATTGTTTGACCTGATTGGCAATCGTATTGATCACTAATTGTATTCCAGTTGTTATTTCATTTTGTAGGTAATTACATACAATGAGACAAGCACAGCTGAAGATATTTGTGCAGCTGCATCAAAACTTATTACGTTCATTGACTTGGCAGGCCATTATAAGTATATGAAAACAACAATTTTTGGGCTGACAGGTTATTGCCCTGCTTCTGTTATGCTTGTTGTGGGAGCAAACACTGGAATGGGTGAGTTTACCATGTACTGTAGCTGTATTTGTTGCATAACAGATCAATTGACAGTCTTATTTGCACATAAGTGAACTCTTATATTATCAGCGATCTGGTTTCAAGACTCAGCTGTTTCTTGCCTCTTAAACTTTACTAATGACTGTTACATCAACA
>OLMO02000275.1:11856391-11894831 GCA_900291935.2 Cassiopea xamachana
AGATAGATAGATAGATAGATAGATAGATAGATAGATAGATAGATAGATAGATAGATAGATAGATAGATAGATAGATAGATTCAGGGAAATTCAGAAGTTTCATTTTTGTTGATGTTAGTGCATCATAAGAACAGAAATGTCTAGAAGATGCTTCCTAGATGTTCACATGGCCCTCCGCTTATTTTGAATCCCCCGCTAATTAGTTTTGAAAATTTGTTAGGTCCCTAGGTTATTTTCACCCTCCTTCGTTTATCATGGGTTTTCGGGTATATGTCTGTGAATATATATAAATATATATATATAAATATATATATATATATATATATATATATATATATATATATATATATATATATATATATATATATATATATATATATATATATATATATATATATATATATATATATATATATATATATATATATATATAAATATATATATATATAAATATATATATCTTTGTATATTATATATTTATACACACACATCAATATTTGAGTTAAATTTTTATGCTTTGCAGGATCCATTGAAGACTGGCCAGAGAGGAAAAATTCGCTTTCGATTTATGAAGCAGCCAGAGTATGTGAAAGTAGGCTCACGTGTGCTGTTTAGAGAAAGAAGGACCAAAGGAATTGGAGAGGTCACGCAAGTATTCTCTTATGAGAAGTCTTCAATCATGAATGATTATGACTGCAAATAACACAAGAGTAAATTAGATTTTATCTACTTTATAAAGCTTCCTGAGGCAATTCTAGCGATATTCCCTTGTATGTCATTTGTTATCCATATTTTACGAGTTATACTATAGAGTGAGAGGCATTTAATATGATGATAGGACAGTCATAAAATTATAGAAGAGTAACCTACTGTGCTCCCCTGTTTTTTAATATATGCAGTGCTCCTATTTTGCATCCCTTAATGAAAGCCAATTATTCTTAGCAGATTTACTAATATTGGAATACCTAACAAAGTAAGGACTCCGACTAATCGGCATATGTTGTTTTTGAAAGCAAGATTTGTTTGCACCAGGAATATAATAACACTTAATTTGTTCATTTACGCCACTAGTAACGAAGGCTTGCAAGAATTTAAAGAGAAAATTTTAAATTCCCAGACCAATACAGAAAGGCCATGTCGTTTGATTAGTGCTTAGTATTGTTTAATTTCTTTTATTTCAAGAGAAGTTGGCATGATGAGCCGACAATGAATCGCCCTAACTTTGTGACTTTTACGCTACTGATAGACCAAAATATATTCTTGGTGCTTATTGAATAATATTATGGATTTGGTGTTCTATTGACCTTAGCTTTTTAGGATTGTGATTTCGTTACTCCTTTCCCATACCTTCCTCTTGTTGACAAAAAGTGTCATTTGCAAATCACTTTCTTGCTGCCACTTGATACATCGTGCTTAGAAACTAGGGTCATTCTTATTTTTGAATTTATCGATTGTTTTATTTCAAGGTAGTCGTGATAGGTTGCAGATGCAAGCAAAGAAAGCTTTGCAGCCGTGTTCGTTTACCCCGAGAAAAAATAGTTTTTTGTTTGCTCAGCCAGACCTAAACTTTGTGAACAGCGGCGTATTGTGATTATTTCGTTAAAAATAGGCTTTTCCCATCGTCTAGAATAGGCTCTTTTTACAAAACAGCAACCAGTCAGAGACGACCTCATTTGAATAGTTATGCTGGATGTCAGTGAGTAATACCAGCTATGTGTTTATCTTATTTAAATGATAAACGAAATGATAAGTCATTTCACCATTACCTTGAAATACTTCGTTCATCCTCAATCTCTTCATCATTTACACTTATTCTATGTGATTCAGCAAACTTTTAGTTGCGAGTAGTAATTAACCATTAGATCATGTTTTTATTGTGCTTGTGTATTTAGATGTACATACAATCGTATTGTTCATATGTAATGAATGTATAATAGATATTTAGTTTAATGTCAGTGTGAATATTGTTCGTTGCTGAGCAAGCTCTTGTAGGATTATTTGATAATGTTTTACCCCAAAGTTAAATGTCTCGGATCCCATTACAAAGTAAACTTTATATCAGCAATTCTGCACTCAGTCTTATATACTGCTGCATATTTCTGAACTTGGTGTCTGCCATTTTTTGCAGATTTCATCATGTCAGGGAGTGTATTCTAGAGCATGCCTCCTTAAAATTTCAGTGGACTATAACCGTATCTCTCTTTTCGCGTACTTGGTAGTTGAACGAGATCCTTTGTTCCATTGGTGGCCAACCAGTTAAAGAACAGGAGCCGCAGTTTATACTTTTTTGGTACTAAGGTCGAAATCAAACGTAAACAGGGCATGTATCAAAATCATCTCACTCCATACCTGACTTTGTTTTCTCAACAGATTCTTGTAGAACAAAATACGGGCTTTCAGAATCTGTCAGGTGACTTTTTTGAAAATGTTCCAAAGTCATGTGATCAATGACATCATGGATATGAGTAGAATTGAACAAATATTTGTTTATGATTTTATTAAATCTCTGTTTTTTGGCTAAAACTACGAGATTTCAAATGGTACATGACAGTTTGAAATTAACCAGGTAATTGAATATTGATGATGACTTTGCCAATGTAGTTTTTACTCAAATCCTATTCAGGAATTATGTACCAAAGTTGACTCTATGTGCTGGTGATGCCAAGGTGGGACAAGGTGCACATCTCCCCCAATTCTCTCTAGTTCGTCCAAATTCACTGCGAAACTGTTGGGGATGCAGTGACGGATCTCAAGCAAAATCTAATCTTTCTTTACTTCGTACCATTGCTTTTTGTCATGTTCAGTGTAACGGCGGGTAATCATTGCTTTCTGGTATTGAAATAGTAAGATCATTTCCATGCAGTAGAATGGTTACAAATCAGTGATTTCCTTGTAGTAGAATGGGTGTGACAAAGAGGCCACCCATTAGGAGGTCTCAAGTTGCATGAGGCAATATTAATAAGCGTCTTGAGGGTGGCGATAAAATATACTATGTGAACGATGGAAAAGTGAGCATGGCATGGTTGGATTTCCCATTTAGCAACAGTTCTCTATTTAGCTTTATCTCACTCACGTCCATTGGGTTCTCTTATAAAGTGTTATCAGTTGCTGTGAAAATTTCGAACTGAAGTATCGACGAAAGTACTACGCTCGCAACTATTCCACAGTTACGCAGCTTACTTGGCTGGTTTGCTTGAAGTGATTATGAAGCTATTCTACATGCCCGCTGAACGCGGATGTAATCTGCAAATTACCCTTGGAAGAACAATAAATGCCCCACCTGCATGCATGGATTGATGACATCACATGTTGCTGCGAAGGACCACGTGGCCCCCGAGGAATGTGACTGGGTTGCAAAGCGAAATTGTTAGCAAACTTTGCGCGAAACGATTTTGAAAATATGATCGCATACCTACGCTAGGCTGCACTGTTTTATAGTTGCTTCCTTCTGTCACTGAACTGTGAAGCCAAACGTAGGTTTGCGATCATTTTTTCACAATCATTTCTCTCAAATTTTGATAAAAATTTTGCTTTGCATTTCAGTCTCGCCTTTCGGTGACTTTCATGATTGCATTTCAGTCACGCAACTTTGTTTCAATTCTCAAACTCCAAATACCTGATTTTTATAAGCTGTAACTCTCAGACCCATAATATGATTTTCTTGTAAGATCTCAGATCCCATATATTAGCATGCCCCCCTGTATAGAAAAGTAGAGAGAACCCCCTGGATCTTCTTTCTGCATGTAAAGTGTGTCATTGCTGATCAGCGGGTAGCTAGAAGAGAGGTGTCGCACCCCGCACCTTGTGATGATTTTGTCAGCAACGTTAGATTCAATTACTATTACCAGTACATGATTGCATGCTTTAATATCATATAGTGAAAAAAGGGTGTTAAAAATGGCCTTTATTGCATACACGCACCCTTTATTTTAAGGAGGTCTTGTTCATAAAACACTTCTGTTGCTAAATTCAGACAACTGTCAAGTAAATTCACAGCTTTGCCAGCTTACATCAGTAAAGTGTTACTTTATATTCCCCAGAAAGAGGTCCCGTGATGTCACTGTTGCTGATGACCAAAAATAACATTAAACAGCCTTAACTCAACAATACTGACTATACCTAGAAAATAATTGATATAACAAACTTAGAGAATAACCAGACAGCAAATGAGAATCTAAATGAAATGACTTCAAGTTATGAAAACTGTCATTGAAGATGAAGACCATATAGCAGCCAATAAATCTATGCTATGTGATATAATATACAATTCTCAATATGCCGAAAATGTAAGTGGACAACACCATTGTTTCTGAAATAATGGGCCCTTCATGGCTTGGGGGTTAGATGTAATGCTAAAGGAATCTCATATCACCCCAGGTATCAGGTATACTTATAAAATTTCTTGTAGATAATGACATTGTGTACAATGAGTAGGGGCATGTAAAACAGTTTCTTGTTCTTTAAGGGGCTTTGCAAAAAATAATTGAGAAGTACGGAGTACACATATGTGAAAAGGTATGTAGTCCCCAATATGACTCTGCTAGAAAATAATCCACAGTTCTTTCCACTATATATTGCAGTGTAGACCATTCAGCATTGATTCTCAAATTGATTTCTGTCATGTCCATTTGAACAACAGTCAGGGCCATGACAGACAATGGATTTTCATTACAGAGCAATTCCTCTACAGAATACAACATCCATGGCCCCAACTGTCACATTGTGCTGTATAGATCATTATGCATTGATGTGGTAATGGTATTCTGTTTTGCCCCTCATATCATCATAACAATAGACCCAAGCAACAGTTTTTAGCTAAGGAAACATCATATCTTGACACCCCGTTGACAAATAAATGACAGGTTCATTATTGTTTATAGTATTCAACTACTGTACATATAAACACCACATTTGTGAACCTTTGTGTCATTTAAGAGCATGCAGCCAAACAGTTGCAATTTGTATTTCCCTACCAAGCAACGAATCATGAAGTAGCTTCTCATATCGAATGCAAATGCTAATGAGCAATGCTCTTAATGCTTACAGAATGTTTTCAGTATTGTAGAGCACATAAAAGTGCCACCATGATTGACAATAAAGGTACACAATCGTACCATTGTTCATGGAAGGTCCTGCCCTCACTTTTTCAGGACAGAACCTAATAATTATTTACAGAAGAAATTTTAAGTAAGAATATGAGTACACAATCATGACATGCTCCCCATGATAAGCACTCATCCTGGACGATGAACTTATTTAATAAGCCTAAAAAAATAATCATTACCATCGACCACCTGGGTTACCCTATGAAAATGCTTTCACTCCCTACTTAAAAGTTCTTACTTAGAACATTTTTTAATGTAAAGTTGAGAGAACTGGTTCCTGCAATGTCTCTACATGCATTGTAAACAATCTATGAAATGGTCCTCATGATAAGACCCCTAACCTAAAGTACAACCATTTCAATAAGCCCCCAGCAGCATTCCTTTCATCAGTGTCAAATGCAAAATATTCCAATAAGCTCTCTCAAATGATGCTCCTGACACTTCACTAGAACACTTGGATTACATGTATGTACTTAACAACATGCCATTACCAAGCAAATGTGAAACTTCAGAATTATTATAACAATAGCCATCTATGAAAAGCAAGTCACTACTGTCTGAATGAGAAATTTACATTCACAACACAATCCTGCTGTTTCTATCCCTAGAATCAAGGACACAATTTCACAAAAATACTTCAGTAGCCAAGAAGCATTTAATGATAAACCTCACGTGACCCTCATCCCGTAAATGATCTTTTACCTTTTACTACTAAAGTGGCCAGTGAAATAGTATTGAACGCATGACATTGTTTCTACGCCCCATCAAATGTCTAGTATCAAATATTATACATAGGACAAAAGTGAATAAAGTAGGTTCTAGAACTTACTTGGTATTGTACATAATAAGCTATGAAGTATATGGGCAATATCAAAAAAGCATGCTAGAAAATTCACATTACATAAAAACTTAACAGTTATATCGACAACTTTAAGACATTACCTACAACAAATACAATTGCACTACAATGCCTGATACTTGGCCCCCTTAGGTTAGATCATGAAAAATTGCAGGAGCAACCTTTCTCTATATGTGTTACCACTTACCAGTAAGCTTTTCTTTTCAAGCTAAAATGGGAAGAATACAAAGTGCCTGGGAATATGTACAATTTAATAATCATAACGCATGTCAACTTAACTGAGCTTAGTACTGTGTAACAATGCTAACTCCCCACACCAGCCCCCCACTTCCCTTCGTGTTAGCCATCACAATTAGCAATACTATCTATAAAAGTTTGCATTAGCACCCAAGTTCTCTGTATACCGCAGAATTATGACTTCACTTCCCCTCGTGTTAGTGATCACAATAAGGAATAATATTGGTAAAAGTTTGGCCTAGCTATACAAAGAACTCATCTGTGTATTTGGAAACATGAAATCAGGGAAGGAAGAGAGTTAATACCACAATTTAGAGCCAACGGGGATGCAAAATGGTGACAGGTCAACAGCAAAACCCCTCTAGGTTGTTACAACAATAATATACGTTGCACGTGAAATCTAAGCGAAATACAGAGAAAGACAGCCAAAGAGTCCTAGTTATCAGAAAATTGCTTCTCAAGTAAAGAGTCAGATATCATATAGCTTAAGAAGGTGGCTCAGGGCCTCACATATACTCTAAACCATAGAAATAGTAGGACTAGAATGCGGGGTCCGTCACGTGACATAGTTAATCTATGGGAATCTAAAATGGTAGCTTGTGAGGGCAAAAAGCTAAAGCTCGATTATAACACTACAGTTGACTACTGTGAAGTCTGCCAGAGTCTATGGCATTTTTGACACAGACAAAGTAGATCATGCTTTAGTGATAAAAGGGGAAGCTGTGAATGATATATTTTATAGAACTATTGATAGATAGAGAAATTTACTCGTCTGTTTTACTGCAAAGATTCAAGGTAGGCCTATGAACCATATGGCTTCAATTCAATAATAATTTTCTTCAAGCAAAACTAGATGAGCAAATATCGTTAGCAAAGCCTATGTCTCTCAATTATTTTGTTGTTATTGATGCATTTTTGGGTGCAATTTACGTTTGAAAGGAGCCAAAACACATTTTTCGTTTGCCACCTATCTGTTCACTTTTCAACACTCCCTGTTCAGTTCGTACCTAGATTTAAGTTTATTAGCGCTGACTAACAACCGTGGTCAGTTGGCATCACATATAATTCTAAATAAATTAGAAGTAACAAAGAACAGTTTGGATCTTGATACTTACTTCGGAAATCCATTGATTCTTAAAGCACAGACACCAGGGTGTAAGACTGAAATTTTAACAAGGGGACTCAGATCAGAATTTTGAAGACAAAGGTCTCTAGCATCCTGCAAAGGATCTCAAATTCATTCCTTGATATGTCACTCAACACTGAGATTGTGCCAGGTAGTAACAATAATTTGTGTTGTGAGCAAGTACTGAAATGAGTCTGGGGCAAATCTTGAGCAAAGTAGAAAAATTTACGAACAACTTTCAATGACTCTGTTAAATGGAGGGATGCACACTTAAATCCTCGATACATTTAACAAGGGGGATCTGCCCCCAGAGCCCCAGGATTTCGCCCCTGACACTAACTAGTCTGTTGGAACTGAAGAAAGTATGTGCTTCTGAAGCAGCCGCCTTTGTAAATGCCTGACATTGCAAATGCCAGTAAGCCAGATTTAACAATAATTACTAATCAAATGAACATTAGAAAAGAGATAGGATGGAAACAAAATTATTAGCAAAGTTTATAGGTAAAGTTGATTATGGAAAGATCGAGATGATCTTGCCACAAATGCACTAGTATCTGATCTGTAAAAGCACTTAAGAGATATGCTGATGGGGATGTGGGGTGTCACGACCCCCAAAACTTTCAAATTTGCGAGAAAGTTGGTCAAAAGTCAGCCATGCTACATGAGTGTTGGCCAAAGTATTTTCTGTGATTTTTTTTATTCTAGAAACAATAGTTGGTCAGTTGGTCAAAACACCCCTTCCCCTAATGGATAGTGTCTTGGTATATCACTGCACTTAACTTCACCCATTGGCATACTTTTCGAACTAATAAGCAAAATAGTGATGCACTTTGTCAAATAAATGTTCCATTAGATTGGTACACATTTTTTGAAAGCAAATTCTTCTCCTCCATTACACACAGCAAAAAGTACCATATATCTTGACAATATAAGAAGATCTCAACATCATAGGTGAGAAAACTAAACGAAGATTTGAGTTGGTACGCAAATATTTAGTCATTCTGTGTCTGCAGCAATACAAACTGAAGGGATGATAAAACTGAAAGGTTTTGAAGATAGCAAGGGAACATTTGACTTTATATTTTGATAAATGACTTATCTGATACACTGAATTTGAAGAGCAAGTATGGTAGACATGCCAATCTAACAATAAATACAATAGCTTTAATGATATCAAAGGCCTGAAGCTTGAAGTCATTTCATTTGAAAGATGGAAATGGCATGGCTTTGACACAAGTTACCCCCAACATTGTTGCTTTCATATACTCCTATTGAAATTTACTCTTTTTGATGTCATCTGGGATATGGTATACTGATGTTTACATTATATTTCTTGACTTGTTGCTAAGACACTTTTGGAATCAAATGGTTATCCAGAGTGTGCCACAGGCAGGGGCGTCGTGAAGCTATCTTCTATGGGGAATGTGGGCTGTAAATTTACCTGACCAAACCAAAATTTTGCCTAAATTCCTAACTTCTAAAGGCATCAATGGGCGTCAATAGAACGTTTCAATACTTACCCCAACTTTATCATTGTAGTTTGTGATTTATATCAGTGAATTAACTGCAATAAATACCTAAAATACTAATTATGTCGTTCTCTTAAAATTTATTCAATTTTTTCGCGGCGATTTTTGAGCAATGGCCATTTTTTGCAACCGGTGTCAAATCAATGCTATCTACGAGGTCCTTTTCACTAGCTAGTACCATGCAGTCGTCCAATCGATCCGCCGACATTGGGCTACGAAGGTAGCTTTTTACTAATCTCAGTGCGCTGAAACTTCTTTCGTTTTTGCACACAGACGGTGCTGCAGATAAGAACAACTGATATAGCTTTGCAGTAGTCTTAAAGAGAGAATGACGCCTTGCCAATTCCAACGCAAAGTAACCCTCAGTACTTGTTGATAATTCACCCCTTGAACCATCTTCGAATTCTTTTTTCACATGCAAGAAAAAGATCTGAAGTTTATTATGAATTCCAGATGATGATTCCTCGGAAAAAGAGTGTTGGAAAGCTTGCGACAAGGCGTGCTATTGCCTCAGGGGGTCCTGGGTTGTCGGGATTCAGTGCCAAAAGGAAATCATTAAACGTATCTTTAACAAGTTTAAGCTTGTCCTTGATCTCGCACGCCAACGTGTCCATAAAAGCATAAAACTGTGTCCTGTAGTACAATTTGAGCTTTACCATTTCCATTGATTCCACGTTAGAGCTATGAAAAGTGCTACTTGTTGAAGGCATTCGTGTCCTATGTAATCGTATAAAATCAGCCTGTGGGTTAGCACCTTGAGACTTAGCGACAGCAACGGCAGCTTCAATTTCATTGTTCACTTGTGTCTCTCTTGATCTAATATTCTCCAAAATTTTCAACGTTGATTGCATGGCAACCATTGCAGCAGCCATATCAATTGATTCTCCTTGGAGGAAATCAGACAGAAGTTTGGTCTTATACATAATATTCTTTAATAGCATGATTCCACATATAAAGTTGATAAGAATGGTTGCTTTCCTTTTTGTTTCTGGGTCTCCATTTACTTCACTAAGATGAAGAACCTCAACGATAATATCCAAGCTTCTCCACACAGCTTCTATGGATTCAGGTCTGGCTGACCATCTTGTTTGCGACAGACTTCACAGCTTCAGTGCATTGTCAATTTTCCCAATTGCATGACCTAGCTCTGCATGTCTTTTTGTACTTTTTGAAAAAAAGACATAAATACACTGCACAGTGTCAAAAACTTTTGAGATTAAAGGGGAAGCATCACTTGCATGCTCAATAACTAGATTAACACCATGGGGCAAACATTTGGTGTAAAGAATATTTCGCCCTAGAGATTCACTCAGGATTTGCTGTGCACCTTTGTGACATCCAGACATGCTTGCTGTAGAGTCATAGGTCTGAAATTGAACTGTTGACAAAGGAATTCCGCCAGACTTTAAGGAACTAATAATGCTTGCTGCTAATCCAGCACCAGATTTATCTAAGGCTTCTGTAACTTTAACCAAACGTTCTTCTGGTTTGCAGGTTTCATTATTAATATATCGAGCAGCAACTGAAATTTGATCAACAACACTGATATCTGGTGTTGTGTCAGCCATCATAGCACAGATACTTGATTGCTTTATGCGCTGTTTAATAGCAAGTCTTACCTCTTCGCTTAGCATCTGTACAAACTCATTTTGACTTTCTGGACTTAAGTAACTGGTGCGGTATTTGCGACACTGGCGGTTGTCATGCCAAGCTTTCATTGTTGGGTTATGGCGCGAAAGCAAGTCCACAATTTGTAGAAAATTGCCATTTTCGTCGTTGTTGCCTCCTCTGAGAGCGAGACCATTTTTACAGAGAGTTCTTGTGACATCTAGCAGCATCGCAATGACTTCCTTATTTTTGCAAGTTTGAAGTTCTGCATCAATAAGATTTCCTCGTTGTTTTTTCGTCATTAGTGCTTCAATCTCATTGTCATCTTGTACAAAGTTGCTAACATCTGCAAGGGCTGCTGTGTGCGATGAACTGCTAAAGTGGTTTTGAAGTTTTCCAGATTTGTTCTTGCCACGGCTACCTTTCATCTTAGCCCAGTCCTCCATTCCTGTGATCCATGCTGTCTCGGCCTTTTCTTTGTAAGGACCAACTTTACCAAACAAAGAACAAGCAAAGCAATATGCTTTATTACTAGAAAGGCTGTATTCGAGGTAAGGATATTCTGTAAACCATATTTTAGAAAACGAGCACTGTCTTCCTTTCTTTGCCATATCTATATTTTAAGGATAGACTTGTAGAATTGACTGACATGGCCCGTTTGCTTTGAGAAGCCTTAGTTGATTGTGGGTCAACTTTTCAGGTTTCTTTGCAGGATCATGTTCAATGAATGGGGTTACTTTCTGGCATGCTATCGTTTTTGAATTCATCAGGAAGACTCTGAACAACCTTAAATTTAGAGTCAGCCAATGATTTTGCTTCCTCTATTGTAAGCATCACTGTATTACATATTGCTGCCACTTCTGCAAATGATGATTCAAAATGAATAACAGTGGCATTACATGAAAGCACTGAGTTAATCTTTTCAGCCGCAAACTTAAGTTTTCTTATGCATTGAAAATAGCTGTCACTTAAAGCTTCTTTGGTTATGTCTGCAGCAACATCTGTTAATTCTCTGTCTTCATGTGACTTTTCGTTCTCATTACTAATATCTTTCTCTGAAACCTGCACATTTTCTGTGCAGATCAATGTTACCAACTGTTCTGATTCGTTGATGTCGCTTTTTAGGCTTTTTGATGTTGATGCCCTTTCACTCTTCCCATCATCAATATCTGGCATCAAGTCAGTTTCATCTGCGTGTTGGGTCTGAAGGAAGTAATTGAGAATAGGTTTCTAATAGATATGTCTACCGCTTACTCTAAAAAATTGTCAAAACTAGCTCGAAAACACCCAACTCAAAAAGTACCCAAGCACCCAGTACATTTAAATTGAAATATTGTCGAGCGTTGCTCAATTAAATATCGAGAGTGCTGTATCAACGGGTTTTTTTTATAAAAGCTGATCGTTTCTGCATGAAGGTTTTGAGTTCAAAATGGGATTTCTTACCTGCCATTGCTTCTGTGGCGCAAAACATAACTGTTTTTGTGACTTTTCATAAACATCTTTGAACTTTAAAACTTGCCCAGCGTGAAATGAATTTTGGTGATACAATTTATTATCGCTGTTTAACTCCCTGTTACAGTAAAGGCATATCACGCGTCTCCTATTAGATCTCTCAAACTTCTTTCTTTTGGCGGGATTTTCTATAATAGAGAAAAGTAAACCATAACTATAAAATAATGTCATGCCACAACGTCGCTAATTTCGAGGGAGTTTCGATGATTCATCATATTCCGCTTTCTCCGGTATAACCAGATGGCGTACTAACATGAGACTATAACTTTCATTGATTCCGGTCTTTTGTTATCAAGTTTATTTGGTTTAAGTTCAACTGAGACCACGTATAAACGTTGTCGCACCAGCACCTGTGTGGCCTTCCTTGTTTTCTCTAAATGCAGTAAGTGAAAAGCTTTACACCACATATCAATTTGAATATGAAGATTCTTTCTCTCCATTCGATGCATGTTATTTCAGTCAAATAAAATATTCTGATATTTAAGTTAGTTACTTACCGCTCATTGTTGGCTTTTCCTCTGCTTCTTGAAGGGCCAAGGCCATGAAAACCACTATTTTTGATAGCCGCATATAACTGACACAAGTAATCCTTTGTTTCGTTTCCTGCTAGACTTCATGTCTCGAAATATCACAGCAAGACATCAATTATATTAATTTTGCTGACCTTCAGAGCAAAAATATATGATGCCAAGCACAGAAAACTACCATTGCTCAATATTATATCATTTTCATGTCAGCAATACCTTGCAATATTCATTGTTTTCATACAATTCCCAGTCACCGAGCTACCTGAACTGTTTGTCCTCTAAGCAAAATTTACCTGAAATTTACCTGCGATGCCCCTGGCCACAGGATTATATACTTATTCAGAAACAAATCTTTCTCATGACTTTACTTGTGCAACATCCCTTCTACTCTGTGAAAAGCATGGAAATTTGCTGTTGACATCTTATTAAGTTTACGATGTAGTACCTTGTGTGGGTAAGTAAACTGGCTAGAAAGTCACTCTGTATTAGGGCATCCTTTTATTAACAAAATAAATTTGCTGTTACACTTTCTATACTGAAAGAAGCTAGAAACGCCACATTTATGTCCACTCAGAGCTACTTCAGGGAAAACCATATCCTTGATACTGATTTGAGTGATGATAGCATCATGGAGAATGATTGAAGGCCAGAACCCATCTACCATTCTGTTCTACAATGAATAGCATAAAGCTGAGTATAGTCTGGATTGTAGTCAATAGAAAAAGATCCCATGAATACTAAATTTTGAGTTATTTATGCATGCAATTTGCATTTGAACAATTTTCACACTGAGAAAAATAGCAATACTCAGATCTGTAGTTCTTCCTATTACCTGCAGTTTCAGGCAAATACTATGCTTCGACAAAGCTCTATATTCAAGTGCTTTGGTTGAAAACAATGATTCAACTCATAATAGTTCTATCAGATTGTCTATAGAATAGGCTAAATTGTATGTAGATTATAGATCAGATGTGTCATCTTCATTTTCTTCATGTCTTTTAACCATATTGTTACGATAGCATGTTTACTAAAATATAGCAAAACTAGTATATTTCCACTTTTTTCTCGTAAATTAAACAAAGTGATAAAAAATATTGTCACCTTTCGATGAAAGTATGTTCTTGTCATAGATACCTGTGATCTTATCACCGCAATGCCATGGATTTGTCAAAAAGGCACTTCGGTGTGATCTGCATTCTTGCCCTCACTGGGCAGCCATCTTGCCTTTACATAGATTAACTATCCTTTGACTGCGAGAACAATAGACCGCGCATTCTAGTCCTAGCATTTCTATGCTCTAAACAGCTGCCTCTCTCCATCGAACGTATGGCATCTCAAGGAATGGTGTCCAAAAACCAAAGAGGCAATTTTCTCATGAAAAAGTCGTAAGAATATCACTGTCGATGAGCACCACTTCAGCACACGCAGAGGACTTCGTGCAATTTTGGGGCCAATCGGGCAAGCAATCAAAGCGTGAAGGAGCTCACAAAATCTACCTCATTTGCATAATGTGATATTAGTATATAAGCTTTTTAAATGGGTGCCCGCTAAACGCGGGCAATTCCACCCCCAACTGTAATCTGCAGATTAGCCTTGGAAAGACAAGAAGTGTCTCCACTAACCTGTTCATGCTGAGAGAATTGTTGAGTGATGACAGTAAGTTACATCCTGCAAAGCATGTTGATTGATGGCATCACATATCACTGTAATTGAGCATGTGACCCCCTGCCATGCCTGGTTGGAATGTAGAAGACAATTGTTGACAGTATTGGGGTGAAATGATTGTGTAAAAATGATCGCCAACCTACGCTAGGCTACATGGTTCTGCATCTCCTGAAGTCCTTTGTTGAACCATGTAGCCTAGCATCGGTTTGCGATCACTTTTACACAATCATTTCACCCCAATTCTGTCAAAAATTGTCTTCTACATTCCAACCAGGCATGGCAGGGGGTCACATGCTCAATTACAGTGATATGTGATGCCATCAATCAACATG
Source organism: Cassiopea xamachana (assembly GCA_900291935.2). Lineage (NCBI taxonomy): Eukaryota > Metazoa > Cnidaria > Scyphozoa > Rhizostomeae > Cassiopeidae > Cassiopea > Cassiopea xamachana. Next base: position 11,870,892 of record OLMO02000275.1, read on the forward strand.
CTTTGCAGGATGTAACTTACTGTCATCACTCAACAATTCTCTCAGCATGAACAGGTTAGTGGAGACACTTCTTGTCTTTCCAAGGCTAATCTGCAGATTACAGTTGGGGGTGGAATTGTCCGCGTTTAGCGGGCCCCATTTAAAAAGCTAGTCTCTCATATCATCATCCTGTAAGTAAAGGTTATATTATATTCTGTGAAAGACTAAAATTCATACAAAATGAATGCAATGCTCAAGACCTATAATCGAAATGGCAGAACTCTCAAAAACAACTATGAAACTAAATTCTTCAGTTCATAGAAGGGTCAATGTGGACATAATACCAATCACTGTTTTACTTAAGACTATGAAAGCACGGTAGAGATAATACCAAACAACATCAAGTGATGGAAATTGTCATGAAGCATCTACTATTCACAAGACAAAGAACTATGGCATCTGCTATACAGTGTCCAAGCTAAGAGGAATATAAATGCTCAATATAAGAGCAGCTAATATAAGCAGGAATACAAACAGTCCCAATAAAAGCCTGGAGTATAAAGGGGAATGAAGTGTCTCTAAATATTACGTCCTTTACAGAATAGAGTATCTACAGTTCATTCCATTGCAATCTGTTCTGGACACCATAAAATATTGATTGAATAGACTTCTGTCATGGCATTCATTGCATCAAAACAGTATACATAAATACCACTCTCTTGCTAAACCAAAAGCATGTCTTAACATCCTGTAGAGAAATAAATAACAGACTGAAGAACGTCAGACTGAGGAGTCATCAAACTGAATATCAAACAAAAACTATGCTAAACATGTTGATGAGCTTAGGCACTTGAGTGTAAATAATTGCTACATGGAGTTATCATTGAAAACCCATTCATTATTTGGGCACTCAGCAACACAATGCCTGTTCCCAACTGTTTTCTCACCAATACAGAGAAGGTGAGGAAAAGTTCTTCAAGTTGAGGTTAGAAAATTGGTTTAATTAGCAATATTGCTATACTGAAAAACTTTGATATTACACCCCCCCCCCAAATCTCATGGGTCAGAAGCATTTAATGACAAACCTCACTTGGCCCTTACCCCATAAATGATACATATGACATTAAATATTTGAAATAAACTTTATGCACTATAAAATGGCCAGTGATATAATATTCAGTACAACACATTGCTTCCTAGCCCTATCAAATAATATCTAGTACCAGAGATTGTAAACAGGAAATGTGTCCTAGAATGTACATTGCCATGTGTGGAAAATAGGATACAAAGTATATGTCAATATCAAAAATGTGTGTAAAAACATTACCATTACATCAACACCTTAGAGGTTACCTATACACATTGGAGGCATTAGCTACAACAAATAAAAGTGCACTGTAATGCCTCAAAATTGCCCTACACGCTAGAGCCAGAAAAATTGCATGAACATCCTATCACCTCTATGTGCCAACCCTGAACAAATTTCCTCTTAAGGAGAAATAGCAACAATAGAAAATCCATAGATTATTAAAAACTAAATTATCATAATGCACATCATATTTACTGAAAGTAGCATTCTATAATATACAGTATCAAAAAGGATGTCTCCCCCTCCCCTCTTCCAAGCTGTCCATAAGTCCAATTGGATAAAAAATACACTTTTGGTAGAATCACTTTTGTGCTTCTAATAAGTCATGAATTACCCTTACCCCTGACTATCTGTGTTGCCTATGACAAAACTGTAACCTCCCAAGTAAAAAGTAGCTAATTAAAAAGTGCAAAATTCAGAGACATAGTTTCTTGAATTATGGAAATAACAAAGTTTAAGACAGACAATGCGCAAAGGGAAAATAATGAAATACCCCATATTCCAAACATTCACCCTAAACAAATAGCATATTCTATAAGCCCCCATAACTTACCCTTACCCCTGACTATCAGGGTGAACTATGAAAATGGTGTCACTCCTTGATAAACAGTTGCTAATTAAGCACACAAGAAGTCAGAGATATGGTTCCTATTCTTATTAAATCCAAAAAATTTCAGTGAGATAAAGTGTAAAATACATATCATCAAATGGCCCCTTTGATAAACACTTATCCTAAAAAATCACAAAGTCACTAAGCCCCATATACTACTCTTACCCCAGACTATCATGGTTATCTATGACAATGCTGTTACTTCCTAATTAAAAGTACCTAAGTATACAAACAAATTTCAGAAATGTGGTTCCTAGAATTATCTTCAGAGTAAATTTTCAGTAAGCCAATGTGCTTAGCCCCTTCAGCATAAATACTTGGGTCATGAAATTATAATTCACATCCCATTAACTATTAAACTACACACCACAAATTTCCCAATAAAGTTGCCACACAACAAATCAAATCCTAGAAATTCAGTTCAGCCACTGTAACATAAAGAATTGGCTTATAAAGTTACAGTTGAAAATTCAATTAGTGCAAGGATACACACCAACAATCTGTACACAAAGTTAATCCCAATAAATCAGACCTTAGAATATAAGCCAAGCCACTTCAGCATAAACAATACATTCATGATATTGTAATTGAAATCATATTCAGTATTGGACTGCACACCAAAATCTACACATGGAGGTAGCGGTGAATAAATCAAAATGTAGAAAATAAGCACAGCCACTTGCGCATACAAAAATAGGCCATGAAGTTATAACTCACATCCCAGTCAGTATTGGGCTACACACCAAAAATATGCAAACACAGCTATCCAACAAAAAATTAATTAAACTGTAGAATAAAGAATTGGTTTATGAAGTTATAATTGAACACTCATTTAGTATATGGATACACACCAACAATCTGTACACAAAGTTAATTCAGTAGTGAACTGACAATGACTGATGACAAAAACCCACAAATAAATCACTATTTATGGAATGCCCTGGTCAATTCTATAAGCCAGAATCCAGCAATTATCAAAATCATAAACTTTAAAGTAAGAAATTTTATAACATAAAAATCATAAACTGGCCCCTATGACAAACACTCCCCTTAAAAAACACATCCAATAAGCCCAAAAATTGCCCTTACCCCTTACTATCTGGGTTATCTATGACAAAGATATCACTTCTTTATATCAAGTCAAGAGAACAATAGACCGCGCATTCTATTCCTAGCATTTCTATGCTCTAAACAGCTGCCTCTCTCCATCGAACGCATGGCATCTCAAGGAATGGTGTCCAAAAACCAAAGAGGCAATTTTCTCACGAAAAAAGTCGTAAGAATATCACTGTCGAAGAGCACCACTTCAGCACACGCGGAGGACTTCGTGCAATTTTGGGGCCAATCGGGCAAGCAATCAAAGCGTGAAGGAGCTCACAAAATCTACCTCATTTGCATAATGTGATATTAGTATATATGGATCAAGTGATTGAAAGGCGAGTAAATCGCAGGAGCTTGGACAGCTAGTTTAGGGGCGATTGGAGACCAGGACGAAGCCATTAGGACAGTCCAAAGATACTGCAGGACGGATTTTGCAACAAAGCTTGTTATATACAAGGAGAAGTGCGTAAAGGTTGCAACTATGGAAAATGTAGGTGAATCAGATGCAATTAGCATCAAAAGTACAGCAGCATGCCCTAGTACATAACGTAAACCACCCCAGCGACCAGGGTACATTCTTTGTAAAACTCATGTCAATATGCAATTAAGATTGGTTATGGTCTTACAATTTTGAAAATATGTGAATTCCGTTCAACTTAAAAGTTTGAAAAAACAGCAAAGATCGCTAGTATTGCTCCGACATTTGTATTTTATTACGCCAATACTCCATGTAACATAATTCAGGCTAAATCCACGCTGCCACGCTGACAGGGAAGCTAACTGACGCCGAAGATCTTTGAGCATAAGTGCATGGAATGCACTGTGACCCAGCGAGCTGTTACCTGTGTAGCAAGAATCAACGTCAGATGAGAGTCCATAGTTTGCAAATTGCATTTGTAGACATGAAGAAGAACGCTCAAGACTCGAGATTTAGGGAGGCAAAAGTGCATCGATCAGATAATAGAAATTGCTTTCATGATGCAGCAAAACGGTCGCAACTCTTGCAAGGTGGTCAGTCTTTCCATATCTTTGCTATCGATATATACTGCAATAGGTCATGTTGCATAAAGTTTGCAATTAATGCATCGACATCAATTGAAGAGTAAAGAGCAGATTATCTAGTTTTGCGGCAAATTGATGTGATGGCCAAATTTTTTCATGTTATAAGACTTAACAGGTGCGGGTTGAGACATTCGCAACAATTACAGATGTGAATGTCAGATTTTCAGTAGATAGTTTTATGATAAGATGTAAAGAGAATTAATCAGAAATGCAATAGAATAAGTAGAGTTTCATTTTCAAATTAATTCATTATGGCCTCATTCATCCACAACTTTTCCTCAGCCCTGTATTAGTATCTACGTTGCACTTTGCCTCTGTAACGCATTTCTTCTCTTAGGCTATAACCCCCGATCGGTATCCAGGCATTTGCGAATGTTTATGATGTGGTTTCTAAGCATTTGCGAAGTTCCTTCACATTCTTGCGAATATACTCCGCAATGCCATATCATAAAGCCTATTGACTTTTGCCTATTCACACGATACTGGATGCGCTACACAGCGTATTAATCTTTGCCTCAGATAGCCCTTTTGCTCACATGGCTCCGATTGAAACTGATGCACTCTGCACCTCTTTTCCATAGTCAAATCATTACGATGTGGAAGTGGGGTACAGCGGATTACTAAAGTCATCGGATTGCTTTAGTGTTCGTGTGAACAGATGAATCCGATACATCATCACTCCGGAAGCTTTCTTTGACGTGCAGACAGCTTGGTTTTTCGAAGTCACAATGGGCCCAAGTACACTACAGACTTAAACTTGTATGCCTATCGATGTTTTGACAGTTAAGCTGTTTCTTCAGAGGTCTCGTCCATAAATGAAGCTTCTTGGTTATTTTATACCTGCTTTTTCAACTCAAAAAACATACTACAACTTGTTGACTAACTTGCCTACAGTTTTTTCTAAAGTTTAATTGTCTCTCAAAAGTGTCTTGGGAGAGTCTTGGGCGCTTGCATGCTGCACGTCCTTAGACAACATTATGTTCATAACATAAGCAAATTAGCACCTCACTGCATAGTGTATTTGGTCAAAAGTGCAAGAAAAGTGCTTAAGCGTATGTGAATGGGGCCGCTAGCTAGAGATGAGCATCTCTTGGAGGTGCTCAGTTTGGAACATTCTGTTAACCGGGATTAACGTATTAGCTCATTTTCCATTGGAGGCCTACGACGATGTAGTTTCCAGCTCTAAAGATCGTAGCTACTGACATGTCTGAAGAGGGAAAGCTAGCGTTTCTTTTAATGGTTTTCTATTTGTTGGAGTAAAGGAAGCAAGCAAGTATTCAAAGATTAATTTCGTATGCATTGGCATTAATCAACTTTCGTACTTTTGAGATGCAGCGGATAGTGCTGGAATATTTTGCAAATATATAACCTGAAAGGTAGACATGGCCTTTTCATAGAAGCAGCGAAAACTTTGATACTTACTACAAGGCAGACTTGAACACGAGAAAGGAGTTGGATCCAAATTATTGGCATGTTCACTACCGAATGAGTCGGGAAACTTTTGATCACATTTGTGGAACTTTCTATGAATACGATGAAGGAACATAGAGATTTACGGGAAACCACCCCAGTACCTAAAAGAGTAGGAGTTGCCATTTAGTGGCTAGCCAATGGTAGCTCATACCGTTCTACTGGCCAGATATTTGGCGCATCTGCCACAATAGTTGGTCGAATCATTAAGGACTTTGTTGGTAGTCTAGTCCATTTAAAAAATAAATTCACCGTCTGGCCCACTAGAGAAAAGTGCCCAGATACCGTAGAGAGATTTAAAGATCTATCTCAAATATCAAATATTTTGGGAGCGGTGGATAGTACACATGTGGAAATCATGGCCCCGACAAACAGCACCCTGGACTTCTTTGACAGAGAACAACGCTACAGTATCGGCTGTCAAGCAGTTTGTGATAGAAATTTGAAGTTTCTAAGTGTATCTGCAGGCTATCCTGGGTCCGTTCGTGATTCGAGAATCCTTCGCAATTCATGGGTGTTCCACGAAGCAAACAACGAAAGAATATTGACAACACCAATGTTCTGCTAGGGGGGTGAAGTATGGAGGTATGATTCTACTTCAATATTTTCTAACCTTTAATCAAAGTTTTCAACTAAAAGTTTCTCATTTTATCATTTATGATGTCGATTTTTGATTGAAGGCATTTTATATCATCAGTAAACTTACTAATAAGGTCTAGAAAAACGAGAAAGTCAGTTTTTTCATACCGAGCCATTTTGCCAGACGAAGGAATAGTTGCTTGAAGGATATCAGGCACATGCATGTACATGTACATGGTCAACATCAAAATTAAGATCTTTACAAAAGGAGCTGTCAACAGTGTCCTCTTCTGCTCCAAACTCCTCGACGTTAAAAAAATAGTAAGAGTCTTTATCTTCCGCGGTTTTAGATATATAGATGGCTCCGTTTTCCACAAGAAAGCTCAAGGTACTCTCTCTAGATAGGCCACTCATCTCCGCTGCTACCTTGAGAATACTTTCCTCAAATGGTCTTTTCTTGTAAACTTGTCTTATCTTTTTATGGCTTCACGGATTGCAGTAGCAGATATTCCATCCTCCATGTTACCTGGGCTATATACTTTACAAATTTTAAGTAAAGCGCTAAGAAAAATTCTTTTTAGACTTAGCACGTCTGTTCATCATTCACGGCTCCTCCACCCCTTTTGATGAAACCATCCTTAGGTACTGTTACTATTATTGAATAGGAATCCGATAATCCTGTCTCGACTGTTGTAGTGTTTTGGAAGATTTATGCTGTGATTTGTAAGAAAGAGGTCGGATACATTTAGGATTATCGGATTTAAAGCAGGTAGAAGAGCTGATGATTTTCTTGAGATTATAGTCCTCCAGGAAGCTGCTAATTCTGCCACAGGTTACTCTAGTATTGAAATCGCCAAGTAGAGCGAAGTTTTCATGTTTGCTACTATAGTAGTGTAATAGTTGCCAAATTTTATCAAAAAAATAATTCTCACATTGTCTAGGGGGACGGCATGCATTGATAATCAACCATTTTTTCTTTGTAAATGTAATATCAATAGCCTCAGCTTCAATATCATTAGGTAGTTCATAATCTGTCAGTAGTCTTACAGGGATCCCTTCTCTAATATATATGAGGTGACTACCACCTTTTCCATTTCTGTCGTATCTAATTGGTGTCTTAAAGCCGTTTACAAGGAATTGCTCTTTAGCAAATGTGTTATCAAGTTTTGTTTCTGATATGGTTAATATAGCAATGTTTTCCGCAACAAGAAGTTTCATCGATTTAAATTTGTACCGTATAGAGTTAAAATTTAGATAGCCAATACCCATACCACGTCGGCTTCTAATTTGCAATTTACTAAGTGCTTGGCCTGCGCTGATTGGAATATCATTATCAGCAGTTTCCTGGAGATACATGCTGTTTATTTCTTCATTTATGTTATAAAAAATTTTTTTGTTAGAATAATTTTCTGCCACAGAATTACTTTCTAGTCAATATATTTTTCATTGGATTTCTAAAGTTACTGGCGCAGATTGTGTCTCCACGCTTGTTCAAATGTAGTTTATTGTTGTTGATATGCACTTTTGGTTGTATTTCATGATTAGAAATGAACCCAATATTGCATGCATTGCAGATACTTCTCAGGTACTCGTTGACCTCGCATGCCTTCTCATTTAGATCATGTCCTCCAGGGCATACTCCCAATATTATGACCCAATTCTCTTTTGTAACCAAAGATGTAGCTAAATTTACAATGCTCTCTGCTGTTTGTTCTGGTGGAATGCTTTCTTAGCGGAGGTCGTTCGTACCACAATGAATTATGTACATATCTGCATTTTGTCGTATAGATAGCTTCACATAATCAGCGATGTCTTCAGTACGCACTCTTGAAAAGCTGCTGACACTAATATCTTCTTTTAGAGCAGCAAGTAGTTTCAATGGCTGTATATTCTTCACCATGAAATCTTCGAGAATCGCTGTTTACCTTTTCTGTTTCCTAGTTTGTTTGGATTTTTCCCCTTGATCTCCGTGATTTCCGTTACCGCTGCACTGTTTACCTTTCTTGTTCTTTCTGGTTGACGGGTTTCTTTTCTTTGCAGTATTGCTCCTTTGTCCATTGCCAGAATTTGATCTGTTGTAACTTCCGCTGTGCTTATTTACGGTATACTGGTCTACACAATCCTCTTTAAGCCTGGTTTCCATATAGCAGTTGGATGCCGTAAGGTGCCGGCGGCACTTGCCTGTACCGTGGGTACCGGCATTTAGAATTATATGGAAACCACTTTTCAAAGAGCCTGTATCGTTGGTTGCGGTAGCCTTAGCCATCTCAAATTAAATGGCAATCACTTTAGCAAGTGGCGCCGGCAGCCGTATTCATGATAAGTGAGGTGCCGCAACCAAACTGAAACGTTGAAATAGGTCAAATTTTCTCGATCCTTACGGCATGGTACCGGCTGTTGCTGCCACAAACAATTATCTGGAAACGTTCTGTTAGCCGGAAACTATGCCGGCATCTATGCAGAACTGAGCTAGCTATTGCTCTCCTTTGCTAATGCAGACCAATCAAGTGCAAACCTTGTTAGCCTTACTTAGCAAGTTAGTGCAAACCTTGCAAGCCTAATTCTCAAGAGAAAACATGGGCACCTAAGCAATTCAAATTGTGGCAATAAGTTGTGCCGCTGAGTCAGTGGCGAAGTTAGAGGTCCTGCCTGTCCTGCTTGGCAGGACTAAAATATTTCAATAAAATCAAAATTTTTTAAAAGTGGCTAAAATTTAACGCTTAAGTGAAGGTAAAATTCCCAAACCGTTAGCTCTTCTTGCATGCAAACTCATTCAACACAGCTTTTGCTTTGCCACTTTTAAGCACAATTTATGAAATCATTTCTAATTGGTTACCAAAGAATAACTTTGTTTTGAGCCTAACTCCTGCCAGCTGGTAGGAGCTGAAATAAAAGAGTATTTCAGCACGTTATTGTGCTGGTACTACCTCACAATAGAAAAAAACAATCGTTCTCTTGCCATATTTTACTGGTAGGAGCTAGGAAGGTATTGCTGCTGCGATGTCATGGAGCTGCGCTGGAACTGAACATTTTGATTGGCTGAAGGGCTTAACACGTCATTGCCTTAGAAGCTTTTGTGATGACAGCTCCTGCATACTTTGACATGCAGGGCGATTGTAACGGTCAAAATCATGGTTTGAACATACGTTGTAGCTGTGGACAGTAGTTCTAAGTTTTCGAAATGGCCGAAGAAGGTAGCCAAGGAGCTGAAGACATTATTTGTGAGCTTATAGAGAAATTATTCAGTGCAATACCTGTTGGTGAACAGAAAGAGATCTTGCATCATAAGAAGCCCCAGCCAAAACTAGGGGCTAGAACTGCCAACCGCCAGTTTCAGGACGACTGGTATGCAAAGAAAGAATGGCTTTGTGGCTCAACAAACTTACAAAGATTGTTTTGCAGGCCGTGCCTTTTGTTTGCTCTAGGAAAATTGCAAACGTGGACAAGACAAGGATATGCCGATATGCGTTGTTTTATTTCCGATTACAGAAAGCATGAGTGATCGAACTGCCATTTGGAGGCCTATAAGAAGTGGAAGACATTTGACGCAACTGAAAGGGTCGATATTCTATCCTCAAGAGCGAGAAGAGAAGAGGTGCAGCGCCATAATGAGCAGGTATGGTAGAACAGGGAGACGCTTAAAACCATTTCTGAAGCTGTTTTATTCTTAAGCAAACAAGAATTAGCCGTTAGGGGTCACGATGAATCAAACCATAGCCTTAGTAAGGGAAATTATAGGGAGCTACTTGAATGCTTTGCAAAATTTGATTCTGTCTTTGAACATCGTCTCCATAGGGAGTTGACAGAAGGTGAAAGGGTACAATTCTGGTGTTTTACTGGTATTTCTTCAGAGATTCAAAATGATCTCATTGAATGCATAGATTCTGTCATCCAAGATCAGATTGACAAGGAAATTGAAAATTGCAGATTCTTGAGCAATCAGGTAGATGAAACAGCCGATGTTTCTACAAAGGAGCAGCTCATTGTCATCATTCATTTGGATAGGGAAGGTGAAACAGTTGAGAGGTTTCTGAAACTTTTATGTTAGTTCTGATAGATCTGCAGCTGCCATTAGTGATATTGTTAGATCTATCCTTTCGAGATACGGAGAATCTTTAAAGGAAAAATTGATAATGCAGACATTTGATGGAGCTTCTGCTATGTCTGGGTAAATTGGTGCTTTGCAAACTCTCATTCGTCAGGAGTACCCATTTGCATTTTTCTTTCATTGTGCTGCGCATAGATTGAACTTGGTTTTATGTCTAAGTGCATCTACTCTTCTTTATGTAAAGGTTTTTTTCGCAAATATCAGTACATTCAGTACTTTCACCAGTCTTAGTGCTAGAAGAAAAGATATCTTTCGCTCACAAGTCATTAAGGTTCCTCATCCTGGGGATACCAGGTGGTGCTACCGTTCAATAACCATCATTGTAATCTTTAATGATTACAATTCTTTGTTGCTTGCTCTGGAGAGCATTGTTGATAACCCACAAAGCTGGGATGATGGGTCTCTGACACAAGCATCTGGTTTATTACAATTTCTAAATAGTTTCTTGTTTTGCTTCCTAGTGTTTCTTTTCAATAAGATTTTTGTCCTATTGGAAAGCCTGTTTATCATTTTTTAATATCAAGCAATAGCTGTATATGATTAATGGAAGAAATTATATCACAGAGTGTGTCATAACACATTTATGGGAGGAAATACTGATGCATTTTGGAAAAAGATGCCTAGAAAAACTTTAAGGGCAGTAATTTCACTTTTCAGTTTGAACTGTCATATGAGTGCTTCTGTTCCACCATCATGGCTTCTTTAGTGGCAGTAATCTAATAAAGTTTAGGAAGTAGTTACCAAGTATGACAGGTACTGGTGCAGAAGCTGATCATTGAAAGTACCAAAACATGTTTCACAATGTCCATAACTCTACAAAATATTAAAAAATCCTTTTACACCTCAATTTCAATTTGTTTCTGCTGCAAATGTATGCAAACTAGTGTGAGGTTTCATACTCCAAAAATTGTTCTAGCAAGATCTTGAACACCCATAACTATTCTTCAGAAAATGGAATACCTTGCAAGTTTTCTTCCACCTCAAACTTACTGACTTGTCCTTTTGCTTGGAAATTCAGATATTTGAATGCTAATTAGATATTATCAAACTAAGCTGCACTTGCTTCAATGCATCTTTTGCCAAAAACTATTCATAAAAATTACAGCTCCTTGTTAAATAAGTTGTCATATAGCCCCCATATAGCAGCTACTATATATAACCACTCCCAAATGAGTAGCAAAATTCAAAGGCCTCTTTAATGGTCAGGTATAATTTGCTAAAAGTACTTATACACATAAAAATAAAAAGCGTAAAAAGCAACAATGATTATTGGGAACCTGGCTTCTGCTATTAAGAAGTAGTATAAGAGATAGGTAGCGAACTAATGACTTTGAAATGGCTTGCTGAAAAAAGAGATGTTCCTACTCACTAGCGTTTAAAGGGGAGTGCTTTGCAAATGTTTGGTGAACAAGAGTTTGTCTCTACATGCAGTTGCATAGAACATGTGCAGTTCTCAAACAATTGGTGCATTTCTAATAAAATATTTGTGCAAATTAAAAGTTATTTGCTCGTCAAAGAGGAAATAAAAAAGAGTACTGAAAAAATAAATAGGAACAGCGAGAGCACAGAAAATTGCATGGGGACAAAAATCATTACTTAACTGAGGTTTTTAATAGTAATTTTAAAGCATCTCCTCTTACTTTGGCATTCTGCTTATTCTAAACCTTTTAACTAAGTAGCAAAATTTTGTGAACATGATGTATTATTTGCACCAGCTCCATTCAAAGGAATCATCATGTTTTGAATATATTAGAATTTCTCATCTGTAACCAAGAGTAAATTCTTCAATGCAGCATCACTAGATTTTATGTGATATATAACTACAAAAGAGAGTCACAGAAAACACTATTATCAACTTGATGCTAAATCTCCTGCAGTATGATAAACTGTACTACAATTTTGTACATGTTAGAGGTACTCACACCAACCATGCCTCCATAAGCATATCACTGGCTGAAAATATATTGCTTTTATGGCTAAGAGCAGGGTTGTGGTCCTGGGATCTGCAGGAAGGTGCAGCTCACCCTGCTAAATTCATGGAAAGCATTGAGGGACCTAGCCTCTCCTTTGCATGCTACATTATTGAAACTTCTCCCCAAGGTTTGCTTACATTGCTCAAAATGTATTGACTCACTTCAATATTTGTTCAAAATACAAAACAAGATTGTAGCCTAGCACATAGTTGGTGTCCAGTGGAATATTAAAGAAAGAAGCAGTGTTGTTAATTTGCACAAATATAAAGGACATCATCTCCAGAACTCTGCTGCGAAGATGTAGCACCTACACCCCTGCTAACGTTTGTGGTCTCACAAAATCAGTATTGAGGCCCTCTAATCAAAATGTGGCACAACACACCAAAGACCAAAGACTGGCATATTTTGCAAATGAAAGTGTATTAAAATTCAAATGGCCACATATTAATGACAATATCTTATGAAGAGCTAATGATACCTATAAAATATATTTATCGAGAGTGTATTGCTATCCTGCTAAATTTTCAAACTCTTAAGACACAATGAGTGGAAGGGACATCTTTTGGCAGTGGCATTCACCATTCTACATCATGCTCCTTTCAGTTTGAAGAGGAATTTCATATTGACTTGACCCTACATTGGTAAACAATACGAAAGTACCTTTGCTGTTCAGTGTCGTGCATTCTTGCATAAAGATTAATAGTTGCTAAAGCAGGACAGAGACATGCTGTACTACTGCTCATATGGATGTGATCTATCTAATCAATTACAATATAATATACTGTATATATAAATAGTTTCCAATTTAAAGATTTCAAAGTAGGCCTAAAACATGGTGCTACAAAACAGACTCTTCTGAAAGCATATATAATTGGGATGGCTGTTATGATTAAGAGTTGCTCTGCTACCAACTGTTTTTCACTTTCTGCACTGAAAATTTAGGTAATTCATGACGTTTGTGTTTTGCCCTCTATTTTTGGAAGCGAAAAAAGAAGCAAGAAACGTGCTCTGTTTTTCGATAAGGTGCCTTGGCAATTTCGATTCAATTTTGACAATTCGTGTTTTTGCGACCTTTCAAGTGATTTAAGTGTGGCAGTTGATACAATGCGCGTTGTCAAATTCGAAAAGTGTAATTAAAAACTTTTTTTGCAACATAGCAAAGAAGCCACTGGCAGCTATTTACATTGTTTTTGATTTAAAATTTATATAAGAAGTTAATAGTAATTTTTTCCCAGTGGTTTTTGTGATTGTAAGACTCCGAGCTCAGCAGACCCAACTATGAATGCAGACTTAGGTTGCATGCTATTGAGGGAAAAATAAAATATGCCACATTTTTAGCTTTAACAAGTGAAATTAGACCCGATCTTTTTTCAGAAAATGGTTAAAATCTTGCTCTGCATATGGAAGCACAAATCATTTTTCCAAAAACTGTATTTCATTTCATAAATTTCCCCTGAAGGATAAGAGCCTTCTCCAAAAGTGGGTAGTTGTAACAAAGAGATAAAATTTTCAACCTACCCTCAATAGCTATTTATGTGGAGTCCCTCCTTAGAATTCAGCTATCGTAAATTAGACCTTTTATTACTTATATCTCTTATGTTATTTTTGCTTCTTCCTATAATATTGAACTGTAGTATTGTAATTAAGTAAAGTTTGTTTATTGTTGTTGTTATGTAATGATGTTGAATTAGTTAGTAGTTGTTGAATTTGAAATTGACTTGAATTCATACTAATTGGGCAGATACGCTTGTATCTGTGGTTAACGCAGAAGGCGAGTAATCCCTGTTGTTCACGTGTTACTTTCGCATAGCATTAATCTTTGTATCTTGTAACGTTCCTCAGGGCAGTTAATGAGGGAATTTTTGAGAGTTTCAACTCGATTTGATTGAACTGTTACAAACTGGATATTCCAGGAAACTGTAGAGAAGTTTTGTAAAGTGGTGTGATCCGTCGTAGGAGTATTGCTATTCTTTGATAGTGCTGTTATATTGGCTGATCGAACAGCTGTACTTTGATATATGGTCTAATGTTGATAAGTGGTGTTGGAAATGGTATTCCATTCGTTTCTTCGATGTGGAGGATTCACATGTGTTTGTCGTCATTGGGTAGTCTACACCGTGATATCGGATCCCACTACCCTTCCTACCAACGTAGTTGTTACCAATGCAAGCTGAAACGAACATCACACCAATACGTCCTAATCGAGCTCACATTCATTGTACCATCCCAGCAAGTATTTAAGTTCCCACCTATGTCCAGTGAGGCCCGAGTCAAACGTTGCTCTTCTCATACGCCGAATCAAATATAATTAAGTGTGGCAGTGGAGTGACACTGGAATGGCGTTGAGTCAAACGTTGCTCTCAATATGCCGCTGCTAATACAAATTGAATCAAAAGACAAATGAACGAGCAACTCTGGCAAATGAAAGTATAGCAACAAATCATCGTAGCGCTATTCCTAATGCTCTCTGCACCTTGAGAATGGCATTTGTGAATTGCAGTAAAATTATTGTGCTTAAGCAAATCATCGCTGGAATAGTGAGGAAGGTAGGCATGCCGGAGAGGGGGGCAGAGGGGAGCATGTGCTGCTCCTGCCTTTCATTTGGGGGAGTACGGGGAGCAAATGTGCCCTTTTTCAATTGCAAAAAGAGTCGTTTTCATACATTGATATGATACAATGGAGGTCAAAGACGCGATATAAATAAACAATATATGATTGGAAGAGCTCAAGCTATCTGCATGATTGTGAGAAATTTAATCCGTGCTAAAGGATGAAATGAAGATCTCCCAAAGAGGTGCTTTTGATCCTATTGAGCTGCCCATGCTAGGTGCTGGTCTCAAAGAGGAGCCTATGCTAGTTGGTGCTCTTTTGTTCCTGTTGGCCCCCCAAGCCCCATTTTCATTCCGGCATCTCTGGGGGAAGACAAAGAATAATTGTAAATAATCAATATCTCCTGAATCTTAGGAGAAAACTGGTGATTTAAGTGATTTTCTTAGTGATACTGTGACTAATAAACATTCAGAAAAGATGTTTTAGTATTCTTGTAGATAATTTTGCAAAAGGTTGGTAGGAGTTATTCTGGAAGACTTGCGATGACACACGCTTCAAGAGAGCTTAGAGTAGAGTATGACAATGACTTGACCACAATGTGCATGCCTTTCCTCGTTTTCACACAGCAAATTCTGAAGCATAATTTATGCATTGAGTTTGGCACATGACTAGAGCGACATTTGACTTTTGCAAAGAGAAGAGGTCTTTTCCGAATTTCATTGCCCATCAACATTTCTATATCAAGCGTGCCTCTCAAAATTTTATCACCCTTGCAGCCAACATAAAAAGCTTTGCTTTCGTGCTCAGGGTCATTCTTTCCTGTTGGTGAGTCAATCTACACAAATCTAATGCCAAATATAGTACACTATAGTATAAGAAGCATTTAGAGATTCATTAGATGAGAATGATGCTAATTCATCAAAAGAGTATGAATTCTATGATTCTGTTGGTTTATGGTCTAGTAATATCAATTGCATGTCTTGATAGTAATGTTATGAGGGTACATTTTATGATGATACATTTTATGACAGAACACATTACATTATAACATCTTATTATACATGGATAGCATAAGATGAAATGTAAGGCTTCAGCTACATTTACTGTCAGAGGTGTGTGCTTTTTCACCTTGCTAGCACAGGCCAGTTGCCCCTTAGCAGCAAGTATTCTTTTAATTTCAGCACATGTTCCTGGCATGGCATGCCACACTTCCACATGCCACATGTTGAGGGCGTAAATAATGCGCCATAACACATTTTAAAATTAAGTCATGAAAAAAAAGAGGTGCTCTTACTGACTATCATATGATTATAATTTCCAAGTATAATTATAACCCTAACCCTAACCAATGCTCTAGCCCACTACAGTACTCAGAAATACAAATGAATTGCTACTAATATTTCATGCTTCAGTATCAGCAGGGGCGGATCCAAGCAGGACGGGGGTCATGACCCCCCCAAATGGCAATATTTCCTATAGCAAACAATAGTGTTAAGAAACTTCCTACATAAAAAACAATAATTTGAATCAGATGGGCCTCCAAAGTCCAACACTAGACCCGCCCCTGATTATAAGACATAACCAGTTAACAAAAGTATTTCATGACGTATTTCACAAATTCCATGTAACTGAAATGACAACACAAAATGTGCTTTGAGCATAGGGAATTACCATTCTCAGGATCATTCCCCAGCAATATGAAATTTGATCCTGAAAGTTACATGCTCTCTGCAAATGATCCCAGATTGGTTTCAGGCACGTGTAAGGAGCAAGAGAACATAATTTAATATTGAACATGATATGTTGAAATGTACCTTGCAGCTAAGACTCTTTTGTCACTCATAACGCGAAGGCATGCATCATTCTTTGGAATGTCGCTGCTAGCAGATAAGTCTTCAGCTAACAGGATTGTCTTCGAAATTACGGCACATTTGCCGAGTTTTGCTAATTCAGCATTATAAATTGCCTCCAACGCGTTGCAGTTTTCTTCTTCAATAAAGTGCTTTCCTTTCACCTGTAAGTCCATCATAACAAAACAAAGATCGCGACATGAATGGAATTCTGCTGCCTTTCACGTGCTAAGCAACCTACTAAAATCTATTTATCACATCTACTTTAAGATTGTGCAACAGCATTACAAGGCATCCTGTAGGCATACGGTCGCACAGGAAAACGATATGATTGGCTTCCTCAATTCATATGGAAATTGTGCGACAGTCGTGCGACAGTGGGTAAGAAGCATCCTGTGCACAGACATCTTACTCTATCTACTTTGTTACCCTGTTAGGCTTCAGTAAAAACTGTAAGATTTAACAATCCGCAATAAAAATTACGAATATAGGATCTCCTCTTTCTGACCAGCTCCTCCACAGCATAGCAAAATGTAAGACACTTTTATATAATTCCCTACCTACTTAGAGCAAACAGAATTTTAGAGCTGATTCAATGTAGTACAAATTAGAAAAACTTGCCAAGTGATCAAAAGTATTATTGTGCAGCTGAGTTTTGACTGTCGCATGTGCGAACAGTGCGACGGTCTAGATCCGCCCCTGAAAGAGCTTAACTGGCTTGCCCCAGCAAGGGGGGGGTGACAAGTTCTTGTGCACTGTGGTCATGTTATAGAGAGTTTCTACTTGTGGTAAAAGCACATCTACACAAATAGATTATTTACTATTGACTGGTATTGCAAAAAGCCACTTAGCACAAGAATGCACCTTGAAATTCTACTGTAATCATCCTATCTGGATAAAAAGAATGATATACATCAACAAGCATGCATTCAGCAACCAATGTCTACAACAGCTGTTCAAAAATTGGTGGTTACTGCCCAGGATGTATCAGCCTAGCCTCTGGTTCTTAGTTTTCATGCACAATCCTTGAATCTTATCTATGCCTCTATTATGTTTTTGCAAAGATCCACAATTAGCAGTCTTGGCATACAGGGTCCCTTGCCACTCTAATATGCAGGTTAAGTACAAACAGTTCAATTGAACCCAAATCTTCTTTGATTGCTAGAATACATCAAGATTGGCATCCATAATAATTGGGGCTATATTCGGTAACTGTTCTTAAAACACTTGGTACTTCTCATTTTTAAGGTGAAATAATGGCAGTTGCGTCTTCAAGAGCATTTTAATTCCAACAGCAATGTCAGGAACTGCAGCCTCTTTCCATGAAGTCCCACAAGTACTCTGCCATACAGGATGGTCAACTAGGACATTTCTTCACACCTATCAAAACCGTCTTCTTATACTGAGTCAGCTCTTAACCCAGCCCAGTGCAAATCCCTAGAAGGAAGACATCTCTGGGGAATGTTTGATATCTTTTTCTTTTTGTCTTTTAGTAAGCAATGTCAGGGAAAAGCCATAGGGCCTATAGCAAATCCTTGACAAAGGAAAAACTGAGAAAATGAGGGGAAGTTTAAGTAGAAAGGGAGACGAGATCAAGTTTGTTGATGTTAGATTTAAAAGATGACAAATTGTAGGATTCAGGGAAAGTAGTGGGCGGCAATGAATTCCACAGTTGAGAAGTTCTGGGAATGAAAGATGATTTGTGAGATAGAGTTCATGGATTAGGTAGTGTAACTTGGAAAGGGTGTGAATAGGTAGAGCTTCTGGTGGTTCTGCATTCAATCTTGCCAAAAGCTTTACTATCAACATTGTGCATTGAACAGGACAGTAAACCAGTAATGGCTCAGTCATTTCTAGGTTGTGACAAAATAGAATAATCAAGTTATTGCAGAAGGATCTCAATTACTGATGTTAATGCATAATTCCTTCTGTAAATGCTGTCACAGCATAATGATACTGTTAGGATGATAATTTGAAAAAGAACATTAGATACATTGTTGGTATTCATTCTGGTCACAATCTAAAGGCTCAATTTCACCTAAGGAATCACAATGTGCTACACTTAAGGGGAGTCCCCACCTTTCCTACTAAGGAACATTGGTCCCTCTATATTGCCCGTTGTGTGATTCTCCGATATTGTGATGTGGCTGCCATCTTGGCCTTCTGAAAGATGGTAAATGCGCAGGCGCGCATTGTCATTCCTCTCTCGAATAAACAGGAAGACTTTCGTAGCGTGAAGGCAAAACGTGTTCTTGGTCGGTGGAAATAAAGTTTATCGAGAGAGACGTGCTGCAGGCTAGAGGGAAGTCGTTTATTTATTTCCTCACTCTTTTGTACTACTGTGTACGTTTGTCTACTTAAAGTAGAGTACAGCTGTGTACGAATATCTATTTAACCGTAGGTAATAATAGTTGTATTATTCCTACGGTTTAGGACTGTCTGTTACAGTTCGTATGGTGGCGAAGGTGGTGACAGGGGGAGGCTTGGAGGTCACCGATAGGTTTTAATCACAAGCTATCCCGGCCTTTTTTGTTGACTTTATGTCAAAGGAGGGTGAGAGGGGTACTAGCCCCTTGAGGGATTCCGAGGGGGGAGTCCCTGGCCCATCTAGGGCCGGCCAGTCTGATGCTGGTATTTCAGTTGAGGCACCCCGAGTGGTGGGGCAGGGTATGGTAATTGATGCTAGTGTGTTGGCTAGCATCCTTAATCAGGCCCGCGGTCCAATTTTGGATCGACTTCGTCGCCAGTTATCTCCCTTTGCCGGTGATGGTGTAGTGGAGATTTCAGAGTGGCTTGTAGCCTTTGAGAGGCTATGTTTGGTGGAGCATGTGGCGCCCACAGATCTTTTAACCTATATGCTAGCTGGCAATGCTGCGCGGGTCTATAGTAGAATGTTGGTGGGCAAGGCCTCAAATTGGGAGGTCGTGAAGGCTGTGCTGACAGCCGAGTATGCTATGCCTAGACAGGAGGCATGGCGTAGGTATGTCAATTGTAGGCTTTTAGCCAATGAAACAGTTGACATCTACCTGGGTCGCCTGGAGCGAGTGGGGGGCAGGGTGGGTTTGACCCTCAATGACATGGCCTTTAGGGTCAAGTTTTATGAGGGACTACCAGCCTCCATATATGAGTGGGCGGTGACCCATGAACAGGCCTATACGGCTGATTTTGGGTCAGTGTTGACCCATGTGCGAGATCGAATAGTCTCGCGGAGGGCAGTAGAGGGGCGCGCTCATTCTGCTGCCATTTCTGCCGATTTTGGTAATCGGAAGGGTAGCAGCTCTGGCTGTTATCGTTGTGGTGGGGAGCATTGTGTGAAGGAATGCCCCACGAAACGTATGAATAGGGGGAATGCCCTTAAAAAGGCTTCTTTAAAGAAGGTCGCATGTTTCCACTGTGGAAGCACAAAGCACTTGGTAAAGGACTGTCCTAAGCCCCCACCAAGTGCTGGTGCCTTAGATAGGCAGGATTTTCATTCGGAGGACGGAGACCGGGGCGGCCCGTCCTCTGCAATGGAAATTCAAGATCCAATGGAATCTTGAGTGGTGCTTCAGTGTCACGGGACAGTCTGAAGCTGTCCGGGGCGGCTGGCAGGACTAGCTGTAGTCATATGCCAGTCGTTAGTGCAATCTTGAATGGTTGTCATTCCCTGTGTCTTGTTGACACTGGTAGTGAGCGGACTTTAGTAAGTCCGCGGGTGGTGGAGGGTTATAAATTGCGACCGGGCAAAGCAGTATTGGCTGCGGATGGCAAGGCCTCTCATGTGAAAGGTCAATGTCGAGTTTATATTGGGTTGCAGGGGCACTGTTTTGGAGTGACTGCACCAGTGATGAGTGAGCTAGGTAATCTTGGTGTTGACTGTCTTCTTGGTGGTGATGCCATCGATCACATGGGTGGTGTTACTGTTAGGAGGGGGTCAGATTCCAAATATTTAGTTCGATGGATTAAGCCTTACCCCAAGGACTGTGTTGGGGCTCCTCAAGTAAAGGGGGTCGTGCTATTGCTATCACAGGGGTAAGCAAGGTGGACCAAAAGTGGTCGGGAAGTGATCATAGATCACTTCGAGTCGAGGACCCGGATTTTACCGCTGAATTTATTGATGGTTGGTGGATTGTCAGTTGGCGGTGATCAGGCAAGTCACCTGATGGGCTTCAGACTCGGTTGTCAGAGTACAAGTGTGCTCAGGCACCACATGTGCGGGAGCGTTATTGCGCTGAGTTGGAAAGTTGGATTTCCAAGGGTTGGTTGAAGTGGTGGGATGGACCTGTTACGGGTGTTATTCCTTTGTTAGCTGCATTTCAGCCAACCAAGGACAAAGTGCGTCCAGTCATGGATTACCGTGAGCTGAATGACTTTGTCGAGTGTCATACTGGTGATGACATGGTCGCTGTATGTGGCAAAAAGGTGAGAAAATGGAGGTCGGTTGCTGGGTATTGCTTTGAACAAGGATTCCAGCGGATGCCTGCATATGTTGAGGGGGACACCTCTTGTTGACATCGACCTCAATATGATGGGGTTGACTAACGGGGGTTGTTTTCGTTGTGTGGCAGGTTGGTTGGTCACTACCCTGTAGCCGGGTGGCTACGCATTCATTGTAGCTTCCTAAAGCATTTAGGAAGTAGTGGGTCCTGGGATTCTCCTGTTGAAGAGTCAGTCATCAAATTGATGAGGGAGTTGTTGAGAAGAACTCGTCTTGAAGACCCAGTTAAAGGAGTTTGGCAGGTGAGCCAACATGGTGAAGTAACCGTGTGGACTGATGCTAGTTCAATTGGATTGGGTGTGGCCCTGGAGGTTGATGGTAGCATTGTGGAGGATGCGTCATGGCTTAGAAAGGAGTCAGACTATCAACACATTAATGTTGCCGAGCTTGAGGCTGTAGGTCATGGTGTGAACATGGCCATAGCATGGGGTTTCAAGACTTTTATGCTGGCTGTTGACTCACTCACGGTTGTCAGCTGGATGACCAGTGTCATCGCAAAGTGCAATCGTGTTCGCACAAAAGGCGCTGCAGAGATGCTTGTCAAGCGTCGTCTAGGAGTGATTGGTGATATAATCACTGAATATGGTCTTAATGTGACAGTTCGTTTTGTACCTTCAGTGGAAAATACAGCCGATCACATGACTAGGGTACCTAAGAGATGGCTTGGGTACCATGAGACCAGTGAGGAGGCTGTAAGTGTAGTTGCAGCTATTGCCACAGGTGAGGGTCCTGAGGATGCCATTTGGGCAGCACATTTGCCTCACCATTTGGGTATTTATAGGACTCTTTTCCTTGCTCAGCAGATAGACTGTAATCTGAGCATGACAGCAGGTGAAACAAGAGTTAGCTGGATGTGAGGCATGCCAGCAGATTGACCCTGCTTTGCGGGGTGAGAATATGGTGCCAACAGGTGATTTATCTGTTGATAGCAATTGGTTCCGAGTAGCAGTTGACATTACTCACTTTAATGGCCAATTGTATTTGTCAATGGTGGATTGTGATCCATTGAGGGTTGCGATTTGGCGACGGTTGCAAACTGAATCTGCAATGCATATTATTGCTCAATTATGTAGTGTTATTATTGAGCGAGGGCCGTGTGGCGAGTTATTGCTAGATAACTCAACGACGTTTAGGTCAGCAATGGTTGCTCAGTTTGCTGACGAGTGGGGGATTGCTCTGCGATTCCAGGCTGCTTATGCCCTGGGTGGCAATGGAATTGTTGAGAGGAATCATCGGACAATCAAGAGGATTGTGGAGAGGGGAGGAATTACTCCTGGGAGGCTACATTTTGGTACAATGTGACGCCTTGGAAGGGGACAGAGGAGAGCTCTGTCCCTTCAAATTTGTTTTTTCGGTACTGTTGGAGGGTGCCATTTGATGTCAATCTGTATGCCGAAGATGAAGATGCCAAGAATTCGTTTTTAGTTGGTGAAGAAGTTTGGGTGAAACCTTCTCCACCTTCGTGTACAGAGCAATGGATGCCTGGTAAGGTGACCAGGATCGTGTCCAAGCACACAGTATGCATGGATGGCATGCCAGGACATGTGAGGGACATTAGAAGACAGTGTTCTGTGTCGGTAGAGGCTCTCATGGTCATCTTCAAGCAGACGATTTGAGGGAAACGTCTATAGCTATAGAGCCAGGTGGAGTCCCTTTCACTTTCTTTCCTCGTGAGGATGTGGGGGAGACTGGTTCTCTTGAGCAGACGAATGATGTGGAGGCGCCTGAGTTGTCCCCAGGTGAGGACGAGGTGCCTCCAAGTCAGGAAGAGACTGATGAGGTTCAGTTAGAGCCTGAGGTTGAGCAAGCTGTTGAAGAACAGATCCCGCTCAGAAGGTCACAGCGTATAAGACGGCGTCCTCAGTATTTGGACCAGTATGAGTGCTAGGTGCCAGATATGTAGATATGTAGCTTTGAAAAGCTGGGGGAGATGTTGCGTGATTCTCCGATATTGTGATGTGGCTGCCATCTTGGCCTTCTGAAAGATGGTAAATGCGCAGGCGCGCATTGTCATTCCTCTCTCGAATAAACAGGAAGACTTTCGTAGCGTGAAGGCAAAACGTGTTCTTGGTCGGTGGAAGTAAAGTTTATCGAGAGAGACGTGCTGCAGGCTAGAGGGAAGTCGTTTATTTATTTCCTCACTCTTTTGTACTACTGTGTACGTTTGTCTACTTAAAGTAGAGTACAGCTGTGTACGAATATCTATTTAACCGTAGGTAATAATAGTTGTATTATTCCTACGGTTTAGGACTGTCTGTTAAAGTTCGTATGGTGGCGAAGGTGGTGTCAGGGGGAGGCTTGGAGGTCACCGATAGGTTTTAATCACATTGCCCTAGGCTAACCCTCTCCCTCTGTGTTCATTACCTGTCAGTTACATAATACGAATGGCCTCTGGTGTAATTGGAATGGGCATTTCCTTCTCCATGCACTACCAAATAGTCCAGCCATAGTGTACCCTCCTTCCTGGCATTTGATAGGCTTGGGTGGCAGCTTGGCAGTCATGGCCACCCCTAGGGTGGCACTTGCATCTTGATTTGACATAACTATGTTTTGTCTAGATGTACTTAGTAGGTAATACATGCTAGCAGACCCCTTTCACACTGCAACCAAGAATTGTTGCAATGTCAGGGCCAACAGTTAGTTAGGCACTTACGTGAGCCAAGCTATGCCAGCCCCTTTCATACTTCAACCAAGAAATGTTACAATGTTGAGGCCACTGGATAGCTACAATACCCGCCAAAAGTCCTGGGACACTTTGCAAATTTTAAATCTGGACGGCACATTCGGCCCCCTCCTCCACCAAAACAATGTT
>OLMO02000275.1:11927625-11946569 GCA_900291935.2 Cassiopea xamachana
AAATGTGGTGTTACAGGAGAATGTTAAAAATACCATGGACTGAGTTTGTGTCAAACGAAACGGTGCTTGGAAAAGTTAAAGAAGAATGGCAGATTCTAACAACCATCACTCAAAGACAACTAAAATTTTTTGGACATGTAGTCAGGGAGAATGGCTTAGAGAAACTGGTTTTGGAAGGAAAATAGATGGTTTAAAATCTAGAGGGAGACAGAGAAAGAAATACTTAGATGACCTGGTTGCTGCAGTGGGATGCTTACGAAAAGGGGAACTCTTCCATCTGACTCAAGACAGAGAGAGATTCAAATGCATAGTCACCAACGTCAATTGATACGGCACAAGAAGAAGAAGAAGAATATGCACTGATCAAACATGACATGAAAACAAGGCATGTTGGCAGATGCCCCAAAATGTTACAGCATATATTACACTACATCTGGATTCTGAAATTTATAGCAAATATTTTTCTTTAAGGAATGTTATTTTTGTAAAGTATCATACTAGAGACTTCTTCAATAATATGTAGGCAATTCTATGCCAAAAATATGAATTGCAGTAAGTATTGCAAAGTAAACACAAAATTGAATCCCCTCTACAAAAGTAATGTTGGTATGGATTCAATGTGGTAGACACTTCCTTTTTTTACACTTTCTACAAGGGCAAACAGCAATATAATCTCTTTCCAAACTCCAATAGTTATCTTCCATCTTGTGTTGGTCCAATTTACCTTGATAAAGTTTCTCCATCATTTTAATAGCTTGATGAAACCTTTCTCTCTGTTCATCACTAACATCTCCAAGGTTTTTTGAGGATATTTGTCAAGATGGCCATGCAAAAAATGTAATTTATACTCATGCTGCATCCAAGTGAATGAAAGCTTTTAATTAAATTTTTGACCAGAGTGCTGTAATAATCCTGCTTCCTGTTATGTAAGAGATGTGTGACAACACTAACCAATGCTTTCCATGCATTTGCTTCCACATTGTTCATAGATAAATTGAAATTAGGGTCCTTGATCAGTTTGCTAATTTGAGGTCCATCAAAGACTGCTGCTTCTATTTGCACTTGAGAAAGAAGCTTTAATGTACTGGAAGCAGTTTCCTTCTTTGTGCAAGGCTTTGAAAAATTGCTTGATAAGACCTAGTTTTATATGAAGTGGTGGAAATACTATCCTTTTCCTATCAGCCAATGGCACATTTGTGATATTTTTATCACCCACATATCTTTCCTTTCTATTTGGCCATTCTTTCTGTACCCAATGCTTTTGTCTGGCTCTGCTATCCAAAAGACATAGAAGGAATGGGTACTTTGTGTAACCTCTTTGTAGGCCAATAAGAAAACAAACATTTTTTAGATCAGTGCAGATGATCTATTGATGTTCATTGTAGTTAGTCTGCTTTAAAACAACTTTGATGATTTAATTTGTCTCCTTTGCTTTGATGGAATGAGGATTTAGCTATACTAATTTTATTATGTAAAAGAACAAACTTCAAGCTTTGCTTGTAACCATCAATGAACAGCCTCCAATTTTCTGGACTCTACTGGATTATTCCCATTTCATCAAGAAGGTATGGGACATAATTGCAGTACACAAAGCTTCCTTTTCTGTCAAAGTATTGCAAGAGCTTGCTGTCTCCAGTCCTATAGAAAGAAATTCTTGTCCCTGGAAAGAAGAGGTTCTTTTCTTTAAGCCTAGAAGCCAGAAGCTCAGATGATTCTTTTGAATGGGAAAGATCTCATACCAAGTCATTTACTTTTGATTGCGAGAAGAGTTTTGGAGGTTGTGCTTCTATTGCACAGGCTTCATTTTGGGAATCATAATCTTCAGTTGATTCACCTTTCTGTGTTTCATCATTTTTGGTGTCTACCAAGTAAAGATCCAGGAGATTTGTGAAAACAGGTATAAGGATATTGGTACCATGAAGTACTGGTCATGGGAGTCATTCACCCATTATGTAACACCAAATTTGCCATTTTCCAGACCCTCCCCCTCCTCTGTAATGCTCTATAACACAAAACTCAACCCCCCTCCTACAGTTACATAACAAACTTTCGTAATCCCCTTATATATGTTGTTCATTCCATTGTCGATCATGTGAACAGGTGAAATACACTTTTAGCCTGCTGGCATGAAATAGTGATAGATTAGTACAGAGAGTCCAAAAGAAGGAGGCATATGTATGCTCCTCTAGCCGTTAGATACAACAGTTCTCGCAAAGCTCCCTCAAATATACAAATGGTAAATGAAAGATCAGGCATTTTGGTGAAAGAAACTTTGATGTGTTTGCATAAAGGCACTTGTAAATGTGTTTGACAGAGGGAGAGCTGGCTCCAAGTGAAAAGAGCATTTGTTCATTGCTGAAAATGGCTGACCTGAAAACTCTCTAGCATTACTATATGACACTATGTAAACCCCTTCCCCCTCTGCTTTTTCCATAGCGCTTTGTAACAAATCCATCCTTTTGTTTCAACAATGCAAAAATAGCAATCATTTCTGTGCTTCTTAGACTCTCTCCATATCATAGGTATTACAAAATCAAGCCCCTTTCGCTTAGCTAATGACCATCCTCTAATATTTCCAATACATGTTTCATAAACTATATGGGGTGCCCAAGATGTCTTGATTTCCTAATTTCATTTTCAAATAGGAATAGGCAAAGTGGAATTTCTTTACGAAGTCAGTAATCTTTTGTCTTTGCTTCTCCAGAGTATACAGCCCAAAGATGTAACAAAACAGATAACATTGTTGATACAGTTTCTTCTTGCTGAAGCATAAACTTTGAATTAACTGGTCTACACCATAAAACTAAGATGCTTTAAGCATATCTTGAATTTGTTCTGTTGTACAATATAGCACCTTCTTGTTTGACTCAGAATTAGAGAGTGTCTTGCTACATTAACTTCCAATGTTAGCTGGTGAATTTCTACAACCATGCTACATTTAACTGTAATGTTAACTGCAGGCTACAGAAACATACATGATGATAATGGGACAGAGGAAACACCACTTACGATTGATGACATTACATATTCAAAGGGGCTATTTTCATACATACGACACAATTTATACAAATTCAATCACTCAATATCTTACACCCTCAGACTGGCCAGGCAAGTAGTCAAGGATGTTAAGTAGACACCCAGATTAGTCAAAAGGCACATGTAACCGGAATATGCTTCCTCAAGCCAAAGTAATGCTTTGAAAAAATTAAGAAGCATTGAAAACATAAATGCACTGTATCAAAAGTTTTTGATGTGATGGGCTAAAACAGATGTTATATTTAAATTCAGCTTGTCAAAATTATCCAGAAACACATACTCCCTTTAAAGGGGCAAAAAATTGTTGGACTCAGTTATTGACTTATAGATATTCAAGGAAGACTCAGGCAAAATTTTTCTGTGACTTGTATGAATGATATGAATGATCAACTCCAGGGGCTTGTGTAATTGAACCAGTAGGATTTTTGAGGTAAGTGTGGAGGCACTTGAGTTCAATTGAGTGCCTTTCATTTCAATGTCTGGATGGTGATGTATGTATCTGAAAGCGGTATATTTGAAAGACTATGATTGAACACACCAATTCTTTTCTATAACACATTAAATAGCTCCTTTTCAAATGTTTATTACCTGTAATTTTATACTTGGTTGTAGAATTCCTGATGGGTTTATACAAACAGAACAAGGACTTTGCTGTGCAAAGTTTGCTGATGCATTTGCCATTACTACATCCTGGCAATAATGAGGCAAAAGAGGAATATCTCACACTTTTACCAAAAATTTTGTCACATTCACTTGAAAATTCAATTCATGAGGAAGAATGCAGACAGTTGTTTTCTTTAGCAGTTGTTCACCCTGCTTTTACACAGCAAGAGAAACAAAAACTAAATTTCTGGCTAAGCCATCTAGCTGAAAAAGAGGATAAGATGAAGGAAAAAATTGTTTTATATCCAACTGTGTCAGATTCCCATGCACCTTTCATGAATGCAGATTGTTCATGGGGATTGCCAATGGATGGCAGTATGCTAAGAGGAGGAGGACAATTAAATGGGTGGAGGCAGCAGGTATTGACACCAATGAACCAGCATCCACAGCAGCAACTACAGCAACAGCAGCAGCAGAAGAAAGAGGCAATCCCACAGACTCGCAAAAGACTAGATCATAAGGACTCTGGAATCAGCACTTCTTTTGATGAGATTGGGTCAGGGGCTATAGGTATATTGGTGATGCTTCATACCTTCAGATGTATATCTAGCAAGTTTGTTAGATCTATGTATCTAGAGTTATGTTGTCATGCAGTAGAATAGTACCTTGGTACCTATGTAAAAAGCTTAAGGTGAGAAATATGGATAGGCAATGTATGTAATCTTTGAATTTTGGTTATTTGACAAACAAAGTTTTAAATGATAGTTTGATTAATACTGATCTGTATAGACTGACTTTTGATTTATTGTTGCTTTTAGGTGATCCAGGATTAATTGATTCATATGATGATAGTGGTCCTTCCCAAATAAGAGTAAGAAGATCATCTTCATTTCCAGTTGATCCAAAGAATCTTCACAGGAGGGTTTCTCCTCAGCCATCCTTAGATAGTGATGATGAAATGAGGATAAGAAAACCACTGAGTCCAGATGAATCATCATCAATTCACCCAGGGATGAAAGGTATGAATAATATTGGCCATTGAAGCAAATGACTTATTGTTTTTTAAATTAGCATTCCATTGTATCAGACTTTCCAGCCAGAATATTACTAGGATTGTGTTTTAAGATTAAATTGGAAAATAACTGGTTGTTCTGTTTTTCTACCACTTTTAGCTTTCCATGAGTTTATTCAACCCAACCATTAGCTATTGAACTAGGTACTCATAATTTATGAATTGGTATGCAACTGAAGGCTCTAAGTTCCAAGATTCATTAAGGAAATACCTAGTTGTATTGTTGCTATTAGTTTGTGGTTTTTTATTTGATAGTTATGGATTGGCTATATGTTTATTATCTGTGAGACTAATGCTTTGAGTGGTTCTTAGGTTGTAGGCTGCCATTACATAAAGTATCTTTCTATTGCTAGCATGTAATATCATGCTGATTTAAGATACCGCATTTCAAAAAATAGTCTTGCTGTATCAGCAAGTTCATACTTTCTGGTAGTGAAGGAAAAGTAAAATTTCTGTCAATAAATTTCTTTTGTTATATATTTCATTTGCTTTGTGAGCTGACTTATGATATTTGATCATATCTTAAATTTTGATGCAGAAGTTATTTTTATTGTTTATGATTACTATCTAGCTCCTTACTTTACACTTTGGCATATGATAGAGTATGAAAAATAAAGTTTTTAAAGCCTTAGATAGTATTTTCATTCTGATGCAGATGTTTTTGTGTGGCTTAAGAGTTTGAGATTGCATAAATACAGCAGCATTTTCAATGAACTATCTTATGATGAAATGATGGGACTAACAGAAGACTTCTTAAAGTCAAAGGTATATGTGCTTATATAGCCTGTTTTTTGATATTGGTACTAATTACCTGTTTTCTTTGAAAATTTTTGATACTATTGGGGATCAATGTTTAGACTATTTCAGAAAAATGTCTTTAGTATTTCATTATGTTGCACATTTCCTGGTGTGTTATACAATCTTTTTTGCTTTATTCTAGGGTGTTACTCAAGGAGCAACTAATAAAATACTTCTCTGCATCCAGAAGTTGAAGGAAAGGCATCAATTATTGTCTACCTTAGAGAAGGTAACATTTATTATTATTCTTACTAGTTTGTGAGAACCTGTATTGCCTCAGTGCCAACACAATAGATTGAATAAAAGTAAAACTGAAATAGTAAAACACAAGGCCAATATGTTCATAGCCATTATATAAACAAAAAGCATTTTTTTCCAGCTCACGACATCAACAACATAAATGGTGTACTTAAGTGTATGAACCTAACAAGTTCCCATATTTTTATTTTAATAATAAAACAAAATATAATAATTGGATGATAGTTCAGCATTCATAGTCCAGCACAACATGAAGCTTGTAAAAGATTTGTTACAAAGTGCCTTGCTGAAGTACGTTTCTCAACTCCATAGGTGAAGCTCCTTTCTTTGTTAAGCAATCAGCCAATTGTTTCTTTGTTTCCAACCATTCTATATTGTGGATTTGTCCATTCTCTATAAGTTCTTTGATTCCACTTAATTCTATACGGAGCCACATATTTTGATGAATATACTGCTTCAAACAGGGATTTACAATCTGTAATGCAAACCAATGGCAAAATCTGTGGTTGATCTTTTCCAGTAGTTATCTCAGTGAACAATGTAGCTATAAACACAACCATGTCAATTGCTTAACACATTGAAATTGTTTCTGCAGTTAGTGTGCTATGTACAACTCGGCGTATTTTCTTGGAGTTCCACCATATCGGTGAGAATTTTCCAGATTTTCCAACAAGAAAAATTACATAACCACCTTGACTACCACCATCAGTAAGATTTCCTTGGTAGGCATCGCTAAAGATCATCAAGCATAGATCATTATTATCACCCAAATGTTGATATTTTAGAGTTATTTTTGATGATTTTGCCTTTCCAATGATTTTGTTAACATCAAGGATATCCTTCACAGTACATTTTCCAATGTTTGTGGGAATAACGCAAGTGTCAAAAAGTAAATCAGGTCGGCTTTGGTGAGCAAGCCATAACAGCTGTCCAACTTTGGATCTAAGTTCTTTGATAGGTGTCATATTTTCTGTATATTTATCTTGATTAAGGTAAATTTCTCCATTGATAGATGTTAGTTCAATACAACAGTATTTAAATGCTTTACTTTCTTCTCTTCTGACTTTGAAAGCTGCACAAATTTTATTGACAACACGTTCAAATTGAGCACCTCCAGACCAAATAAAATTATCAATGTGTGAAGCAAATATCCCTACTAAGGAGTTTGTATCATCACACCAGTAGAACACGGTAGGATCTAAATTTGACATTGAACCACCATTCTCAAGCACAACTGATTTTAACTTTTTGTACCAATATAGAGAAGCATCACTCAGACCATAGACACATTTGTTGAGCAGCCAGATCCCATTAGAATTTGCTTCTTTAGGTGGCACCACATAGACTTCTCTATCCATATTTTGTCCTTGTAAGAATGCAGTTTTTATATCCATAGCATGCAATTCCCATTGATGCTGAGCTGTTAGTGCTATTATAAGCCTTAGAGGTTCATGGGCACATGTAGGAGACTCTTTCTGGATATTGGCAGTAAATTCCTCAAATCCTCTTGCTACTAGTCTAGCCTTGGTGATTATGCTATCAGGAGTTGATTTCAAGCTGCAAACCCAACAAGTAGATATGCATTTTTGTCCGACATCTTCCACTTCTGTGTATACCTTGTTCTTTTTCCAGCTATCAAGCTCCACAGACTTTGCTTCATTGAAATCAGCTTCATTTGTTAATAGAACACTGTCATCACTATTTATATCTTCAGGCTCAGCTATTTCTAGATCCGACAATTGACTCAAATCAACAGAAATTTCTCCCCCTTCCAATTGTGAAAGTTTGCTAATCTTGATATTATACCAGTTTCTTTTGCTACCAGATGCTTTTCCTGCATGCCAAAGCACCTCAGCTTGAATTTTATCATTACTACTTTGGTCTGTTTAGCTGACTCTACACCCTGGTTTGATTGAAAGGTTTTGTTGCTTGATAGGATCTCTTCTATGAGGATTGTCCTGGACTTCCACCTTACTGTTTGTACAATCATCTTCCCTCCCATCATTATCATTTGAAGTTTTGGTTTCACTGTCATCCTGCTCAACTGTACTATCTCTCTTGAGTTCATTTTGATCATCTTCTTTTCTGTCAAGAGTTGCATACCTGCCTTTTAGCTCATCTGTACTACTGTCCAACAAAGGAGCACTTTGGAGTCTACATTTGTGTACTCTTACTAATGTGCCACCATGCCATACAAAGACAACAGGACCATCTTGGCCAATAACAGTACCTAGACCTTTCCACTTTTGGCTATCTGGTCTTTTGTAATATATTTTCTCACCTGGTGAGAACTCCCTTGGTGCTTATGCAATGCTCTTCTAATCCCTCTGAGCATTCTGCTTTAACTAAGGCCTCCTTGGAAGCATGCAGAGCATTTATATGTTTTCTAATATGTTCACTCATAGTGCTTCCTTCTAGTGGAGAAGGCTAATCTATCAGTACATATGGCAAGTTGGGGTTTCTGCCAAACACTAACTGGAATGAACTATACCCATGTATATTCTGAAGGGCTTTTGGCCATCAATGCCTAGCTCAGTGCTGTGGTCCAATCCAGTTGGTGATCATGTCTCACTTTTAGTAAAATCTCAGTTAATGTCTGATTGTGTCTTTCTAGTAGCCCACTACTCTATGGTGAATATCCTTGTGTTTTAATGAAATCAATAATTAAATTTTCTGCCATATCTCTTACTTCTTCACTATCAAATTCACCACCAAAATCACTGAATAGACACTGAGGTGCTCCCTGAATACTTATCCAATGTTTGATAAAGTTCTCAACAAATTTAGATAATTTTCTAAGAAAATATCTAAAAGAGCATGGCAGAAGGATACTGACTCTGATTTTGATGCAAGGTTCTTGCAAATGCTCTCACTAAAGTATAATTCACAAAACTCTTCCTGTAAGTATACTAGAAGTACAACTGATGTATGGCAGAGGAACCAATACCATTAACAATATGTATGGCAGAGGAACCAATATCATTAACAATATGTAGACAGTAAGAGAAACCAGCAAATGGAATTGCTTTTGCCAAATTGGAAATCAGCATGTCCTATATATTGTTTTGTTTGCATTTGAATTTCATAACTACAAGAAAGTAATCACCAAATTCACAGTTGGTGTTCCACTCTAGTTCTTTGACAAGTGATCTACTTAGGGTGCTGAAGTTTCTATTTCCTACATGTGTAGCAGCACAGTGCTGATGTTGTAGTAACCTATTGATATCAGTTGAACAAGCATAATCCCTTATCTCAGCAATAGTATCAAAAATTGGGTTCCATAGAACCCATGTAAAGAATATCATTTGCAATTTAGCCAGTTTTGAATTAAGGTTATGATGGCATTACTAATTGTCAAGGCTTTTGTCAAAACTTTGAGCCATGTTTTCCAGAGCTGTGGTGGCAGTAATTCTTAAGTTTTTACATGCCCAATGGCTTTCTACATCAATTCTTCTCATCCCCATGTTTTTGATGACTACAATGACATTTGGGTTTCCCCTACAACTACTCGTTTATTATTGTAGTATTGTGGCTTAAAGTATAATTTACAATAGTGAAGTCATATGCCAAAGGCTGGAGAGCCAGAAGAAGTGGAAGGATGCCCCAGATAAATAATGATGTTTAAGGTCATGAAGGAATACTGGTGTGTTGTGCCAGCTGCTATAAAGGGGAAGCAAATAAGAGTGGGGGTCAGGGGGTTTAGTTTTAGAAAATGCTTTAGTGCCATCAGGCATGCCAGAAGCACATCATGGCAAGGGGGCAGCTTTTTCCTGTGGGGCACTATGTCACACTGTTCATGGTCATGCCCTTAATTGACTGCAATTAATACCAATAGTTTCTGGTCATGTGAGGTTTGAGCCACAAAGACTTTTCTTAGAAAATTTGCTGCACTTATATTGTAATAAAAGGTGATAATACTGTAAGAAAATTATCTAAAGTCATGTAAACAATGTTGAATTTTGAAGTCATATAAACGCAGTAGGATAACATTTGCCAAATTCAAAAGAGTTATGATACTTTCATGGCAGGCATGTACTTTATAATATTCCCTGATCTAACTTTTTCAAACGAAAAAATTTCACAAAAAGGACTTTCTTGCCCCCTTCAGGGAAGGAGGTACAAGTGCCCCTGCTTCCCCCTGTTCTTGCACCCCTGAGTGCCATATCTTCTATGTCATTCGTAAATGCTTTTTATGGATATAATCCTTCTGGCTCACGAATTCTCATTGACAAATTTCATCTTGCATCAGATGTGGATAGCTTTGGAAAAAGACAAAATACATCTTACTTCATTGCTGCCAATAGCAACATGCAAAAGCATTAAGCTTTTAGTTGAATTTCTTAATCCAGTGCAACTGTCTATGTTATTTTTGTTTGGTACCTACTCATTATGGTCAGGGAAAATATTATCTTTTTGCACCCTGGGTTAGGGAAAAGGTATCATTTTTAATCCAGAAAATCAGGGAAGGTCAAGGAATTATTTTCTTGTAAATGCACAGGAATCCTGTTGCAGTATAGCACTCTGGAAAAAGTCTTTTGCTCATAGTCAGTAAAGAATTAAACAGGATTGTGAACTTTTTAGATTCTTTCATGACATTCCAGATACTTTCATTAGAGGAGTATATTGCAGTACCTGCAATGGGCTATTGAAATGTATACTGTTGTTGCTAGATATCCATCACATGTTTTACTCTGGAAAGAAGAGTAACTATACCTAATAGATCACCAGGCTTAAATTTAGAATGTGAATACTGCCTTTTTTAGGATGTTCTTCAGACGGGGAAATTGCCAACAGTTTTGGCAGAGTTAAAACAGATTGTGATAACCCCATTAAAGAAATACGTGCCATCTGCGCCACTTTCACAGAGTGAGGCGATCTCCATTAGCTCTACAGAAGGATTTAATAGCTCAGTTGGTGTGATTGGTGACCCACCTGACCCTGATGATCTGCCAGCTCAGATTGTTCGAGTAATTGGAAAAGGTAAATTACATATATTTACAGTGTAACATTAGTTTTGCCATTGCTACCTTAGTGATTGTTTGTAGGTGTGTTTGTACTTGTTGTGGTATTACAAGTCACTGCAACCTCTTAAGGCAGAGTAATTGCAGTAGGTAGATTTGAATTAGCCCTGGAAATAGTTATAGAATCTACCAAATGATCTTGAAATTTTATCAGGGTGCTTAGCAGAAGAAGTGGACCTCTACAAGCAGTTTATATACCATTTCGGTTTAGGTGGAGTAGGTTGCTATGTAAGTTAAGTAAGTACTATTTTTCAAGTTAGTTATCTGGCAGGCAAAAATTATGATGATCCAGGCTTGAGTAGTAGACTTATCCAGTTAATGACCACCTTTTGAAGTTAGGGTGTACTAGATCAGCATTTTTAGAGTCCGGCCAGAACAAGATTTACCGGATTTTTTCATAGAATCCGGCTGGATTTTACCGGATACTCCAGTCATAACCGGATTTTTCGGCAACAAAATGTTTATAATTCATCCAAGAAAATATGATGCCAGAGAAAGGAAAAGGAAACTGCCTTCAACATATCCAATAGTCTTCTGTCTAGTGATAGTAATCGTATGTATTTTAGATCTATATTTTCAAATTTTGCTCATTTGGATCATAAAGCTGATTGAAGAGAAGAGAAATACTTATCCTTTAAGACAAGTTTCTACTTTGCAGAATTTTCTGAACTGGTGGAACTTTTCTTAATAAAAAGGCATTCAACCCTAAATTTCTATTCAATTAGGAAGCGGCATTTTGTCCTGTAAACAAAAGGATTTCCGCCCATTCACAGAATTCTTCTGACTGAAAATCGGTCTTAAAGAATACATCTTTTACCTAACTTAAGTAAAATAAAAGAAACTTATTCTTACAAATTAGTACTGTTATAAGAAGGAGATGTGGAGTAAAGATATACCCATTTGTGAGGATTTTCTAGCTGAGAAAGAAACCCATTTAACGGGCACGTCAAGAATTTTTAACAATTAAATATCACCATCCGTGTTTTGCAACCTAAAATTAAGAAAAAATAAGGAGATTTTGTTTCTAAAGGGACTTCTTTCTTTTGAATGAGCTTTGGTCGAGGTGTTGAAACTTTCATGTGTGATATGCTTTATGGTCCGATTATGTGATGAAACCTTTATCTGCTGTTAATTGCTTCACTGAACTGTTTTGTTTTGAAGCCTGGCTGTTTTTTAGACATTCAAACTTTTAAAATGACGCCAAGGGGTCATAAACATTTCACTTTTTTTACCTTCCCTCCCCTATGTCGAAATCTGTCTTAAAATTGTTAGCCTCCCCTCCAAACCAACATAAAGATGTGTAAATTTTGCGTGACGACCCCCTTCCCCGTAATCTAGGAATCACAAACACAACAGCGAACGACAATATTTGACAAAGCAAAAAGCAGATGTGAAGTTCAACATTTTCATTACTTCAACCACTTCAAAAAAAGAATACACTCAGTCAGTAATCAACATCTTTCTCATCCTCAACTTCTATGAATGCACTGTTTTGAAGTATCTTAAAAATGTTGATGATAGGGGACATTAAAACCTGCAGCTACCCTCCCTCCCCCTCTCTTTTCCGATAAATGTATGATTCCTAATGCCTTGTTCTTCTGCTTTTGATTACTGTTAGATTTTTGTTTATTATATCTTCACTGTCATAATTAGTTTCGACATTCGCTGCACACTGTCACAGTTCAAAATAAAATTCAAGAAAATCCTGTAGATGGCCGGAGTTCTGAAGAATCGGTGATCCGGTCTACCGGATATCCGGTACATCTCTATTTGCAGTAGCAGTTTCATTGCACTGGTGCAAGCTCAGTTGTTGTTTTTTATGTGTTGAGCATCTAATT
This sequence comes from Cassiopea xamachana, assembly GCA_900291935.2. Lineage (NCBI taxonomy): Eukaryota > Metazoa > Cnidaria > Scyphozoa > Rhizostomeae > Cassiopeidae > Cassiopea > Cassiopea xamachana. The sequence goes on from OLMO02000275.1 coordinate 11,940,252, forward strand.
TGATGTATTTCTGTATTGAATACCCTAGCTTGTGCAAGCGTCATTATAATTTCCTGGCTAGAATTCAAAGACCCTAAGAATGTGTTGCACTATGAGCAATCAGTGCTGTCAATGATATGGAGAGGGCTCTAATAATGTACCTCAAGCTAATAGGGTAACCATATATAACCAGGAAAGCACCCAGACTTCAAGTATGTTTGAAAGTCTGCCATTTCTGAATTTGTGTCTAGCCTTAAACTGAAATGGACAATACTTGTATGTACTAGCATATTTGCAGCATCGAACTTGGAAAAGCATCATAAATTTGCTTAAGTGTTAAAAGATGTAGTATTCTCTTTTAAGTTATGAGTTTATTTTCTCTACAATTAAAAACCAGTTATTGAACCATACTGAGTGGGAAGAAGTACGATGGAAAATTCAATTGAACCATAAAGCAAGAGCCCATTTTCCTAATGAGCCTCTTTTTGAACTTTGATTTCACATGTGGTTTTTCCAAGGGTAGCTTGCTGGAATTGATTCAGGATTTGGGAGGTTCCTCTCTTCAGGTAAATTCATTGTAATTCTGAAATCCCCAAGTACAACAAAACATTTATAATGTATGTGTCCAGCTTGCACAGATTAATTTTTTCTCCTACTAGTTCAGAAAATAGTGTGAGGAATGAACCCCTTTAGTGTATCATCAATAGCAGGTCAAAATGTCATTGTTGCCTGGTTCTTAGTAATTGAAAGTTTTACAGACTTTTGAATAAATTGTTCTGGCTTATTCTGAAATGAAAATATAGAGGTAGAGTATTTCTTGGCTTTCATTCCCTATTTTGGCCCCTCATATTCCAAATGGACTTAGCGCCATACAAAAGATTACTTTTGTGATTCCAGAAACATCACAACAATTAAAGCATCAAGTTGAGTATTCATAAACATGTGAGTGTAGTGAAAAGAAATAATGAAAAAATATAAACTTAGTGTATTAATTGATTCATAAGTAAACAATGGTAGTATGTCTTGAAAAATGTCATGAAATGTCAAAGTTTCAAGTTCTTGAAGGTAGGCAAAGTGTGAGAGTAGTGATGTGGATTTCCAATAGCTTTAGGAACTTTTTGTATCATGCAGGGATGGACTGGCAAAAGTTGTCAGCCCGGGCACCATTTGACCAAACCGTCCTACTAATTTAAAAAAATGTAATCCAGTGGGTAGAGATATTAAAAAAGGCTGCAAATTACTGATGAATACACAGTATTAATGTCAGTTCTTTTATATATTCATTGCATAGTTTCCCATATTCAGAATGTAACGTTTTCTCCGCTTAATGCACCCAGCCCTTCAGGCATTCACCTGAATAGCCAGAACGGTCAGTCCACCCCTGGTATAAGGACTAATGGCTCAAGATATATGTAAATGTTAGCCCCCAGACGATAATGCCACGTTGAAGGAATGGCAACAATATCAAATTATACACCATTGTCAGTGTTCAGTACTTTGTTCTTGGGTATTTTTTGTGTTGTGTTCTTGTTGTGTAAGGTCCTGTTTATTCATCATAGTATCTGAACACAGAAAGTCCTATTTTATTATAAGAAACTGTTGTATTGCCTTCCATGCACATTCCTTGCTCTGCTTGACACAATCTTACTTCCTGTTACTAATAGTTGTCCTATTTTCAAACAATTTTCTCAATCTTGGCTCCTCACTCTCAATTTTGAGAAGAATTTCCAGTGCATGTTTTGTATTTCATCATTGGAATATTTGCAGCCTGCACTCAGATTCTTGTGACACAGCGAGAAGAAGATTATTGCCTAAATTTTCTGTGGATTGTTGAGAAAGTGCTATCAAATGAGGTATGATGGTAAAATATTCTTGTCAAAGCATGTGCATTAGTATAGTTGTGTGATAAACAAGATGCCATGGCATATTAAAATCAGTATTGTGGTTAGTACGATTACAGAAATGGAAAGTAGGAAATTTTAGTTGCATCTCTGATTCCACGTGTTATGGCTTTTAGTTAAGTATGCACTATTTCCATGTCTAATGCTTTCTTTTCCAAACTCAGCAGATTGTGATCCTCACCTGAATCGTTATATGTAGTTTAGACAAACTGTGTGTACATTTTCATTTACCTTTTGTAGGCCTTCACGTCAGCTCAAAAGCATAAAATACAGTCATGGAAAGCTCAGTGTCAGAAATTTGCAAAACAACTCGCAGCCAACCGTAAAGTTGCTTATGCTGAAAAAAACTTGAAAAAGTATGTAAAAGTTTATATTGCTCTCTTGGTTTCCTGTTGCTAGTTTACTGTAATTTGCTCCTTTCTTTTATATTGTCCTCTTGAATACTATATGAGGGAAGTCGATAGTTGTGCAAATACCACATCATTTATTTCAGAAGACACTATCTGATGCACATAGTATCATTCTCAACTTTGATATCTGGTTATAGTCTATTATTTCTTTTTGCCTCTTTCTCACGTAGCTCAACTGCTATCTAGTATGCGATTCATTTAGTATGAATTATAGTTTGATATAACAGGGTGCCTGCCACATTAGGGAAATGTCAGTGAAAATCCATTCACTCTTAAAAATTTCATCGAATTGTCAAGGAATTTGGTCTTTTTGCAATGTATGGGAAATGTCAGGGAAATCTAATCCTTTTTACTAACATCTAAGATACTTAAATCATCATTTTCCACCCTTGTGCCACTATCTATTCTGTGAAATATATAATATAAGTTGAAAGGTCAAAAGAGTACCAGATCAATGATGAATGTAGTGTTTGTCCTACTTGCCAAAAGGGCATTTTCTGACATTATGGAGGGCGTGAACTCAAATGATTTTTCGTTCGTTTGTTCGCTCCGCTTGCTTGTTCAAAACCAAGCTGTCTTCTCCTGGAATAATGTCATTAACTTATAGCTTATAACATTTACAATGTCTCACGCATTTAGGGGGAACTAGCCTTTACTCACAGCTGAGGTACTTCCATTTTTTGTTTTGTTGAATGACATGCTGTTGGCCACCTCTGCTAGAATTAGCCAGGCAACTTCTGTCCATGGTGCACCATGGAACTGAGTATATGGATTGGGTATAGGAAATATTTAGGAACAGAGTACACCTTGATATTCTTCTATTCTTCTATTTGTTGGCACTTATGATGAAACATGTCAAGGAAAAAGGGACATTTGTCAGAGAATTGTCAGGGATGTCCATCTTCCACATTCGGCAGACACCCTGTATTGAGAGTTCAGCTATACGAAATCCAGCAAAAATACATTTACCTGTAACCAGTGGTGTAGAAGTAGCTAGGGGTTGGCTTTTGTGTATACATTGTATAATAAACTAACTCTGCCCACTTATTTATATTAGAAACTGCAAGAGTGCTCCATTAAGGAAGCTATTTTAATGGGTTAAGATCTTGTGAACTAACCATTTCTCACAATATTTTACTGAAGTACCGTAACCCGCCGTGTATAAGGCACATCCCTGTATAAGACACATCCTTGATTCTGTTAATTCTGAGAACACAGTTTTCACCGTGTCTTAATGTGTACAAGACTTTCTTCTTTTTTTGTAAATAATATTTTATGAAGGAATAAACTTGAGATTACTGTAGAAACTAACTCTGGATAAACAATCGTTCAATCCTCAATCTGTATAATAAAATGAAATATAACGCTTACAGGTTTTCAATTTCATAAAATTCATCATTCTTGTCATCACAGGTCTTATTTTCACAGTTCTTTTTCGTATAAAATTGCCAACTGTACCTCATTAGTCCCTGCATAATTCAGAGCAAGCTCGCATTCCATATTAATGTCATCATGATCTTCTTCGATGTCTTCATCGTCTGATTTCTCATTTTCTCCATCATTTCCATAATTAATTTCTCTATTATTTCATTGCTTGTAGTTAGGTGGGCTTTTTTATTTTTCTGTTTCATTTTTACTTTCATTGCAATTAAGATTTAAGAGAACAAGTGTCATAATATTTAGTCTATAGAGTACCACTTTGTTTACAAAAGGAAATGATTTGACAGTCAATGCTACCATGTGGAAGACGCACCCCCAAACAGGGCCAATAGTAACCTGAAAAAGGTGCCTCTGATACACGGCAAATACGGTATTTTGTTTTCAAAAGAAAAATTTTATCTACAATGGCCTTTTACTTCCACAAAATTTACCGACTTTAGGGGGCTGTGCCGTCCCCATGCTCCCTCTTCTACACCACTGCCTTTAGCCAAGGTACCTTTTAATGTAATGGTAAATTCTTTTCAACCCCTATCATAGTTGCTTAATGGACCCACTTGGCCCAAATGCTGGAAAGAGACGTGGGCTTCGTGGTGGTTCCTTAAAAGGTACATCCAGTACAGGATTTGGTTTGGTTAGAGCAGGACCTCTAGCCAACTTTCATAGGAGACTTGCACCATCAGCTTCTATGTCTATAAACAGTCCGGTATGATATATGTTCATATACTACTTCTAGTTTCATTCATCAATTGAATCAAATTGTTGAAGTTTGAATTAGTTGTAGTTTTTCTGAGATTGCTTTAGTTCTCACATACTTGATAGGAAGTATTAGTTTGGAACCTTGCTATGTAAGTTTATAGGATGCACTCAAGATGGCAAGGTTGTACTTTGAATTTGCTCATTCTCAGTTAAGAAGGAAATGTACTTGCCATAGATAGAATATTTTATTACTCAACTTGATCTCAACTCTTGATTTTATTTATTTATTAATTTCTGTCAGATGAAGGCTCACCCATCAGTCTGCCGCACAAAATCAGCCCCAATACAACAATCGCACATTCTACAGCCATCCAGTAGTGGTAAAGTACCGTTTTGCTCATCTTATGTTTGCCTCTATAACATTTATCTCAGTGCAGTTTTAATCCCTTTTCCATTATCATTTAGCTTCATATTATTATTCCCATTGATAATTTAGACTAGGCCTTTTCAATCAAAATTTGCTAAGCACCGCTTAGGCAACGTTAGCAAGCAAGAGGCGCCACGGTTAAAACTATTCCTGCTTCCTGATTTATCTCCATCTTAGTACTTAAGGATAATGTAAGTGTGGTGCCATAGATGTAAATTTTGAGATCAGGAAAAATCCTCCCAGTTAGTATGATCCACAAGTTTGTGGTACAGCAAAAACGTGCATCTAAGAACCTATAGTTTTGAAACGACCCTGCTTGTGTTCGTATTTGATGAGGTAGTTCCAATAATCAGGGTTTTTGTTCTTTCAAGAGGGCCTGATAAAAATGCTAGAAATAGGGATAGGTGATCATATAACATTCAAATACTATGTTAGTATATACTGAACCATTCAAAGCTTTGTGGATCAAAATATATTTATAAACCTACCCATCTCAATTATGCATGCACTATTTATGGAGGATCCATGAAAGGGGGCTGATTGGCAGAAGGACTGAGTTCATTTGTCTGTGAATAAAAGTGAGCCATTTATAAGGACATAGTTGGAATCTCAGGCTGAAAAGGTTCTAGTTATTTGAAGTCAACATAGAAAATAAGCTGTAGGTTCTTATTAGATGAAGGTTCTTGTGCGCGAGATTTTACTGTATAATTTGTTTGCAATGTCCTTTCTTTTTTGAGTGCACTTGCTGTGCCCATTTCGTTTGACCAAGTGTTCCACAAGTGGCACATGCTGCTAGTGAAACTGTACTATTTTGTTGATAAATAGCTTCAAGCTTATTTATTTTGTGTGCTAGATTAGAGCAGAATCTGAAGAAGACAGCCATAATTGAGCCAGTTTAACTTTTTGTAGTGTCTTGCATGCCTAGCACTCATAGACTTCTACTTTGGAAAAGCTTGTTTAGATAAAATTCAGGTCTAGATCAGATCAGTTGCGGCCTATTTAAGTGGATGATGTTTCCCTGGTCTTAAGCAACGAAGTATGAATCCTGAGATCTAGGTGCTAAGCTCTAGCCCATACACAATTAGAGTGATTTCACTTTGGAAGGCATCTTATCCTGCTGGCGGAGATCTCAGTTCTATACAAGCAGGAAATATTTCCTATATGCAAAGGCCATGTGATGATAGTTGCCCTGGCAAGCAGGAAGGTATCTCCATGTCAAAGGTTTTTAGTAGTTCTTGTGGCTGACTGAGGTTCCCAATTCAACGGGAAAGTACTGTGTCCGTATGAAAAAGTCCTTAGAAGTGTAATAGAAACCAGTCAGAACAGTTAATAGAATTTTGCTAAACAGTTTTACTGAAAATTGGAATGGGTCTAATTGTTCAAAATATGCGATTCAATACCATGTTGAATTTTCATCTAACATTGCCATCTGGCTGTCTTTGCGTATGTGTGTGTGTGTGTGTGT
>OLMO02000275.1:11946669-11962775 GCA_900291935.2 Cassiopea xamachana
TGTGTGTACGTGCGTGCATAGGTGTGTTTTGTGTGATGGATATGTATATGAGCATGAGTTTTTAGCATTCTTGTGTTTGTATGCACATGACTAGTTGTCATATGTATCATCAAGTATCCACTCTCCATCATGTAAGTGCCCTTTGTTCAGATCCATGTTAGTATGCTTAAGGCTGGCAAGCATCCATTTTGTTTTGTATGCATGATTATTGATTTTGTTTGTCTTTTTATTTGTAATATTCATCAAGTTAATTGTTAGACATCTTTATGTAGCCAGTTTCTTTTTGTGGTAGGAGAACCAATGCAAAATTTGTAGAAAGATAATGTATTAAAATTAACAGTGAAATTTTATGTTAAATTTTTGCAGACGATGGCTTGAACAAAAGTTTTGAGAACATGGAGACTTTGTGTAGGAGCATGACAGAGCATGCCTTAGAAGGTACATTAAAAGGTTCAGTTTTACCCTCCTGTATGTTGTGTGTAAATATGCAATACTCACTGCCGAAAATTTCTACCACCACTCCTGAACTTTAAGAATGCAATGGGATTTGGCAGGAGTTCTATTTCTATTTCCAGTAGTATTTTCCATGCTACTGCCAAACCCCAGGAAGACAAATTTTTGAAATACAGTTGACATTTCAATAGTCAAAAAACCATCCCATTATAAAATATGGTATTTTAGCCTGAACTAAATTTCTAGGTGTGCAATGTGCCTAGATCACCAACTGAGCATTTCAATAGTGAATATTTTACCTATGATTACTTGACAATGCGGGTGACGTCACTTAGTGGTCTGGAGGGTATATACCATCACTCCATCTTTTCTGAGGGTAGATTGTCTAATCCATCAAAATTTAATGAAATGCCTGGCAGGCTGCATAATTCCGTTTATATTCGTATGTAAGCCATGATTCCTGGGTTTGGCCAATCATCTTTTTGATCTAAGCATACTATAGATTCATTTATAACGGTGCAATTTTTGTTTGAAGATTCTGCTGATGGAAAAGCTTCAGAGGAGTTCTGAGAAATTGGTTGATATGGAGACTTACTTTTGTGATCTGTCGTATACTAGATACATTGTATCATATATCTTATTATAATAGAACTAACTATGGAGCTGGTCTTAATATTTCGTTTTCGTTGCTATAATCGTATGTGATTTATTGTAACGAAAGGCGTTTGCCCCAGTATCTGGAGTTAGGTATAGCCACTTGGAAAGCTACGCTTAGTATCATGGGGAGTCCTTTATGGCGCTCTGGATTACGCAGTACTGCTAGCTTTGATTCTAAAGCTATTTGGTGTTTACCCATTTTTTGCCTCAAAGCTTGAGAAATTGATTTTGTCAAATATAGTTATACATTATATCTTGAAACCGTTAATAGACTTTGTTTCAGTAGTATTATCTTCTATAATTTTTTCCAAATTCCGGTTTTACGATTGGTAATGGTTTGCATTTTAGGGTAGCATTTCTTTGCCCCTAACAATAAACGTAGCGCCGATTTGTGTCTTGGGTTTAGCAGCATTTAGTTTTCCTTCTTTGGTTTCTTTTACAAAGTTACTTGCTAGGCAGCGCCTATTCTTAAAGATTGCATTTTTTATCAGTCTCATTAGTTTAGAGCTGGAACTCAAATCAATATTACTAGAATTAAAGTTTCGTTCCTTATGTAGATGAAGCTAAGACATTGTTTATCAGAATGTAATTTGCATGGTTATTAAATAGCATTTAGACTGTCATGAATACTTGTTAGTCTAGCTTGAGTTCTTGTTTCTTTTTTCGCTACGGAAAAATGGCGTTTCTTGTCCATTTAAGGTAAAAATTGGTTCTTGGTAGTGAATTAATTCTTGGAGAAATAGTCGTATATTGTCAACCTTAGCACCAAATATTACTCATTACTCTCGCAAAATGCACAGTTCACATTTGGTTTCGTACGCAGAAAGATCCTCTGCATTTCCATGTGCCGTGATGCATTAAATTTTTGACGTCAGCGTTTGATCAAGATGCAACACCACGTATCCTTTGCTACCTAGTATTGGGAATGGGAAAGCTTATATTGTAAGCAACACGGCAGTGTCTTTTTGGCCATGTAGGAAAATATTATTTTCGTATCCACTTCACAATACCCTTGTCCTTAATTGTAGGTCATGTTGCACTTTTTGAAAATTTTCATCCCTCATAGCATTTTGTGATGAGCCCACCCCCCAATTTAGTCAAATGTGGTCATCATCACTATCAGCAAAATTTTCACTCTCATTTTCATTCCATTATTCATGAGTCAACCCTCCATCAAGCACTTCACAATATTGCATTATTCATCGTTTGCTTGTAATAAAGAATGAATTCACTTTGTGAAATACATAGCTTAATCGCGGTATGTGATGATTTTCGAAAAGCGATACACCATAGTGGTCAACCCAGAATGGCTGACGCGTAAGCCTAGTTAAGCGGGAAGGGAGCGTCTGTTTGGTTCGAAATAGTGCTTGTTAAATATTAACCCTAGAGCCCGGTTTTATAGTTGAAAACTTATTGCTTAAAGCAAAAAGTACTAAGGAACAAGCATAGACGGCAGTTGAATAATTTTTTTCCTTTTTGAGGTTATAAGTCTTTCCTTAATGCTTGAAGCAAAACGCAGTTGTTTTCTTGAGGTAAATGCATTTATAGTTGACCTTAAGGCTTCACGCAAAAATCATATGATCCGTCGTGACTATGCTGTAGAGGAGAAAGCTTCGGAAGGTGGCAAAATATCGGTTGTATAAAAATGAGCAACGAAAGTCTTATACTCGGGAAGTCAATATACCTCGATCGTCGAAGGGAGGGTATCATTCCCTTCTATGAGATATAAGAGATGCCGGTATTTTTGAAGTTTTTCACATGCTTCAATGCTGTCCATAACTGATATATCGCGTTCAGTTTGTTTGAATTCAAGTGGAAATCACATATCAGACTTACCCTATTCATTGTTACTACAATATGCTGAATTCAAATCATATCGATATTAAATTGCAATGATTTGAATTGAAAACAGGAAGCATCCTTCCTTGAATATGTAAAAACAGTTATAGAATTGACTACAGGAAATATTACGAGGCGTTTTGACTGAAACACTTCTGCGAAGGTGTTTAAGGATAAGGAAAAAGTTGAACTTTTTTCAACTCCTTAATTTTTTGCATAAGGCCTTAAGCATTGCCATCACGCCCCCATTAAAGTTGCATAAGCATGGTTAAGGAAAGTTCCAACCTTAAGGAAAATTATCGGGGATTATAGAGCAGACATTCTTACGCAAAAAATCAGAAAAAATACGCAAAAAATTATTAGAAAAATTACGAACTATATAATACATCGGGCTTAAATGTAGTAATCGAGGTGAAAATTGTGAATTTTAGACGTTGGATGTTATAATAAGGAGAAATACTGATCATAGTGATTTGTTTGACTTGCCATCGTATTGATTGCTATTGGTCATGTATAGTTGCATATAGGTATACAGAGATTACGCTCATATTTACCTCTGGCTTCAGTAATAGTTTGGGGCAGGATAAATCCAGTGGCGAAGCTAGCTCTGACGAGTTGGTCATGCAAAATTCATTGCGCATGGCAAATATGATCGCGCATGTGCAATGCAATCCTTTTCAAAAAGTATGAGTAATCAGCCAATTTTTGCTGGTTACATTAATGCAAGTATATCTGATTACTATCTACTACTCATATACAGCTTAGAACTCAAACTACCATTGCTAAGTCAAATTAGTTCTCAAAATAGGATACTGAGTTAAGCTCAAGCCCCACGTCAAGGGTTTGCCTCTTGCTTGAGTTTCCAATTATGCTTAAGGAACCTCACCAATGCCATGGCAATGAAGGAATTGGGGGTAAGCAACCTGAATATGCTCTTTGGTTTCCAAAAAAGTAATGACATTTCCTCTGTTTGCTGACTTGTCCATTTATTTAGGTATTTCCAAGGACATAGCTCACAAGAAAATAGCAGTATTGTTCCAGATCTATTGAGATTTGCCAGAAACACAAGAAGCTTTCTACAACCCCTCCCTCCCTAACTTGCTCTATCTAATCCTCAAAATTTATAACACAAATCAGTGATATGTTTATGGGGAGTATGGGGGCATTGTGGCCCTAATATTTTCAAAAATTGCAAGAGAGCTTGTCAAAAGCTGGCTATGCTGCAAGAGAGATGGTCACAGTAATTTCTGTGACCTCTTCTTTTTTTAGTAACAGTAGCTGGTCAAGTGGTCAAAATGCCCTCTCCTTAATGAAAAGTGTCTTGGCACATCTCTGACACACACCATCATGCTTTCCAAGCACTAGCAATCTATGGGGTGTTCTTCCAAAATTCTTATAAGTTATCCCCTTCCAAATCTAACACCAACAAACATGATAAAATTTCCCTCTCTATAGATCATTCTATTCAATCCCTTGTTGGGGGCTTTGGCATAGACTATAGGGTTTTCCCCAACACTACATACTATAAAATTCCAATGACAAGTAGTATCTATATAAAAGGATCTACTGATTTGCTTAAAAAGTTAGGGAGCAATTGGAGCTTCTTCAAATGAAAAGCACAAAGAAAATGTGATCAGCACATGTAAGAGGTTCTACTAACGATTTTACTGGATTTCTTCTATCAGGATAATTGAAATTTGGAGAGAGAATCCATCTGGCACAGAATACGATAATCAAACCCATGTGAAAAGTTATGGCATATCAGAAAATAGAAGAGGTTCTACCAAATATTTTACTGGATTCCTTCTATCAGAATAATTGAAATTTGGAAAGAGAATCCATCTGGCACAGAATATGATAATCAAAGCCATATTGTGAAAGGTTATAGCATATCAGAAAAATGGTAAGATTATTTGAATACAAAATTAAGCCTTCTTGGTTTTTCTATGAATTTATCTAAAATCAAGGAATGCAATAGACTTCTATTTTCTAGCTCTTTCAATATGTCCTTGTGCACAGATATTCGATACAAGCACCCAAAGCGGTCCTGCTCCATCCTATTTCTCAAGTAGGTTTTAATTCTCTTTAAGCATGAAAAAGACCTTTCTACTGATGAGGAAGATATCGTAATTGTTGCATTTAATAACAGAAGTTTGAAAACCTCAGAAAAACATGATTGCAAGTTGAGATTGTTGATATAATCCAATAGCTCTTGAGAAGTTGCTTTGTGGAAATCAGAATCTCTGTGAATAAACAAAAGTTGCTGTTTAAGCAAAGAAGGTTTTAAAAGAGGACCATATCTCCTTTCCAATAGCCCCAACTTCTCAGCTGGGACACTTCTTCCAATTAATGAAACAATGGGGATTGACTAGATCTGGAAAAGCAAAGTCTTTAAGATCAAGAACACACTTCTTCAACCTACCAGAAACATTATCAATGATTTCACAGAAAAGTCTTCGATAATTGTGCCTCATATCCGACCTTGAATTTGGCTCATCAGCTGAAGCAAAAAACTCATCATAGGACTTATCTGACCTCAACTCACCAAGGAAGTCAAGAAAACTAACTATCTTCCTGAGGCCATAGCTAAGATCTGTTTTTCTGTTCTGCAAAACTATGTACAGAATAGATGATTGCTGCAAAATTTTGTTAAAAAGAGCAATTAAGAAACGAAAGAGAAGGCCATTAAGATGTTGCAATAGTCCACTTGACATTGAAAGAGTAACATCATCCCAAGGTTGTGGATTCTCAACTATAGATTGCAAAGCAGTTTTCAAAAATCAAACCTACTGTAAGTGAACGAGTGAGCCATTGTGCTTCTCCAGGCTGTAGTATCTCAATACCATGTTTCCTAAAGAACTCCTTTCTTTTAGAGCTCATACTTGTAAATGAGCTAAAGCAGTGATGTGCCAAGACACCTGTTGGAGGGAGGAGTTTTTGACCAATTGACCGACTATTGTCACTCAAAAAACATAAGATCACAGAAATTACTGTTGCCAACTCTCTTGCAGCATGGCTACCTTTTGACCAACTTTTTTGCAAATTTGAAAATATTGGTGGGCTTGACGCCCCCTACGCCCCCAGCCTGCACATTCCTGGCTAAAAGCAGAGAAATTTGCAAAAAATACTTTCACTAGAATAGATGAAGCTGACTGACATAAGACAAGATTAAATCGATGAGCAGTACAATGGAAAAGGTAAACAAAAGGGTAATCCTCAAGAAGAGGCGTTGAAGCCCAGAAATATTGCCAGACATGACTGATGCTCCATCATAGGTTTGCATGATTAGCTTGTCTTTCAGTGTGTCGCCATATCTCCTCAAAATTTGTTTCACAACACTAGAGATGGCTGGAGCCGATCTGTCTGAGCTCACATAACTTAAGGTAAGAAATCTCTCCACAACTTCTCCCTTTCTATCAAAACGTAGAATTAAACTTAGCTGCTCTTTACCTGATATATCTGCTGTTTCATCGACTTGGATGCTTACAAAGTTACGCTCAGCAATTTCTTTGTTTATCTCATCTTGAATTACTAAATCTACAGAGTCAATAATATCATTCTGGATATCAGATGAAACCCCAGTAAAAGTCCCACCCCCTTCAGCCCCTCTCTGTGAATCTTCCAGCCTTCCATGAAGGCTACGCTCAAATTGGGGATCAAACTTAGCTATAAGCTCCAGAAGCTCCCTATAAATTCCCTTATTTAAGCTGGCACTCGACTCATATTGCCCCCTACATGATAGCTCTTGTTTGCTTAAACAGAGCACAGCCTCAGACAAAATTTTTCATGTAACCCTATTCTGCCTTACCTCTTCATTAAACCGCTCAATCTCCTCTCTTCTTGCTCTAGAGAATATAACGTCAACCCTCTCCGATACGTCGAATGTACTCAACATTTTGGATGCCTCCTTGTGAGACTTAGCTTTCTCGTGTTTCTGGCAATTGGACTGGAAACCTTGCATATTTTAAAAGCCTACTATGGTCCATGTGGAAGAAACTCCAGGCCTAAAAAGCAAGCACGGCCAGCAGAATAGACCTTGCCTTACTTCACTTCCACACAACTAATCCTTCTTCTCATACCACTGTTACATTCCTTGCCTTTATTTAAAGTGCTTATGCATCGAAAATTTCGAATATACTTTTGTTAGCTAAAATCGAAGCATCGGTCTTTCCAATGCATCAAGATCATACTTTTTTGTTCTTACTGGCGAGAGAGGTGTAGAAATTAGCGCTTGTTTTGAGGCACTAGTTGCGAATTTTGATAGCCATTGCGTGATGTCATAACGAGGATCAAACCAAGTGCACGAGTGCATTCTTTAGGCCTACATCAGTTGACAAACAATGCGTAAGAAAGCTTCTCGTCTTGGCGTGCTACGGCTCATTACAATGGCAAACAGTGACATTGAATCTTCATTTCACGATGAAGCTACTGATTATCAATTAGAAGATGATGGCAATGATGACTGTGTGCTTGCACAGCCAGGCCTACTACTACTTGTACAACATGTAGGGTAATAGGTGCATGCCACGGAGAGCCACTAGCTGACGATTCGGATGCCCAAGATAAAGAAAATGTTAAGGCCAATGACTCCGATAGACAGCTACCACAAACTCTTGAGGCTAGATTTAGAGGCAAATCCAAGTTCAGGTATGGTGAGTACCAGTATCTATTACGTATTGCAGCTTATAGCTTGTCAAATTTTGTAAACAGTCACTTAGGACTTATAAGCAAAGCGTTAAAGCTGTACAACGTGTAGGGTAATGGCTTCTGCGATAGATGAAGTAGAGTTTGCATTAATTAGAGTCTTCTAATTTACTCGTTGATCTTCTGAGCCAACTGATCTTTTTCTGATAGAATACAATTTTCTTTTCCAAAACTGGACTTCCGGTACAAACAGTATTAGGGCTTGCGAACAGCTCTTCCTCCTCCATTGTGTAATCCATTTTTGAGCATATATCACGGACATTCTATGAAAGGAATTGAAATACATTGCTATGGCATTATAATTTTCCTTTACTAGTAGGCCATTTCCAATGAACAAGCTCAACATACCTCCCTGCCCTGTTTTCCTCAACGTTGTTAATTGTTAATACTTGACCAGGGTCTAAAAAACAAACAGATAGATAAGTCTCACCTGTCTTTTAGTTCTATCTGGCAGTGACTGATCAATAGTATCTGGTGTGTCTGCCAACGATAAATCAATCAACAGCATCTGGCTTTAGCTTCCTTTTCATTCCAAGTTTGGCAGCGATTTCCTGATTCTACGTAAAACAGTTCTCATCGAAATGGTCAGAGGAAAGACAAGACGAGTTTGTGCTGCTCCACTTTGGCCTATGTCTTCGCACAAACCTGACTCAAGCTTGGTGTCTTTTCCTGACTTTTTCCTTGAGTGGAAACGTATGAGCGGATTTCCCCTCTGTATGCTGACCATTTGTGCAGACTATTCCGTTCGGGAGACCAGCCACACAGTACCGTCCTCCATGCTAAAAAGTGATCAAAATTTTGTGCTACTCGTTATGACATCATGCGCAGTAGCTAGAATTCGCACTTGAAATGCCAAACTAGCGAAGTTTGAGGGCTCATAACTTTTTACCATATGAGTTATGATACTTTAGTTTGTAGCATGATGATCACAGCACAAAGTTGCATTAGAAAATGCAAAAAGTTAAATTTCGAAATTTTCGATGCATAAGCACTTTAAGTTTAGTAATGATGTAGCAATGGTATTGCGTCATTCAGGATTACCTTGAAGGTGTAATGAACTAGCTAATTTAATTGCAGTCGATTTATTGACAGTTTTCCAGTAGCTCTTGAATAAAATCTTGGTTATTAAGTTGGCAATCAATCAAACAAGCAAGGATGACGCCATTAGATTTCTCCTCTGAAGATGAATTTGTTGGTGAGATGAAAGTTGTTGCTATAAAGGATATTAGCAAAGAATGGCACAAAGTAAGTACCACTGTTTCTCATTGAGTTTCTAGAAGATAACCCTTGTCTCTGGGAGATGTGTGATGAGAACAGGCCTCCAACTCTATCATAAAACATCATAAAAATTGAATTTTGGCAATTTTGTCATAAAGAGTAGCCAAATGTCATAAGTTGCAGTTTGATTATTTCAGTAGTCCTTTACAAACAATTGATACCCCAACTGCAACTTTTCAAAAAATAAAAATGATGTATTTAAGATTAATGCTCCAGTATTTGGTTCTTTTATAACAGGGTGTCTGCCCTGTCAGAGAAACCAGGTAAATCCAGGTAAATCTATTCCTTCATAAATATGTCAGGGAAATTTGATTCTTTCTTTGCATTGTCTGGGACATCAAACCACTTTCACTGAAATCCAAGAAAGGCACAACATACTTATGTCATCGTTTTTCACTCTTGTGCCATTGTCTATTCTGTGAAACATGTATGGCTGAAGGGTCAAAGGAGTACCAGATTAATGCTCAACGTAACATTTGTCCTACTTGCCAAGAGGACGTGAACTCGAAAAAGTTTTCACTTGCTCCGCTCGCGTGGTGAGAGCCTCCTTCCTTCTGCATGCATAATGCCATCAACCTATAGCATACACACATTTACAGTTTCTCGCAGCATTTATGGGGAATTATGTTGTACCCACAGCTAAGGTGCTGCCATTTTTTATTCTGTTGCTGACATACTGTTTTCCATCTCGGCTAGAATTAGCCAGAGAACCACTGTTTGTACCATTCGGTAACTCAAAAATTCCAACTACCTACACCTCCTTAATAATTATCTCTAAAATCTGTTCTTAATGGTGACAGTGAGGTACTTACTCAGGAGTGTCGTGGCCAGGGGAGCAGGAGGGACCATGGCCTCTCTAATGTTTTTGAAATCGTTGGATTTTCGGAAATTTTAATGTTTCGTCGGCAAATTTTTACTTTTGCTGTTGATAAAGAGAAAGGTGTTGAATTTTATCGGGAAATCTTTGAACTTGGCCTCCCTACTCTAGAAGTGCCACGACGCCCCTGTACTCAGTTCCTATAATTTCTCTTCTATTGGGTGACACTTACAATGAAATGTCAGAGAGAAAGGGATATTTGTCAGGGAATTTTCAAGGAAATCCATCTTCCAACTTTGGCAGACACCCTGTATGAAGGTGTCTTTGCAATGAAATCTCGCACAGGAAGTTGAAATATAACTTGATTTTACAATGCACGTTTCTTATAAGAAGAAGGCTTATAAGAAATAAAGCTTAAATGACCAAAATCTTAAGAAAATTAATAGACTCAGTTTTCAAAATAAAGTGCTTTTGTTGGCCACAATTTGATATTATGTCCATATTTCATTCAAAATGTTGAAGATTGCACCCGGTGGGTGAATTCTCACTATCAAGTGTAAGCACTCGCGTCAAAAATGTTGGAAAACGGACGCCTTTCTTTGCTTTTTAACTCATACTTTAGCCCCTTTTTCTCTGAAACCAAGGTAAAGCTATACTCCCATCGAAATGTTGATCTATATACATACATGAGTAAACTTACATGAGCATCTATTTTGATTTAAAAGGCCACTCTATCTAGATGACCTTTTCGCGTAGATTACGAATCTAGATGTTGCTTTGGCGTTTAGGGGGGGCGTTTCAGAGATATGGGGAGTCGATGCCCTAACTGCATGAAGTAGCCTCCTTCAACTGCATTCTGATAGAAATAGTTAAGTTTTGTTAGTACCGGATGATGTAGGCATCCTTCTGAAAAATTTTATCTTTCCCAAAATTCGGGAGAATGGCAAAAATGTTTCAGGGGGTGGGGCTATGAAAAAACAGCGGCGAGATTCGTTTTGAAATATGATTTTTGATCCATCTTTCTTATGTAGATTGCTGATGACTGAGGTACTTCATGCCTCCTACAATGCAAATAGGAGAGCCTTTGATAGTTAAGAGACATTTTAAATAGATTGTTATAATGTCAACGAGATTGTATGATTTTTAGTAAAACCTAATCAACCTTAGAGGAGCTCAAAGACATTTTTTCACCAATGTTGGCCATTCAAGCCATTCTTAGTACCCAGGGACGAAACTTACGTAGTATGAGGTTGAGTCATTCCCATCCTTTAACATTTGCCATTTCACAGGACAGGAACAATAATGAAACAGTAGAAATAATTGCTAATTTGATGTTCAGCAATAGGCACTCTATTTAGCCATATAAAATATCAAAGTCTCACATTTATTCGTAGTGTGGTCCATTCTCCATATTATTGAAGCTAATCTATATGGGTTGATATCATGATTATATGGAAAAAACGAGCTGCATTCTTCTCACTAGGATTTTAAAAGAGCAGGAGTATAGCAGGGATTTCTCCACTGCAAAAAATATAAGAATTTCTAACTTGAGGTATATTTCTTAGCAAAAATGCATTCATGCATAATTTTATGCATGTTTTGCTTGATGAATATATTCTACAAATGCAGAAACAGATTGCTGGAGATAAGTTATTTTTAGCAGTTGATACTGAAATACCCTTTTTCTTAGAGTGTTTGCTTTTTCTCATGAACTACCTCCCTTTTCTAGTTTCTATGTCCTAGGTTTGGGGTGAAATTTGTCCCTTTTCGGAGATTTTACAAAAAAGGTGTTTACACTTGAAAAATTGGGGCTGACCTGCCGGTAGATGGCACCAAAATTCGAGTATACAACGTAAACAAAGAAAGTGCAACCCATTTTAGCCAGTTTATTTCAGTAAAAGTTAAGATAATCTTAAGAAAATCTCAGGCTCAATTTATGGAAAAGCAAAGAAAATTGAAGCTCAGGCAAAATTATGGTTTTCCTGAACAAAATGTCTCTGTCAGGATGATGTTGCAAATGACTAATGAATAACAATAATTGTGTCATAAAATGTCATGAAAATGACTAAATAATGTCCTAAAAGTTCAGCATACAGCGAAATAAATTCATAAAAAGTTGTTAGATTTAGAGTGGGAGGCCTGTGAGAACTATGCAAAGTGAGATAAAAGCAATCTCGCATCTCTAAACCATCCTCTATTCCTAACTCTCACACATGTTCCTTCCCGACCTACAATTTTCTCGTTCCGTCGTCACAGAGAAATGATGCGAATATAAAACCGCATCATGTAGGATGACACCCTGTTACATTATAGCATTTGATTGTCCTAGGCACTGTAGGTAAATATCAGTTCCCTACCAGTTATTTATATTGCTTAAGTTACAGACTACTCACATAAAAAAGAAGTTTTCATCTTCAACACTTGAAGTTCATGTTCAGTAATCTGTTAATCACGCAACTCAACTACTACTACCTACACGTGGCATACTCTTTAATAACAAAATGCTAAAAATCATGTGATACTAAGTGGTACAATGATGGCATGGTACAAATGTGGCACGATAAATGGTATGATAATGGCATTGTAAAATGTGCCAGAACATTCTAAAAGTACTTAAGAATACTGCGCATGACAATGGTGCGCATGTTGCACAATGCTAGGGGTATTCCCCAACTGGCACTACTCAAGCCTGGGTCGGACTTGTCGTAACGCAAGAATCGGTCGGGGTAATATGTTTTCAAATAAAACTCAATTCCATTTGACGGGGAAGGTAGCGACTTCACTCATGGGCACTAGACCAAAAGCTCTATAAATATAGTTTCAAAGATACTCAAACTTTTGAGACAGGTTTTAGCGATTTCCATTACTTGATTTATGCAATATTTAAATCCAAATATACAAAGTTGCCATCTAAGCAGTGGCGAAGCTAGAGGATATGCTTGTCATGCACTGCATGACTAAAGCTGTCTGGAATATCACTTTTATTTGAAAATTCCATTAAAAAATTTTTCTCCAGAAAAGAAGCCCTCTTTACAATAATAAGATTTTCAACAAAAAACCACTTAAGTTTGTCCCTACTGATGACTTTAGTTGACCTTGGATGCTCGGAGTTAGAGCTGAATATGGGTTGTGTTCGATTGTTGGTAGCATTTGCAAGTCATTATTATTATAATCACGTATGTAATGCACTTTTGAAAATTGCATGACTAAAATGATGTCAAAGCAATATAGAGTGTTTTTATTGGGCAAATCTATAGCTAAACTTCAATTAAAGCTCGGAACGTAACCCGCTAGACACGTGATATCCTGCACTTTGTAGAATGCGTGATTTAATAATTAAACGAAAGCACTGGGTACTAACTTATGATTTTTGATCTGGCCTAGTTGTAATCGAGAAGCTATACGAATTACATTCAACGTTGTTTATGATGACTCAGCTACGTGCGCAAGAAATTGTCACAAATAGAGATTTTGTATCACAATTGATCCATAAATCATTCTTGGCGAGATGTGTTGCTGAAAAACAGTTAATTGTTCAACAGAATCGCCCCCAACCGAAGCTTGACATTCGAAGCCATGGAAGAGCGTTTCATCAGTAGTGGTATAAGAAGAAACATTGGTTGTGTGGAAATGAAGTAAGGAAAGTCTGTTTTGCTGGCCGTGCTTACTTTTTAAGTCTGGAGTTTCTTCTACAAGGACCATAGTAGGCTATAAAAACATGCAAGGTTTCCTCTCACTCTTTCAATGTCAAGTGTGTTAAAGCTATTGCTGGATTCTCGAAGATCGACACATAAAAGACACGTCTTTATCGTAGCTCGAACTTTAATCAACTGTCTAAACACATTCGACTAAGTCATTATAAACTTGGCTACTACATGCTGGCCAATAAGCCAAAGGTGTAGTGCGACGTCGATCACAGCACCACCCCCCCCCATCAACTCTAACGGGTGACGAGGTCTTCAAACCACAAAGGGGGGTTGATGCTTTGCCTCAATCTGGGTGGCTGGTTAAGTGGGGGTGTTTTGGACTTCTGGCCTCTTCTCCGTGGGCATGCAGACCATTTCTATTTCCTCTAGTTCCCGAACAGGACAATATGAATGGAATCGTGCAAGCCTTAACTTGATTATGGTGCACAACTAAGTCTGTCCCTGTTTTTGAATGCAATTTATAGTTGACCCCTTGGTGAGAGATGATTTGGAATGGTCCAATCCATCTCCCCTCAAATTTCCAATTCTTAGGACGGTGCAAACATACTGACTGGCCAGGAGCCAATGGCGGAGCTATTATTCTGCAATGTGTCTGATTTACTGTACCTGTTTCTGCTACTAGCTAAATTTTGTCAAGCGCCTCCTGCTACTGATTGCAAATTGCGACAAATAGACTCAGAGTACTCATGCTGACTACAAGGGTATTTGAGAGGTAATCCCAAGTCTAGTTCTAAAGGAGTACGCGCAAGATGACCAAAACCATTTTGTAAGGGCTATAGCCTGTAGCAGAATGCACACTGGTGTTATAAGCATAGGCAACCAAATCGACCCAATGATCCCAGTCACGTTGGTGCTGGGAAACGCAGCCCGTAAGCATGTCTTGCAATGTGCGGTTCTGCCTTTCGACAAGACTATCGCATTGGGGGTGGTATGCTGATGTGTAAGATTTATGCATACCCATTAGATAGCATACTTCCTGCATTAAATTGCTTTCAAAATTTCTACCCTGATCAGAGTGAATCGTAGTAGGTGGCCCGAATCTACTGAAAATTTTTGAAACTAAAATTTCAGCTACAGTCTTAGCTCTTTGATCTTTGGTGGGGAACACTTCACACCATTTAGTGAAATGGTCCATGACAACCAGTAGATGCTTGTTATCCTGTGTTGTTTCAGGCAGGGCTTCTCAAACTATGGGTCGCGACCCCAAATGGGGTCGCGTAACACAATTTTGGGGTCGCGTAACACTAGTGCGAAGTTGTTGCGTGGTCATAATAAATTATGTCGACGCTTTTAACGTCAAGTGAATGGGCTATCCGCTTCCAAGAAATGTGTTTTTGAGGATTAACCGCACCCGCTGTTTTGAAAAATCGAACAATAGCGTGTAACCAGTCATAACATTTGATGTATTGTTACGCCATTATTGCAGTAACATGCTGACTAAAACTAACTTAATCGCTCGCATTACGATGTCAGAATAGCCTAGTTTTTGAAGGAAGCTTTTTAACTACGCCACTCTCGCTGATAGCACTTAAACCTAACTATTCCGAGACCATAGAAGGACTTTAGAGTTAGGCTAAAGTTTTAAGCAGTTACAAGATTGATTTCACTATGGACCAGTGGTTAGGTTTAGCAGATTCATGTGGTAGCAATGCAAGCACAAAGAAAACAGTTGATAAATCAAAAAGAAAAAGGAAATATGATGACTCATTTTTGCAATATGGATTTACTTGTAGTTGCGAAGACGGAGTGGAAAAACCTCTTTGCTTAATTTGCAATGAAACTTTGTCTGCGGAAAGCTTGAAGCCCTCTACGTTAAAAAGGCATCTTAACACTAAACATGCCAATACAGTATTTTGAAAGACTTCTCAAGTTTTCAAAGAAGCAGAAGCAGTTCACAGAAAATTTTTTCACTGTAAATGAGAGATAAATGCGTGCTTCCTATGAAGCCAGTTATTTTATAGCAAAATCAACCAAACCTTTCTCGGTTGGTGAAAATCTCGTTTTACCTGCAGCTGTTAAAATGTCAGAAATCGTACACGGAAAAAAGTATGGTGACGAAATTCGTAAAATACCCTTATCCAATGTCACTGTTGCTAGAAAAATTGCTGAAATTAGTATGATCCATAGGGAGACACTCGCAGCCAAACATATGTCATTTGATCTCGACGCTGTTCTTCGAGATGTTGTCAAAATAATCAACTATATTAAAAACAACGCTCTCAACAGTCGTTTATTTGCAAATCTTTGCAAGGAACAAGATTCAAATTATACAAGCTTACTCATGCATGCGGAAATCAGGTGGCTATCGAGAGGCTACAGTATACAAAGGCTATTGCAGTTGAAGGATGAACTTGTCATGTTCTTGACAGAACAGAAGTCTGCTTTTGCCGAACTTTTTCTCAATGATGATTGGGTTCTTAAGCTATGCTATTTGTCTGACATTTTCGGAAAATTAAATGATTTGAACATATCTCTTCAAGGAAAAAAATGCAACATTTTTATTTTTAAAGATAGAATTGAAGCTTTCAGTAAAAAGCTTACTATATGGAAAAATAGGACACAAGGTGGTAATTTGGAAATGTTTGCTGCTACGGATGATTATTTAACTGAAAAAAACTTGTCCAATCTCTTGATTGTCAAGGTCATAGTTG
>OLMO02000275.1:11962875-11987110 GCA_900291935.2 Cassiopea xamachana
TCTTGTATCATTCCACGAATGGATCACTTGTGCAAGAAACACCAAGCTCATCCATCCCATTAAATGTGGTTGAACACATTTTTTGTTATTCTTTTGTATTTGCATTGTTTTGTTGTAAGCTAACTGTCAGATGTCACACGTCTTAAAAGACAAACATTTCTCATGTAATTCGCAGTGGAAGGTAACGTTTTAATGTCATTAACGTGAATGTGCCCATAATGGGGTCGCGTAGAAATATCTTTTTCAAAATGGGGTCGCAGAACAAAAAAGTTTGAGAAGCCCTGGTTTCAGGTAAGGGGCCCATCTAATCCATGGTCCAAAACACAAACGGCTCATTAACATTGATAGTTTGCAGGGGGGCTTTTAAATGGTTAGGGTCCAATTTGGTTTGAGCACAGACCTGACAGTGTCTGACAAAATCATGTAATTCATTGTTCAAGTGTGGCCAAAAATATCACTCTTTTGCCCTCTGTAGGGTGCGCTTTATCCCTAAGTGACCAGAAAATGGACTGCAGTGAAGCCCTTACAAAACTGACTGCACCAGGTGCTCTGGAATAACAAAGGCATAGTGAGGCAGAGATTGGTCAGCACATAGCAGCTTTTCACAAGCAGCCCATTAACTATATATAAGTCGTCCCAACAATGCCAAAAGGTTCGCAGCATTTTTTCTTGGCCCCATACAAAATAAGGTGGTTTTGGCATATTATCTAACTTGAAGTTTATAACTATTGAAATATAGGGGTCGTCTAGTTAGGCCTGTTGGAGGCTGCAGCCAGGAATTATGGTGGTGGCCAAAATAGGGATGGGTGAATGCTGAGGGGCAGAAGTACCAAAGGAATCGCGGGGTTGCTGTGGTATGTGAGAAAGGGCATCAGCATATTTATTGGCAGTGCCTGGCCAGTTTTTGACGATAAAACGAAAGTCTTGAAGAGCCATGACCCACCAGGTGAGCCGTCCTTTTGGCCCAACCAACTGAAGCCACTGTAATGCACTATGATCAGTGACAAGGGTGAATTCCCTCCCCAATAGGTACACATGATAATGAGATGCGGCGAAAATGATTGCTAAGGCTTCTTTTTCTGTAGTGGAATAGGCTTTCTCACGATCAGAAAGGGATCGGCTAGCGTATGAGATCACTCTTTCATGGCCATTGTGATCTACTTGAGTAAGAACAGCACCCAGACCATGGTCGGAGGCATCTGTTTGTAAGAAAAAGCATTTGTTAAACTGCAGATATGCAAAAATGGGGGCACTACATAGTAAGGACTTGAGTTGAAGGAAAGCGTGCTCCTGCGAAGAGGATTTTTGAATTTTGATCCTTTTTTGGCCAATTGCACAAGAGGTGCAGATAAGGTCACAAAGTTTAAGATAAAATTGCGATAGTATCCAGCTAGCCCTAAAAAAGACCAAACCTGCTCCACATTTTCGAGAGAGGCGACAGCTTTGATTTTCTTTGGATCTGTGTGAATACCCGCAGCTGAAACAACATGGCCTAAATATGTAACTTTTTCAGCCCCAAAGCAGCATTTAGAGGCTTTAACATGGCGGTTATGTTGTCGGAAGCAACTCAAAAGTAATTCTAGTCTTTCGCATTGCTGCTCTAGGTCTATTGACGGTATGATTATATCGTCAAAATAACACAGACAGGTATCATATTTAAGCCCTGATAAGACGATTTGAAATGCTCTTTGAAAGGTAGCACAACTATTTGAGATGCAAAAAGGCATTCGAAGAAACTCCCATAATCCCTAGGGGGTAATGAAGGCAGTTTTTTCGCGATCTTCGGGTGACATACCCATCTGCCAATAACCAGATTGAAGATCTAGGGTGCTAAATATAGTGGTCCTTGCAGGGAGTCTAGAAGATCGTCAATCCATGGGAAGGGGTGAGCATCCATTTTTGTCACAGCATTTAATTTACAATAATCAAGGCAAAAGCGAATTTTGCAATCTTTTTTCTTGACAAGGACAATGGGGGACGCCCATGGTGAATTGCTTTGTTGAATGTCCCCTGTTCCAATATTTCATACATTTGTTTATTAACTTCCTCTCGATAGGCATATGGGAATCGCCGCGGGTATTGGCGGATGGGAGCTGCATTGCCCATATTGATTTTGTGAGTTATTACATCAGTATAACCTAGACTTTCATTGAACACATCGGGGTACTTCAAGAGTGTATCTAAAATTATTTTGCTATTGTATTTATTCAAGGATGGGCTAATGGCTGCTTTTAGTTCAGTTTCCATTGTCATATTACTGACGGTTTGGAAAGCAAATACTTTATCATTGTTGGACTGAGAGCCATTTACATTAGCAGCAGAGAACAATATTTCAATCAGGGGGCAATACTCAACTATTTTCTGTCCGGCTTCCAAAGTGATGTCACAATTAGAGGTATTCATAATGCAAAGGGAAACTTGTCTACTCTCTGCCTGTTTGACTGAATAGGCAACTACAACCTGGGCTGGCAACAAATTGTTCTGAGTGGGTACTACCAGGCCTAACTGGTCTTTGGCACTTTTTAGCACTTGAACTACAACAACAGCTTCAGTTCTACCTGGTAAACTCACACTATTAACTAAAGTGATAGGAACTGGGCTCCTTGAGGGGCATTGATAGAGCATGCTAGGTGCTTGATCTGATTTAGTAGTTACACTGTCACTAAGAACCTCATTTGAATGAATGGGCAAAGAAGGCTTATTTTGGGGAGTGAGGGGGATTTTCCAATAATGACCGACCAGAATGTAAGCACCTGTGGGCTCTCTGGTTAATGCTAACCCATTCAAGGTCAGGAAGTTCCATCCCAGGACACACTCTAATGGAGAGAATAGTTTGCTAGAAACTAAAAATCTACTGCTTTAAATATCACCATTACCTGGAGAAGTAAGGAAAGCTTGCACAACCCTTTCCACATCTAAGGGAAGGCCGTTGATGCCAACACATTGTTGGCCAGTTGTCTCAACAATCGGCTTAGGCTGTATGTTGTTTAGCATATCACGGGATAGAGACGAGACCATTGACCCTGTGTTGATCAAAGCAGGAAGATTCAAATTGCCAAAATGACAAGAAATGAGGGGCTGACTAGGGGCTTGAAAGGAAACCGTGCAGGAAACAGCAGGGAAAATACAGGGGTGACCTTCAAACCAGTCTTCTATTGCAGCACCCCTTTGAAGTTTCAAGACTTACCATTTACAGTTGAGCTTGGTGAGGATCTAATATAATTTTTTGCAAACTGGTGTTCACTATGTCCCCAGCCTAAACAAAGATCACACTGCATAGTATATGGGCAAGAGTTCACAAAGTGGCCAAGTCCATTATAATTAAAACAGCGGCAGTCTTCTTTGTTCCATCTATCTTTATTCTTGCGTGACTGCTCATAAAATCCATTGCGTGGCCTTTCAGAGAAGTGCGGACTGGCAAATCTGCATTGATAAGATGGGGGAGGGGCGGGGGAGGACCCCGTGGCTTCAAGATGCTCTTGTCGCCCCTATAGGGCTGATACAGTGGCCGTGAGCTGCGTCATAGTTTTTTGGAGCTTGCCAATATTTTGTGCCAGCTGACCATCATCACTTCCAGCAGTTGCTTTGGCGGCAAATGTCAAAGGCATGAGATTGGACTGACTGATGGCCTGAAAACGTTTTGCAAAATTCTCAATTTCCTCTATGGATGGTGTTGGGTTTGCTTCCAAAAGTTTCAGATGCATGCCTTCGGGCAAACCTCACATAAATTGTCTACTCAACATCGCTTCATGGGCATTTTCTTCAAGAGAAGGATCAGCCCTGGAGAACAACTCTTTTAAATTCCAGAGGAAAATAGTAGGATCTTCACCAGGCTTCAGTCGGCAACGCGAATTTTTTTTCCGTATACCATCGAAAGCATCCCAGTTCATCGAAAGCATCCCAAATTTCCACGTGACCTGATTTTCAGGTTGCTGTTGCAGTTTCCATGCTTCGAGTGCTGAGTGTTTGGCAAGAACGCAAGTTGACGAATATACCTCCAGGCTCAGATTCAGAGTTAGACTCAAATTCAGAGACGTGAAGTTGAAAATGCAATTGTCCATTTTCAATAGAAGTTATTTTTCCAATCTCAACACCTCTTATCGATACAATGAGAGGGCTTTGCAGGAGAATGGGATTTGTCTCCAATGTACACTTAGGCCTTCGTAAGGTAGGCCAAGAACAGGGGCGAATCCAGAGCTGGACTTTTGGGGGCCTTAATTGTTTTATTAATGTGAAAAGTTCCTTTATGCTATTTTTGCGAGAGGTAACATTGCCGTTTGGGGGGCTATGCCAAAGGGACTGTATTACTTGTGTATATATTCCATCATATCATGCTTTATCCTATCCTCATTACATACTTAACGTTTATCGCATACATTCTCCACTCTCAGGGGAAACCCCTTTCATTGCATTGATAAGCAGTTCTTAGATTTGAACAGCCTTAACATAACTCTCCTGAGGGAAACTATTTACTTTTCATTTTTTTGTCAGATTTTAATAGCCTTAAAATAAATATCCTGTGGAAGAAAGCTCACTTTTGATATTTCTTTTAATTTCATACTTTAGAAAAATACATTTTCTTGGCCTACCTTACGAAGGCCTAAGTATACATTGGAGACAAATCCCGTTCTCCTGCAAAGCCCTCTCATTGTATCGATAAGAGGTGTTGAGATTGGAAAAATAACTTCTATTGAAAACGGACAATTGCATTTTCAACTTCACGTCTCTGAATTTGAGTCTAACTCTGAATCTGAGCCTGGAGGTATATTCGTCAACTTGCGTTCTTGCCAAACACTCAGCACTCGAAGCATGGAAACTGCAACAGCAACCTGAAAATCAGGTCACGTGGAAATTTGGGATGCTTTCGATGAACTGGGATGCTTTCGATGGTATACGGAAAAAAATTCGCGTCGGCAACTCTCAAATTCGGAAAAATTCCTCTCACAATCCATAATAAGGAAAACGAAGCTTCAAATGTTGATAGGAATCTTTCGCCACATTCGGCAGTGTGAAAGTATGCAGCTGCAGGTCCATGCAAGAATGCTGGCAAAACACGCAACCTCTTCTCCTCATTCCAACTATTAGCGGTAGCGCAACATTCACTTTGATGAAACCATGTGACGATATCTCCTGAGTCAAATTGCTAGGGATGCATTGTTCATCCCGACATTTTGCATACAAATCTTCGTTACCTCTGTTACCAATGTTAAAGCTATTGCTGGGTTCTTGAAGATCGACACATAAAAGGCACGTCTTTATCGTAGCTCAAACTGTAATCAACTGTCTAAACACATTCAACAAAGTCATTATAAACTTGGCTACTACATGCTGGCCAATATGCCAAAGGAGTGTTGCGACATCAATCTCAACAAGTGGATTATTGCAGCAGCTTAATGGCTTTCTGTTGTGAGATTCTCTGACATCTTGATGTGGCTGCCATCTTGAATTTCTGAAAGATGGTAAATGCGCAGGCGCACATTGCCGTTTCTCTTGATCAGAGAGGAAGACTTTGCATGCTTGTGCTGGCAAGATGTGTTTCTAAGGCTGAGGTTTGTCATTTGTTTGATCAAGGGCAGCAGCATTACCCACAAATGGTTTGTTTGCTTATTTGTACGTGACTTGTGTACGTGACTTGTGTACGTGACTTGTGTACGTTTAACTAGTGTACTATTGTGTCTGTTAACTAGTTGTTAGTAGTTTTAATTCTGCATTATTAATACTGCTATGGAACTGTCTGATGCAGTTTGTAAGGTGGCATTGGTGGTGACAAGGGGAGGTCGGAGGTCACCTCAATGTTAATAACAAGCTATCCCGGCCCAGTTTGCTGACGAGTGGGGGATTGCTCTGCGATTCCAGGCTGCTTATGCCCTGGGTGGCAATGGAATTGTTGAGAGGAATCATCAGACAATCAAGAGAATTGCGGAAAGGGGAGGAATTACTCCTAAGGAGGCTACGTTTTGGTACAATGTGATGCCTCGGGAGGGGACAGAGGAGAGCTCTGTTCCTTCAAATTTGTTGTTTCAGTACCGTTGGAGAGTGCCATTCAATGTCAGTCTCTGTACTGGAGGTGAAGATGTCGAGAGTTCGTTTTTAGTTGGTGACAAAGTTTGGGTGAAACCTTCTCCATCTTTGTGCACAAAGCAGTGGATGCCTGGTAAGGTGAACAGGATCATGTCCAAGCACACAGTGTGTGTGGATGGCATGACAAGACATGTGAAGGACATCAGAAAACAGTGTTCTGGTGTCAGTAGAGGCTCTCATGGTCATCTTCAAGCAGATGCTTTGAGGAGCAGGTCTGTAGCTATAGAGCCAGGTGGAGTCCCTTTCGCTATCTTTTCTTGTGAGGATGTGGGGGAGACTGGCTTTCTTGAGCAGAACAATGACCTGGGAGGCACCCCAGTTGCCCCAAGGTGAGGATGAGGTTCTGGAGGACTCAAGTCAGTGCCCCACTCAGGAAGAGACTGATGAGGTTCAGTTGGAAATTGAGGCTGAGTGAAGTGTTGAAGAACAGATCCTGCTCAGGAGGTTGCAGCATGTAAGATGGCGCCCTCAGTACTTGGACCAGTATGAATACTAGGTGCCAGATATGTAGCTTTGAAAAGCTGGGGGAGATTGTTGTGAGATTCTCCGACATCTTGATGTGGCCGCCATCTTGATTTTCTGAAAGATGATAAATGTGCAGGCGAGCATTGCCGTTTCTCTTAATTAGAGAGGAAGACTTTACATGCTTGTGTTGGCAAGACGTGTTTGTAGGCCTGAGGAAACACTTGTGCAGGCAAGACGTGTTTCTAGGGCTGAGGTTTGTCACTTGTTTGATCAAGGGCAGCAGCATTACTGGCGAATGGTTTGCTTGCGTATTTGTATGTGACTTGTGTACGTTTAACTATTGTACTACTGTGTATGTTAACTAGTTGTTAGTAGTTTTAATTCTGTATTATTACTACTGCTATGGAACTGTCTGATACAGTTTGTTAGGCGGCGTTGGTGGTGATAAGGGGAGGTTGGAGGTCACCTTATTTTTAATAACAATTTCTTGGTAATTTCTTAATTGCCCTTTCTAAAAAATTTTTGCAGCAATCATCTATTCTTTACATGGTTTTGCAGAATAGAAAGACAGATCTTAGCTATGGCATTAGAAAGATAGTTAGTTTTCTTGACTTCCTTGGTAAGTTGAAGTCAGATAAGTCCTATGATGAGTTTTTCCTTCAGCAGTTGAAGTAGCTGGTGAGCCAAAAGCAATGTTGGATATGAGGCACAATTTTAGACAACTTTCCTTTGAAGTCATTCATAATGTTTCTGGTATGTTAAAGGAGTGTGTTCTTGATCTTAAAGATTTTGCTTTTCTAAATCTATTCAATCCCCATTGTTTCATTGCTTGGAAGAATAGTGTCCCAGCTGAGAAGTTGGAGCTATTGGAAAGGAGATATGGTCCTCTTTTTAAACTTTCTCTGCTTGAAAAGCAAATTTTGTTTATTCACAGAGATTCTGATTTCTAAAAAGCATGCTCTCAAGAGCTATTAGATTATATCAACAATCTCAACTTGCAATCATGCTTTTCAGAGGTTTTCAAACTTCTGGTATTAAATGCAACAATTGCTATATCGTCCTCATCAGTAGAAAGGTCTTTTTCATGCTTGAAAAGAATTAAAACCTACTTGAGAAATTGGATGGACCAAGAACACCTTGGGTGATTCTATCGAATATCTGTGCAAAAAGACATTGAAAGAGCTGGAAAATAGAAGTCTGTTGCATTTGTTGCATTCCTTGATTTCGCCTATTTGAGCAACAACTGTAACTAAAAAAAAGGTCACAGAAAATACTGTGACCATTTCTCTAGCAGCATGGCCAACATTTGACCAATTTTCTTGCATTTTTGAGAATATTGGGGGCATGATGCCGCTCATAAACAAATAACTGAATTGTTTTATAGATTTTATTGATTAGCTATGGATCTGGAAGTATACTGCTATAATCTTGTGAGCTATGTCCTTGGACATACCCAAATAAATGGAAAAGTCAGCAAACAGAAGAAATGTCATTACTTTTTTGGAAACCAAAGAACATATTCAGGTTGCTTATCCCCAATTCCTTCATTGCCATGGCATTGGTGAGGTTCCTTAAGCATAATTGGAAACTCAAGCAAGAGGGAAACCGTTGACGTGGGGCTTGAGCTTAACTCAGTATCCTATTTTGAGAACTAATTTGACTTAGCAATGGTAGTTTGAGTTCTAAGCTGTATATGAGTAGTAGATAGTAATCAAATGTAACAATTGGCTGATTACTGCTACTTAAACAGGATTGCACCGTGCATGTGGAATCATTCTTGCGCATGCGTAATATATTTTGCATGACCAACTCGTCAGAGCCAGCTTCACCACTGCTCCTAAGAACATAAAATGTAGACACCACATCAAACACTCGGAAGTCGAGTTTCTTACAGTATTCTCTTCTAATCTTGCAAAAGAGAATCCTTACAGCATAAACTCATTTACAAGATTATTTGAAAAAATGCTAAATAAACATGCATCTTTCAAAACTATTGCAATTCGCGGTAACAATAAACCTCATATGTCCAAGACACTGAGAAAGGCAATCTTGTTGAGAAATAGATTGAAAAATAGATTGATTAAAACCAGAAATAATTTGGACATTCAGAGATATCGTCAGCAGTATTCTAATCTTTGAATTCTCATCTGTTGACCCCACTTTTCAGCAAGGTCAATTAGTTGGATCTCTTTAAAAAGGCAAGTGGTGCTGCACCAACTGACAAACCTAAACTAGCATCAAATGCCTGCTATAGGAAGATTACATATCATATTAACAATGCTATAAGCACCAATACTTTCCATGATATTCTTTCACTTGCAGATGTCACTCAAATTTTCGAGAAGAGGGACAATTCCATTAAAGGAAATTTCCGTCCAACAATTTTACTGTCTTCACTTTCTAAGATATGTGAAAGGGTGCCATCGTAACAAACCTTACTTTTATGGTTCCCAATTTCTCCAATTTATTTTTTGAATTTCCAGTGTCATAACCCAAAACATATTCTTATAAGACTTGTTGACCAGTGCTGAAAAATCTTGACAATAGTTGGAATGGTTTTCATTGGCCTCTCCAAAAGCTTTTGATTGTATATCTCATGAATCTCTAATAGCAAAGCTTGAAGCATATCGTTTTGGGAATGATAGTTGTGATATATTAATGTATATTAGGATACATGCACGCATGCGCGCAGCAGGGAGGAGGCGAGCTGGAAGATACTTGGCGTGGTAGGCCATCGACCCCTTGGATAATATCCTAAAATATAACAACTGGCGACGAGTATGAGATAATTGCTGCAATACGTTCACCTGGACTTCTGAAGTTTGATTATTATGGCGAGTTACATAGGCAGCATTGAACAGTATGATGACAAGGAGGATTTTCAATGTTATTTGGATCGCCTTGAGCAATTTATGGTGGCGAACGAAATCACCGGAGATGGTAAGAAAAAGGCTGTATTTTTAAGTGTAATTGGATCGTCTGTATATGGGCTTTTGAAGAATTTATTGATGCCCGATAAGCCTGTTGAGAAGTCGTACGCTCAGTTGAAGGAAACGCTCATGACACATTATGCACCTAGGCCTATTGTGCAACCTATTATAAAACCAACGTTATCGGTTTTACAAAAGGGATCAACAAGAGAGTGAATCTGTGTCAGATTTTGTTGTTATGCTGAAGAAATTGGCTAGTACATGCGAATTCGGCAATTTTTTGAATGAAGCTCTTCGTGATCGCTTTGTCTGTGGATTGAGAAGCGAAAACTGTAGACGACGGTTGTTGACAGAGTCTGATTTGACGTTCACGAAGGCTATAGAGATTACCAGATCTATGGAATTAGCACGTAAAGATTGCACAGAATTGCAAACGGGCCGTGTTTTACTTGACCGTGCAGAGGCGTCCGTGAATCAAATAAGTACCTTAAAGAAAAAGTCAAGCCATAAATCTTACTGTAAATCTCACAAAGAGGAATTTGCGGAACCGGAAATGAGACCTGCTGGACGTTGTTGGCATTGTGGAGGAAAGCATAATCAGAAGTCATGTCGATTTAAAGACAGTAAATGCTATAAATGTTCTGCTGTGGGCCATATTGCAAGCAAATGCAACACTAGATTCAAAGAGGCATATCATGTAGATGATGGTGATGTAAGTAATTCAGAATCAGACGGTGAATTGTATGGAATTTACACGGTTACTGACAAGAGCAAAGAAATTAAGGAAACTCTCATTATTGAGGGTTGCCCTTTAAGTATGGAAATTGATACTGGAGCTAGTATTTCAGTGGTCTCTGAGAGTTTTTACAAGCAGTATTTAGCACATATGCAGTTAAATCAAACAGCCAAGAAATTGAGATCCTACAGTGGTGATACACTAAAGGTATCGGGTGAGCTTGATGTCAATACCACTTATAAGGAACAACAAGCAAGACTTCCACTTGTGGTCATAGCAGGAAATCGTCCTGCACTTCTAGGAAGGAATTGGCTTAGGAAGCTAAAATTGGATTGGTCTGCTGTCTTTTCCATACAAGTTACAACAGATAGTGATCTAGATAAGATTCTTGGGGAGCATACACAATTATTTGATGGTGAACCTGGATGTAGTGAAGGATACAAGGCAGAGTTGAGGCTTAAAGATGGTACTAAACCTGTGTTTGTTAAGGCACGCCCTGTTCCATATGCAGTGAAGCCTATGGTAGATCAGGAGTTGGATCGACAGGTCCATGCTGGCATACCAAAGGAAGTGCCATACAGTGAGTGGTCGTCACCAGTAGTGGTCGTGCCCAAAGCTGATAGAACGGTGAGGTTATGTGGTGATTACAAGGTGTCCCTTAATCCAGCCTTGGAGGTTGACAAATATCCACTACCAAATTTGGAGGACATGCTAGCATCACTTGCAGATGGATCAGTTTTCTCAAAATTGGATTTGTCTACTGCCTACTTACAACTGGAGGTATCTCCTGAGTCAAAGCCACTCCTGACCATCAATACACACAGGGGTCTTTATCAGTATCAAAGCTTAAACTATGGGGTAGCTTCAGCCCCTGCCATTTTTCAAGAGACAATGGATAAGATATTGCATGGTCTTGAGAAGGCATGTTGTTTCATAGATGATATTCTCATCAGTAGCAGTTCTAAAGAAGAGCATCTGATCTTACTAAAGGAAGTACTGAGACGACTTGAAGTCCATGGAATCAAAATTAGGAGGAGAAAATGCGAATTTCTGAAGCCATCTATTACCTACTTAGGCTACTGCATAGACAAAGATAGTATACATCCTACAGAGGACAAAGTGAAGGCAATCAATGGAGCACCACGTCCACAAGATGCTACAGAATTGAGAGCATGGTTAGGATTGCTAAATTACTATGGTTGTTTCATTAAAGACCTTTCATCCATATTACATCCACTCAATAACCTTCTGCAGAAAGATGTCCCTTTTCAATGGACTTAAGAATGTGATATTGCTTTTAATGAATGTAAGCTAGCAATCAGTGGTGATCAAATACTAGTACACTATGATGTAAAGAAGCCCATACAACTAGCCTGTGATGCGTCCCCCTATGGAGTTGGGGCTGTAATTTCACATATTATGCCTGATGGTACTGAGAGACCGGTAGCTTTTGCATCACGGACCTTGACAAAGGCAGAAAAGGGTTATGCACAGCTAGAGAAGGAAGCCCTAAGCCTGATATTTGGAGTGAAGAAATTTCACAAATACTTATATGGTTGGGAATTTACACTGCTGACAGATCACCGTCCATTGCAGACAATATTTGGTAAGAAAACTGGAGTGCCAACCTTAGCTGCAGCGCGATTGCAACGCTAGTCACTTATACTATCTGCCTATCGTTATGAAATCAAACACAGCAAAGGAAGTGAACATTCCAATGCAGATGCAATGTCTAGATTGCCATGCAATGAGCCATCACAGCCATTAGAGCAGAGGATTTTCCATGTCACCACAGTAGATGATTTACCAATTTCCAGTAAGGAGATCAGAGAGGCAACACAAAGTGATCCTACACTCTCCAGGGTATTGGATTATACCTTAAACGGATGGCCAGATAAAAGCAGTGATGAAAATCTGAAGCCATATTACTACCGACGGGTGGAGCTATCTATTGAAAATGGTTGTATTTTATGGGGTGCCAGAGTTGTTATTCCTCCTAGATTTCGCGAACAGCTACCCAATGAGTTACATCTGGAACACCAAGGTATTACACGTACAAAAGCATTTGCTAGAAGTTATCTGTGGTGGCCTAAATTGGACAGTGACATTGAAAGTCTAATTTCTAGCTGTCTTGTTGCAAGGCTGTACAACCAGAACCTCCAAAGGCACCTTTGCACCTTTGGTCATATGCAACTAGACCATGGGAGCGCATACATATTGATTATGCTGAAAAGAAAGGTCGCTACTACTTGATAGTTGTGGACAGTTATTCTAAATGGCTAGAAGTGTTTTCCATGAATTCAATGACTGCCGGAAAAACCATTGAACGTTTGCGTTCACTATTTGCCAGATACGGATTACAAGAAATTCTTGTGAGTGATAATGGAGGACAATTCACTTCAGAGGAGTTCAGTAAGTTCTTAAAGAAAAATGGTATACGACACCGTAAAATACCACCTTATCATGCTGCTACAAATGGGCAGGCTGAACGCTATGTGCAAACGTTGAAACAAAGATTAACTAAGCATATGTTGGAAGATAACAAGTTGAGTGAAGAGCACTGCTTAGCCAATTTCTTGCTAAGCTACCGCACCACACCCAACTCAACAACGGGGCAGAGTCCAGCAGAATTAATGATGAAACGAGCTTTACGTACACGGTTTAGTCTGCTGAAACCGCACATGTCCACTTCAATGGTGGATGCACAGGACAAGCAAAGAGAATTTCATGATAAAGGAGTGAAGATAAGAACATTTCAGAAAGGTGACACAGTCATGGTTAGAAATATGCGTGGTGGAATAGAAAAGTGGATTACTGGTGTCGTTATTGCAATCAAAGGTCCTCTAACATATTTGGTTTGCTGTGGAGGTAGAGTTAGATATGTTCATTGTGAGCATATGCAGAGTTTTGTCGGAGACAATTCCTCACCTAGTAGTCTTCCAGAGGAAAATCATAGACCAGAATCATTTCAGGAGCCCATTGTGTCAAGAAGCAGTCAGCCTCAAGAAAATGCTGCTAGTGCAGAGGCTGCACCAAGTGATGGAAATGATAATGGTGAAGCCAGGAACTCACAACCTACATCATATGAGGCAATCCCTGAGAGACGTTATCCAATACGAATCAGGAAGCCACTAGTAAAATATGGCGCTAGTTAGATGTATAATCCCTAGGAAAAAGGGCAGAATAATCCCTTGGGATAATACATAAGAGAGGTTGGTAGTCTACCCAACCCTCTGATGTAGTCGTAGTTTAGAGTTGTTGTTTTGTTTACGTTTAGTTCAGGTGTAGCTTCAACTTTTGTTTACTAGGTATTTTTATGATTCTTGATGGACAATATGGACAAGGACATGTTATGTGCATGGAGTTTATATTAGAAGGGAGGAGATGTGATATATTAATGTATATTAGGATACATGCACGCATGCGCGCAGCAGGGAGGAGGCGAGCTGGAAGCTACTTGGCGTGGTAGGCCATCGACCCCTTGGATAATATCCTAAAATATAACAATAGTCAAAGACTTACTTTCAACTAAATAACATCCAGGAAACAGCGAGTCAGAATAAACTCTACATACAGCTCTTGACGAGAAGTCACATCAGGTGTACCACAAGGGTCAGTTCTAGGCCCTACACTATTTAACATCTTTATAAGTGGTCTTACCTTCTTCATAGAGGACTCTCAATTATGCAATTTTGACGATGATTATACCATTTTTGCGTCTGATCTCAAAGTAGAAGGGGTGATTTCAAGGCTGGTAAATGGCATGCAAAGGACTCTTGTCTGGTTTGAATCAAACATGATAGCTGCAAACCCATCCAGCCTTCAGGTTACGTTCATAGGACTGGGTAATGACTGCAAACTTGCATAGAGATAGATAAGATGGCCATTACAACCGTTGACACAGTCAAACTACTAGGCGTTATCATTTATTCTAAGCTGAAGTTTGTTGAACATGTTAAATCACTCTGCCTTAAAGTAAAAAGAAATGTTAGTGACATTTCCAGATTAGCTAAGACAATTGATCAACGTTAATGCAAATTGCTTTACAATTCTTTTGTAATGTCAAACTTAAGGTATTATCCTCTTGAACTTAAGTTGCACTTTTTGTTATTCTGTACTACTGTCTAGGTGCGTTTCCACAACACCTATTAGCTCATATTCATATACAGAGGTATATGCTTTGATGAGAGACGACCGAATATAATTGTATGCTGTTATACTATTCAAATTCCAACAGCAAAGATTCAGGATCTAACTGAATGTCACCGCTAAGCAATAGTAACCTTTGTATTACCTACACGACACAAAGAGTATTTGCTAATAGAAAACATTATGACACATAGACTGAAAGCAAAATGAGCTGTAGGAAGGAGGAGAAGCAATTGCTTACAAGACCTTCCAATTAATTGAATAACTCAAGGTAAAAGGGAAGAAAAGGTGAACTGGGGATAAACTGAATGGAAGTCAAAGAAATGGACCATTGTTGTGGTTGATAAATGAATTATTGCGACACAGATAAGCAAGTAGAAAAGCCAGAAAAGCTTTACAATCTGCCAAATTAATTATGACAAAATCACAAGAAAAAAGGAACTTAACTTGACTGTGTAGTAGGACACAGAAGCACCCTATTGGTGCTTGCGATTGGTTTATATCAAAGAGCACAGTTTTAGAAACCTCCCGCCTGTGTCATAAAGGTACTGCTAGAAATAAATATTTGCATTTTGAATAACCAATTAAGCCCATATTTTATTAACTAGAAGAAATACATCGCATTATCATTACCATGGTAATAATACATAAATAAGTAGGTAGAAAAAATAGTAAGATAAGTACAGATAAAGATATGCTTCCAAACATCAACAAGCAAAGAGCCTGTAAAGATCTTGCTAGGGAGAACAAAATTCAACAACTGGTTCATAACACAATACCTCAGCTGCATAACTCCATGAACACGTGCTCCTACCTCATACCATTAATTCATCAAGAAGTGCATTAATTCATCAAGAAGTGCATTAATTCATCAAGAAGTGCATTAATTCATCAAGAAGTGCATTAATTATTGTTTGTTACCGAGAAATGTTTCAAACTCCTTATAATCGTTAAAAAAACTTGAACATTTCCGTCCCACAACTAACGATCTGCGCCTCCCAGGGCCTTAGCGCCTTTTATACTATTGTAGTATCTTTTGTTTATCATGATGTAATCTATTTGATTTTCCATTCTTCCATTTGGGACTAAGTGTGCTTGGAACTTTCTCTCTGCTTGAACCACATATTGCAAACTATTAAATTATTGTTTATGCAGAGCTCTACTAATCTTTCCTCCCTTTTGCCCCTTTTTCTAATCCATAAAGTCCTACCAATTCACCTTGTTTTCCTTTCCCGATCTTGGCAATGAAATTTTCCATCACCTCATCTGAATCTGATGCAGTTGGCCAGTAGATTTGACAAAGGAGAGGGTTCTTGGGCTTTGATGATAATCTGAATATTATTATTCTTTGAGACTTACAAATATAATTTATAATGCTACTCATAGAAATTCCTCTCATTACGAAAGCAACAGCTTTCTTGTGTTCATTCTCTCCTGGAAAGATGACCCTAAAATCTTTACTATTGGGTAAATGATATCTAAAATCTCCTGTATCTATCCAGAATGTCTCTGATATTCCTAATACATCTATACTCATTCTTGTCATTTCTTTGGCAATGTTTGGAAGTTTTCCAACCTGATATAGGCTTCTCACCATCCATTTGGATATTTTACAGTACTCACTGGATGACGGTACATGTCTACCTTTTGGGGCACAATCCATCTACTGGGCCGGACTGATGAGCCAATGGCACCACCATTCTTTTGCCAAGCTCCTTGCTATTTGTGCTTAACATTTCCATGATAATTCTTAGGGGCTTTTTAGTAAAAACCAGGCCCCAAGAACTACTTTTCCTGTAGTGGCTGCTAACTAGCCTGTCAATGCAATCTATTGAGCCTTGCAAATTCACAAATTCCTCCGGATACTGATGGGAATGCTCTGCCACTGAGTAAAAAGTTCCTCTGCCAGGGGCATTCAACACTACCCTGCTGCCAATAGAGGGATCTTTATTCGAGGTTTACTCCTCTAGATCCGCTGTGCTAAGTGAAATACAGTCTCACCTCTTGTAGGGTGTAGTTCCTAACCACACATGGATGGTCTTCTTCACCCAGAGGCATTGCATAACATGTGAGGTGTAGCTGGGATGAGGACACCAGAACCAGGGGATAGGCTTTGGCTCTATGCTTCCACCTGTAAAAGGTACTAATCCTCTAGAGTCCTTGAGACCAAAAGCCATATTAGATTAAATAGTAAGGTATAGTGCCTTCGGCTATTAAATGGTGTTAATTCTACATGATAGTTTTTATAAAGTAATTTTAAGTGTGTTCTTCTTTGCTTTCTCATCATCCTCTAACTTAGTCAAATCACTTATTTACCAAGCATGGCCATTATTGTTGAGCAAAGAATTTATAATGGTATGTTTGGTCATCAGCAACAGTGGTAGCATCCTACCTATTTTGCTTGGGGGTAGGTGGTGGTGCAAAAGTAGTAGTTTATCGTCAGATGGTAAAGCCTTGAATTTCTTGAGAGTTATCTGAATTCACCTAAAAAAGTATTTTATTGCAAAGAGCTGTTATTCATGGAGTGCATTGACGCTAGAACGGTTATAGACCATGCAGTCATTTACCAACAAAAACTGTTGAAATTCAGTTTACCGACAAAATCACCAAAGTTGTGACACCACGACCTTCCATCACTGCTTTCAACACCCCTGATCAGCACTTATCCAGGGTCCTCACGGGATGTGGACAATTTTGGAAAGTTATGGAAATTGAAAAAATGCAATTTTCTTAAAGGTTTAGAATAGAGAGGATTTTCAAAACAACTATGACAGGGTGACCACTGAGTTAAAGTGGATATTCCAGCCACAGTTTCAGAAAAAAGTGACATACTTCCAGCCTTTTGGAGAGAAAAAAACATTGTTTTCCAGTCATACCATGAATTTTGATATGAAATTCCAGCCATTGAAAATGCTTTTCAGCTATTGTCAAAAAGTATGGAATGACCTTAAAATTTCCAATAAATTTCTTATTTATTGAAATTTCTTATCTAAATTCAATATCTTCCGATAACCACCCCCAGAGGGCAAGGATCTACCAACCACCCTAGCAAAACATAGGGAAAACTTCCTATCCTGGGTCGACTTGGTGAAAAAGGCCTGTCCCACGTGATATTGACAAATCTTTTCTTTCTTAATCCTATTTCTATTTCTCCATAAAATCGTTTTTCATCTAATAATGCTGTTAACTCAGTGCGGCTCGTAACAGTGCATTGCAGAAGAATGTGAGAAGAGAGACGACGCATTTCATTTTTGTCATTTAAATTTCATTCTACCATTGAAGCTAGCTATCCAGTGCCCCTAACGTTGCAACATTTCTTGGTCGCAGTGTGAAAGGGGTTGGCATAGATTGGCTGACTAAGTGCATAACTAACTGGTGGCCCTGACGTTGCAACACTTTCTGGATGCAGTGTGACAGGGGTCTGTTTGCATGCATGACTATTCTTGTCTAAAGTATGCATGACTAGCTGGTGGCCCTGACGTTGCAACACTTCTTGGTTGCAGTGTGAAAGGGGTCTGCTAGCATGCCTAACTACCATAATCTGCACTATGCATAACTAGCTGGTGGCCCTGACGTTGCAACAATTCTTGGTTGCAGTGTGAAAGGGGTCTGCTAGCATGCATTACCTATTAACTACATCTAGACAAAACACAATTATGTGCAATCAAGATGCAAGTGCCACCCTAGAGGTGGCCATGACCGCCAAAGTACCGCCCAAGTCTACCACATGCCAGGAAGGAGGGTGCACTAAGGCTGGAGTATTTGCTATTGCATGGAGAGGGAAATGCCCATTCAAATTACACCAGAGGTCATTTCCTATTACATAAATGACTGGTAATAAACACAGAAGAATGGGGTTAGCCTAGGGCAATATAGAGGGACTGAGGTGCCTTAGTAGGAAAGGAGGGGACTCCCCTTAATTTGAGCACAATGCTGTTCTTGAGGTGAAACGGGGCCTCTAGACTGTGACCAGAATGAACACCAACCATGTATCCAATGTTCTTTTTCAAATTATCATCTTGATAGTATCCTTATGCTGTGATACCATTTACAGAAGGAATTAGGTATTAACTTCAGTAATCGACATACTTCTGCAATAACTTGATTATTCTATTTCATCGCATTCTAGAAATGACTGAGCCATTACTGGTTTACTGTCCTGTTTAATGCATAATGTTGATAGTAGAATCGTTGGCAAGATTGAATGCAGAAATCAAACAATCCCCAGAGATAGCTTCCTTCTAGGGATTTGCACTGGGCTGGGTCAAGAGCTGACCCAGTATAAGCAGATGAGTTTGTAATTAGTGGTGATATGCTGATAAATATAACAGTCATGTAGAGGCTGTTTTGATAGGTGTGAAGAAATGTCCTGTGTGCCCATCTTGCACATCGGAGTACTTGTGGGGTTTGATGGAAAGAGGCTGGAGCTCCTGACATTGTTGTTGGAATTAAT
This sequence comes from Cassiopea xamachana, assembly GCA_900291935.2. NCBI lineage: Eukaryota > Metazoa > Cnidaria > Scyphozoa > Rhizostomeae > Cassiopeidae > Cassiopea > Cassiopea xamachana. Next base: position 11,981,690 of record OLMO02000275.1, read on the forward strand.
ATGTTCTTGAAGAAGCAACTGCCATTCTTTACCTTGGCAAGGGACCTTAACTGTATGTCAAACTGCTACATTGTGGGTCATTGTGAAAACATAATAGAGGCATGACTTTCATACTATGATTAATGCTAAGAGGGAATAACAAATGGACGATAGGGATTACTCGCCTTCTGCGTTAACCGCAGATACCCGCGTATCTGCCCAATTAATTATCATTAGGCTCAAATATAAAATTCCAGCTTTTCCAGCCAAAGCAGGAGAAAATCACATGGTTTTCCAGCATTCTTGCCAAATTCTGAAAAAGGCTCAGTTTCCAGCTTTTCCAGCCGGATTGGACACCCTGTAGGAAAAGATCTTTTAATTTTGTTTGGGAAAATTCTAAAAATATCCAAAAATGGATGTAGCTTTGTTTTGCATTTAACACCGCATATTTTTAATACAAAGTATATCAAAGCTAGCTGCTGTATACCAGGAGGAGCCACCTCAGGGTTCATACGCATCTTGCCAAATATTTTATCCTGACTTTTTTCCTGAAAATGAAGGTGTTTTTCCTGACTACATATCAGAAATATATAATATTTTTCCTGACAAGCAGATGTTAAAAATGATGCAACTGACCCATCTTTTAAAAACAAGTAGTTGAATATCTTTTGCTAATTTGGGGAAGAAAAGGTGGATCACTAGTAAATTCCTTTCTCAAACAAGAAATCAAATATCATAAGCTTGACAAGCCAAAAATCCTCAATGTTTCATATAACGTTAAAGACTACCGAACAGTCACAATTACACCTTCAGCTTAAGCTCTGAGAATACCTTGCATCCTACATGCAAAGGCCTACGTGAAACTCTGTAAAGCCGAATCTCCAATATGGAGAAAATGTCGAGGTGGAAAAATATCCTGATGTCTGATTGGTTGCTCGAAACTGTCAAGGTGGAAAATACTAGCAGCGAAAAGTAGAGAGTGGTTCTACTTTCGGAGCGCGACATTTTGCTGCCTAATTGAGATTTGGCTTAATATCCTGTAGCATTCCTAAAAGAAAAACTGTTGACTTTTTTAAACCAAACTAATGAACTACAAGTGATATTTGAATAGGTAATAGCAGTAGATATTGGTTACTTCAAAGTGTTGACATAGCGAGAAACATAATTCGGTGACAATATTTGTAATCATTGGTGAATGCAGGTGGAAGCACGGGGCCACGCAATGGTCCCAAATGGTGAAATTTCTTGTAGTTCATTACTCTGCCCGAATTACATTACTTGAGTACCAACTACGAACATTATGTATTGAACATATATTCATAGAACTTCTCTAAGAATTATGACATACTTCTTATCTGTGCTCGCTGTGGCATTGAGTAATCTTTAAGCCAAGCATGCCCTACCTGAAACCTAGTATAATTATGATGGGTTTGCATCTAAAATTCTGGGCTGTAACAGCATAGTCGTTTCAAATGGTCTGGCAGTAGTGTTCCATTTGAGGATTGTGAAACTCACTCAATCTTTAAGAAGGCAATAAACTTCCATAGAAAAAAACAAAAGCAGATAATTCCCTGCAAATTTCATGTAAGAGTAGCACAGCTAGGAAAATTAGGCAAATAGAGCCAGAAAGACCAATGCTATTTAGAGAATGGAGAAAAATATTGGGCAAGCATTGTATGCATTTAAGGCATCTATTGTGCGATGTATAAAGCCAATGTTTAATTTCAGTTGACTTTCAGTCGATTAATCGACTGGGTCAGTCAAACATTCGACCATAATGCGACTTGGTTTCAGACGTCGCATTTAATTACAGTGTTTCAGTCCATTTAAATTGACCATTATTCTACAATGAATCTTCCAAAATCTGCTGTTTTGATTGACATTTTCGAATTACAGATTGCGTGTTTACATTCCAAATTGCATGTTTGCATTTCAAACTCGATAAATGAAATTTGACATTGATATAACTCTACGTGAAGAAAGTCAGGAAAAAGTCTGACTTTCTTCACGTTTCAACAAAATTCCTGACATTTCATGACTTTTCCTGACGTTTCCTGACTACCCTTAAAAGCATACTTTCTCTCCTGATTTTTCCTGACCGTATGAACCCTGCACCTAAGGCATGTAAATATCAGATGGGGCTGCATTACAGATACCAAGCTAGTTAATCTGTAGAAATTACAGTCTAGGGCCATAGTGATCTTTCATTCCTAGAACTTCTCAACAGTGGAACTCATTGCCACCCACTACTTTCCCTGAATCCTACAATTTGGCATCTTTTAAATCTAACATCATCAAACTTGATCTTATCCCCCTCTCTACTTAAACATCCCCATTTTCTCCGTTTTCCCTTTGTCGGGGCTTTGTTATAGGCCCTGCGGCCTTTCCCCGACATTACTTACTAAAAACAAAATGGTTACCTGTTAAACATTGACAAAATGTAATAGGTTCGTCATGACATACAAAATCTCTGATGGCAAATTTCCGAACACTTACAAGATAACTTTACTGAGAGATCCCAGATCTCAAGCTACTCAACCAGAAATAGCCGAGATTGGAGCAAGAGGGAAAAATGTCCACCACTGGTCATGGTGGCTTGTCACCGCGGGCCCTTCCCAGCAGGCATACGGCCTTTCCTCTGAGAGGAAACGACGCGAAAAAACATTTCAATCAATTTGTATTGTGTTCTTGGTGACAATCAGAACGATGGCATTAGTGTAGAAATGAAGATGAGTATGCTTTACTAAATGAATCTCATTCATTTGTAATTTTAGAATACTATGAACCTACCATGAATTCTTTTTAACTTGTTATACACCGAGCATGAATGGTCTGAACATCATATACTATATGATATAGGCCATCATTTTTCCTCGTAAAAATAAAAAAATCCGTGAATTCATACAAAATGGAAACTTGAATTTTCACACCACAATGTTTCCGTTAACAAGTCAGTGCTACACTCATATTGTGAAATTTCTGCGTTTTAACGGAGGGAGCCCCCAAACTTTCAAGAATTTCATTATACTTCACTACATATCATATTTCAAGGCCCCTTAACCTCATGAAGTAGTACATAAACAAACGAGAAAATACTAAAGTCGATATGATGTTGCAACAAAACCGTTAATTTTCAAAACAAAAAGTTCACCTAAAGTTGTTTAGCCCACACTGGTACTTTAAATATTTTGCGTTTCGAAAGAGGGGGGGGGGTGGACTCGAAACATCCCAGATATGCTGTTACACTGTATACTGTTGGAATAACAATGGAATTGTCGTTAAATTCACACTAGTCAGAAAACAGAAAGTTATTATTCGAGAAAAATATTAAATTGTTTTTTTCAAATGAAACCTTTAGTTGGCTTTCCACGCAAGAAATGCAAATATTTTGTTCAACAGCAACGGCCAGCCTATACAGCAGGGGCTACCAACCTCTGGCCCCGATCACTACCGAACCGCTTTCTAGTGCTTGCGTACAAATTGCTTGTATGTTAAAAATTATATACTGTTTTGAAAAAGTGCTTTACCTTTGCTTTACCTTATGCAATTTTTGTAATCTGCCTATTTATCTTCTCCCATGGCAGTCCCAAGCTGAATAGTACTATCTAAAATAGAGGTATATGGCTTCTAGCCTCGGCAAGGGTAGTGTATAGCAATTTTGGCTACGAAGCTCAAAAATTGGTGATCCCTGCTATACAGTATAGAGACAAAGTGAAACTTATGAGCGTAGTTTGGCTTTTAAGTTTTATGGAAGCTCTACAAATATCTCAAAAGTTTTGATAATCAGAGTGTTTATGCACCACAGGACATATTGAACTATATTGAGATCGGGATTCTCAAATGGCATGGAAAGTGCAAGGAATTTACTACTTTTGAAAAGTTTCATATTTCAACAAATATATGGCATGGAGCATTGTTTTGTTGGAATAGAAATAGCTGGTTATCATTGTTAGGGCTTTTCCCAACGTTTCGGTAAGATTTTCATATAGAATTTTTGCATATCTTTATCTCACCTCCTAACCTATTGGGTGTGGGTAGCTAAAAGCTTTTCACCTTTATTGAATAAAACCCTGATCAAGAACCTCAAATGTTTCTCAGTATAGCGAATTTGCTTTCAATGTCTCTGAAAAATTCCATTCAGTGGCGGTTTAAGGGGGTCCAGGGGATCCATGGCCCCAGGCCCCGCGCTTTTGGTAGCCCATCAGGGGCCCCGTACCTAAAAACAAATTGAAAAGAAATCACAGAAAAACATTTGAATATACCCTATGCTTTTTACTTATACGTTCATGGACGCAGCAATAACATCCCCCAACTTCTGAAACTTGACAAAATTCAAGTAAAACTAACTCAGTACCTCGTCAAAATCAGTAAATTTTTGAAAAGTTGAAAGCTGCTTAATGCTTGTACAACAATTGGAAGAACGTATAGTGAAAGGAAGTATTGACTGCAACAAAGAAGGCCGTTTCAGAGCTCCAAGGCGTAATGTAAAAGTTGGCATGATCTGAACGAATCATACACATCCACATGCGTTCGTTCTTTTTGTGCAAACTGCGCGTGGAATCGAATCATGAATGTGCTTTCATCTTGAAAAGTGAATTATGCATGGATCCACAAGAGAAGGCAGTCCTGCATGACAGATACATGAATGAGATTGAGACAGCAGTTGGAATGCGCAGCTATAGTATAAATTTGAGAATGATAGTCACGATGGGCAAATACATCAGAAATAATAGACAGTTTTCATTTGTGTATTGCCATCACATTTATATCCAAACCTTTTTGCCAAGCTCTTGCAATATCTTGTAGTCATACAATTTTTGTAGAGTACCAAAGTGCTAGAAATGGCATCAGGAGTTTTTAAATATCACATCAAAACCTTGTTGTTATCATTGTTATCAGTTTTTCATAATGGCGGACGTTCATACACTTTAATAGACCACTTCGACTAACCGCGCAGGCGGGAGACTGGGACTAGATTTGGGGTGTAAAAACTGTTCTTTCTTAGCAGTCGCAACAAGAGATCGTACGAAGTCTGTTCGCGTACTGCTATAACTTTGCTTTTAAGTCGCTGATTGTTGCATTTTTCTCTCGGATTTATCGAAATTATTGTGGCCTGTGGACTTCGGAACAGCTTTTTGAAAGCTTTTATATGTACTTAGCTCGCAAGCCACAATTTATCAACGTATACTAACTGGCACCGTCTGGGCCTAAACCAAACGATGGATGCCGACTTATCGAAATTGTCTAGAATGAAAGTTGACGAGTTGAAAGCTTTCTTACGTCTTCGTGGATCAAAGAAAAATGGTAAAAAGGAAGAGTTAGTCGCAAGAGTATTCGTTGCTATTGAAAACAAAGTTCCTACCGTAAAGACAGCTGAAGAGGTTGAGCGCGAGATTGCTACAGAATACGAAGCCAAACTTAAAGCCGGGTGCAAGACTTTGC
>OLMO02000275.1:11987210-12025744 GCA_900291935.2 Cassiopea xamachana
GTTGCGACTGCTAAGAAAGAACAGTTTTTACACCCCAAATCTAGTCCCAGTCTCCCGCCTGCGCGGTTAGTCGAAGTGGTCTATTCATTCTCGTTTCTGTGTGCCTTCCCGCGCATGGCAAATACGTTTTTCCCTCTTGCTGGAGATTTGCACATACCCAAACCTCGACTAGAATTTACAAAGTACAGTTTCCAATTCACAGGAGCCTTCACATGGGATGAGATCTGACATAAACCACCCCTCTCTAAATCACTTCAAAAAGGAAATGAAACAGCCTCTAAGCAGCTGATATAGGTTGTAGCAATCAAGCATGACCATTAGGAAGAGAAGCTCTTTTAATCTTGTTTTAACTTAATTTCTGTAACCGCTGATAGGGCATTTTGCGTAAATAGTTATTTATAAAGTTATATCATACATATCTACCAAAACATTGGAAAACATATCATCAAAGATAGTCTTTCTATTTATAGAATTTAACAATGCAAATTGAAATGAGTTTCTTCGTTTTGGAAATTTTACTATTTTGCTTTGGAAAAGTTTTGGAAACATTTTTAAAGAAGATTGTACAAAACGTGATTTTACACAGGGGCATCAAAACTGGGGGGAAAGAGGAACAGGCCCCCACTTTTCATACAGTAGAATGTTTCGTTACCTATGCGTATTTCCAACCGCAGTGACAATGCTCCTCCACTTTGAAAGTCGATACAACACCCCTGATAGACCTAACGCACTCCCAGGATTTGATTTCACTTATATATTTTGCATGCGGTACAGAAGACATGAGAGACCAGCTATTCAAAATTCCCGCTGAATGCGGACGTAATCTGCAAATTAACCTTGGAAAAACAATAAGTGCCCCCACTTGCCTGCATGGATTCACGACATCACAAGTGGTTTAACAATTTCTTCCATCCTTTATTGTACCGTGTAGCCTAATGTAGATCATTTTTTCAAAATCAGTTTTCACAACGTTTGCTAGCAACCCAACTACTTCCCTCAAGAGGTCACGTGGTACTTCATAGCAACATACGATGTAATCAATCCATGTAGGCAAGTGGGGCACTTTTGTTTCTTCAAGGCTAATGCTGGTTATGTCTGCGTTTACTCTAAGGTGCCTAATAAACTTCCCCCTGCTTATCGACAAACTCTTTATTATATTCCTTTTTTGTCAGTACAATTTATGTCCACTTTTCAAGGCAAGCTAATGTGCTTCTGTATGTATTTTAGTTTTCTGCTTTTGCTTTTTCCGCCACACTATAATCTTTGCAAGGTGTTTTCCAAATTTTTTTGATTATTAGAAGTTACATGTTTTTCAAATTCTGACCCCTATGTCTATTAAAGGTCAGAATACTTTCTAGCCCCCCCGTTTATTAGGACCCCCCATTTATTTGGAACTTGTGAGTAGCGGGTATTTTGTATAGCTGACTCAGAACTACTATTATGACATTATCATTGAGACTTGCATTGTAAATAACTAAAATAGGCGCATTTTTGGCCTATTGTTGAATTAAAAAGTTTGAAGAGTGAAAAATTCCCTTTGAATGATATAGAAATTATTGGGTTTTGGCAAAAAATATCTTCAAAAATAAAAAATGCTGCTACTGGAAACATCAAACTGATATTGAATACCAAGTTTCATGCTGATATCTTAATTCTCACGAGAGTTATGGCATGTACTGGCGAAAAGGACTGGAACCGAGTACTCTAGTCTAAAAATAGCTCCAAAAGGTCGTTTGGAGTGTGCACAATTTGACCAAAAGTTTCCTCTAAGAGCCCTGACTATTAAGGAAATTTCTGCTTCAGTTAAGATTCTTCTTGGTCACTTCTCTTGCTCTTACTCCTGTTTCTGTTTTGTCCAACTCAGCTTTTCTTTCACTTTGTACAATGAAAGGTAGACATTGAAGTCTGTAGTACTTTGCCATAGCCTCTCACAGCTTGTGGTATGTCCAATATGGCGGAAGTCAAATTTCGTAGGATGCACAAGACCATGACTTAAAACAATAGGAAGTTCCAAGCAGTCTCTTTTTGAGATTAGTATTTTAAGCGCTTTGTTATGTCTTGAGGCTTAAACACTTGAGAAGAGGACTCCGATACATTTCTTCTGCACAAATTTAGAAGATTCTGGAAATTAAAATGCATCTAGAATAATGGATTTTTGATTAGAAGTGTCATGAATAGCAACTTCCAAGTTGAAAGAGGCTAGCAGCACATTTTTCAATACGCTATGTCAGTGTCTATTATCCCATTTCATTGTTTGCTAACGCTCTGTCACTACTGAGATGGCACATATAAGAACAAGTGCAAATACATGATTACTACAGTTATTTATACCGAATTATAGCAGATGGGTTAGCTCATAATGATCAGTAACCCCTTTGTTTGGAGATAAAAGCAACCGGAAAGGTAGAATAAATTTATATAACAGACTTACAAAGAAAGACAGCCAAAAATAACCAAAAAAGAAGGTTATAGCTGAAGGAATTCGCAAAATGAGTACGCCATAACTAAAAGTGTGTAATAAAAGAGTAGGTTATAACTGGAGTAATTTTGTACATTGGGATAAATGAAGCAGAAAATTGAGACATGAAGGAAAACTGTTATGATTTTGAGAATCAAGATGCTTAAACTGATAGGAATCACCTCAGACAAAACCTAGCAGAGCATAAAAGCTTTTTGCTTACCATTGTGACTAGTCTTACAGCTTTGCTAAGGTATTGTTTCAGGATCTGTGTCAAACTATTAGGGTAGCAAGAGCCATTATGTGAAGAGATTTTTTCTAATGGGAAAATACTAATGGGATGGTCTGGAAGAAGAGGGTAAAAATTCTATATCTAGGTAGGTTTATAAGGAAGATATGGAGGAAATAAAATCCTGTCAATTGCATGACTTAGGTGATACAAGCATCAATGCACACAGTACTGTCAATTCTATTTGATATGGAGCCCTAGTAGTATCTCTAGAAAACTGTTCGGCTCCACTATAAAAGTGGTTCCAAAGTATCAAAAAATTGTTTTTCGCATCTGAAATACAAAAAGATGGAATTTTGTGCAAATACCCTGCCATCTCTGCGCAACCCTAGAAATGGCTTGGCTTGCAAGATGTTGACATATCAAAGAAAAAATGTCGTCATGTAAACATAAGAGAAAAATGAGTCCAGTTGGCTGAGCTAGTCAGCTTCCTGGGCTACCCTGCCCTATGCAAAAAGGCTCCAAAGGTAACATATGAAAAAATATTTTTCAAAATGAATTACAATCTAACTTGATTTTCAACAACTTAAGAACATGTACAAACACTGTGAATCTAATTGCAATATATAGCAAAATCCCAAATTCAATCTTTTACATCACCAATTCCATCTGCATTTATGGCAAACATTGCTTCAGCTTCTGGCAGACAAGGTGAGTCATAAATTTTGCATATTCTTGCTTCACCACGTCCTTTGCGACAGTAGAGTCTAAAAGGAAGAGTAAAATTTTGAACTCAAATCAAAAGTTTTTGTAGTCAAGTATTCAATGATTATTTCACACTTCAGTGTAAAGGCCGATCTACACTAGGCAATATATATAACGCAGGACATTTAATTATATTTATTGCAAGTGTAAATGCATAGTTGCACAGGAGAACCATGTAGGGGTAAACTTTACATCTACTGTGCAAAAAAGTTGGATCACTTAGAATTTCTTCTAATTTTCTCTATTGTTCTTTTGAAATTTCTGCTAATCTCTCATGGCGCCAGTGACATCTGTACACTGCCTATCGTACCTCTACATCCGTGAAGTAGCCACATCTTCAATATATAGCTTGTTGGCAAATTTGCCGCATACCACAAGTAGCCGTACAAGTTGTATTGCTGATAAAACTCAAGGAAAGAACTTCTTGTTGGTAAATTGGACTCAAGCAAAGTCGGTCTGTCAGCAGATTGGGGTTGTACACCCCACCGACAATATTTTTAGCATAGCATCTACGTGTATTCCCCTGTATCTCCTCTTTTGATGAGTTCCAAAGCTCATGAGACTTTGCCGAGTTCATTCTTTAAGGCTTTTACTGCTATTTCTCGCCTCAACATGAAATCCTTTTGATAAAATATATTCAAAGCCAAGTTTCCTATATCTACCCAGCCATTCACTTACCCTAGAAGACATATATTCTGTATAAGTTACTGTACAACTTTCATACCTGTCAACCTGCAAGGCACAGTGGCAGCAGAAATCACCGTTACTTTCCTTACTAAACAAAGAAAAACCTTAAACTGTAATATTAAATTGGGGAAAACTCATAAAGTCAGTCTATGCAAGAGCAAGTAGTATCCATATCGCTTATCAGTATTTGCAGTGAAAATCACTAAGGATCTTACGAAGTGACAACAGCGACAGTAATGAGAATCATTTCATCTCATTACTGTTCTCATCTTGGTTCTGCAAAGTACTTTATCGAATGAATGCTACTAAGACCTACCACATAGGCCTAAAGTGGTGCTTCTGCAAACTTAACAATGATAGCATTCAGGAAGAACAGAATCAGTCTGGCACTGTTTTCCTTTACCCAGAGTGCACAAGCTTCATAGACAACTGATCTGGATGGGGGGGGGGGCAAATGTAGAAGTGCAGTAAAACACTGGATGCCTTTGCATAGTACATAACTGCGCCAATGAAATCAAAAGTATTTTCCCTTTCTCCAAAGGTATTACATTGGACAATGGGGGTCTGGGGATTTGCACCCAGAATATTTTTTTGAGGAAATGCCCTGTAGAAGGCCAGAAAACACCCTTTGCAGAATAGAATGCACTTGCTTTCATCATTGATGTTAGAAGGTTGAATGTTGATATTAAAATAAAGTCTCATCATATGCCAGTGCACTGAGGAAGAGACAGTCATGGACATTGTGACAGCACTTTGTTAGGGAGATGTAAGGTTTAATTTATCTGAATTTTTCTAGTTATTTGATTGTCATCAATCGCCATTCATTCAAATTTCTCAAAGCTCTGCTATTTGGCTATTTATATGGTACTGGTGAAGGAGGGCTTATAGCAAAACTAGTAGAGCAACAATTGCAGGTATGGCTATCAAAAACTTTCAATGTCGTAGACATTTGCTAGTACAACAGACACCCACATTAAGAACCTGAGGATGACATTTCATTGCTTGAACTCCCTGAACGGCTGATATGGGGATATTCTTATATAATGCATTTCATGCTATTGATTTTAAAATTCACGAGTAGAAATGCTGATAAGCTGTCTGTGCTTCTCTAGTTGCACAACAAATGATAATATTATTAAACAAGAATTCTGACTTTAAAGAGTTCTCAAGAATCGTCAAGAATCCTGGTGCTGAGAACATTGTCAATCCATGTCAGGCATGCGCTGTACATAAGAACCTGGATTTTGGCCATTCATGTACTAAGCCCTTCTCCCTATGGCCCCTTGGCACCCACGTTGGGCACCCATATTTTCGGATCGGCAAAATTTTAGGACAACCTTTAGCAGAACAGTTGGTTATCTCATAGTTGGCTCTCTGTTTTTATTCTAAAAAATTAATTTCCCCTCTCTAGGTTATGATCACATATACCGCCACTTAACAAGAAGCTGTCTTATAAAACATATGTGTATTTAGCCTTTTGTAAACTAATTTTGCCGAGAAATTGGCGATTTAATGGCACTTGGGGGCTCTTGTCCCCTTTGCTACCCATGTAACCATTACTTTGAAAATAACTATACTGTAATATTTACAAGCTGTATTACTCTATTGGCTGCATATCCTCAATTTGTATGCATGTCAGGTGTTTCGCTTCAATCATCTTCATTTTGGGAACTAAACCAAAAATGAATAGACAACCAAAACGAATATTCAAGTATCCGTTGCTGGGACGAGAGTGAGTATACCCAAGTTGTGAATCTAAGCCTCCCTTCTCCCTAGAGAGGTACGCAAACGCATGTGCAGTGTTACTTGACAATAATTGCAATATTTATTCTGCTTTCCAGGCATGATAATACCACAAAAAGGGGGCTACTGGGGGCTTGCAGTCGTTATTTCACAAAATACTGTTTCAATGTTGATAGCTGATGGATAGCACTTCCTAATTAAGGTCTCTTCTCAATTCTGCACATCTAACATTGCATCACAAATGCAATATATCATTGGCTTTGTTCCCTTCAAACTGTGCTGCTGTAACTGTCCATTCATTCTTAATGTTAGCTTTACATCTTTTAAACATGTGAAACTTATGCACAAATAGTCAGTCAAGAACAATTGTGGAACATGGCAGTTTTCAATGTTTAGCTCTTTAACTTGGCCCACCAAACAACGAGCTAAAAAAGATATAATGAAATATCACATTGTCTACAGACACTTTTGGTTTTCACCAACAAAGATTTTGATAGTATGCACAAACCAGACTGGAATCTTTGTAGCGCACACCAAGTTCTTCAGTGCACACTTTTTATGTGGGCAAGGCTATAAAATTAGGTGAACATTTTGTCTTTCTCAAGAAAAAGTAACCATTTGGCTTGCAAACTGTTCAAATCACAGATGCCAGCACTAAAACACTTAACTAGCTAAATTTTGCAAATTTGCATAATAGATGCAGCACTTCATATTTTCCACATATTTGAACAACATTCCACAATTAACTCTTTAGCAGTTCTCACAATAAGTCAATAATTCATAAAATTCAAGATGTATGATACACTTCACTACTGTTTTTCCTGTCAGAGAGTAACACAGTCGACTTTCATAGCTGCCCAAGTGTTTAGTAATGTAGCATCAGTTAGAGTAGAACAGTGGTTCTTCACCTTCTTGGAGGTACTGAACCCTACAATTTCCATGCTTGCATTCATTGAGACTTTGTTGTAACAAACATGTCTCACACAAAAGTATTAATGACTGTCTTTAAAATGTGAAACTGATTTATAAATGCAATTTTCTGAAAAATGAATGCAACAAAAAACTTGCCCTAGTAAAAAGACAACTATCTGTTTATTTGACGACAAGTGCTTGCTGATTCCAAAACTTTGAAACAACTATCATTGCAAACTTTCCTACACTTATCAGAACTTTGTCGGTGTTTAATGAAAAAATTATAGTTTAGAATTTAAAAAAGTGTCCAAATGAGATTGGTCAAGCGCGCAAATTTTCTCAATTATGTGCACAATTGCTGAAAGGTTAACTTCCATGAACAATTTACAAAGATTCCACATTTGTGCAAAAAGACGAAATACTAGTCTATGTTAAACTCAGGCAATTCAAGGGTTCTACAAAAAAACTTTATATACAGTCTCATGCTGAAAGACAGTTTGCTTGAAAAATTTTGAACATAATACACGTTCACCAAAAGCTTTCACCTGGTTGTTGATGCATGAGCCATAATATTGCCTCCTACTGGCTTTTTTGGGTCAACTTGAAACATTGATGATCCATCAACTTGTGCAACAACTTGATTTGTTATTACTACAGCAATGCCAAACTGAAAAGAATGAAAATGTATATATTAGAAAAGTCCTATGTAACTTGTAAGTGAGAAAAAGGAACAATTGAAAGTTGAGAAAAAGGATCGGAATACTATACATCTTCGAGCACAGCTCTTGAGGATCCATACGTATTCTGCCAAACAGTTTTTCTTGACTTTACCTAACTTATTTCTGAAAGATGAAGACACTTCTTCTGACAACATATCAGAAATACATAATACTTTTCCAGACCAACCTGTGGTACAAATGATGCAACTGATCCATCATTCAAAACTATGACCTCAGTGCTGTATTTAACAGGTAACTTCTTACCAAATAAAAGCTGACTTGCTTATTTCTGCATACTTGTGCAGCGTGTGGAGTTGTCTAATAATCACCAAGAAACTAACTTACATGGATGATACACATTCCTGACATTTTTCAAGTTTCCTTAAAACTTTCTGACAATTCGTGACTACCCTTTAAAACACAGTTTGTCCTGAATTTTCCTGACCACACAAACCCTGTTCTTACACTCTTAGTGCTACTTCCAGAAATCTAAAAGTGTAAAATATCTTTTCAATTTCCTGCCACTGTGATATCAATGATTTTAAGCCAGGAAAGCACTAAATTCTGCTAGTGTAGATACAGATTGACATTCAGCATGTACAATGCAACACCATTAACCTGGTACAGCACAAAAAGCACATAGAATAATATGACATTGTACACTACTAGATCCATACAAATATATAGAAAGCAAAAACTTCAAAAGCACATATAGTTGTAAATGAGATGATAACAATTCAAAATGTACTGGATACACTCGAGCATTAAATGCAGTTTCTTCCATGAAATACCGACTGCACCATACATTTCGGACATTTTCAATGTAGGACCACAGCCTGTCCCAAATTAAAGATGTCGGAAATTTTTGTCTGGAAGTCAACAGCGTTCGAAATTTATCGAGCCTAAATTGCCAATCTGCCTTATCTGCCAATAATCAGCCTGTTCAGCCAATCAGAATGGTCAATGCCAAGTGTCCGTTTCAGGATGGGCGTTATAACAAACCAGCAGCAACAGAGATTACAGCAGTCTATGTTGGAAATTATGGTGTTGCGCCAAATTCATCTGACAGAGGTCTTGAGGTACACTTCTACAAATCTGCTTAGATAGGCATATTGCAAAATTACACGTGTTTTTGTAGGAGAGTCACCCAGTACTGAAACTTTCTTAACTTTTTCACAATTCCAGTATCACAATTTTCTTAGTAAACATGTTTGAGGTCTAATGCCTTACATATGCATAGTAATGGTAAGCGAAAAAGGCCCCATGTACACTTGACATGATGATAAATCTTAGTAAATAACAAAAGTTAAATTGTTAGAGGGTAGCCAACATCACTTATGACATTTTCTACACAGATCAATGGAATTTCAAATACATGTAAACATTAAAAAGCTTTCTGTAGTCTCAAAGATCCAGTATAGAACTTTTTGAGCAGCTGAGTACTACTTTCTTATAAACCACTTTCTTATAGAATAAAACCTATATTTCGATATTTCGTCAAGCTACACATACAAAGCAAATATCCTGGAAGCATCTGTATACAAAAGTAGATTATTTTCTCAAGTCCTTAAGTGTTATGGGTATACAGATAGTATTTAACTAATTATGCTTTATGTTTCTGTGACTTTTGACATTGCCTTGATTGTTTTTCCATTTTCACATTTATATAGACCTATTTTTTCTTTCATCTAAGGTAAACTACCCACGCATAGTGAGTTTATGATCGCATGTAGTGAATTTGAGAATTAAATGATGTTTCTACATTGACAAAATAGATGTATCCATCTGATGTCAATGGAAACAATACACTCAAGATCAAGGCAACATCACCAAATGCAGACCCAAGGACATACCCATTGTTATTCATCCATGGAGAAATGGGTTGGAGTTTCGATCTTCAGCAAAATTCTGTACCTAATGAAAGGTAGTGAGGAGCAAGGCGCAGAGAATGACTCACACTCAATGAGTTCTATGCATAGAGATTTACTACTCTTGAGATCTTTTCATCAATTCATTGTTCTCGTCTACTGTTTCAACAGTACCTGGTAGACGCATTCACAAAAATAGAGGGAAATGAATTGCCATCCATTAGAACACACCAGTCTTAGCTGCATGTTGAATCCTACCAAGGATTGATGGATCATTTAGATGGACCTGCCCAAACTGAAGACGTAAGTGTAGGCCGCATTGTCATTCTACCATCAACCTTTCATGGTGGTGAAAGAAATATGTATCAGAACTACCAGGATGCAATGACAATTGTAACAAAATATGGAAAGCCAGACATTTTTCTTACCATCACAGCAAACCCAAGGTGGCCTGAAATTCATGAGAAGCTCCTTCCAAACTAATCTGCAAATGACAGGCCAGATATTGTAAGTTACATATTCCATTTGAAACTCAAGGAGCTTCTTCATGACCTTCTTGAAAGACACATTTTGGGGCATGTTACTGCACTTGTATACAGCATTGAATTTCAGAAAAGAGGTTTGCCACATACCCATATGGTATTGATTGTTGCAAATGCTGACAAGCCAAGAACACCTCAGGATGTTGATCGATTGGTGTCTGCTGAAATTCCAGACCACATTTGCAGCCAAAATTTCACAACACTATTAAGAGGCACATGATGCATGGTCTATGTGGTGAGTTGGATCTTCAGTATGTTTGCATGGAGAATGGGGAATGCAAAAAGAATTTCCTTAAATCATTACAACAGGAAACAGAATTCAGTGTGATTGGAGATCCACTCAACAAACAGCGTGGACAGCAAAGAGCAGAGCTTCGGCGTCATACTGTCAATGACTAATGGGTTGTAACATACAATCCTCATCTACTCATGAAGTTCAACTGTCATATGAATGTGGAAGTATGAACCACTGTAAAGACTGTGAAGTAAATTTTAAATCACGTCCACAAAGGTAATGATGTTGAAATCTGACAGAACTATTTGAACCATGATGAGGTTTTGCAATTATGCATTACAAGATGCATGAAAAGAGTCACATAATTATCTGGCTTGCAATTCACCTCCCACTTCAGCAGGCTGTTTATGATCGTGATGGCAATGAGGAGAGGGCTCTTCAAGTTGGTAGAGATACAACTTTAACAGCTTTTTTCAGCTCAATGAAGAGGACAAAAATGCACATCAGTACTTTCACCACAAAATTCCAGAGCATTAAACATTTGACTGAAAGAACAAGAGATGGAATCCCAGATAACGACAGAATGGACCCATCATCGAGTGAATTTATCAAGTACAGCCATCAGACCCACAACCTTTTGCTCTCTGTTTACTCCTTCTACATCGCAAAGGAGCCACAACATTTGTGGACCTTAGAACAGTTGATGGTAAAGTGCATGCTACTTTCAAAGATACGGCAAGAACAATGGGGTTCCTTGAAGATCATACTGAGCACAGGCGTTGTTTGCACGAAGCTGCAGTTATGAGCATGATATCACAAATGCACTAGTTGTTTGCTCCATTGATAGTATTTCAAATACCATATGACATTGGAACTCTTTTTGACGAATTTAGGGAGGCTATGTGTGAAGATTGTGTCAGACAGGACCAGCTCAATGAGCCACACATCAAATTGAAGGAGAGACAAATTCATTTCTGTCCGTGGGATATTAAGACATGTCTCAGTGTTCGTGGCAAGTCCGTTTCAGATATTGAATTTTCAGATCTCCCACAGCTTCCACACAATTTCATCCATCCACAGAATCAAACTAAATAGATTGACAGTGTTCATGAGAGAGAAGAAGGTGAGCAAATGTTGCAACAGCTCAAAAATCATCAGGGGCAGATTCATGACACCATCATGAATGCCATCACAACAGATTCTGATCAGAATTGTTATTGTGTTGATGGACCAGCAGGTACAGGTAAAACGTTTCTGTATAACAATATTGTTCAAAACCTACAGGCATTAGGAATACAGGTGAAATGTATGGCATGTTCTGGAATTGCCACCACACTATTCATCAATGGGGTCACTGCTGATTCCACTTTTTAGATGCTCATTCCTCTATTGCCTACTTCAGTAGGCGATGTCAAGCTTCAAAGTGCCACAGTTCAAAGTCTAAGGAACACAACAATCTTCATTTGGGATGAGGCATCAATGATTCCAGCAAGTGCAATGAGAGATGTCAATATCCTTCTTAGAGATGCAACACAGGTTAACAGGCCATTTGGCGTCAAATTCATGTGTCTTGGAGGAGATTTTAGACAGGTTCTCCCAGTTGTTCTAAGAGCATGTACAAAGCAAACTGTACAGCAATGCATTATAAATTCTCACCTGTGGCGTTATTCCTATCGAGATCAATTAGTTACAAATATGAGAAATGCTCAGGACGGGATATACAGGCAGTTCTCAGATTGACTCCAAAGAATAGGTACAAGTGACGAACTTCATAATGATCATGATAGAGTCCACTTCCACAGGACATTGTCACTGCATCTCTACCAGACATGTTAAACTTTGCCTATCTGCCAACACAGCCTGGAAACCACCAGCTCACGCAAAATCTTTTGTACATGTCAGAGCGCTGCTGTCTAACACCACTGAATGCCAACTTTGATAATATCAATTATCTCATTCTGCAACAACTCTAGGGATCAGTACACAAATATCTCAGTACTGACAGAGTTGCTATTGACAATCCAAAGTTTAAACTGGACTACCAAAGTATAAACTGGAAATTAAGGTTTCACTTTTTCTACTTTGATTGTATTCCACATTTCTTTTGTGCTATTTTTCATATAAATTCCACTATATCTTCCATCAAAACGTCATTGGTTAGTTCTATAAGCTGATGCATTTCTTTCAACGATATTCAACTTTTATATTACATATGATGGTACACAAGTTGCAACAAGAGCACTGCACATGTGTGAAGTTCAATACCTTATGCAATCACATTCACATCGGTATATTGTCATCATATACAATCATTTTATGTGTTTATATTCTGTCTATACAATGCTTTGTATTCAATTTTTATGTATATTTTCATTAGGTTGGTGCAACTATCACTTTGCTGAGGAACAGCAATCCAAAGAAAGGTCTCTGTAATGGTACACGCCTCATTGTCAGAGACCTACAGAGACATGTCATATGCACAGAAATCTTATCAAGTGAATACAAAGGCCATTACGTCATGCTACCAAAGCTAGCTTTGTTATCTCAAGATTCAGCATTGCCAATTAACATTGCAAGGTTCCAATTCCCAGTATGGCTTGCATATTGTCTTACAATTAACAAAGCACAGGGTCAATCATTAAGGCATGTTGGTGTTTACCTTCTCAAGCCTGTTTCCAGCCATGGCCAGTTGTATGTGGCTGTCTCTAGAGCCAAGTCATTTGGTGGCCTTAAGGTTTTCTTATCAACCGGTAGACTAACACAGAATCCTATCTATCGTGAAGTTCTTACATGAAAATCATTTACCATCTCATTACCTCAAGCAATTGGGTTTCAGAGAGTAACTACGCGCACCTGTTTCTTAGGCTTTGATAAAATGGGACTGGAGGCCTATTGTTGTGTCTGTAGTACATCAATATGTCTGATAAGGCTACTTAAATAGACAGAGTTCTGTTCCATCACTCAGCTCTCTCTACAACCATGCATACATAACTCATATGACATGAGTTGGATTCGGATCACGCACATTCCTATAATTTGTCATTGCATACATGAGCTCTGACATTTGTTTTCATGTGATTGCACTGGTGCATGCAGTTATCTATTTCAACGGGTACTTCAGACCCATAACACCACACAACCCACATCCACCCTAGGTCATGTCAGCCATTGGTATATTTTTTCTAATTGCAGTCAACTTACTTTCTTTTCACAGTATAATAAATTTTCCCTATATTTATTCATTATCATGCACATATTTCTTTTTAGATACAAATGTTCAGGGCTCGTGTAACCTCTTAGACCCCCTACAAACTCTTTAGATTTACTTTAAATTTCGAAATGTACCTAATACTCCTTAATTTTGTGAATTCTACAGCAAACGTCCATAAAGCATCATTTCTGAAAACGTCTTGGGAGGATAATTTTCTGTAGCAAATTTATGTAGAAAATCTTTTCCTCTTTGTCACAGCAAAATACAGAAATTGCTCCTCTTAAATTTTTAATTGGTACTTACAAAAGTCCATACATTTTCTCCACTAAAGAGAGCATAAACCCTTACTGGTATGCTTATTATGCACGCTGTCTGTTGCCTATTTGTGCATGCATTTCCTAGCCACAAGTAATTTTTGCAGCCACCGGGCATTTAGTAAGGGGTTTTAATTCCATTTTTCATTAGTACCCCCCCCACCCTCACTTTACTTTGACTTTATGACTTGTCCATAGGCTCCCAACAAGTCAAAACTTAATTTTTATTGTAGACCTCTTCCATATAGGGTTTTCCAGGCTTTGGAAAGTTAGAACTTCATAAATGACAGAGGAAAAATTTTGCTTGGGAACATTCTAAAATATTCTACACTTATTATAACTTAGTGTCATATAATACGCTGCATATGTTTTTGTTTTTTCATTTCAGTACTTAAATGAAAACATACTCCACCACAAATAGCAGCTTTTGAATGTATTGTGGAAAGTTTGACTAGGATTTACAACCATTTGTACCACAAGGCTTCCATGCCTTTAAAAACCCAAGAATATCCCAGAAAAGAGGAAATATCCTAAAAATTCTATAAACCGAAAATTTCAGGTATATATTGCTGTTCTCCTAAATATCTCCTAAACATTTAATAAGTTGAAATTCTTTTCAGCAGTTATGTTGCTTAATAAATTATTTTGTGAAAGCTTATCACAATAAAAATGGTCAAATCATTAATTCTCAAATTCTACCATGAATGTTATACTTTTAAATAGGCAGAGTGACTTTCTACTATAACTAAAATTACCTCAAAGAGTATCAAATTCTCTGGAATCTGCAAAATCACATAAAAATATCAGTAAGGAAATCTCCTGAATTATCCTTAACATCCCAAACAAAACCTGATGAATAAAGAGTGGAACCCTGCACTAGTGCCATCACAGATAACTTAACCAGTTTAGTTCCATATCATCAAACATCTATTGTATTGCAATAATCACTGAAAAGGGACTGTTTACATCATATGTCATTCCTTTGTGGTGTTTTATGGACTTAAATTGATTAAGCTTTCTTTTTAATAAGCCACCCCCCCAGAAATGTTGAACAGTACAAAGTGTACGTAAGCTTTGTGCAGCAAACTAAACGAAGCTAGATCACGGTCGTAAGCAATAGTTCTTAACCTAACAACAATCAAGTTCATTCTCTTACTTACTGCAGATAAACTCCTTCTATATCAAAAGTTACTACATAACTTTATCGTTCTTGTTCATTCTTTTGTGAGCTAATACTGAGGTCAGTCAATTGTGTGTACGCACCAAAATGAGAAACAGTTCACCCCTCTCCCCCGCTGTATGTTAGGCTACATAGTTCCACATTTTCTTCCCCTTCTACAGAACTGTGTAGTCTAGCGTAGGTGTGAGCATATTTTCACAATCATTTTCGCCAAATTCTGTCAAGAATTTCGTTTTGCATTCTAACCACATACATCAGGGGGTCACGTGCTCCATTGCAGCAACATTTGATTCCATGCATCCATGACCTTCCGGAATGAAGGGGCAAGTGGTGACATTCCTTGTTTTTCCAAAGCTAATTTGCAGATTTGCATGCATAGCGGGCATTATATAATAGCTAGTTAAGGTACTATTAAGGAATTTTTAGTTCTAGAAATTGATAACAAGAGGTCCAAACATAAGAAGCTGCTAGAACTAGGCCTTGAGCCAAATGCCTTTTAAAAATGTGTATTACACAATACTAAATTCAGCAATTATGATGCATATTATGATAATTAAATTTGAACTAGTCTTGGCAATCTCTATTCCTTCCATTTTAGCCTAAAAATAAAATTTTACCGGTAAGGGGTATAGGGGAGGGGTGCTCACGAAATGCTTCAAGCTCTAACCTAGGGACGACAAGTGTTAGGCATTGCAGTGCATTTTTATTTGTTGCATGCAATGTCTTCAATCTGTCAATATACTTTCTAAGTTTTAGTATATGAATTTCTTAATATACGTCATGAATATTGCCTTATCTTTATAGCATATTACACGCAGCACAAAGTAAGTTATAGGACCTACTACTCTTTTCTTATATACAATCATTGTCACTAGATATTATTTGATGGTGTTTGGAAACAATGTCATGTGCTCAATGCTATTTCATTGGCCACTTTGTAGGACAAAAATCCTTGCTTTAGTGAAAAAAGTTACAATTATCATTACTTATCATTTATGGGGTCATGTGAAGTTTATCATTACATAATTCTGGCTCTTGGATTGGGCCAACTCAAGCTCTTTGGCTATAGGAGTGTTTTAATGAAATGATTTCCTTGATTCCAGAGATACGAACAGCAGGATTGTGTTGCGAATGTACAATTTCTCATTCAGGCAGTAGTGGTTATTGTTACAACGTTAAATAAATAGGATCCAATTGTTGTAGTTGAAGTGACAGGAATATTATTTAAAGGACCTGATTGAACATTTTGCATTTTAGACTGAAGAAAGGTGTTCTGCTGGGGGTTATTGAAATGTCTGTGCTTTAGTGTGAGGGTTCTACCAAGAGGACCATTCCATAAATTGTTTACACTATACAATTAGTTGCAAGAGCATATCTCTGAATTTTCCAGTTTTTAGTGAATTAATTTTAATTAGGAAGTGAAAGCTTCTTCATAGGGTAACCCAGGTAAGGGTCATTTCTGGGGCTTATTAAAATAAGTTCATTGTCTAGGCTGAGTGATAGCATGGGTGCCACTTCATGATTTCTTTTCATTTTCTTTCTTAATATTAGGCTCTGTCCTGTAAAAGTGGCCAGGACTTTACATTAACAATGATGTGATTGTGTAAATTTATTGTCCGTAATGGTGGCACTTGTATGCGCATTGGATTACTGAAATAATTCTGTAAGCATTAAGAGTATTTTTCATGAGCATTAACACCTCATATGAGAAATTACTTCATGACTTATTGCAAGGTGGGGAACTAAAAATTGCAAATACCTAGCTGCATGCTCTCAAATGACCCAAAAGGTAAACAGTGCTGAACCTGCTATTTATTTGTCAACAGGATGGCAAGACATGATATTTTGTTAGCCAAAAGGATGGTTTTTGTGTCTATTGCTATGATGAGATGAACCGCACAACGGACTTCCACTATCATATCAATGCATAATGATCTGTGCAGTACAATGGGGAGTTTAAGCAGCACATACATTAACACTAGCTATTCAGACAGGAGATGACAGCACACCTCCGCGTAACAATGTTATGAGCAGACATGATGGCATGCACATGTGCAGATGTCTGATACCAAACTTACTCTTTTCCCGGCCTTTTATACTGCTGAAGTAAATACATTAACAATCTATTTAGTCGAGTTTCAAAGTTATGCTTGGCAAGCAACCAATATCAATACGTAAAACCTAATGTGCCCTTTTATCTAATGTTTCACTGCTGCTTTATGTCTTAATAAATTACCAATAGCACGAAGAATGATAGATATCATACACTAAAGTCAATGTCTGCCAACTGTATTGCCCAACCACTTCTCTTGCGTATATCAATGAATCATAAAAAGCGAAAAGCCATTCGGTTTTTAAAACATGGAACTTTAGCGAAATACTTCGCCTCTTTTGCCATATTCATCCTATCTACGTTGGTCATGAATGTAAATATTTTGATGTGATAAATTCGACTTTTAATATGATATTTGCATTTAGAGCTTGCAAACTTGTCAAAACTGCAGCTGAAATACAAATGTAATCCACCCTTTGCTAAAGCAGGACAGAGGAAAAAGAGCCTGGAAAAAGGGAATCTGTGGCATAGATTGAGTCAGACCAGTGATTCAAGCATCATATTGCTTGCACAAGCTCTATTACGTAGCTTTTGTCCAAGCAATGATTGATTTACACTAAAATTGTCACTGAATTGATTAACAAAGATTATTTTTTTGGTATGACATTTAGATGCTCATAGTCAGCTTGTGCTGAGGTATGAAATTTTATGTACATAAGTACTTACGAGAAAATAGGTTTCCAAGCACATTGAGATAGTTAAGTATACACAATAGTAAAAAGTCAATAGAAAAATTGCATTTGGGGCATTTCTTTCATCCCATAGAGCTTTGATAGCGACAGAGCCGACATCTGATTTTTGCTATTTGTGTGCGGTGCTCAACACGATCCTGAAGCACTAGATACCGCAATAAATGTTTTGCTCAGTCAAATCAATACAAAGATGCCAGGGTATTGTTCGCTCAACAGAAGTGGCAAGAAAAGGATCCAGAAACAAAATCACTGACAAGTTATGTAATTAAATTGTCAATCGTTGTTTGCATAACCTTATTCTTACAACCTGCAAAAAACACAGGGTTCATACCCAATATGCAAATCAAAACTCCCTGACTATTCCCTAACTTTTGCTTGAATAAGTGATAAAAAACACACGATTTGCCCTGAACCCCATTACAAACAGGTAAAGGAATTGAAAGCTGATAGATATGTAATCTACATATACTTGCTACAGCACTATGTTAAGTGATAACGTTCAAATTTATCGACAACAAATGGAACATCTACTCTGAAAACAATCATGCATGAGTTAATGAAAGTGATATTTAGACTAAGCAATTTGTTTTCCAAGATTATTCCAGGCTTTCCGACTTTTCTTAAAGAATGGTCTGTTCTCCAGGTTTTCCATGTCAAATATCAACCCTAAAGCAATGAACTATACAACAACAAAAAAACAACAATAATAACAATGACACCATGCCTGCCAAGGTGCTAAGGACTCAATTTATGAAACAAATTACTAACACACTAAAGTACTAACTAATTGATACATCATAGTCAAGAAACGAAAAACTTGAGCTGGCATACCTCATCAGCCAGACGAAGAAGATAACGAAGAAATCTTGCAAGATGCATTTGTCTTGCTGACAGTTCACCTCGCCCAGAATAATCTGTCCGATAAAGAGCAGTTGCACTGTCCACAACAATAAGAGCATATCTGAAAAACAATTATGAAATTATGAATTATCAAATTGTCAACGGCAACACCAAGTATTTATTCACATAGAATTAAAGACTTGCTGTCTTAATCACTTCAAGCATTTTGAAAAAATTGTGCTAAAATGTAAAAGATGAAAACAGCACATCATCATTCAATATGAAAACTCATTTGCCCATCAAATGCACTTTCTTCCGTATTACTGGGCACATTTCGATTATTGTAATGAGCTCTGACAGATGTAGAAGCTAGACTTTTTTTAGCTTCTGTGTGTTTTTTCCATAAATTATTACCAAAAGTTGCAATTTACAAGGCAAAAGGACCAGCAACGGCCACACATCTTCATCTTTATTCATTCTTTCACTTATTGGGACCTCAACTTGTAAGGTCATAGGAGCAACGTTGTTTGGCTCAATTGCAAAAAGGTTGCCCATGCATACTTTAATGAAGTCCAAGGTTCACAAACTTCTGGCTCAGAATTTGATAAAACAGCTTTACGAATTAATGAAATAATGGTACCTTGACTCTGCCATCATGGCTGATGCATGAACCAAAAGCTGTGTTTGATGATCGGAAGTGTAAGCCCTGGCATATGCAACATTATCCAACACCTCTTGACCATTCAGTCCATACCTAGAGTGATGAAACAAAAATTCTAAAGTGTATGCAAGTATGAATAACTTATGTCAGTTACTTACAATAATGAAAAAGCCACCATATAAGCTTTTGAAAATTTCTGCAGATAACAGCTCAGATACAAAAAAATTACCAATAAAACTTTTTGATAACTTTTGCATATTTCAGAAAAATACAGTTCAAGACAGCTTTCAGTCTTTTCAATTATGAACCCAAACCATGAACTCACACTACAGTAATGAACAATATTAGCACCAAAAACCTAGGCAATTTCAAGCATCAGCTAAATAAATTTGCACAAACATTTCACTATTATGGACAAACTTTCAAAACTAAAACAATGATCTATAGAGAAAAGAAATGAATTTAAATCATGGAAAAACAATGCAAATTGACAGGATGACCAACATAACTGCACAAATGCAAGGAACCGCTGATTGTAGGTTGATAGCTAAAGTAGAGCAGCCAAGCACAACATTGTGCAATTTCTGATAAATGCATGATAATTGGCACACATGCACAGGATTGCATGCTGAAAAAATGAACTATATTATAAGACCTTTAAACCCTGTACTTTTTGACAAAGGCGTAACAATTGGTATACATACCAAGCTTTTCATACTGAAAGCGATGAGCTTTATGAAACTTTTAGTAACTTGCAGGAGAATCTACTTTTAGATATAGAAAGTTGCTCCCAGACCTCCTATTCATTTCCGGGCAATCGATATGTAGGAAACAGATCGATGGTGTTAATTGCTACTTTTTCAATTTAAGCATGTAAAATATACTTATACAAATGAATGTAAAGGAACTATTTTTAGATTGGACCACTCGTCTCCAGAACCTCAATGTAGACAGAACAGGAAAAAATGTACGAGAAGGCTAATATTTGCTTTAATATTGTGTATATGTTTTTATTTATTTATGTTTGTGAAGCCCTAATGATACCATTGCTTATATTTAACTATTTGCGCTAAAAAATTGCAAAGCAAAGCAATAACCTTTTGTATCATCTACAGTTTCTTTCATCACTCGTCATGAACGAATTTATACTATACACTGGTTTAAAATACTTGCCAGGTTTAGCCTTTGGCACACAAACGTTTCAGACGAAACAGCTTCAGACCCTATCTAATGCCAAAAGTAGCTCTGACCAGAACTTTTTGAGCTTAAAGTATAAACTGCAAGGAAAGTAAGACGATAGTGTAAGGTTATGTTTCAAACAGTTGATTGCATATGCCATGAGATAACAAGTCCTATCAAGCACTGTGGCATGAAACAGGGGAAGAGAGAAATGGGGGCCTGCGGGCTGGCCTCCAGGAGACATTTTCAAAGACACGCCCTTTAGCATTCCGGAAAAGCCCCCATTGCAATATACGATAAAAATTGGTATCTTCTTTGCCGCATCATTGCTTCCTTGCGAAGGGGATGCAATTGCCCTACAAATTGCTTTGTTATCTGTTGGGGGGGGGGGGTCACATCCCCATACCCTCCGCGGTACTTGCAACTTGCAGCTACATACGAGATAATTAAAATCTAAACCTTGGAGCAATGTATGTAAGATGGCAGTTGCAGTCGGGATTCGCATTCTGCATGTTTGAATTTCACTCTCACTTTATGAAATGACAATTTGGAATTACAGACTGTGTATTTGCATTTCAGACTATATGTTTGTGTTTTAAACTTGACCAATGATCGTTAAACATCGATATAACTCCACAATTGGGCATCACAGAATTCATTTGACTGATAAAATTTCCTGATATTTTTCCTGACTTTCTTCAAGTTTTAGCAAAATTTCCTGACTTTTCATGACTCTTCCTGACTGCCCTTAAAATTATACTTTTTTCCTGATTTTACCTGACCGTATGAACCCTGTTGGTAAAGTGTCCTATCAATATCGTGCAAGGAACAGAAGCAAATATCTGATGGTGTCGTAGGTCACATTGTGTTTATTTATTTGTTTAAGTGACGTATGGTTTAGTTCTCTTTGTACGTGCGTTTATGCTTAGAAATATGGATAGGTTTGTGAAAAGGAGAAAGGTAAATACAGATGGAGATAAGCAGGGTTTAAGGCAATCTGATAATGCTACAGCCAGTGCCAGTGCCTGTGCCAGTACCAGTGCCAGTGCAAGTGCCAGTGATACTTCCCCTTTGTACCTTATTTGCGGGGAGAAGCTGGCTAATAGAGCTATGGTAACAGCAATTCTGAAACAGCACTTAATAACTAAGCATCCAATAGAGAATTGGATAGAGAATAGAGAAATGTAAAAGGCAAGATTTCGTGTTTGCCAAAGAGTTCAATGTAAGTGACAAAGCACAAGAAGCAAGCTATGATTTCGCAGAGACTGTTGCAAGGAAAATGAAGTCTCATATTATCTCTAAAAACGCCATTCTACCTGAGTAGCATCCATACTTTTTTCCTACTATTAGCCAGATGAGAAGAAAACTGTGGGTGGGAAGCATACGCTGGAAATGTATTTGGTAGATGAACAAAGGCAGTCTATTAAAAACATCATGAAACTAAGCTAATGCTTCCTTTGGCCTTCAACCGATAATGGAAGGAGTATATTAATGTACACTGGTACCAAGATAAGCTAAAATTTGAAAGAAAATATACACTTTTGTTCCAAAAATGTTCTTCTAGGATATGCATACAAATGATTTGAATGGTTTCTAACAGAATACATGCAAGGAAATGATAGCATCAACCTATAATAAGTGTTTTCTTGCTAATTTCCAAAATAGTTATGTTGGGCTTCCTGTCAATCTGCAATGCTACTGCACAATTTTCATTTATCTCAATTCTCTTTACAAAAATGGTATAGTTTCTTGTCAAACACTTTTAAATGCTGCAGTTTTCAGGTTTAATCTATAGTCCACTTTATGCACTTAACAGTTCAAGAAGACTTTGATACTAAGGATTATTTTAATAAATTTCAATATGAGCTTGATTGACTGTAGGAAGCCTGAAAAGGATATATCAAAATCTGCTTGACTGTATATGTAAAACTTAGAACATGTGATATACCTTTCAGCAATAGCTAGAAGTCTTTCAGGCCGGAATGTTCCTTCAGTATCAATATACATGGCTTTACCTTCTGCTCCTCCACAATCTACTGGAAGCTAGAATTATGAAAAAACAATTTTCTAGTAATCATCACTCAGAGTTACTGAAGCATGAGTACAATTATCTTCTCCTTAGAACAGCTGAAATCAAGCTTGCACAGAAAAGTTATAACACTCTACAACTGTAATCCAAGGACCTAAAGAAAAATTTTATCTCCAGAGATGTACACAACGTGACCCAAAGCCCTTGCCAAAAGTCAAGCCTTGAATTATTTATCTATTGTATCTTGTGGTAAAATAGCATATACCAATGCTTTCCTGGTTTATTGACAAGAATTTTGGTGAAACATATGCAGACCATTACGGATGAATTCTGAATCAACATATGGATCAATATTCCTCAATGATAGCTAATTCTATTGAGCAAGTATAGATTAAAAGAAAATACAAGAGAAAGAAGTGAAGAATCATTCACATATTATCCAATTACTTTAAAATGGTGTAATACTCAAGAGGGCATTTATTTCTTAGTAGAAAAATTTATATTTATGTGGAAGTGCTTTATGAACAATTATAAAGCACAATAAAGCCTCAAGCTGCTAAACTTGCTTGCAGAGTCCCAAGTTACTAAGCTTGATTGCAAACGCATAGGGCGTTAAAAATTTGACGCCACCTAAGGCTGGTGTCTTGCTGAAAGCTACAAAACCAACTCCTTCTCAACAGTGTTTCTGAACCTCTTCTTTAAAATGGTACCCTTTTCCAGTAGAATTTGTTTTCTTGTCCTTTAAAAGCTAATTGACAAGAATAAGCCTATACTTTCCACAACGAAGAGGAAAAGGGGTATATAATACACTGGTTAACATTTTCTTTGACCAAAATTTTACTAAATAATCGAAAATTGTTTCTGGGCTTTCTCGTTATAGAGCATGCCTACTTTTGTCGAGATAGGCTTTAGTGTCCTTTTTATAGCGAAATGCATGGATATTTAAATGAAATATTTGCCCAAACTTCTCCATTGTATCACATACCCTCAATTTAGGCAGCCCCCGTTTCACTTCAAATAGTCTATAATAGACCCAAAGGCCTAATACTATTCTTTTTCCCAAGGCAAAATGCACCAAATTTTACATTCAAAATATACATTAAAGGTAGAGTTTTAGTATCATTAAATTTCTTTATTTGACCTAAAAATGCTTTACTGTATGTGAAATTAGCAACTGGACGCTCACAATTAATTTCTCTGTGTTAATAAAAGATCTTTTAGTTGATAAACTGAACAACTGTGCAATAAAATCTTAATCTAATGTACTGGGAGTAGTTACAATAGCTTGAAGTGTAGAATTCCACCATTAAGTTCGAGCCTACATAATTGCAAGGTTTGCACATTTAACAGTCATTGAAATGGTAATCATTGTCAATCGGAGAGAAAGAGCAGCATAAGCTTTTCTTTGCATAGCATGATATAACTTTCCTTTCCTCTCCTTTTCCGTTACAACATTCCTTCGCATGCACTGAAGGAGAAATAAATATAAAACCTAACATGTTACCGTTGTGAAGTAAAATAGGCTTAAAACTTTTACAAGATGATTATCGGTTGAACTTTAGATGGATAGTAGCCTTTATACCTAATCATCCTTGAAAATTATATATATTTTGAAGGAAAGCTATTGAACCCGTAAATTCAGAACACTTTTGAAGTAAAATCTTTCTTGTAGTGGGAACCATTCCATACCTCCTCAATAGATTTCTCTCATTGATTACTGAATCGAAACTCGGAGATTAATTTTTCTGATAGAGCTAGAAGATACAGATTCATGTGGAAAGTGTAGGTATTCCAATATTTTCCCAATTTCCTCACTAAAAATATAAACCCTTTGAACCAAATATAGCAGTCAAATTCAAGACTTGATGATTCAAGCATAACCATTGTATACTCCAGATATAAGGATCAACAGGGAGGAAGGGGAAATCTGGATTAAGCGGAAAGCTGCACAAACAATAGTGTCAATTTTTGAAGCAAAAAACGAGGTGGGGTGGAAATAATGTAATTACAGCTTGAAGCTGATAATAATGAGACACTTCTTATGACTTGCAGCAATATCTTCATAGTGCTTTCATTAATTGTTATCAACTGAGCTGAAAAAAAGGTAGAGTAATTTTAATAAAGGACATTTCTCACAAACCAAATGCTAGTTAGTAATAACATTGGAGTGATCCAAATGACCGTATTGTTGGAACTGCAA
Source organism: Cassiopea xamachana (assembly GCA_900291935.2). Classification (NCBI taxonomy): domain Eukaryota; kingdom Metazoa; phylum Cnidaria; class Scyphozoa; order Rhizostomeae; family Cassiopeidae; genus Cassiopea; species Cassiopea xamachana. The sequence continues at coordinate 12,011,788 of OLMO02000275.1, forward strand.
GACTATTGCGGAAGGTTACGCACTTTTTCGATTCCATAGGTTTAGGTAAAGGTTGTTGGGATAATGAAGGGCTCAAGATGATCATAAATGTAGGAGTTTTCTAATTCCACGTTTGCTTTGTTTACTTTTAAGCTTTCATTTCATCCTGGAAATTATTGCCATGATTTGCTCTCTCTCACAATAGATGGGGACTCAATTCTGCATCATTCCTTTTGTTTGCAGAGCTGTTATTTTGTTTTCATACTGCATGTTGTGCTTTTTGACGTGTTCCTTTCTTAACCAGATGTAGAATTTTACCCCATCCATCTTGCGACCATGACCTGCTCTTTGATTCACAGATGCTGCAGATGTGGGTATTCACAAAGTTCAGCTGAAAGAAACTATCCACTTAACCATTCGGTATGCATTATATCTCGGTCATATCTTCAACAGATACTTTCAAAAATATTGATTCAATCCTTGTTAGTGATTTGCCTCGTTTTCACTCAATTTTGCAATGCTTTGTTTATACCAGCGGTAGTGAAGATCAACATTGGCGTGGCTTGGCGTTTTTCTGACCCTTAAAATTTGATTCTTGCAAGTTGACCATAGTGTATAGATCAAAGGCACAAACAGTGTAGGTGAACAGGCAGCTATTGAATTAAGTACTACATTTTCGAGGAAACCAGGTAAAGGTCAGGGGTAGCTGTTATTTGTGTGGCAATATTAAAAGTTTGCTTTAGTGCTACCTTATGTTCGGGGTAAGGGGTAGGCAGAACTTCTTTGAGTTATGTATTATTTGACAATTAAAAGTTCAGCAAATATGATGTGTATTACATATTGTAATAATGTTAGCTTAGCAAGAAAATTTTATATAGCGTGACACTTATGAAGGATGGGGTGTTTGTTTAACGTTTATTGCCCTAACGTGAGGTTGAAATCAAGATTGGCTAATTCAAGTTGTTATCCTAAGGTACAGAGATACTTTTGGACACTGTTTGCCTGATGACTCCATTTTTATATATTGAGGAGTGAAATGTTGTGAATACGTGTAGATTTTTGCAGCCTCTTGAAATAATAAATAGGTTTCAATAATAACTTTGTGAAGCAAATATTTAAACTCAAATGGCTGAACTAATATATTCTGAGGCTTACTTTGGTTAAGGGTGAATTTTTGATACCAAGTACAGATTGCTACAGTGTCTTCAAATAATGAGTGGAATGTCAATATGACTCTTTGAAACAATTATTTACACCAAAGTGACTCCACTTATACTCTGTAGTTTAATTTATTGAGGGGTGAATAATGAATGTGGGTTGTCAAATATAGCTCTAGAATGGTATTTCCTGATGTTTGATTTATTCAGGGGGTCCATTGCAGTGAGCTATTGCAGATATATGTATTAATGAATGGGTTTTCAATTACAGCTCAATGAAGGAATTATTTCTAGCCAAGTGGATGAACTTATATCCTGAGGTATAGTTTATTGCGGGCTTAATGTTTGTCAACAGGTGCATATTTGTGCAGGGTGTTCAAGTAGTGGATGTGTCTTCAGTGATAACTCTATCAAGCAAGTTTTCACACCCATATATCTGACTTTATAATATGAGGTGTGATTTCGTGATGGGTGAATCTGTGTGAGCAATTGTTATCATCAACAACTGCACACATATGCAATTGCTTATAACCAATGTTATCGTCAAATTTACTAATTTGATGATTCGAAGTAATCAAGATGGCGAGAGGCAGCCTCCCTCACATAGTATGAAGCTTGCCTTGATTCTTAAGGGCGAATTCGTGTTGTATTTACCACATTGTGAGTACTGTTTACAGTTGTTTGATAAGGGTACAATGTTGGAGACTCATGAGGAGCAAAGAGTATCCTTTGATGGAAAAAAGAGCATCTTTTGAGCCTGCAAAAACGTCAGAAATGGTCAAAAGTTCGTCGTGACATGCGTGTAGGAGACATTTTCATTATCAAAGATGATGAACTTGTCCCTTGAAATAAAGGGCAACTGGCTCGAGTCACTGATACGTTTCCCAGTACCGATGGCTATGTGCATAATGTTAAACTCGCTCTAGCAGATGAGAAACTTGATAGAGACGGCAAAAGAATAAAGCCTTTGCGATTTTTGTATCGACCAGTTCAGAAACTAGAGCTGTTACAGCCATCTGAGACCTGAGGATCAATCCCCGCCAAAAAGCCATGGAAACAAAGAATTAAGTGCTCCTTATGCTGTTGCTACATGTACAAAGAAGTGAAATGCGAACATTTCAGGGGAGCCATGTAACGGCAGTCAAGTCGAACTTCTATTGTTCGTTGTTATTCTTGATTGACTCTATGACTTTCTAGTGTTTATTGTTTAACTCGGACGTTTTACACACCTATACATGCATGTTGCTTTGAGTTTATGCACAGTTAGTTCGTTCGCGATCATCGAGTTTTATAATTTATTCGAAAGTCGTGAAAGAAAATTGAGAGTCCAATCGAAGGCTATTTAGGAACCATATCTTAAGTTGGCAAACGGGACTAATATGTCAGTTTCAGTTTTCGTTTCAGTCCATTTTAGGCTTTTGTCTGCTTACTTTTGTAGTTTCATATAGGCCCATTGTTGAATTTACCAAAGTATCTCTTTATCTTACGTTTTCCTTCGTTAATGTGTTTCGCTGTTTAGTTGTTAAAACATATTTTACTCCTTTGCATTTTAGTTTATGACTATTAAGTCCGTAAAATACACCGTTATATCATGCGACAGTTTTATTCTCTCGTCGATTTGGAATTGAACTGCTGTAACATGCTCATCGACATTTGGGGACTGACTGAGAAAAATGAAATTGTGGTGTATGGATCTGCACGTATGGATCGGCAACGTGATGACGTAGAACGGAAAGATTGTGGTTTCACTGATAATTAATGAGAACGGCGATTAACATTACGTTTACGTGAAGGACATTGGCCGATTGCTGAAAGGACGCGAAGGACATAGAGCTAACGGAAAATTATACTATTGCCCATCATGCGCAACACCCAAACCATCACAAGAGAAGCTGGGCGAGCATAAGAATATATGCAAAAAGAAAGGAAATGTGTCACTCGAAGGAGTCTATGATGAAATTTGAAATTTCAACAGCATGTTGCGTTTCATGTTTGTTACATACGCAGATTTTGAGTGAACTGTGGACAAACCATTATATGTTGATAATGGTAGGTGGTTGTGCTTTTTTTCTACAACGTTTTTCTCTTTCTTTGGCGTAAATTTCTAGACAGTCTTTTTTTCTTTTTTTTACATAAATTTCTAAACAATCAATTGTTTTTTATTTCTTTCACAATGGAATATTATATCTTATAGACACAAAAACAAGAAAGGTCTTGGCAGATCACAATCCTATAGCCGTCCCTTACAGCATAGAAGGGAAGTAAAGACATATTCCCGCATTGACTGTGTTCAGTGGCTTCTGTCTGAAATGGAGCATGTTTGCAGAGAAATGCGCGACAGTTACAAAAAACTGATGCCAATGAAAAAGATGACTGGAGAAGAGGAACTTCAGCATATCTTGGCTGTGAAATGCTTTTTATGCGGACGTCGCTTCCACGAGTCTGATGAACTATCGAAAAAACAAGCAGACCATTGCCACATCACCGGAAAATATCGAGAGCCAGCATGCAAATACTGTAACCTAATGAACTTGTTGTTGAAAGGTATACCTATTCCAATCATATTTCACAACTTCAGCGGATATGATTCGAAATTAATAATGCAGAATGTACGAGACATGAGCATTTCCGTCACTGCAAGCCAAACCGAGAAAATCAAGTGTGCCACGATTTTTGTACAGGACATTGTGGATGATGTCAATGAAGAATCTGAACAAGGCAATAATGTATTCACTGATGACATGGCAAGTGATGGTGATGAGTATGATGTTGCTGAGGAGACACCCCGCAAGACTGGACGGAAACAAAACAAAAGCACAATAAGGTTCATTGACTCATTCGCTTGTTTGAACAGCAGTCCTGATAATTTATCATCTATATTAGATGACAGCGATAAACAAGATTTGGATAGCTATATAGCCTATAAATGTTTGAGCAAATTTCAATCGAAGGAGGAGATGGAGTTGTCGTAGGAGGGGAGAGCTAGAGATGCTGACGAACTATGTCAATTGATTAACTAGAGAGTATGGAATTATATCCCATGCAATGAATATACAGATGTTTCACCAGCGGATACTGTTGATTATCGCAACAAGATCTTCACCAATATTGACCTTACAGAGATGGAGCAAGCATGAAAAACTCGAGCAAAAGCACTTGTTACAAGAGAGGCGTTTTTCCATATAGTTGGTTCAACGACATTAAAAAAACAGAGCACACCCAGCCACCGGCACAAGCAAAGTTTTTAAATGACTTGACTCAACAACACATCATTGATGAAAACTATAGTCACATGTTGGTTGTATGTAGCCACTTTGACTTTGCAAACTTTGGCGAGTAAATGGAGATGTACATGGAAGTGGACGTGATTGTATTGCAATGTGTACTGGAGAAATTCCGTACGGAGGCTGCAAGAAACTATAGCAATTTAGATTCAATAAGGTATGTTTCATAATCTTTACATATTTATATCTCAAGTGTCCTACATTTAACAAAACTTTCAATGAATTCTTTTTTGGTATAGATGAATGTAGGTGTGGCTTCTTTATAAATTTTTACTTTTTAATATTTTTCTCATCTTTCAGGTATGTTTTATTACCAGCATTTTCTTGGGATGCTATGTTGGAAAGAACCAAAGTTGAGCTTGAATTATTCTCTAAAGAAAAAACTGATATTTACTTCACCAATGAAGACAGTATTCGCAGTGGCATGACATATGTAATGAAATGAAAGGCTGAGGTAATTGACAATACTGATTCACTGTTTTACTTGGACGCAAAAATTTTATACGGATGGGCTATGTTGCAGGAACTGCCATACGGGGATTTCCAGTTCATGAATGGGGCTGACCAGTTGAAATGCATGGATATCAATGAAACAACAAGAAATAGCAAGACCTGACGGAATTGGTTATACAGTCCAATGCGATATTGTGTATCCTGCAGAGCTACATGACGATCACTCTGATTTGTCGTTCTTACCAGAATCGAAAGAACCAACAGTTGAAATGATCTCGCCTACTTAAATGGAATTATATAGGACAACATATGGTGAAAACAAGATTTTCAAATCCAGCAGGAAACTCATTCCCAATGTACAGAATAAGAAGAACTACACAACACATTACGCAAACCTACAACAGGCTATTGACAATGAGATCAGTTGAGAAAGGATACAGGATTATAAAGTTTAAGCAAAAGGCATTGATAAAGCCGTATATTGATTACAACACAGAAAAGCGTAAACATGCAGTTGGGACGTTTGCTAAGGATTTTTACAAGCTTATGAACAACTCCGTTGTTATTAAGACAATGGAAAGCGTTCGTAACATTGTAAGTATCGCTGAACAACAAATGGTGAAAAGCTACGAAAGTATACAAGGTTAGTAATACAGACTTTTGACTGTTGATTCTTGTTCTAGCATTAGAGTTTTACCCATAATAACAGATGGTGAAAAGTATCGACGGAGAGTAATATAGATTTTTTGAATGTTGATAAATTCATGTTCTAGCTTTAACGTTTTTCATCAGCAAAAAACCTGTATTTAGCTGTAGATTGCCCAAATTTTTGAACGCCGTTGATATGAACGACAACACTTGCATCATACAAAAGAAGCATGAGAAAGTTGTGCTTGACAAGCTAATTTATGCGGTTAGTGCCATATTGGATTTATGCAAGAAGCTCATGTATAACTTTCATTATCAATTTGCAAGACTGAAGTTTGTGAAAGATGGTAAAAAACCAGAGTTGTGCTACATGGACACAGTCATTTACGACATCCCAATAACCTCCGAAGAAAGGGATAGAGTCATACCCGTTAACTAGATAGCATTTGATTGTAGTGATTACCTTGTGGACCACCCCATAAAATCAGATGTCAACAAAAGGGTAGCAATTATAATGAGAGAATTGTTTAGAATAATCTAATTGCCAGTTTTGTCTACAGCTAATGCAATAAAGAGTTTCAAATACCATTCATTGTTTTAAACAATTTTTTTACAGGCAATTGGGAAGATTGGGATGAACATTACCAAGTTCATTGGATTGCGCCTAAAGTTTACTCCTTTGAAACTGTAAACGTGGTGAATACAAATAAAATCAAAGGACGTAGCAGCAGAGGGCCGTTTGGAAGGTATAGACAAGTGCTGGAATCCGATTTTTCAACATTTCTGACAAGATGTCTATTTCAGTCCAAGCATATGAACATAGCGACAGTTAAAGTCACCAAGATGGAACTTCCTTTTTTCGACGATAAGCGATACCTTTTAGAGGACAAAATAACATCTCTCTTATATGGATATTATAAGATTGAACAGCAGTGAAAGACATTTTTTTCTACAAACACATAACATTAACAAGATTTTGATTATACATTCAGCAGTTGAATTTATTATGGATATATTCTAATACAAAACGGTCATTTTCTAGTTTATTATCTTCACTGAATACGCTCAATAGCTTCTCCATAGGCAATAAATAGTCCCATCTCTGCAACCGGGATATCACCATACGGATCACAATAATCGCAATTCCCATACACGTCAAAGTATACTGCCACGCAATGTGTTCCACTTGTTCCAAAATCAGACTCATTTGAAATAGCACAAAATGGACAACCAGTTATTTTTATATCTTTGAATTCATTTTTCCCAAAGACGCCTCTGAAAATTGGCCTATACTTTCTCATAATATAATTCAGTTTAGTGTTATTCAACATTTTGGTCCCCTGCAGTAAACTGCTCACCTGTCACGCTTCCGTTCAACCGTATATACACTCAAATTTTTACCAATTCTTGTAAACACTATTATTTGCATCAATTTCTCTCACAGAATCCAGCAAGCCGTAAAACATGATTGTATGCGGGCCAGCTGCAGTAGCCCCACGGAATTTAATTTCATTTCATAAATTTCGTGATCTTGCTGGGAAATATTCATTAAGAGCATTTCCACCTTTTGGCATCAAATCAATTACCCATATATTGTTGATAGTTCATGTTTGAGAATTCAACAAACAACTCTTGTTCTCCGCTGCATTTAAAATTCGAAGAAATGCTTCAGGATGAGTACTATGCCTAAAGTCTGTATGAATTGGCTGAATGACTGGTATTCCATCAATATAGATTCGCACCTCTTGAATCCTCAAATTTCTATAGTTGAATGGGTTTTCTCCTAGTGATATATTGAATGCGGAATTCTTTACAATTGCAAACATCAATAGCTTCACTACTTTTCCCGTAAAAATATTGCCCTTTTCCCAACTATACAGCCCATTGTCAATTACTGAACTGGTAACTATTGGCATTGGCATTGGATGTATAGCGTGAGGCTTTTGCAAATTCCTATAGATTTGCGTTGCAACTTGTGGACTCAGTTCCACAGTTCTAATTTTCAATTTAATACCTTTAATGTAAACACTATAAGTTGCAACTGCCGCGCAAGGGTCATTTTTCAAAAGGAATTCACTTCTGTTTGGGATAAGTTTGAACAAAACTCTTGTCTTTGGAAGCAAAAATCTTTTCTGTGCTAAGGGTCCAAGGTGATGCTTCACTATTACCTCAACCCTTCGTTTGTATTATCATTCGCATATGTTTCGCCATTGCAGCGGCACTTGCGGTATCAGGGATATACCCTTCAAGTCTGGCTCATTTATTAATGACCTCAATTATGATGGTTTCCTTGCTTTTGTCAGGTGCGGCATCTGATGAGTAGTACTCAGTTCTTGATAATACTGATGTTTCATTGAATGGATGTTTGAATAAATTCAATCCTTCAGCCATGTTCTCTCCCATTGGTTTTTCATACTCACACAATAATCAGATTAGTATAACTAGTGGTTATGATATGAATGACTTACTTATATAATGGTTTTGTTCTCTCTTCAAAGTTTTCACTTCATGCTTTTCTTTTTCTTTTCCGTCCTCTTTTCCGCTGTTTTCATTTACCACCCCTCCCACTTTTGTTATTGCAGTATCGGCGCCAATACTGACTGTGGTTACAGCTGCACCTTTTCCCAATTCTTTTGCACCACGTATCGCCAGTTAATTTGCTTTGTTAATCTTTTAGCCACATGACCTGCTGCTTGTTTTGCTGCTTCTCGTATTGCCACTTCTGCTACTGCTCCGCCCATGTCTCGCAGTAAACCACCTTTCAAATTTTTCTCTCTAGGTATACTGCTCGCGACTGTATATACTCTAAGTATACCTTCCTATTATACCCCATTCCATCCATTAATTGCATTGCTTCTCCTCTTCAATCGTCTTTCAACATGACGTCGAGTACCACGGAAGCGATAATGGATGCTGCTGATGACGCCATTGTCTTTTTTATCTCTAGCAGACCTATGTTATCTCGCAATAACTTAATTAGTTCTTTTTCATTATTTTGATAGATATTTATCATCTATCAAAATAGTGCCACTTCCCATTTTCCATCTAGCTCCAATTGTGGGATAAATACACTTTCAGAAGTAGTAACTCTCATAAAGAAAAGTGAGGCTAACATGATGGTTACTATCTTCCTTTCAACAACAATACCTTACTGTTCGCTGTTACTGTAACAACTAAATATATAATTTTGGTCTTATATTTATAATAATATATGGCTTCTCGGCAATAACAATTTGCGATTATTGCTAGATTTAACAATTCTTATTTGTATATAGTCTACTACCTTCGCATCTAATCTTCGACATTTAAGATTCATATTCTCATGCCCAACTACATCTAAAATAGCGTAAAAATCCGATTAAGCGCCCAACAACTAATAAGCACCCCCTTCAAATTAGCACCCAGGTAAAACCCTTAAAGTTCAATACGCCCCCTGCTAATAAGCACCTATCTTAAGAAACTGGGCGCTTATTCGAAATTTTGCCTTCTTTCAAGTGCTTCCATTATCTTGAAAAAAGCTGGAGTGGCAATATATTTACCATACCGATTGACCGAGAAAAATTAATATAGCTCAAACAAGACATGAAAAAACAAAATAACCACTCTCAAAACAAGTTATAAAAGTCACTGCCCAAGTGTAGTTTCTATTACTTTTGAAGAAGCATAAAAGTAAGCTAAAAGGTATAAACTGGAAATCTCCTATATAGTATTTTTTCTGTTTCAATTCCAGGGTAGAAAATTTCTCTTTGATTTCAACCAATTGTTCATTCAAAATTATTAAGCGGCCAGGACCTAATAAGCGCCCACTTTGAATAAGCACCCAGGTAAAAAAACTCAAAAATAAATAAGCGCCCAGGGCGCTAGTTCGGACGTTTATGGTATCCATAACTTTTGTGCCACTAATCATACTTCCAATCCTTGTTGTTTTATTTAGACTGCATTCCGTATCTACTGATAACACCATGTAACAACTTTTTGTTTAACTAAATTTTTTGTTGATCCCCAACTTGAAAATCAAAGTATGCATAGAAAGCCGCACAGAAGATATTTCCTTCGACAATTGTATGGTTCACCGACTTCGTGCTTATAAAAATACCACAAACATAACAGAAACTATCAGGATCGTGCTTACAGAAGCCACAAGAAGTAGCCACTTTCATAGCAAAATTAACTGACTGAAATTCTACTTTAAAATATAATAAAGCTATCCGTCTGGCAAAGTCATTCAGTGCTGTTGAATGTAGCTGATATATTGATTTAGTACTAAAAATGGAGTTTTGGTGTTTTTCCAAATATTGATGCAATTTCTTAATATCGATTAGAGGAATAAAATATAGCATTTTTCTTCAGTTTTGAAGCTTAACAAAACATAAACAGCCAAACATACTTAGTAAAACAGAAATTTTATGTTTTGTTACATGGTGTAATTGATCGCCAACCATAGAATTCCCTTCTTCACCACTTTTGGATCATTTCATTTTTTCAGCTGATCTAAATTCTAAACCCATGAATGACTCTTTAGTTGGGTCATGTTCATTGTCCGTGTCATATGTATTAATAGGAAATGCTGTTATTATTAATGCACTCATCTGGTTGTCGTATATACAGCATTCCTGACACTGGTGTTATTCTTTTACCTTTATAGTATGTATGTATGGAATTCATCTTTAGTTCCAAAAAATTCTGCAAACTGTTCGGGAGGCATGAGAAAAGCTATAGCTTCATTGAAAGTTTCCATTTTTCTTACAGCTCTAATTACCATATGATCATTCTCAATAGCAAAAACGGTTGTGGGTGGATATGACTGTTTGGTGAATTCTCCGTAACTTTCCTTTTTCCATTAAACTTCATTAACCTTCTTGATGAACGACTCTGCATGTGATTCATGTTCTGTATTTTCATAATTATAAGTACTCAGGACAGTAGCAGCAGGTGCGCCCGGATACTGCATAATACACTACTAATGTGCGTCTTATCCTGGTGAAATGTTGCAAGTTTTCCCCTTCCAGTCATTCCAGGTTTTCAAAATGTTGGGTCAAGTCGACCTCTTGCCTTAGGCCGTTAATGCATGGCTTCTTTGACATCTCAAAGTGATATTCCCATTGAATCTTTAGACCCTCAGCATATGGTCTTAATAACTAGCATCATCGTGCACTCGGATCCTGACTCAGCTATGCTGCCTTTTCATGTCTCTAGGAACAATACATCCTCTTTCTGAAGCCAAAACAGTCGTACATCAGGATTCTATGAGCTCTGCCGCAAAACACTTATCAGATATCTGGTTTTCACATATAACCATAATAACCATTAATGAGCATGATTCACCTTTAACATCTGGGCATATTGTTCTTATGCCAAATCACGCCTGTACGATGATAACAGGTTTAGATTCTTCCTTATTGTTGAAATTTCTGGAAAACGCTGCTGTTAAGCACGAATACGCACTTCCGCCAACAGGCTCAGTGACTCTCTGGCATTTAAGGAAGCACTTTTTAAAGCTTTAGAGTTAGACACGCCTTCCTATGCGCATGTCAAAAAAAGTCAAAGTCCTTCCCGCGCCCAATGGCGCATAGGGCGGCGCCTATCTCCGTTTCTTAGCCCTAGGCAACGCGTCTGCGGATGCAGTGAGGGCTACAGCGGGGGGCTGGTCCACTGGTAGCTCCGCGTGTTTAACTTCCCCACCCCTTTCTCATGTTTCGAGCGCCAGAAGAGAAAGGCAACGAGCACCATTTCTAAAGTCTTTGGTATGACTCGGCCGTGGCTCGAAGCATCGACCTTCCGATTGTGAGGCAGACGCTCTACCAACTGAGCCATCACACCGGTCTATGCGCATGTGCCATGTCCTATATTAGCGCAATTCAAAGAACTCTTAAGCAAATATCCTTATGTCTTTCATTTGCCAAATTCACTTCTTTTAAATGTCAAAGGTCTTTATCATAACATAAATACTGGACAAGCGCCTCCTGTTTATCACCGTTATTGCAAAAGTCCTGCAAAACTCCCAGCAATTAAGGAGGAGCTTGAGCGCATGGTGAAACTCAAGATCATTCAACCCTGCCGTTCCCCTTGAGGCTCGTATTCTGGCTCGCAAGCCCCCAGAAAAGGGAGACCTCGGTCCCCTCGTTTTGTGGTTCACTTTAGGGTTCTTAATGCCATTACCTTAAGAGATGGGTATCCTATCCCTAATGTCTCAAATATTTTGAGCGCCATCAGCGGGGGAAAAATCTTTGATAAACTGGATCTACAATACTCGCCAAAAGTCCTGCGACACTTCGCAAATTTTTAATCTGGATGGCACATGCGGCCCCCTCCTCCCCCTAAACAATGTTGGTTTTTGAGAGAAGTAGGGGAAGGTGGGGCATGTTGTCGCAAAAGTTGTTCAATTGGTCACAGGTTTTGATTGGCATAAGTAAAATCTGAAAGTTGAAGTTCTATGCATAGCTTATTCATCCCTCTACCTAAAATGATTATCACTCTTCACTTAATGATGTGTGTCAAAAAATTTTTCAAACTTTGTAGAATCTTTCCACTGTGACAACATGCCCCAGTGATGGGGCATGTTGTCTCAACTAGAGGGGTAAGTTGTCACATAAAAATTGCAGAAAATAACACAAAACAAAACAAATTAGAATGGTTATATAATGCAAACTAGGCAGATAATTCTAATTGTTCATTCTATGACGTATTCATCCAAAGCAGGACAGTGAAAGTCAAAAGTTTTTGCTGCTCTACTTGTCGTACCAGTGGTTGGCCAAGGAAGTGTCATCACAATGTCTTTAACCAAATGTGAGTAGCTATCTTCATGGTCTGGGAAAGCAAATATTTTCTTCCATCAGCAGATAGCTTGCTTTGCATAAATGATGTTTCCACTTCATCATCATCAAAATTTGCCTTGATAACCCTGCCAACATAATATCGTACACTTTTCTTTCCGGGAAACATTACAAGAATGTGATCAACATCATCCAATTGCTCAGCTGTTGGACATCTAATAATTTGCCTCTCTAAATCATCATTTTCATCATCAATACTTTCATTATCAAAAAGCAAATTGATATCTGGTTCACTTTCACTCTCATCAGAGCTGCTTATGTGTTTGCTTGCTGTGTTCTGCTATTTTTTCTTTGAATTATCTGGATTTCATTTTTGTGCACCAGAAAACATGATATTTTTTCTCGCTTTAGAATTTGTCTTCTTTTTTGCATGCTCTTCTTCTATGGCTTGTCTAACAGGAGTATCTGTTAAAACTCTTGACCACCCTTTTCGTCTTTTGGTGACATTTTCTTTTCTGGCTGGCCGCTTACCAAATGGTCGGACCTGCTCTGCACTTGATGTTGATGCAATAGTCATTTCCCTCTCACTAAAGATTTGGGTAGATTGCTCTAGTGGTTGGTTTGTCTCTAACACTACATTTTTAAGCACCTTTTCTGTTGCATAGGCTGACATAAACTGGTCTGAGGAAAATACATTTTTATCAAAGGGGAAAATTCCCGTAGCTTTAAACCCAGACATGATGTTTCTAGGGGTAATAGCTTTTGGGAATCCATCCAGATGCTTTTGGGCGTCCAGTTAAAGCACGGCCTGGTGGGGCAGTCAATAGCCAATTTTCCTGCACATTGACTCTTGAAAATACAAAAAAGGCGGAAAGTGATTTCCCAGGGCATTAATGGCACAGCAAACTGTCACCAAGGTTCCTCTTTCCTGTGACACAGCAGAGCTCACTTGCTTTAATCCTTTTTTTGCAAGGATTTTACTGGGTCTTTGGACGGTCGTGATACCTTTCTCATCAATATTCTAAATTTGGTCTGCACTAAATCCTTTATTTCTTCTGAGAAATTGCTTCAAATTTTCAAAGAACATTTTCACTGTTACCTCACTAAAATTTGCCATTCTTTGAATAGAGGTGCTCTCTGGAGTTTGCAAAGAGATCTCCTTGTGCCTGTCCAGAAAACTTCTTAACCAATCTATACCAGCTTTCTCATTTACATTCCAAAAATGTGGAATATCTTGAACTTTGTTGGCAATAGCCAACTTATAGGCAATTACTTGCAACTCATGTATGATAATTCCATAAAAAATTTATGCTGCTTTTTTTATGTAAGCAGCAAGATCATTTTCAATGTCTTCATTCAAACATAACCTGGCTTTTTTATAGCCAAGGTGTACTCTTTACAATGTTCCACCATTTTCTTCTCATTTTCATAAATAACATGTCAAAGTCCAGTAATTGATACCAAGAAGATTTGCCGCTTTCCGTATACTTAGTCCATCCTTTACTGAAGAAATGGCAGAATTAAAACTGTAGTTCCCCTCTATTTGTTTTTCGCTTGTAATTTCGAGCCATGCTGAAAAAAATATATAAAATATTATTGATTTTTAACTAAATTTCATATATATATATATATATATATATATATATATATATATATATATATA
>OLMO02000275.1:12025813-12057287 GCA_900291935.2 Cassiopea xamachana
ATATATATATATATATATATATATATATATATATATATATATATATATTAACCATTAATAGATGACTTAGCCAGAATATTATTCTCAGCAGTTGTTTTGAAAAACTACATAACAAAAGTAAGGTTCATGTTAGGGACAACTTGCCCCACTGGAGTGGAGTCCATGCTAGGACGATTTTTATTGTTATTGAAGTTAGCTTTCCCATTGAACATAGCTGTGCATACAATAAACTAATATGTCCACAAGTTGAAACAAAAATGTTACTCAAATAAATAACACAATAATAGACATACCTTCTTTCGTCAATCATAGAATCGTCTTCGAAGTTACGAATTCAAGAGCGTTCCAGTATCTTGACATGGGAAATCAGTATAAGGTTGCACATGGTATTAAACGAAAGCGTAGATGAAGAATTTTCCGAAAAATTAACTTTCAAGTTGATTAGTAAGGGTTTTGTGGTCAAAAAGAGGCTGTGACAACATACTCCTATGACAACTTGCCCCACCTTCCCTTACATGCGGTACTGGAAAAATTTTTCGTGCACAATAACGCCAAATGTCTCAGGAACAGACCAACATTGCATTTGGAGGAAGGGGGGTGTATAGAGGACGTAGTGATTGAAATGCTGAGAAGGCTATAGTTTTTCATAACTTTTTGAAAGTGTCCCAGGGACTTTTGGCAAGTATTGTAGCTAGTGGATACTAGCTAGTCCCAGTTAACCCAAAACATAGAGAGAAAACTGCTTTTCACACCCATTTCAGTCTTTGGGGAAATCTTAGGATGCCTTTTGGGTTAAAAACGCACCTTAAATACTGCGTTTGCTGATTTTCTGTATCATTGGCTTATTATCTACATCGTTGATTGTGTCACGTGGTCATCAGCATATGAAGAAGCGTTATTCCTTTACCAGCAAATTTCCTAGTGTATTTCCAAGCGTGGAGTTCAGCTTAAGCCTTTTAAGTGTTCATTTTCTCTACGAATATCAAAATTTTAGGTCATCGCATCACCGCTGAAGGCTGCTTTCCAACTGAAAATGGTAGAGTCAATCTCATCATTTCCCAAGCCTCATAATACTCCTAGTCTCAAATGGTTTCTGGGAATGATTGGCTATTTTCGGGAATACATAAGAACTATGTCACAACGTTCACAGCATTTGCTTTCTCTACTCGGCCAAAAAGCCTCATTTTACCGTATCTACTTTTCTTGTTGCTGCACTAGGCTTTCCATCTCTGCTTACAAAGCACAGGTACAGAGCTTCAGCCTTGGTGCGACCCTGTCCCTTGCATAAATCTCGCTTGGTCTACACAAAATCCTCTTACTGCTACAGCTCTACCATTTTCTTTACACTAGCAGACTCCAACTACAACCTGTTTCACCACCGCAATAGGCCTACCTGCCACAGATGTCAGTCATAATTTGCAACAAAAGCTGCCTGAGTCCACACCTTGGCCTGACAATTTTAAGCAGCTGCGCCCTCCCAATTTCAATAGGGTGGAATTTGCGCAGGAACAACATAAAGAGCCTTGGCTAGCACCAATTTTGCAGTTTCATATTTCTAACAACTCACAGAAATCTAATGCTAGGTACAACCACAAGGTTAAGAAATGGGTCACCAGGATTGCTAAGCACACAAAGCTTGATGGTCTGTTGTTTTATTAGGACAAATTTATGAAAAAGCCAGATCATCTGCGCCTATTTGTTCCATTCGACGTGGAATAACAGCGTCATATTCCGCAGTGCTACCATGGTTCCCCAATAAGTATGCATTGAGGGTTTGACACTACTTACAATGCCATTTCTCGTGATTTACATTGTCTCAATCTATCTAGGTATGTCCGTAACTGGATCCAACGCTGTCCAAAATGCATTCGGTTCAAAACATTGAGCCAACTTCACAGTCTGATGCAGGTGCGTTTGTAACAATATCCCTTCCACACATTTGGTGTTGATTCTGTAGGGGAACTTTCTTCTTCTTCCTCTGGTAAAACATGGATTCTCAAAGCTGTCTGTCCTTATTCCAACTTTTACGTGCTATCCCTGTTCCCAATAAAACTGCGACAACTGCAGCACATGCCTTGTTTCAAGAAGTCCTTCTTCTGTTTGGTTTTCCTGCCGTTTTGCAAAGTGATCGCAGAGTAGAATTTCTCAATGCAGTTCTATATAGGCTTACAGCCGTACGATCTATTAAACAGGTATTTACCTTTTGGCCAAAAGGGCAACTAAATCTGCTTGCCAAGTACGTCAGTTCACTTTAATTTTATACTTCATATAGGGGGATAACAAATCAAACAGGATCCTGCAGGAGCGGTATATTACCTGCTTATTATTTTCTTTTGACTGGAGCCCCAATGATTTGTATTATTTTCAGATTTCCTTCCCAGCAGAATGGCTTGATATTGACCTAGGCATAGTCTGAAAATTCTTACTGGACCTCAATTCTGCACACCATCATCCAATACTTTATCTTACAGCCTGCAAAGCTTAGCATCTTTGAGAAAAGAGAATAAGCACTTTCATGTTCCAGTGCAGTTATATGCTGCACATTCAAATGTATTCTTAAAAATCTACAGCCCAGACACATAACTTGACCAAAAAAATTGGATTCTTACTGGCATTCTGGTATAAATAGCGTTCTTGTGTACCTAGCTCTCTGTTCGACAAATTAAACATGGTATCTATTACATCACGCGAAAAGTTCACCGACAATGACCGAGAACTCAGCGGGGCACTACAGCTATTTTAAAGCTAGAATTGCATAAAAACATGCCGTTATTTGCAAAAATGAATGTGACATTCGAAATCACCGTGTCTTTTTCTACAATATATCAAAAATAGGGTTTGGCTTTGCAATTCTCCTCTAAAGCCATTTTGCAAATTTCGGAATTTTTCAGAATTTCTCCAACCCCCCCCCCCAGTATATAATAAACCCCCATTTATCTAGTACTTGAAAGTACTACCATTCACAAATACATCCTGTTCAAATATACATCTTTTATAGATATTGATGTTACTGCCATTACGTATGCTAGTACTATTCTGTAGAGATTATTTCTTTCATTTCATGCATTATTTATTCAATTATTGATGAGTTATATAATTATTAGGGTGGTCAAAAAGCCTAAAAGTCAAATTTGGTCAAGATGGAGTCAAAAATGTTAATACTCTTGAATAAGGTCAAAAACACTAAATACGATCAAAAAACAGTCAAAAACAGAATGAAACGCACGAATTTTTATTTACTTCATATTACTGAGCCAGGCAAACTTGCTTTAGTGTGGTAGCTAATCACTTTTCAGTAGTCTCTATTTTACGACCTGACTGTTATATACTTGTGTTAATTGGAATTCGCGCAACTGGTGGAGAAAATATTCTTCAGCACATATGCCATTTTGAATACATGCGTTAGGGTTCATAGCAAGTCAGTTTCAGATATTGAATTTTCAGATCTTCCACAGCTTCCAGACAATTTTACCCATCCACAGAATCAAGTTCAAGAAATCAACATTGTTCATGAGAGAGCACAAGTTGAGCCAATGTTGCACCAGCTCCACAATGATCAGCAGCAGATTCAT
Organism: Cassiopea xamachana; assembly: GCA_900291935.2. Taxonomy (NCBI): domain Eukaryota; kingdom Metazoa; phylum Cnidaria; class Scyphozoa; order Rhizostomeae; family Cassiopeidae; genus Cassiopea; species Cassiopea xamachana. The sequence goes on from OLMO02000275.1 coordinate 12,029,386, forward strand.
AACACCATCATTAATGCTATCACAACAATTTCAGATCAGAATTTTTACTTTGTGGATGGACCATCAGGTAAAGGTTAAACTTTTCAGTACAACACTATTGTTCACAACCTATAGGCATTAGGAATAAAGGTGAAATGTATGGCATATTCTGGAATTACTCCTGCAAAAATCACAGAAAAGGGATTGCATACATCATAAGTCATAATATTGTGGTATTCATGCAACTAAATTTATTCCACTTCCTCTCTATTAAGCCCCTACTACCCCCTAGAATAAGTTGAACAGTACCAAGTGTAAGTAGGCTTCATACAGCAAAGAAAACTAAGATAGATCACGCTATGAAAACAATAGGTCTCAATCTATCAACAATCAAAGTCATCAATTTAGTTACTGCAGATAAACTCCTTCCATATCAACAATTACTACGTAACTTTGTCACGTTTATTCGTTCTTGTGTGAGCTAATAACAGGCCATTCATTTAGCATGTATGCACCACCATGGCAAAAGTTAACCCCCTCTCCCCGAGTGTGCGGTAATGTGCACTTGCTAAAACCCCCTTCCATTACATGCACACTGTTACCCATCTCACCCCCCCCCCATTTCTAACAGGGATACTTTCAAATATCTAACCAATACTTTCATAGAGAAAAATACCGCAGAAAATATTCATAGCAAATGTTTTATAAAACAGCAACAAAAGCTGACAGCGACGACAACAAAGTATGATTAAAGTACCTTTCACATGACAATAGAGCAAAATACATGTAAAAAGGGAAGTTTTTGGGTACACACTTAGAGGTGTCAACCCCCTTCCCCTTTGTACTTTTGTTTGACATTGTACCCTGCTTCGTGCATATATACGGTATGAATGATCCCAATGTGAAAATTACATCATTATAATACTGTTTTCTATTCTCAAACAACAAATATTTAGTATACTGTTGAAAAGTTTCAACAAATTTATTTAGCCCTCGCTTTTTATATACCCTCCTCCTCAATAAAACCCTTCCAGAGTGCTTGACATCATTAAGCCCCTGGGGGCTTCATAGAGAACTTACAGTACTTCATTCTGTACTTTCTTGTGACTGTTACATGCCCCCTCCTCAAAGTCATGCATGCTCTTTACAAGGACCTCATAACTTCTTCCTCTATGATGCATGATGTACCCTATCCTAAACAAATAAACAAAGGATGCTCCTTGACGTGCTGTTTGAGCTTTTTACTAATTCATCCGGCAACAACTACTGATACTACATTGTCTATGTTTATTGCACATTTGGCTTATTCATGGATTCATGATCACATGTTCCTACGATGGAGCACGTGACCCCCTGACGTGTGTCGTTGGAATGCAAAACAGAATTGTTGACAGAATTTGGGGAAAATGATTGCGAAAATATGCTTGCAAACCTATGCTAGGCTATACGGTTCCACAATTTCTTCTTCTTTTACAGAACCATCTAGTCTAGCGTAGGTTTGTGCGCATATTTTCACAATCATTTTCCCCAAATGCTGTCAATAATTTGTATTTTAATATTGAAGACTCTATACTGTGCAACTTTGTTTACGGTTTCGTCTATCCTTGGAAAGGTGATATGCACCTAGTTTGCAAGCAACCAATGACCATCCGCTACATTCGCCCTTCATTTTAGCGACAACTTGAGCTCTCCACAGTGAGTCACAGGGTTTTATGGTGCCCTCCTCTAGTAGCCTTTAGCCTAAGTTCCACAAACAGTTTTCTATGACAAATTTCTGTGACAAGTTTGCTTGCTCATGTAAATGGGCAAGAATCTTTCTATGACAAGTAGTCAATGACACGAGAAAAGTGATGCAAACTCAGTGTAAATTGAAAAGAAATATCTTTGCCAAGTGCAGTGGAAGCTCAAATTACATTTCCATTGTTATCCTGCATGTACGAAATTACACTATTCCTCAAATTTATTGAGATTATGTTGAAATGACTTGTCAGTTCTTTTGTCCATTTTTAATGGAATTCTCCAATACTGCTTTTCTCCATGCTACAAAATCTTCCGATTTTTGCTGTAAAGTTCTAGAAATAGCTGCACGCTTTTTCTACAAAAAAGTTATTCCATCTCAGTACTGAGAACTTTCTTTGCTCTTTCACAATTTCAGTATCAAAACTTTCTTAAGACTTTCTTAGTCAAACTTTTTGAGTTCTAATGTTTTGTGCATGTGCATGTGAAATTTATCATGTAACCACAGCTTACACTGACAAGGAGTATCTTTGCCAATGCAGCGGAAGCAATCATGACAGCAGCAGAACAATGAGAACAATGGAATTGAACAGTCTGAGCTTGAGCAAAACTTGTCAACTTTACTTGCCAGACCATTTACACGAGCAACTTGTCGTATGACGAGCACACCTGTTCAAAAGCCGGCATGCTAGATTTCAAACAAGTGTACATGTCGTAGAAAAAAATGTTCTATGGCTTGATCTACTCTAGAAAATAAAGATTGTCATAAAAAATTTGTCACAGAGAAAATTGCTCGCAGAACGTGGGCTTTTTTGCCTCAGCTGCAATGAATTGATACCTTTCTTCAATATATTATCTAAGATACTAAGTAAGATACTGAAACAACAATGCCAGAGGTGCATTTAATGTGGTTAGGTACTACAACTTTAGCTGTTATATGAATCCTTAGTAATTTATTGCTACCCTTTCATTTGTTCCTGCAAGTCTTGGCCTAGAAATATATCTCTGCAAAGATATTGCACAATGAAGAATTTTATGTTGTCATATGTTGTGCTGTTAAGTTTGGTGTTTGCTATACTGTATCTTGGTATTTTAGCAGTTAGTAATGAAGCTGCCATTGAAAAATTTTCATTAGTCTCCCATTTCTTCAATCTAAGACTCTGTGCTATACTAGGATGAATACGCACGAGACTATCCTCCATTGCTAAATGGCAACAGTTCATCAGAAGATATTTGATAAAAGATATTTAACTATTTTCCTCTATATTTCAGAAAATGCTGCTTAAATGCATTAGAACACTACACAACATTACATATAGCCTGATGAAAGTTCAAGAGATGATTGCATTTACTAACCTGACAGGTAACACAAAATTGATGGCAAAGCTGAGTTTTCCCAGTTCTGAACTCACCAAAAATTTCGGTTATAGATCCTGTCTCTATTCCACCTGCAAAAGACATGGAATCAGATTCATCAGGTAAAAGAAAGAGTACGCCTTGACATGAACAAAATACAGCACGTGTAGTTATGGCAAGTGCAGCCAAGATAATCTTTGCATTCCCATGCTCACATCAAATCAAGAACCAAAGAAAAGAAGTGTAAGGTACAACTAAGATAACATTTATTTAAAAAAATCGTTCAAACAAGGAAACTACCATTAAACCATTAACAGTCATGACTGTGGTTAACATGCTAGGATCTAAAGAAAGAAGACAAGATAAAGACCATTACTTTTCCAAGTTAACTCATTTTCGAAATCACTAGAATATGTTTAAGACTATCTATTTGCGAGTGCTATCAATCACACAAGCAATTCTATTTTTGTGCGTGTAGGTGCGTATTCGTGCAATCACAGGCGATAAATGATGCCTGAAAAGTACAAATATTGATGCATCTATGACAAAAAATACTCCTACCGACTTGAAGGAGGAAATACAACATTCACACAATCTCATACAGTGGGTGCATTCTATGATGAAACTTCATGAATTGCTATAACAGATGTATAGCAACTTTTGACTTCAGTGTCTCAACTCCATATTGAGGATTAAAGTTTCAAATTCTCAAAATTCACACTTTTCAATGCCATCATCATATCTAATACCAACATCTCTGCTTCCAGTAATGACAGAACTCTTTGGTGTCATAACTTTTCAGTTCAAAATGTGGCCAAAAGTTTGTAGTGCCGAAAATATGCCATTTTCAATTAGAACTGAAAATTCTTCACACCGAAAATTTCAGAAAAATGGCTCTTTACGTATTCAGAACAATAATCACTAGTAAGGGCACTTAGAGAAAGAAGAAGTATTTGAGCTCTTAAAAGCCGTCTGGTTGAGACATACTTTTGGCATATGTAACATCCCAACTTTTTTCTGCAAAAAAGCTTAGGAAGCAGAGAGTTTTTACTCGAAGGTGGCCAAAACCATTCACAAAGCTGATTATATTTTTGTTCTATTCATGCAATGATTTTTCATTTTTCCATAGCAATCATGTATGCAAATAACTATATCATCCTCATCCTCGATAACTTGTTCTTCTTGGTACAAATATTCCTGCGGAACATGAAATCATGGTAAACCTTGATTTCATGTTCCGCATGTGTCAAAACAAAGAGTACCTTTCAAAACAACAGAGTTTCCCTTCCGCTTTTTCTCTATTTTGAGGCAGGAATTATGTCGATTCCTTCTACAGCATTGCACAACCAAAATTGCCCCTGCAGAGCTACTTTACAATAGTGTAGTAAATGGAAATTTACCAACATTAGTAAAAAGGAGAAAACGATCAATCGGCATAAAGAAGCAGTAGAGAATGAGCAGTTGCAGGAGGAAACAACAAAACTTATGCCAATAATAGGTGATACACCAAAAATTGTGATATGAAAGTGGGAGACTACGTTCTTACCAAACAAGAAAAGTACAACGAGAAATCACGTATCAGAGCTGAAGATAGTGATAAACATAGAATAACTCATAACGTATCTCAACTTAAATGCATTCCATAACCTTCAAATTTAGACAATGCAATGTGAAGCAGACAGTGAACCAGAAACTGACCAGTATAATGAGAGTGATGAAGACGAGTATAATGATGCAAAATGGAAAAACCTGATCATCTTGGAGTACAAACACAATCTGAAATCTTTGCTTGAGTCAATACCATCAGAAATCTCTCGTAATTGCAAGGGGGTAGTGATATAGTATTCAAAGACTAGTGCCCAAGAAACTGAACTGTGTGACACTTGCATATGTGTAACTACATTGAGGTGAGAACTCTTGTTGTGTTATGTTGCAAGAAGGTTGTTATTTATTGCATGCTTAAAAAAATAAATTCAAACCAACGATTGATACAATTAAAAATAAAAATGGTAAGATTCTTGGTGAAGCTGAAGAAGTGATTGAAAGATGGGCTCAATATAGTGAAGATCTCTATAAGAAAAATACAAATATTATTGTCCAGCAGCACACATTTGTAGTGAATGATCAAGAGGAATAACCACAATTATACTCCGAAGTGGCTAAAGCAATTAAAGAATTAAAAGCTAATAAAAGCCCAGGTTTTGACAATATTACAGCAGAGTTGGTAAAATGTGGAGACAAAAATGTCGTCAATTACTTTCTCAAACTTTGTACGTCGATTTGGGTAAAGAAAAAATGGCTAGATGACTGGACTAAATCTGTATTTATACCAATTCCAAAGAAAGACGACACTTTATAGTGCTGTAACAACAGAACAATCACTCTCATAAGCCATTGCAGTAAAATTCTGCAAAAATTATCGCTGGTAAAATGCAAATTAAATTAAAAGAGGAAATTAGCGAAGAGCAAGAGGGATTTCGATCTGGCATGGGCACTCGGGATCAGATTCTAAATCTAAAGATGGTAATAGAAAAGACCAGAGAATATGGTAAAAATATATACATATATGCTTTATAGAAAACAGAAAAGCTTTTGCTTTGGTGTCCCATGAATTACTCTGGAAAAGAATGCTTGAAATGGGATTCTCTAGTCACATAGTTGATCTCATCAAGCGCCCATATACTCATCAAAGTGCAACTGTAAGAACAACACATTGATTAACTGTAGACTTTAGGATTGAACAAGGTGTGCGACAAGGATGTATCTTATCCCCACATTTATTTAACATATACTCTGAAGTAATTATGAGAAATCCCCTTGAGGGTTTTGAAGGTACAGTAAAGATTGGTGGGAGGAGTATAACAAATTTGACATATGCATATGACATTGTGTTAGTAGGTGGTAGCATAAAAGAGCTACAGAATATAGTAAATAGGGTCCATGAAGCTAGTAGCCGAGCGGGTCTATATCTCAATACAAGTAAAACCAAGGTTATGAAGATCATTAAAGTTCATGTACGAAATGAACAAAACAACATACTTGTTGATGGCCAAGATATAAAAAACGTGAAAAATTATGTTTATCTCGGAGCAATGATTACCGAAAATTATGGCAATTCTAAAGAAATAAAGAGACCTATTTGCTACCACAAAAATGCAATGATTTCACTAGTCAAAATTTGGAAAGACAGGGCAATTTCAATTACCACGAACAAAAGACTTTTAAAGTCCTTGGTCTTCAGTATTGCTACTTATGGATCTGAATGCTGGCTGTTAAAAACAACAACAAAAAGAAAATTAACTCCTTTGAGTTGTGGTGCTATTAATGCTTATTACGAATAAAGTGGACTGATAAACAGACTAATGAATATGTTTCAAGTAAATTTGGAACTAGCGAAAGATTGCTGACTACCATTGCTAAACGAAGAATGGCTTTTGTCAGACAAGCATTCAGATAAGGTGACATTTGTAACGACTTATTAATTGGCGCTGAGTATGGAAAAAGAAGAAAAGGTAGACCAAACACCAGGTACAGCGATAACATTCGAGACTTTGACGGGAATCGGAGCTTTGTTGATTTGTATCCACAAGCACAGAATAGAGAAGCACGGAGAGCCACGGCTGTTCAGCTAAATGAACTCCCCGTTCAACGATGATGATGATATTATATTAAATTATGACATACTATATTACATTATATTATATTATATTATATTATATTATATTATATTATATTATATTATATTATATTATATTATATTATATTATATTATATTATATTATATTATATTATATTATATTATATTATATTATATTATATTATATTATATACCATAGTTTTATTAGCTGGTTTTTGTCTTCCATTACATGATCTCTTCCTCTCAGGGCGATGTAAAGTAACAATTTACTGATGTAAGCTGGCAAAGCTGTAAACATATTGACAGTTGTCTGGATTTAGCAACAAAGTGCTTTATGAGGAAGATTTGCTCTAAAGAGTCAGTACACCTTATTTTTTTCCATAAATCGCTAGACAGGAATGCACTGACACAAGAAAAGCAAAAATTTTTGAATAAGGGGTGCAGTTGCTGTAATACCAGGTATTAAAATTGCAAAGTTAGGCAAATTACGTCATCTTTCGTGGCATAGTACCGCGGAGTTGGGAGACTCGGTCGAAATGAGATTTGACATCATAGTGGGAACCCGCATATTGAACTGGCCAGATACCCATACAAAGCCCTAGATAGGTTACCTAAGAAAATTGCTTGAAAATGCTAGCAAAGTGCACTCTACTTGCAAATGGAGGCATCCATCAAAAGTACTTATATATTGCGTTACACATGGTGTCATGTTCCAATGATAACCCTCATGGAAGCAAAAATAGACAAGCAAGATTGGTGGACTGTGCTACTTCAATGCGAACAATTCAATGGATGATAGACTGACAAGAAATCAGTCATCTTGCAGTGTATTGTAGTTTGTATGGTCTCAATTAGCAACGGTTCTTGCCTATAATACCTCCAAATCAGATTTATATTTTTGTGGTTCTGTATCCAAACATAGATCTAATTCACGAAGGCAGCCATGTTTGCATGGGTGTCCTATGGTCAGAGCAAGATAGGCCACTTCCTATACAATTCGTTTCCTGCAATATATCGCATATTATACTCTGCTTCAATTAGGGATAAATCGAGCATAATACAATATTGATAGGCATGGGTTGTTTTCTTAGGCCCCCAGGGAAAAACTTCAATGAAACGAACTACGCGAATTGAAAACAAGTGTATCAAAAGAAGAAAACGTAGGAATGTTTCTTTACAGACTAAAATAAGCAAGATAGCGGTGCTTAGAACTGCTTTTAACGATAAAGGCACTGACTAAATGACTTTTTAAGGGCTGTAGGCAGGAAGCAGTCAAAACTCGGGGGCAAGTGCATTCAGGGAAACCCTCACAAGCAACAAATGACACTACATGAGCTGAAAAAGTGTACTTTGTGTACAAATTTATGACAAAGTGGGGGTACATGTCCCCTGTACCCCCTCCCCTACATCAAAAATTGCAAGTAAGGAGTACATGGAAGTATAGGTAACGATGTATCATGCACTGGACCAGGTTCCTCTTGGGATCGAACATGGATCCCGTCTTTTGCATTATATGCTGTGCAATCATTTACTGCACTTTAAACTGGGCTTACTTGTTGCAGAGACAAGGGCCAATTGGTAATGTTTTTGAATGTCACACCCCACACCCTTGTGTGTACCACTGGCTGCTGCCTAGAAATACAAAATGGGCACCTAGGTTGGGAGGGAAAGATCTGTATTTCAAACAACTCAAGCTTTCTGCATTTCTTGGTGAGTGCAGCGAACTTTTTTACTACCAGACAAACAAAAACGTTTTAGTTTTTATAGAGTAATCATGCTAAATTATCTACCATTATGACATGGGCAAACAAGTAATTTCTTTATTCACTGATCATAAACTATGCCCCATAAATGAAACAAACCAAATTCATTGACGCTTAAGTATAAGTGCCTAAACCATGTTGTGTAATAATTATGTAGTAGCAGTAAACATTACCTATTGAAGCCTAGAAACATTTACAATAAGAGGAAAATAATTAGCACTACTCAAATGATGTGCAATTGAGTCTGATGTGAACTTTTTTGAATATAACAATGAAGTTGCTCCAAAAGATACTCCTATTTCAAGTACCAATGAGCATACTTGCCTAAAGGAGCAACTTCTCAATAAGTGCTATCATTGACGACTCATAAAAGCAGGGGGTTTTTTACCTTGCCTATCCTTCCTTTTGACATGAAACTATAATGATGTCATTCAACTATTGTCAATAAACATAAATTTTTTTATTCAATCAATAAATTAATCATAAAAACTCATATTCTTATGAGATGCTAAATGGATGTTACTATACGTTTAAGGATGGAATGAAGAAATTACCTAATGATATTCACTCAAGCTATTGATTGGCTTATCATTCAATGATAAATCAGTTTCCTACCAATACAATATCATTTCATACCTTAGATTGCTTTGCAATGTTTTGAGTAAAGCTGAATCCTGTTGTAGTATACTAAGCATCTAAACAATGTCATCAATTTCGTTTCTAAAAGTAAAAGATATTGCATCCACACTTACGGTTGCCTAACAGTACTGAAGAATTCAATATGCTGATTCTAAAGAAGGGCCTTACAAATTAAGGCAATGCCTACGTGGCTTCACGTGTAGTTTGGGAGTTTCCTTTGCTAACTTCCAGCAATTAAAGGTCTATTGTATTTGCTTTAGATGTAAATTTCTGCCTATTTAGCATATAAATATTTTTGGGCAATGAGCCCCTTTTTTCATTCATTAGAATGTGTGATAGAAATATATGAAACTGTGCTTTAGCTGACAAATGCAAATAATTGGGTGTCATTGTTGTGGTCAAAAGAATCATTGAATGAAACAATATTGAATCGCCTTTTTTTGTACCTTGAGGAGCGGTTTCAGTTGTTTTGCAGTTGTTTACAATTATTCTTTGAATGCGTAAGACATAGCTATAGAGCAAGTTCCATCTTCAAAAGACGTTGATAGTGGACAATAATTGTAAGTTCTTGTTACTTCGTTCGTATAATCGTTATTTTGTTATTCATTCCTAATTTCTTCGCTATTTAGTACTACTCTATATTTTCTTTTATGTAGCGAAAACCTATGTGAGTCTATGCAACTTTGTGCGAGATGATGTTGATTATTTCTGTCACTACATGAGTGTATCCAGTTGTCCTATCTCAATCTACGTACTTCTGAAGGAACGTTGCCTTTCATTTTTTTCAAATTATCATGCTTTGCTGGTTGATGGAAATTTTTGCATGATATACAGACCCTTTCAAGTGTTTACAGGGGTTATCTTGATTTTGAGGACATTGTTTGGAGTTGTTATGGTTTCAATTGTTGAACATCTTAGAAATGCTATTTGCAAAATTGCCACTTTTCAAGAACATGTTTTGATATTGCTTCTATCAGTCTCGAACAATTTTGTATATCATTGCATTATGGAACATTCAAAAGGACGTAAAAACACAACTTAGCCCTACGAGATTAGGTATTCTGCCTCAAGCAGGATCTTTGCCTACGGATGTCAAGTTCAATTACGGGAACCCTTCTGCAGCTATTGGCGAGCCATTGCTGGAGCATGCCGATTTTCCGTATTTAATTCCAAGGCCACCAAGGGTTTCTCAAATGACAGAAAAGGGCCTAGCACATTGGATGGAGAAACGTGAACAACGATGCAAGAATCAAAGTTATTACAGTGAGATTATCGACAATCACATCATTCGGATTCAAAGTTTATTGGTTTCAATGGAAAATCTTGATATCGTCAAAGATTTTTTTAATAAAGTTTTATATTCTTATTAAGATTTTAATGGTCCGTTTGACAGTGAGTAAGATAAATTGAATGATCTTAATTATTTTCGTATTTCAACAAATTTCAGGGATGTGGAGTTACAAGTGTCAACATGGAAACAAGATTTTAATGCTGAAACTGAAAAAGCATCGCATTTTTCACATGTACCAAAGTCTTCAAAAGGCTAAACTCGTTCAAGAAAATCTAATACATCAAGGTTATCCCTACCTCCTAGCAGCACCCTAGATGACATGATTAGAATCGGGGCAAAGATTGCTGAGCTCAAAGTAAAATCAGAATTTTTCGAAAAGGAGATAAAAACACAGGCAGGACTTGATAGAACAAGGAATGAGAAAGAATTAGCCGCAGCACAAGCAGCTTACAAAATTCACAGAAAATGTTTCGAGGACAGTTATGCTTTAACTTCCTCTTAAAACGTAGAGGAAAGTGGAGTTAATAATGAAAGATTAAGATGACATCAGAGGTAGATTTGGATTTCTCTAAAGAAGAAAATAAGTTTGTTTATGAAGAAACAATAACTTTTGATGCCAAAGTGCCATTAAACTTACCATAGCATATTTCATATGCCAGGCCACAGTTTACAGAAAGATATACAGCCACACCAAACCCATTTGTTTCTCAAAAAGGTCACGTTTTGTTTGATGCACCTAATCCTCCAGTAATACAAGCTACTTCTCAAAATACAGCTCAGACAGTCAACAAGGTATCAAACGAAGAGAGTATGGAAGTAATTGAGATGTTATATCAATTAATGGCCAAACAAAGAGAGTATTTACAGCGACAAGGAGCTCCATAACCACAACTTGAAAAATTTGGTGGCAATCCGATGAAACATCAATACTTCATCAACATGTTTGAGACAGTTGTTGATGCAAAAGTTAAAGATCCCACAGATAGATTAATAATGCTGACCGAGCATACATATGGTGAATCTACTGCATATCAAAGAGCAAGATGTCTGCAACAAGAGAACTACAGGAATCCAATAAAGACAGCAAATATGTATTTGGAAAAATTAAGATAATGGCCGTGTATTATTTGGCTTAACAAGTACACCACGAACGTAGCCCTCCTTCCAAAGTTTGTAACCTTGCTTTTTGCTGCGAGAAGCTTTAGGTGCCTGTCCGACCCGTGACATTGTGGGGTTCTTCAGCAAATGATCATCAATGTTTTCATTGCTGAAGCGTGGAAGTGATGCCAAGGATTTTTTCCAGCCTTTTTCATCTATTCTAGCCTTTTCTACCGACTCATTGGCTTTCTGTTCTTCTTCTCTAAGTTCACCAGTAAGCTCAAAATCTAATGGCCAGACCGCTAGGCCTAGCTGGTCGATTTCGGTCAAATGATCTTCTGCTGTAGCTCCCCCAGCACTGGCTCCCGGGCAAGAGTTTTCAACAAATCTAGGAATGTGCTGGTCAAACGTACTTGCAGAATTTTCCATAATTCCTTTCACAATTCGTTGTAAACGTTCAGCAATAACACAACTTTCGTACGATCACAACGCAAAGTATCAATGAACGGGCTCTTTCTTAAATAAAACTACCAGGATGCATTGCGCGCAGACTAGTGAGTGACGTAATAAGGGGAAAGGTCTATTAGCTCTATATATGATCCTTTTGGATTACTTTGACTTTTGCTGCTTCCTGAGAGAAAGGTATTACAGCGAATAACAGATACTAAGCAAGGATGGGATGAGCCACTGTTATCAGGACAACGAGCCTCTTTGGAAAAATGGAGAGATGACTTGCGTGTGCTACCTTATGTTAAAATCAATAGATGCTTTATGTGTAAGTCATTTAGTGGGAATAAATCAGTACAATTACATCCTTTTTCCGATGCAAGCACATACGGCTATGGTGTTGCAAGCTATCTGCGCATACGAGACACAGAACATAACATTTGCTCCAACTTACTAATGGGGAAATCAAGAGTTGTGCCTAAAGGTACACCATAGATACCAAGACTACAGTTAACTGCGGCAATGGTTCCAACAAAGGTAAGTTGGTTTTGCAGTGCAGAGAAGATTTATTGTGAGTGCTTGAGACACAAGGTTCCTCACAGATGAAGGAGCCATAGTTATTGAACAGATGTAAAAACAACGTTGTTTTTGGGGGAGCCAGATGTTGTGGTCATAAGGGTCATTGAATGAAACAATATTGAATCGCTTTTTTTTGCTGTATCTTGAGGAGTGGTTTCAGTTGCTTTGCAGTTGTTTAAAATTATTTTTTGAATGCGCAACACAGATATAGAGCAAGTTCCATTTTCAAAAGATGCTGAAAGTGGACAATAATTGTAAGTTGTTGTTACTTCGTTCGCATAATCGTTATTTTGCTCTTTATTCGCAATTTCTTCGCAATTTCTTGGCTATTTAGTACATTGCTTCTCAACCTTTTTTTACCCATGGACCCCTTTTCCCTTACATTTGTTGCAGTGGACTCCTTCATAGCTATTCGAAAAAATGCAAGTTTGCTGTTTTCACTATAAGTGGTAAAAGAGATTGTTGTAATAATAAAAAAACACTAGAAAGCAATGCTATATTTTGAATGAAATAATCCTTTCTGCATAGCACGTATTCAGTTTGAAAGCGGTTGATAGTTAATGAGTTACTATGTCTGATGAAGGGAAAACATGCAAGTCAATGAGATCCCTGGAGTTCATGCTGATCAGCGAGTTTCTTTATATCTGGTTCTATCGATGTTAATGATACTTGAAGATTGTCTCTCTTCACAATATCCAGTCTGTTGCGAACTTCTGAGAGCAAATTGGAAACACGACTAACCCCGCTTCAACAAGGTAAGATGATGGGAAAGCAATAGCATAAAGCTATAGTTTATCCCATAGTAATGGGTACTTAGTAGCGATATAATTTGCCTTCCATATATTACATTCCTCATCCTTAAATTTAGCACATAATACTTCATCACTTTGCAATTCAATGAGGTTTTCCTGCAAAGAAGCATCTGCGTCTGCAACATTAACTTCGAAAGGAAGTGCCACCGAAGCTGGAATGTCCTTCATGAGTAGGCCACGAAATCGCGTTTGCACATTTTCCGAGTATTCACTATACAATACAAGGTCTTCATCGTTCTCATTGCTGCTTATAGATGCCAAGCAAGGAAACTGTTCAAATGCACGGTGCCTGATATTATTTTTATACAACTGCAGTTTTCTCAGAAAGGCAACAATAGCACCTTTGCTAGATATAAGATCAGCATCTTTCCCTTGGAGCTGTTTATCAAGTGAATTTAGTTTCTCAAATATATCTGATAAGTAGAATACATCACACCTTGTTGCAAGCAGCTCTTCTCCAAGTTGTGTGCTTGCAAGGAATGAGACAATAGAGTCCCAAAGTATAACAAAACGTTGAAGGCAATTCCGATTTGATAACCATCTCACCTCTTTATGTAAGACAAGGCGCTCAAAATCTGCTCGATTTTGATTACATTATTCAAGAAAAGGCATTCTCAGAGAGAATTTGATTTGATATGGTTCACTACTTTTATCACAACATGGAGAGCATCATGCATGCGTCCGCTAAATTTCTTTGCAACTAGGTGTTGGCGGTGAATCACACAGTGAATGTAAAATACTCCGGGGATAACTTTCTTCAAATATGCAATAAAACCTTTATATCTACCTTTCATAGATGGTGGACCATCATTAGCACATGCACTTATACTTGTAAGCGGAATATTGTTCTCCCCCAAATAAGGAGCTACTTCATTAAAAACTTTTTCACCTCTGATGTCCGTCCTAAGACTTCTTGCAAAAGGCATTTCCTCTCTGCGTCATTAATCATCTTTATATCTCACATATGCTAATAGAATGGCTTCACTATCTCTTAATGTTGATTCACCAAGTTGAAGTGGAAACTGCTTAACTTGCAATTTTGCTATTAGATGCTTCTCTACATCCTCTGCCATTTCATCAATGCGTCGTTACACTGAAGAGTTGCTTAAAGGGATGAAATTGGTAACTGCATTTGCATTCTGTTTCATAACTGATAAAGATGGTAAAATCACTCTTCCACCGATACTATGGGGTTTTCCAGCCTTTACCATTATTTTGCTAATCTCGTACGATGCCAGCAAACCATCCTTCACTTTACTCACTTTGCTATTGAGCACTTGAAACACTGTCCTCCTTCCTTTGAAATCATCTCTAAGGTGCCTTAAGCACTCTACTGGTTCATTTTTCTTTTCTTTGTGCTTCGTTTCTAAATGGATTTTTAATTGACTTGGTTTCATGCTATCGTTTGAAAGAACATCCATACAAATAAGGCACATTTGCATCATTAAACTTTCTGGTGATGTAATAAATCCATAGGATAGATATCCGACAGAATACTACCGACAATATCTTACATAAAACAGATATGGATAGCCTGTAAAATATTCAAGTTAAAGTATACAGATCTTAACTTGTCAAGATGGACTTCAATGTAAAACTAAAATGAACTAATTGCATCATGTTGACTTCTATAGACACTGGGAGTAATTATAGTTGCTCAAGACTAAATATCTTTCCTTCATAAATAGCTATTTATCTTCAAAAGTTCGTGACCTCACTAAGGAAGTTAGATATTTGCCTTAAGAATAAACATTAAACAACACCGCCTGCTTCTTGAGAACTGATACAAATTTGTACCTTCATTTGCTCTTGGCACTTACAGATGTTTGAGCAGCTAGATCGTGAGGAATTACAATAGCTAATGAGAAATAATTGCTCTTACATATCCTCTACTTATTTCAACATGATCCATATTGCAAGGGAAATTTAATTTTTCGTAGTAAAATTTGCTCTGAAGTGGGAGTTCTTCGTGGACCACCAAAATATCACTGTGGACCCCAAATTGCTAAGTTTTGCTTGTGGACCCCCAGGAATATTGCATGGACCCCGGTTGAGAACCAATGATTTAGTACTATTCTATATTTTCTCTTTTGTAGCCAAAACCTAAGTGAGTCTATGCGAGTTTATGCCAGTTGATGTTGAATGTCTTTGTGACTGCGTGAGTGTTTCGAGTTGTCCTATCTCAATTTAGGTATTTCTGAAGGAACGTTCCCATCCAGTCATACTTCAGAAGGAGACATAACTGTAGAAAGTAATTCAAAGCATGTATTGCTACAATTAACATGCTTTTGTCAATGTGAATTCTTAGGACAATAGACCAGCATCTGAACAATAATGGCTTGAAATTAATATTTATGAATTGCTATGCACAAATAGGAACGGCACAGTATCATCTCGTCATAATTAATTGCATCAGTGAGTTGAAGTCTAGGATGCTTCACTCCTTGCTAACTGGTGCATAGAAAGCAGAAAATTTCCTCCCCATCTACCAATCTGAAGGCGGTAGATGAGCTCGCCTCATCGTTCGGGGAAGGACCATCACTCTATTCTATTGGTGCCTTTAGTAATTTTGTCTCTTTCAGTACTAGGATAGAGATTCCATGTCTATTGGTTGGTAAGGTTACTGTGATAAGTCGCAGTGGGAAGCTGTTGGGCTTATTTGATCCCTTGCTGTGCCTGAGGGTACCGTTGGAAAAGGTGGACTGCAGGCCTGCCGCCATATAGTACAAAGGCCCGAACCCATTGGTAGCGCATTGGGAGGCTGCCCCATCAGCTGGTGTATAATCTCGGGCTGCCTGCTATGCCAGTTCACGGCTGGAGCCACACCTAGCACGCAGTTCCGGGGGGCCCTTCTGAGGCCACAGGATAGCTATGGGAACTTTCATAGGCTCACTGACAAATGCTGCTTCTATCCCTTTGACCAACCCAACCATCACGCACTCATTTTGTATTCATACTATGCCTCTCACTCACACAAATATTAGCTCTACTGCAGTTACCAATGTGGCACATTCTAAACTCTTTTCCATCTCATTTTGCAATATTCGTGGACTATCCTCCAGTCTTAACTCTGTACACCAATATCTCCAGTCCTCTAACCTTCGTGCACTCTTCCTCACCGAAACTAAAATCAAACCACTGGGCCCAAATGACAACTCCATTCTCTGTCCTCATCGAAAATGCCCTGGATATGAGCTTCTCTCCTCTTTCTTCCCAAATGGTGGTGTTTGTGCATATGCCCGCTCTGATGTACAAAGTTCTCGTCTACCTCAATTTGACCTCGCTAATCCTGGTTTTCAACTTATCTGGATGAAAATTTCCCTACCTCACACTTCAAAATTCATTTGCACCCTAAACCGCTCACCTAACTCAACTAACCATGAACTTCTATTTGACCATCTATCTAAGACAATTGACAAAGATACTCTTCAGTCTCCACGCTCTAAAATCACAGTCCTTGGTTATTTCAATGTCTACAATCCAAACTGGCTTACCCACACTCCACATATCACTAGCCCTGCTGGTCATGATGCAGAGGCCTTTGCCATTGTGAATGGCCTGTCAAAATTGATAGCAGAACCAACACGTAACCCTGATTGCTCAGGGGACAAAGCTAATACACTTGATCTGTTTCTTACATAAAACCCAGACATTTACTCTAACCCTATTCTAGATTCTCCTCTTGGTAACTCTGACCACTGCCTTATCACGTTACAGCATAACTTTGTCTCCCACCAGGATAGACCTTCCTCTTCTCAAAAAGTTTTCCACTATAGCAAAGCTGACTGGGACTCTCTTCAAAACTTTTTCGCTGCTTATCCCTGGTATTCTGGCTTGTCTAACGACCCTTCCTCTTTTGCCACCTTCATCACTAACGCAATTCAACTTGGTATGGATCTTTTTATTCCATCCTGCTATAAATCTGGCAACAAGTTATCTCCAAAATGGTTCACTTCACAATGTGCAAAAGCTGTCGAACATAAAAACCACCGCTGTAAACAATGGAAACTACACCAAACTCCACATTCAAGAGCTTTATTTCTACAAGCTCGTAACCTATGCTCCAAAACCGATCATGCCAAATCCTCTTTTGTCAAACGCATCAACAATAAAATTGCTTCATGTCAAACAGGATCTCGCTCCTTCTGGTCCATAGCCAAAGTTGTCTCACAAAACTTTTGCCATTCTTCTTTTCCACCTCTAAAAAACAACTCTGGGTCATCTTCATGCACTCCTTCCTCTAAAGCTAACCTTTTCGCATCAACCTTTGCTTCCAATTCCAATCTTGATGACCAAGATTTCCAAGCTCCTCTCTACCCCACATCCACCATCACAATGTCCCCTATTAAGTTCTCTACACGCAAAGTCCGGAAAGTCCTTCTTCGGCTCAAGACCTCCAAATCTAGTGGACCTGATGATATACCAATGACTTGATACATGTAGAGAAGTTGGGTAGTGACAATCTTGTTAAGTTCAATGAAGAAAAGACAACACAGGTTGTTATATCACGTAAACATCACCAAGATTTCCCCCCTGTTTTCATGAACGTCCATAAACTGGACTTTTCGTCTTCTACCACTCAACTTGGCCTTTCTATTTCATCAAATCTCACTTTCCATCTCAGAAACTTGGCTTTCTTTCTAGAGCCCGTGGTTATTTCTCACCTTCTCAAATATTAATTATATATAAATCCCAGATTCGTCTTTCTCTGGAGTACTGCTCTCATGTCTGGGGTGGTGCTCCTACATCTTCTCTCCATCGTCTTGATAGAGTCCAGTCTAAAGTTATCCGTCTCATCAACAATCCAAACCTCACTAATTCTCTACAGTCTCTCTCCCATCGTCGTCTTGTTGCAGATCTTTCCATTTTCTACCGCTATTTTCACGGACATTGCTCTCAGGAAATCAAGAATATTACTCCTGATCCAGTGAAGCGTGTTCGAACCACCAGAAGCTCTACTTATTCACACCCCTTTCCAAGTTACACTACCTAATCCACAAACTCTATCTCACAAGTCTTCTTTCATTCCTAGAACTTCTCAACTGTGCAACTCATTGCCACCCACTACTTTCCCCGAATCCTACAATTTGTCATCTTTTAAATCTAACATCAACACACTTTATCTAGTCTCCTTTTCTACTTAAACTTCCCCTCATTTTCTCAGTTTTTCCTTTGTCGGGGCTTTGTTATAGGCCCTATGGCCTTTCCCGACATTACTGAATAAACAACAAAAAATCTGCGGCAAGGACTACCCACATACTATTAGCCAGGATAGGTTGACTATGGTTCAATGGATCTGATAATGATAAACAAATTTTAATATATTCCTTCTTGAAATATTTTCTAATATTTTCCTTATGTGTGAACTAATATTTTCCTTCTTGAAATGACTAAAGACGCAAGAGATGAGGTTTTAAAAATTCCGTATGTTGTTATGGCTCAGATATAATGAGGAAGGAATATTGTATTAGGATTCTACCTACCAGTGAGGAGATTTCAGAAATCTCAGAGACTATGTTCAACAGATGGATTTCCCTCAAGTTATGGGCTTGCTTTCCATTACAAGCAACTGCATTGTTCAAACGAAAAGTTTGGAAACCTTTGAGATTGTCTGCATATACAGAAGCATTAATACACTATTAAATATTCCTTATACCCTATATTATTATCACTCTTTATGATCATTGAGCAGCAAGGTATGAGCCTACCTAAAAACATTCCTTAATTTAAAAGCGTTCTTGTGTCATGGTGCAACATATTTTACACAGGAATCATGAATTCTCTTTGAAAACAGGGACTATTTCCTATAAAGGGGAAATTGCTTGCTTTAAGGCAAGACACAAATAGATGATATGCCATATGTCATTGGCTCCAATAGAATATGCATTTTTGGGCTACCACACTTAACACTGTAGTTCTACATTTGTTCTAAATTTCTCAAAAGATGAATTAAAGCACTCTTTGTTCACCCAAACTTCATCAAAGTCTGACCGGCTAACAGCATACAATACATTGCTAAAATTCCCAGTATAGTTCTAATTATGCATGCCATAATATCCCTCTAGTGCATTAATTACATTCATTTATCCAAATTTATTGCATATTTGCACCTATTGAAATATTAATGCTTACTGGTTCAATACATGGGTTGTGCCACTGGGGATCAGGGGCGGTACCAGGAATTTTCTGACCGGGGACTGATTCTTCCAAAAACAAGGCTAAAATATGGTTACAAGGGTACACAATATGCAAAAAATGTCCAAAAATATCATTTTACACCTTCCAACAAGGGGGGCTATAGCCCCCTAGCAACACCCCAGTCTCACCCCTTCTGGGGATGCTTGGGGGCTGGAGCCCCACAATTTCACTAAGCCCCCTCGTCATCTAAGTTTTTGAAGATTTCTATGCAGTGTTGGCACTTTCATAGACTTAATGTCCATATGTTAAAAACCATTCTGAAGTTTTGTCCATTAAAGTTTTCTCGCTTCGCTCAATATCGGCACCTATGCAGCATCTGACCCCCAGTATTCATTCCTTGGCACAACCAATAGTACAATGCTTTCAAATTTACTTATCATTTGTTCTTATCCTAGTCCTCTCTGTTTCATTTCATCTTCATATTGCAGCATATGTATAATGAATGAGAGGGTTGAATCAGCGATGTCTCTTAGGTCCATGGCCAGCTACTGCAACATCTGCCTCCTATTGCATTCCTAAGCGGCATGGATCTTTAACTAGGTCTCCAACCCTATAGCTCAGGAAGTTGCTATCACTTTGACGTAAGTAGATGGTCTAAAAGTAGCAAATTCACCTAAAGGTGCTTACGGATGCTATCTTGTCATTGCTTCAGTATAGATGGATGGAATATGGGTTCCCACTATGATGTCAACAATGGCTAGATTCCAGATTCCTAACTACATGGCATTGTGCCATGAAAGATTGTTAAATCCTGTAATAACTCAAAATCTAAACGTGCAGCCAAATTTCTATTAGCGGATTCGTCTTCTATGCATTGAGTTACTTCAGAATTACCAATAAAAAATAAAGTGTATAGGCACTTTAAATATGGGGTGCATTAATGCAATAAAGGGCGCTTTTAACACGCTTTTCACTATGTGATAGTACAGCGTGCAGGCATGTACTGACTTAAGTCATTGAATCTAACTTTAGTGACAAGATCATCAATGGTTGGGGGTGAGACACCCCTCCTCTACATACCCACTGATCAACAATGACACACTTAACATACTCCCAGGATTTGATTTCAAATACATACTTTGCATGCAAAAAGAAGACCCAGGGGGTACTCTATACCTTTCTATACAGGAGGACCCATGTCAATATTTGGAATCTGAGATTTTACAAGAAAATCATATTAGGAGTCTGTGAATTGCAGCTTAAGAAAAATTCAATATTTGGGGTTTGAGAGTTACAGGTTATGAACAATTAGATATTTGGAGTTTGAGAACTGAACTGAAGTTGCAAAAGCAAAACCAAATTCTAAAGTTTTAATACAATAAATAAATGCTTGGGATATTCAACCAAATTTTATGTCAGGGGGAGTCCAAATATGTGGCATTGTTTGGGAGCTCAAAACTCTAAGTAAAAATATACTGACATGGACAACTAGGGAGTACCGTATATACACAGCTAGGGAGTGAGTACCCCTAAGAAAGAAGACACGAAAGATTACATATTCTACATTTTCTTCCTTCTTTTATTGAACCATGTAGCCTAGAGTAGGTTTGCGATCACTTTTTCACAATCATTTCTCACAAACTTTACTAACAATTTTCCTTTGCAATCCAGTCACACTCCTCAGGGGTTGCGCTGTCCTTCACAGCAAAATGTGATTTAATCAATCCATGCATGTAAGTGGGGGACTTCTTGTTTTTCTAAGGTTACTTTGCAGATTATGTCCGTTTTTAGTGGGTACTTATAATAGCTTCTCTGTTCTATTGAAGCAACCTCCATCACAGCAATAGTGAAGTATATTCAAAATAATTTGCCTCAAGAGCAAGATATAATGAGCAGAATACAAAGCTATCATGCATATTGCTATTGTACCTATTTCAGGTCAGGTGAATTCATAGTCATGCTTAGCTAATTGTCTATTGTGCATTGTCTTGTAAAATTTCCATTAATCAGTAAAGAGCGTGCATTCTCACACCTCCACAACTCCTAAACTAGTAGAGACAAGAATAAAGGGTTGGCCAGGCTATCTACCAAAATGCAAAAACATGAATGGAAAATTCATATTTTCCATTGTGCAAAAAAATTATGTTATATCTAACAGCATGATTCTCTATAGAAATATGGCCATATAAGAAACTTTGACATATAGTCCATTGCCAGGTACAAACTTCTGATAGGTACATTTGATGTAGAAGGACCCATGAGCTAATTCCATCAATGTACTATTCTCAATATCACAACAAAGCTATTATGTCATTCCTGACTAGAGACATTGCTGACCATTAACCAAATTATATTGAAAAAGCTCATAAAAATCATGCAATATAGCAAAATAAGGAAAACAGCTAAATACAATGCAATCTTTACCTTGCAGTAACTTATCTAGTTCTTTAGAACCTGTTGAAATTTGAATAATTTCTGATCTCTTTTGGTGAAATTCTGTTGCTGTTGTGAACCCAAGTGGGACGAGCTTCCCAACTTCAGCAAGAATTTTATCAGCCTTTGTTTCACTGATTCCTTTAACTCCTAGAAGTGCTTTCTTAGGGGTGTATGCAACTCCTTCCACAGTGAAAAATCCAGCATCAATCAACTTTTTAACATCACTTGAACAGATTCCGTGGTTCTATGATAGAAAATTTCAAACAGAAACTCAAAATAGAGCAGGAAAATAAATAATAAACTGGGCCATTCATGCATACCAAAAACTTAAGACAATGAGTTGACAAATCAATAATAACAAATAACACAAAAAGAATTCAGAATTTAACAAATGACATTGCTATTATCTGCAGTACTTCCTTGATTATCGAGCTGCAATTGGACATAACATTTCCAAAAAGAAGGTTAGACAATCCAAAAATGCCAGTTACATAGAATTATAATTTTGGACATCAGCGTACAAGAAATAACCTAAGGTAACCACAAAGTGTTCTTACCATACCCAAGTAAAATTCTTATCAAAGTTCCATGACATAAAAATTGAGCTCCCTTTATCAGCCAAGGTATAGTGTCAATCTGCATCTATTTCTGTGATGCCAACTCATGGAGTGTAACTAATGTTGACATATTTGCTGTTGCAGCTTTAGGCCCAGATTGGAATCTACACAGGTCATGCAACAGATCTGTGGCAGAAAGCAATCTTAGATTTTGGTATGCTGGCACACTTTTGCTTTTAAAATGGCATTTGGCGAAATCTTGCAATCTTGACATAAAAACTAGCATGGCTTGGCATGCAGCCAGTGATATAGTGTTCTCTGAGACTTTCTTTTTAGTCACACTAGTTGGTCAAATGGTCAACGTCTCTCCACCTACGGAAACTGTCTATAGGGTTTATACAGACAGGAAAGTCAGGGAAAAAAGGTACCAAAATTTGGCTAGGTCAGGATGAATAAGGAAAAGTCCGGGGAGTTCTTGAAAAGCAAAAAGGCAGAAAAGTGCTTATTTGGACAGGATACTTATTCAGAACTGGGTGGTTATTAAGGAAAGGAAGAACAGATACAAAAAATGCATCATCTTTCTATGGAGAAGATCGAAATACAACATTCCATTCGTGGAATCAATAGATCTTCATCATTTTCAGTATCCTCATCAAAGTGCAAAATAGAAATTACAGAACGTGTAGAATAGTCAGAGAAGTCAAAAAAGAGTATTTATTTGTGAGACTGTAAACGTATCTGAGGTCGAAAGTCAAAGAAAGTTGAAAAGGTGCTGTTTCCTTTTCAATATCTATTAAAAGTTACCGCTTAATAGGTAATTGACGGTACAATATTCTATTCTGCAATAGGGCAATTTTCTGGCATTCTAGAGGGAGCTACATCAAACATGTTTCTGGGGCATGCCCTAGACCCCTATTTTGCTATGTAATGCCCATAAAAAGTACAAAATGCACAGATGGATAGCATAGAAATTTTCCAGCTCCTTGTCCCAAAATTACAGACAATTGTTGAGTGGTGAAAGGTTCCCTTTCAATATTCCTATTTTCCTTGTCTATTATGCAGTCCTATCTTGATGATATGGGGTGGGACCTTAGCAGACACTGGATACAAAAGAATATCTAAGACATTTGTTGTGAATTCTGCATAAAAGATTAGCAATATGAATATCTTTTTGAAATACTGTATTTGCGAAAAACAATCTGAACATAAATTTTCCCACCTGCTGAGACACATTTATTTTGAAAAAGTTTCTCCGGGTCCAACTATGGTGGGCCTTATAGTAGATTTGGGATACAAATGAATATCTAACACAATTACTGTAAATTCTGTCTATCAGATTAGTAACATGGCATTATTATTTGCAAAAAGCAAATTCAACATAGCGCTCTCCAGCCATCTGAGAAGTTCTATTTTGAAAATTTCTGGGCCCAACAATGGTGGGCCTTATAGTACAAAACTGTACACTAGAGAAAAATTGCTTTGAGATATTGGAATACATAGTGATAAGTGACAATAGAACATCATACTAACCACATAAAATCTAGTAAATTTTGCCTTACACCACCCAATCAAAAGGTTCTCGCGACGTCCTGCATATCTTTAATCTCTTGGGCCCTATTAACCTATTTATTAGGCATCCCCTTCGAATAAAAACGTGGCTGTGATCGTAATTATGAAACAGTGTATATCATTATTCGACATAACCTGGCAAAAACACGACTTTTACAGTGTGACTATACAAAGACTGTTCTTACTAATACCTGGTTATGTCGAATATTGAAATACATTCAAACATTGGTATGAAGACTTTCTTCGTCGTTGTGCTGACTCGATTCGATATTCGAAAACGAACGACAACCGTTATAAAGAAACTAGGGGAATAGAAAATAATTTTTATTCGAATTATCTTGAACTTGATCTTACTGAGAAACTTTGGAGGGAAAAAAATTTATATATATATATATATATATATATATATATATACATATATATATATATATATAGATATATATATATATATATATATATATATATATATATATATATATATATATATATATATATATATATATATATATATATATATATATATATGTATATATATACATATATATATATATATATGTATATGTATATGGGTATATATATATAAATATATATTTATTTATATACATATATATCTATATAAATATATATATATATATATATGTATGTATATATATATATATATATATGTATATATATACATAGATATCATCGCTACGCTATTTTATATATATATAAATATATATATATATATATATATATATATTTATATATATTTATCTATGTATATATATATATAAATATATATATATTTATATATATTTATCTATGTATATATATATATATATAAATATATATATATATATATATTTATATATATTCACTCAGAAAAAACACCTCTACGACGTTTTGCTTATCCCTTTTATCACTTTTTGATTTCTGAAGAAGCAAAAAGCAAAACATCATAGAGGTTTTTCTTTCAGTGAATATTTATCTTTCAAAACATACATGTGGGAGTGCTGCTATGAGTTTATACAAATATACATATATCAACTCATTTAGTTAGTAACTAACCACGATTTCTCCCTTCTAGGCGCAAACTGTAGTATTATTTAATCATCAGAAAAATCAGAGGAAATGAAAACATAACACGACCTGGATTCAAACCAGGGTATGGGCAATCTGGGCAAGTATCATAATCACTAACCCACATTGGCTTTTTTCAAGTCCCCTGATTTTAGCACCTATTGCTTAGTTTCGGTTTTCGCCCTTATCACGCAGCTATAGATATGAACACATTTAGATAGTTAAAGGTATGCATATGTATATATAAATTGATTACAGATTAAGTATACGACATGCTTTCTGCAATGGGAACAAATTAATAGCCTTAGGGTCACAGAAAATATCCAAAACTTCATCTTTAAGTGTCATGGTTGGTGCCTTTCTGAACTGCAAATGCTTGTAGCATGTTCTCTGTGCCAAAAATGCTCACCTGTTTGTTTCCTATAGTTGCTTATACCAAGTAGGAAGGTTTTAAACATATTATGAAAAATCCAGCAAGGCAGGAAATCCGGCCGGAGTTCAATTTGAAAAAGCCGATAACTCTAGTTCCACCCAGATTTCTTAAAAATCAGATCCGGTACCCCCCTATTCAGTGTATAAATAGCCAAAAGTTTATTAGTGTATGCATTTTCGTTAAATCTACATGTAAATTGCACTTCAAGTAGCACAGTGGGCAAAGGGCGGACATTGGGATTTTTCTAACATTTTACAACAAAACATCTATTAGAACTTCTAAAATCTGGAATTCGTTGGCAATCAAGTCTTTTTGGAACTGTGTTTCTATCAGTTTCCAGTAGACATATATACTCTCTTTAAGTTAGAAATTCAAATAGCAAGTTTCAGGGGCTTCTTTTCCGATGAAATTATGGTATTGTTACAAAAATCCGCTCATTTTTCTAAAACTAGCTAGATTTGCTCTAATTTTCTATGAGGGCTTTGAAACATTCCTGTTTGTGCGATGTAACTGCAATGCAATGTGTTGACATAAAAAATCACCATTTTTGTAGGCAACACCAAAAACAATTCGAAATTTGTTGCACGAAATAAACGATCAAATTGAACAAATATTTGTAGAAATCTTGAAAATGCAGGGCAAACACACAATATGTACATATTTCCTGAAGCTAGGTCCTTTGTGCTACATTTTAAAAGCTATTTCATTCTGTTCTGCCTGGACTATTTGGACATCTCTTGCAATAAAGAATTGCTACAAAGTGAGTTTTCACTAGAAGCAAGGTATGCCTATGTAACATGTGTGCTGAATCACAAGATGAAAAGCAAAAATAAATACTATCACATTTTATTTCAAAATTTTTTGACTTTTGCATTCCAAAAGCCATTTACTTTATCATTTGTTATCAATCGAAAATCTAAGCTTCATGAAACCCTAGTTCTAAATTTAGAGTCTAAATACCTGTTGAATGTGAAAATAGCTTTCTAAAAGTTCTAAGTATATTCTTTGCATTTAGCATGACATCAGGCCTCTCAAGGAAAAAACAACGCTAGCTATAAAAAGCCCTTGCCAATTTGGCTGTGTGGGCTATTTAGCCCTTGCAGAACTGTTGATTATTTTTAATAGTTGAGTATTTACAAAGGCAAAAATACATTACCTTGCCAATTTTTTACACATCATTCACCTTAAGAAGGCATTTCTGTGTGTACTACTTCCTTCAAGTTTTTGCATTATGACTCCTTACAACGACACAAAATTGGACTATCACTTTTTGGAAAATAGCAAGGTTTTGTTAAGAACAAACAACACAGATTCACTGAGCTGGACCCAACAAGACTCATTGTCCTTCAATAAGTTTAGTATCAATACAATATCATTCAAAAGTAAACAGAAAATAAATTTGATTTGAAACGAAAGTCAAGAAATTTTTCTTATAGAATTTGTAATAAAAAAAGTCATTCTATGTCCATTTCATGATTGTCATCTTTATTTATACGACTGAGTGAGCCACTGAGCTCTGATTCAGATTCAGAAACTTCTTCAAACAGTGCTTCAAATCTTGCCCTCTTCACTTCATATTGCCCTTCTGTCAGCACTATTCTCCTTTTTGACACGTAAATTTTAGGAGCTCTTTCCATAATATCTTCTCTTTCCTTGCATCCCCAATTTTTTTAGTGCACTTGATAAGCAATAAGTCCTCCATGGTTTCATAGAGGAGATAAAGCCTTCTCTCACTTAGCATCAATGTTAACACAGATGAGGCACGCTCCACTGTGGAGTTAGAGCCAGAAAGAAAAGATAGTAAAGAAACTAGAAGGCAGATATTAGGGTATTCATCCTTACGATGTGTGGCAATATTTTGCAACATCTTCTCAGGAGGTAAAGGGTTTTTCATAGCAGCTTTTACGAAAAAAGCTTTTACAAATGCACTCCTTTCCAACTTTGATAAAATCAAAGCCAGCATCATCCAAAGGCTTCTGGAAATTAATATAAATCTTTTCTATTTGTTAAACACCATAATCTTTGGAATCAGTTAAATATTTCGGGTCAATACATTCCATTGCAATAAAAAATGATAATTCGGAATCTTTGAATCGCTTGCTCAAGATATCAAATAAATCAGCAGCTATCGATGAAATTTTGTCCAATAAGGTTTGAACAATGTCTGGACAGAAATTGCTAATATCACCCATCCATACTTTGATGTATTCCTTCCATTGCTCTTATCCTACTCTGCAATACTCTCGAATCAGCACAATCTTTCCTGCATCCTTTTCATCATCATCATCACCATCACCATCACCATCACCATCACCATCATCATCATCATCATCATCATCATCATCACCATCATCATCATCATCATCACC
>OLMO02000275.1:12074261-12086655 GCA_900291935.2 Cassiopea xamachana
ATCGCAACCAGCGTGAAGCTCAGAGTCATGTGATTTTTATTGTAGTCAAACAACAGTTTTTATCTTGGTTTTTAAAGTTTTATTCTGAAGTATATAGCTCTGCCTATAGCATTGAGCACTCTAACTTTACAATTCTTTTGGATTGTTTATATATATATATATATATATATATATATATATATATATATATATATATATATATATATATATATATATATATATATATATATATATATATATATATATATATATATATATATATATAAATAGTCTGTTGATACTGCAGAAATTTACCACAGCACGAAAAAGCGGCAACATAATTTTGACATACTGAAAGCTTTTTTTCGTCCGACACTCATCAGAGTATGAAAACGTCGGATAATGACCTAAATTTAGGTTTACCTTTAGGTCATTATCCGACGTTTTCATACTCTGATGAGTGTCGGACGAAAAAAGCTTTCAGTATGTCAAAATTATGTTGCCGCTTTTTCGTGCTGTGGTATATATATATATATATATATATATATATATATATATATATATATATATATATATATATATATATATATATATATATATATATATATTTGGGCAAACATGGAAGGAATGGGGTTCTTGGTGGCAGAGCCCCCAAGAACTTTGTTAAAGGCCATGCCCTGTACTTTGACTATAAATGTGGCTAATGCCCTTCCAATATCAGAACTGTACTGGAAAAGCATGAGAAGATTAAATATATATATATATATATATATATATATATATATATATATATATATATTTATATATATTTATATTTATATATATAGGAATAGCATTACTGGCCCAACACCAACATATTTCTAGCAGTACAATGAACAAAACTTCAATGCAAAATGAACTTTGATATAGAGATAGGCCAACATCTAAATCAAGATTTAAATTGAAATTTCAGACTAGTATTCAGGAACATCAAAACTGGGAGGCCAGGGGACAGTGCCCCCCTCACTTCTTCAGAAAGTTGCATGTTTCACTATTTTTGAGTAAGACTATCTTTGACATTAGTAAGCAAGTCCATCCATTCTGAAAGTCATTTCAATGCCCCTGGTATTACCAAGGTATTATATACAATTTGAGTGAACTGTGCCAACAATTCTGACATGGATTCTGCAATTTGCTAGAACTGTTTGTGCTGGCTACGTTTTCAGGCACTTCAAAAAGTCAAAAAACTATCTTTAACTGAATCCTCCATTCAATTTTCTGGTGTCACCATTGATGTGTCATTTCATATTTCCTATACAGGCTAGGACTCCTCCTTCAGATGGAGGTACAATAATGGCTAAGAATACTGCATAGAAAATGCAGGTGATGCAGGATTTGCATTTTTGAGTCCATTATGCTTTGAGAAAACTATTGTCATGGGGAGCAACATTCTCATAATTGCAATCTTTGTCTATTTAACTAGCCTGGTGGTACTACAGAACTGTACTGCAGCAACATTCTCTTAACACACTTAAAGACTTCTTTGTCCAAGACTCATCAGAGTATGTAACGGTGGAAAGTGACTTACAGGTTAACCAAAATATATAGCCAGATGAGGTTACACGTGATAGGATGAAATTAATTGGCCCCAGGAGTGGCCAACTAGGACATATTAACCATTGCGTACTTGAAGAGTCCTAATGAAAAAAACAAAAAGAGTTCACTAGAAAAGAGCCTTAAGCATCTTAAAAGAAAGTTGCCACTTTCTTGTGCTGTAGTAAACTTTGTCTATTTGTTGATTCTCATGTTGGGATTTATCGTACTGAGCCACCTCCTTTAGACTACTGCTATAAAGCACCAACTGACTTTCCAAAAAACAAATATATTCATGATTACAATCGCCTCTTGAAAAATCAAATTGTGAAGTAAAACAATTAAGTCATAACCTAAACTGGCCCTAAGTTTATAGGATTTCAATATGCAGGTAATAGGGCCTGGGATGATTTTCCAAACAAAAAAGACAACTGCCATAACTGAGTCTATTCAAAGGCCATCTAAGACATGTGATGTGCAATTAAAATTAATTTATACCCATTCACAGAATGGTTCTCTGTAAGATCAACTGCTTTACTTCTTTGCTATTTCACTTTTGATTAACTGTATGAATTTACTTTGATTAATGTATGAATTGTAATTGTATGATTAATTTCACATCTGTAGTCCTCAACTAATGTTCTGAACTTTTCTGATTTGGGCTCATGTCAGCAACACCTTTGCAATAGAGGTTTGGGCCTTGGCTTCATTTGCAGGAAAAAGTGGGCAGTGTAATGAAATACAAACAAATGCAAACAAGGAAATGAGAAGAGAAAAGTTTTCATAAATATGGATAGATTTGAAAAGTCTTGTGCAAATGCTCCCCACAAGAAGTGGAAATCTACTTTAACATATATGATAAACTTTCATTGAAAAATTGGGAGAAGTAGCATATTTTTCAAAGCTTTCCAGCAAAAGGCCAACAAGAAACTGAGAGACTCGTTTTGTTCCAAATGTATGTGCTCCTACATAAAGAAATGCTTTTATACATCCAAACTGCCAGAAATTATACAAGTCTATTGCTATATGCAAAGGTATGCTGATAATTTTATCACTGTAGCTATAGAAATACACAATGAGAGAGGAGCTAACTGGGGAGCCCTAAGGCTATAAATGAAGCAATGTTTTGAAAGATGCATATACGCAATGCAGATATGCAAAACAAGGAAATTATAGTGGCTACTTAGCTGGAGGTAGTGTCTTCTTAGGGGCAAAACTGGCCTTTATCATTACTTTTGAGGGCAAGTTTTTTATTTGAGCTTTTACTCTTCAATTGAAGATAACGTTCGGGGCAAAAGTATGCTATTGCTTTTGATTTGATGATCCAATACAATCCTTCATCACATTCATGGATCTATTCTAGGAGCAGAAGTTGATTGTTGCAAAGTTCCTCTGCAATAGTTTGAAAAACATAAAGGATGGACAAAAGTGTGCAAAGCAAACACAGTAACCCAAAGCTTAAAGGAAATGGAAAGAATGTAACTTACTGCTGCTTGCATTCCAATTTTACAACAAGGAACCAACAATAATGGTTATAATATCTGCAACCTTAGTTATAATCTTGAGAAAACTTCCTTTAAATTATGTATTCATTCTTGGGATAATTGCTTTTTAGTTGCAAAGCTATAGTTATTAAAATAGTATTGCGGTGATTGATTATATAAGGATACAAAACTACCTTGCAAATTTTCCCAAACAATATACTTCAAATATTGATTGTATATATAATCATGACTTCCAACTCTCATGGTTTGGCTAATCAACTTTCATGGTCTTACAGTGCAACCTTGAAAGCTCACAGTTTTTTCTAAGATTTATGATACTAGGTAAATAGTCTGTTGGTAAAACAGAACTTTACTACAGCATAAAAAAGTGGCAACATTCTTCTAACATACTGCAAGTTTTCTTCATACTTTTATTAGTGTAGGATGAAAAAGCTTTCAGTATGTCAAAAGAATGTTGCTGCTGTTTTGTGCTGCAGCAATTATGATACTAATAAAATGCAGCTCAAATTCGATCAAATGCTATATTTTTTTCTTTTCTTCCTGAAGGCAGCATGGTTGATAGACATTTAATGTGTAGGTGCACTAAGATCCTAACAGAAACCAACCATATTCAGAAAATTTAGACTTTCTTACATGAAGTAAACAAATACATTTTCAAAATGGACAAATAAGGTAGTCCATGTCATAAAAGGCAAAAAATTGCACAAACTAGCACTGTGAGGTAGCATTCAAAGTTTAAGAAGGAATGGAGTAAAATGTTGCCAGTAGAGGGTACAAAGAATGATTAATATTTGTTTTACTGAGGTCCATGCATGAAGAACATAAAGCATGATCACCAAAATTTACAGATGTAAAAAATCATTGTAGCACAGCTACACACAAGGTGAAGAGCAAGCAATATCTCAGCCTTCAGCTTCTAATTTAGTTAAGTCCCAAGAGCCAAAGAATGCAGCTACTAGAGCAGAAGCTATCATGACCAATTTTTTTATTTGACATAGTTTGCCTCTTGTAATGTGTGATCACCTAGGGCCATTATTTAGATCAGCTTTCCTAGGCAGTGATGTTGTGATGCAGTACTCATGTGGATACACAAAGATCAATGCCATTGTAAATAAAGCTGTGGGATTTTATGTTGGCAACTTCACACCAGCTTTGAATGCTGCATAAGTGGGTTGTCCATAACAATATATTTTTTTAATTGAGCTTCGCAGACCTCAATTGATCCATTACAATGGCAATGCCAACTAACAGTTCAAATATAGGTCACTTGGGTGCCATCCTTTTTCTTTGGATTTAGAAAGATGTATCTGTTTGCCATCCTCTTTTTCTTTGGATTCAGAAAGATGTATGACTTTGCATTTATGACCCCACCCCTCATCCCCCAGTGTTTGCCACTGGGGAAAATACTCATGGCTTTGTGCCTGAATCTCCAGGTTTTTCCAAGCAAATTTTTGAGATGTCATGGTTTTGGGTTTTCAGAGGTTGGAAGGTATGCATAATTTCATATTAAATATGCAAAAAAAAATTTGCAGACAATATGAACTTTGTACCTTTGAGGAACCTCCAACAAATACCACTATGACAATTCTCAATGGATGCAGGCACTCTTTCCACAAAGACTGCTTTTCTTCAGGCTAAGGCATATGTTGTATTTGCAAAGATGAATTGAGCACTGCTATATCATACCAGTCCAGCTCTGCAGAAGAAGCCATATTCAATCCAAACAGGTCAGAATCATCTGAGAACTGTGGTGATGGATGTGAAGCCAAAACAGATATTGATAACAATGATGATGATGATGATGATGATGATGATGATGATGATGATGATGAATGATGACGATGATGATGATGATGAAGAGAATATATAAGAAAGTTGTGTTTCCACTTCATTGCAGATGCCTAGTTCCAGCTACAGCAAGAAACTTTTAGTTGGGGATTCATCCCAGGTCCAGTTTTATAGGATGCAGATTTTGGCTTTAAGACATAAATATATTACATATGTAAGTAGTGGATTAAATGCAAATTCATCCCTAGGAGATCTTCTTTGTATGCACTTAGCATAAAGGAACTAAGAAGTTTTTACATGTATTTGCATACTACACAAAATTAAGATTGCGGTCAAGTAAGGAAGGATTTCCAGGGGCCTGTTTACATGATGTGAGCTAACTCACCAAAGTGAGCTAACCTACTACGGTCAAGTCAATTCTACAGGAACTTGTGTGAAATGAGGCCAGTAAGGTAACAGAGACACTTGCTGCCCCTACAAATTCAGTAGGTCTAAGGCCCCAGCCTAATTTTCCCTCTACATCAATTCTCAATTTTACTTCCATTTCCCCCAGTTCCTTGGGGCTTGTAGGTTGCCTCTAAGAGGACTTTACTTCTGGAATGAGCATTTAAGACCAGCTGCCTTTCCTGATGTCACCAATGGCCTACCATGGGCCTTGAACCCAGAACTGCATTGGTCTGAGTGGAGTTCATTACCACTAGGACATGGCTTCTTAATTTTCCCTCTACATAATGCACAAAAAATTGTATCTTGAAAACTATTGAGAGTGTCCTTCAGGACCTGAAAAGCTTGGGGGCCCCTAGGAGTTCTCCTAAACAGGCCTCATCAAAAGAAATCTGTGGCTGTGAGTCCAGATCTGAAGTACAATGTGCCTACAGAAAATATGAAATGTAACCTATGTCGATTATGCTACTGAATGAGACCCATACAATACATGATAGCTATTCTCATCTTTTCCCTTCCATACAGCTTTCTAATTTCCAATCTTACCTCTTCACCTTGACATTCCACTTTCAACTTGCACACTTTAAGCACAGAATATTCTGCACTTTAAGGCATTGATTATGAGGTATCAGCCATTGTCAATTCAGGGATAAAAACAGATTCTTCCTTT
The DNA here is from genome assembly GCA_900291935.2 of Cassiopea xamachana. NCBI lineage: Eukaryota > Metazoa > Cnidaria > Scyphozoa > Rhizostomeae > Cassiopeidae > Cassiopea > Cassiopea xamachana. The sequence continues at coordinate 12,080,220 of OLMO02000275.1, forward strand.
ACTCTGAAATCATCAGCTTACTGCTTTTCTTACATGTGTGCGACAAGTATAGTTTTCACTTCCATGATTGAAATGCTATTTTCTTCCACATCACTGAGTACAATGAATGTAGCAATTTTTCCAATGAATTAAGCCAAGACCCAAGCCTCTATTGCAGAGGTGTTGCTGACGTGAGCCCAAATCAGACAAGTTCTGAACACTAGTTGAGGATTGCAGATGTGAAACAAATGCCAATGCTTTTGAATGGGAAGTTTATGGATTTCACTATTCACAAATAGAGAAATAGATCTAGGAATCGAATGACTTGTTTACAAATACATTGACCATTCAGCATTGGTGTGCAATTTTTTATTGATCTAATCGATGACACCTTATGCATTTCATTTATGTGCAGCTTATGAACACCGTAAGCATCAAGTATTTATTTTACAATGCTTAGATAAACTACACACATTAGTTATGATTTTCTATAAAGGAGTGCATTGAAAGAAATAGACTAGATTACAGCCAAAATATACCTTTATTTTTCGACAGCTTTACTGCAGAAACAAGGGCCTAAAAAGATGAGCTCCACTGCTGTTCTTTGCGGAGTTTATCTGCGAAAGTGTCCGATACGTTTTTTTTTTATTTTTGAAAATTCTATAACCGATGTTACACCACATTTTCTAAGTAAGGGCTAGCAAAATGGCCTAAAGTTTGCAAAAAACTTGATTTTTATACAGTTTCAAAGATTATCATTGGTCTGTTGCTAACCATATCATACCCTACTCTCAGTCGCGCAGTTCAAGCAGCTTGAAGCAAACACCCGCGCATCATATAACCTGGGATACGTAAGTATACGTTAAGCACAATTATAATCTCAGAATCTGAAACATACAAAAATATCGAGCTTTGAAGGAAACTCTGGAATCCTTGCAAAAACAAGGAGGGTTTCCTATTCACTGACAGAAAACTCAATAACGAAGTACCGCCTAACCTCAAGTGTAGACAAAGGTAACGGACCAGTTTCTGAGGGTAACACATCACTGTCATCTGAGATCCCAAGTGCCATTACGACCAAATAAGATGAGGTTTATCGTCTCGGCCTCTGTTGCTTTGACTGTTTATTGAATTGGTGAAAGTTATAATAAATTGCTCAATACCTTACTGTCCTCAAATGTTCCTCTCGGTTTCAGAAAGCTGCCCTTGGTAGATGTTAGATATCAGTGTCCAGAGTAACCTTGCATTTTCGCAGTTGGACAACGATCAATGGCACGGCAGCTAGACAACGATCACAAGCCGAAAATAACAACCATAGATATAACAGGACTAGAAGGCGGGCGCGATAGAGTGACGTGAGGCACACGTGCGCATTTAAAATGGTAGCACTTAGTGGGCAGAAAGAGCAACTGGCTGATCTTTTAGGTGCGTGTATAACTGAGTCATACGCGGTGTATACTTATAGAAGCCAGTTGTGTCTTTCAATCAAGGGCATGCTAGTTGTGTCTTTCAGACATTTTAGAAATTCAATGGCTTCATGAAGCCTGCCTTCAATTTCATAAAAGTTGCTGGTATTTATTGGCTGTTTGGTATTTTTGCCAAATTTGCTCTTTGAGTTCAATGCATCAAATACATCATTCATTAAGAGAATAAAGTCACTTGTTGGCTTGCTGTCTTCAAATCCTATCAGTTTTATATTCCTCAGAAATGTTATTGCTGCAGAAACAGATTGGCTAAATAATTATGTGGCAAATTTAACCTTCATTTTGTGGTTTTGCCACTTAACATGTTGAGACTTAAGTTTATTTCCAAGATGTAGGATGTCTTTTTGCTGAGTTTGATATAGAAGAAGAATGTGTTGCCAAGAAATTTTCTCATTGAAAGTTGTACAAAATATTTTTAAGTCACTAAATGTATTCCTTGCCAGTTTGATCATGTGACAGATGTCAAAAATAACATGAACCCTTCTGTCATGATGACATGGATGAGGAAAAGAGCCATCAAGATTTTTTATATTGCACCCAAGTTTTTCAGCCATGCCCACATTTTTGGATGCACAATCAAATATGACTGCATGTACATGTGCACCAACCTCATGGAGCATCTTAATGGACTCTTTTATCAGTTGACAAAGGATATCACTATTTAGCTTGTGAGTTAAAAAGTATCCCAGTGGAATACTTAAAGGCTTTTTTAAACTACCTATCATAATCACAAGGATATTTGTGGCAATATTATCAGGATCCTCAGCTTTTATGTTTCCATAATCAACTGTCCCTACAAATTTTTGATGTTTTGGATCCCACTTTGTCTCCTTTTTGATGCTCATTTCATCAATAATTAGTGTGAAATCCATCTGACCATCTTTTACCAGGTCTGCAATGTATGATAGTGGTTTCTTTAGAAATCCTAGCTCACATTCAATTCCAGCTGACCATGCACGAATAGTTGAAGGATGGGGAAGTGACAGATATTTTCTCAAAAACATGTAAGCTTTTGGACTATAGAAATGAAGGGATATAGCAAACTCCTTTATTTCTGTAGCATACCGAGATCCAGAGCACTCTTTGTTATTTCTGTATTCATTTTTAATTAATTGTGAGGTCAAATGACCAAAGTTGTTAATCAATGCCATACAACTTTCTTTGGAAACAAGGTTTGCATTTTCAATTCTAATCATTAAGCCTTTTGTTGTTTTCTCCCTTCTCAAGTTCTTACGGCGCAAGTTATAGATTATAAGATTTTTCTTTTTTAACCTTTTGGTAAATTCAGCTTTAAGTTTTGTGGTAGATGCATTAGAGGCATATGTATGATCAAACTTAGGTTTCTTTGGTGAAGAATGTTCTGAAAGTGAGTGTGGGTGTGGAGCCTGAGATACCCTCTTGTTTGGAATCAGTCTCCTTCACTGGCTGTTTTTTCAAATGTGCTGGAAAGTCAAAAATTGATGGAACTGCATTTTGTTTCAATTTTCGTTTCTTCAAAGTTGCTGACAGAGGGAGGGTAGAAGGGTAACTGAAATCACTTTCCAAAAAGTGATCACTGCAAATGAAGGAACATTTTGTAGGGGAAAACTTGTCTCTCTTCACTGCAAAAAGCCACTTTGCCAGAAGAGCTGCATTGTCAATGGGAAACCTGTGGTTAAAAATAATCGTTTATGTTAATTTCCATGAGTTATAGACTGACTGTTAGTCAGAAAAAGTTTTACTTATAACTTAGTTTGCAACCACTCAAATCCTAAAATAAAGGTTTACTTGTCAAAGCTTGCACAGTTGTAAATCAAAGCTATAGATTTGTACTAATGAAATTGTGTAGTTCCTCAAAATGGGCATATCTACTTTTGTATTATTGGGAGATGTATTATATGTGAAAGTTAAGGGTGTGGTGTCAAAAGTTTTTACTGAGATAAATCTTCCAAACCTCTTCCTTTATCTGCATTGCAGTCTTTCCTACAGAGCTATAGTTTTCCTCATCTACCAACATTCATAAAGTTTTATATTGGATAGCTTTAAGATATAATCTAGGTTTAATATTTTATATAAGTCCAAAGAATAAGCACTCTCATCTTCTAGAATAAAGTGTGCATTTTTCATTCTGGTCTCTGCAAATACATACTGCTTTTGATTGCAGCCATTTTGAGTCTATACATATGTAACCTCTATAGAAATCATTTGTTTGTTGGGTGCTACAGCCACTAACTTACAAACATTTACCTGTGAAATGAAATTTTCCTACCAGCAATGCGGCGATTTGTGCAATTGAATGCAGCACATGAAACAACCATGACTCTAGGAGCGAATTGAACAGGGGGAATTGAAAAGTGAACACTGGTGCTGAACGTATACTGCATGGGCAATAAGGGCAAATTCTAAAGTAGGCCAAAGAAAGGCATCAGTAGCAAAACAATTCAGTGAAACATAGAGCTAAATTATGGCATTTGTTTATATACTGTTGTGTTTGAAGAGAAATGTTTTGGATTGAAGCGGCACGGTTCATAGGCCTACCTTGTATCTTCTTAGTTCCAGTGTGTAAAAGTCTAAATATTAAGCAATTAAATTTCTGTAAACAGCAATATATCATATACTATGCAGAGTTTCCTCTTTGCATCTATACATGGAAATATACTTCGCCAACGCTACAAATGCGAGAATTTCAGACCGAAGCTATAGTACTTGTAGATTGCAGTGTGATTCCCGTGCTTTGGCTCTTGCCATCACTGGGCTACCATTTTACATCCCCATAGATTAACTATATCACGTGATCCATCCAGCGTTCTAGTCCTACTATTTCTATGGTTACATTAATGCAATTATATCTGATTACTATCTACTACTTAGGTGCAGCATGAAACTCAAACTACAATACTAGCCAAAAGTCCTGGGACATTTTGTATATTTTTAATCTAGACGGAGCTTTCACGCCCCTCCTCCCCCTAAACAATGTTGGTTACTTAGAGAAGTACATGCGGTAACGGAAAAATTTTTCGTGCACAATAACGTCAAGTGTCTCAGGAACAGACCAACATAGGGGGAAGGGGCTTGCATCAAGGCGTGATGGTTGAAATGCTGAAAAAGCTATGGTTTTTCATAATTTTTTGAAAATGTCCCAGGGACTTTTGGCAAGTATTGTCTAATATGAAATTCGAAGGATATAAGATATTAAGCTGCAATCAATGAGGAGGTCGGGGTTTTCGGGGGCGCTGATTAAGATGGTGAAAAAGTTTTTCCACAAATGAACCCTGTGACGTCATATTGACGTAATAGGGTAAATTTTTTGTTCTTGCCTTCTGAAACTGCATGCAAAAGACATTTTAGTACATGCGAGTGCAACCATATATTCGGTGTGTAAAAAACTGAGGCTGTAGGCTCTATGTAATGCAAAACAACAAAATTGTGATTAGTACTGCATTCATAATAAAGCGCCCAAGATGTAACCTCGTACACGTTTTTTGTTTTATAAGAAAATGAGGCTCAAATCGTCAAAATCTTACGAAAATCGTAAGAAATCACGAGGCGCAGTTTCCAAAATTGTTTTTTTATAGGCCAAAAAGGGGTATTTCGTTGTTATTGCATTCAAAATGTTGTAGATGGAATTCACATTCAAGTTTATAATATTATTAACGACAGTGTAAACCACTCTAGCCAGTTTATTTCAGTTAAAGTTAAGAAAAATTTAAGAAAATCTGTGGCTCAATTTCGGGAAATGTTAAAAAAATTGAGGCTGAGGCAAAATAATGATTTTCTTATAAAAAAACGTGTATTCATGCACTTGCTAGCAACATTCGAAAAATTAATGTGGAAATTCGAAAAAACGTTATAAGAGGTTGCCTGTGGTGACATAATTTGACTTTAATGGTCTCATAGATCGAGGTGTGATAGCGAGACAAGTTGATATCTCGGAAAAGAAGAGAACACTTGCTAATATCTTGCGAAAAAAGCTCAACTGGTCACATCGTAAGATCGCAACTCGACGTAATATTTCTAAATCTAGCATCGAGTGCATTTGCAAGTAGGGTATCGAGTGCAAACCGCCCAGAAATGGAGCAATTTCCTTTTATGATAAAAATGTAATAGATTAAGCCTTTAGCAGCATGCATAAGCATCGAATTCAGATGACAAGAAATAGTTCTTGCCCATCGAAATATAAAGTATTTTATTGTCATTAAGCTAATGTTCACAGTGTAGATAGAGCACAAATATAAAAGAAGGACAAAAAAGATATTTAGGAAGGTTAATATTATACAAGATGAAAAACAGGCAAGGTCTCTCGTGATAGGAGAAAATGGTCTAAGGCTCCATGTTGTGGGGGGCCCTGATAATGTGCACATAAGTTAAGTCCATTATGATAATTTATAATATGTTGCGACGTCACAGTAATATCTGGTTTCCTTGAAAAACAACTCAAAGTTAAAATTGAAAGGACGCAGAGAAAACGATTATCTGAAAGCATAACCTAGTTTTATATATATATATATATATACAGGGGCGGATACAGACGGTTGCAACCGTTGCAGCTGCAACCGTCAGATTTCCAGCGATGCAAACCTCGCTGAAATCTTCAGTTTCTTGGAACCCCGTAGTTCTTTATTGGTTGAGTAAAGATTCCTCTTCTCAGAATATTCTTTTCAGAGGGTATCAATACATGATCTAATACATGTAGATGAAATGTTTTGCCATTTATTGTGACAGTTAATAACCCGATCGCTTATGCTTATGGCGCAGTCTTTCTTTTGGCTCAGCCCTTCTAGCGTCATAACAACATTTATTGGGTTTGGTCTGATGATCACCAGTCAAACTGAAGGGGAAAGACAGTTGGCGGCTCTGTTCTCAATAGCCCCTTGGCCATTATCCGGAGTCCCTCATACTACTGCACGACGCGAACTTCGTCATCTGTGAGCTAATCAATGAAAAGCATTTCTGAGGGGTTGCAAAATAATGGCGGGAGCAACGGTCAGTTTGAT
>OLMO02000275.1:12087966-12133316 GCA_900291935.2 Cassiopea xamachana
GGGAAACATTTGTCGAGTAGGGTTAGAAACTTTTTTGCAACGTTTGTTTTCACATTCAGGCTGTAGGGTGGATTGAACCAAATGATATTTCGTGGCCTAGATCTTGCTGTATTTGTAGTATGGTTTGTCTGGGGCTCTTGGTATGAGATGTTTGATTTGTAGCCGCTGGTGTAGAGGGCATTATTGTAGAACGGAGCTGCACGGTCAAAAACTTCCTTATTTGATGATATTTTGCTGATTCTTTCCGATATCATACTTGGAATACGCTTAATGATATTTGGCGGGTGGTTGGACTGCGTGTTGATGTAAACAGGGCTACTATTAGGTTTAGAGTATGGCTTGTAAGATTCTGATTCTAGATTGAGAGTGACATCGAGGAAGTCAACGATCTTGAGATTAGTTTTGATGGTAATTTTCAGGTCGAATGTTTGTTTGAACAAGCTGGTGATGTCTTTTCTTATTTTATCCGCAGCTGAGCTGGTGATATTATGGAAGCAGCATAGGCCATCGTCCCTGTAAAGGCCGCATGCGTTATCGCCATATGTTTCTGTTAGGGAATGCAGTATGAAGAGGCCAACTAACTCGCATAGTTCAGCTCCATCACAGCTCCCCATTGTGACATCGAATTCCGGATCGTCAGATTTCTTTACCCATGTTTGGTGGTCAGTAAAAAGCAATGATTTTCTAGAGTGTAGTATGGCTTGCAGTGTGTCGTTAGAAATAGGTGTGTATTTAGGTGTGTATGAAATAGATCGCACCAAGCGTGAAACTCAGAGTTATGTGATTTTAATTATAGTCAAACAACAGTTTTTATCTTGGTTTTTAAAGTTTTATTCTTAAGTATATAGCTCTGCATATAGCATTGAGCACTCTGACGATACAATTCTTTTGGATTGTTATATATATATATATATATATATATATATATATATATATATATATATATATATATATATATATATATATATATATATATATATATATATATATATATATATATATATATATATATATATATATATATATATATATATATATATATATCGAAGTTATTGCCTTCACATAGCTTGAGTGTGCTCCAACAAAAAGCATGTACGCAACAACAACAAGAAGTACGAAGGAGAACCAGAGGACAGTTGACAGTTTACAATCAGGCCAAAACCAAGCCAATATACAGCCGTTTGTCTTCAACAAGGAGAATGGGCGAGTACAGCAAAAGATGTACCCGATCTTTGTACATACTTCAATGATTTTTTATGAATTTATTGATATAGGTAAAGCGAAATATGATGGACCTCTGAACACTTCACAAGATTTTGACAATAAATAATCACATGACCCTATCTCTTTTCATAATTTACAGTGTTAAGTGTCAATTTTTTACTATTCGCGATATTTCAATGCATCTTGGTTGTCATACTGGAGGTGCACAAAGTGTTTACATCTTTTACACAATTTTCATGAATAAAATGCACAATGTATGCTGAATTGCAGAGCAATTAAACTCATTTGTGAGGTGTAAACTGTCCAAGATATAGCGGAAACACACAGCGTGATATAGGCAGCAGTCTGTTATTTTAAAGCTGTAAACAATGAAGTACAATACAGGTACAAAACAGATACAGAGCGAGGGTGGGGAAACTATCAGCCCACGTCTAGTAGAAGTCTCGGAAAACAGCAACCACATGGTGTGACTGTTTGTTGAGACGCGATAGGAATCTGATAGAAGAAGTGAAACTTTCTCCACCTTACATCCATAATTTCTGTGCGTCTCTCTCTCATCAATAGTGGAGCTTGCTTACTGTTTTATAAAGGAAATACTGCTGACGTTTCACGATTATTTCAATGCGTCTTTTTCTTGGAAACAATTTGGGGTTACATGCCCCGCAAGTTAATATATTTTTATACGGCGTTAGATATAATGTCGGTTTTATGCAAAAATACCAACAATGCATAAACAAAAATGTCATAAAAAGGTCGATGCCAGGTGGATAGCATTCGAGTACACAATTAATTGGTTAATAATGGCATCTAAGAACTCAGTGTAAAAATAATCACAGTTTATGCCTTAGTTTCTGTCGTAGCCTCGTTTCCAGTTTTTCACCAAGTCCGAGTGCAGCCAGTATTTAGTTGCCTTTTAGGGGATATGTTATTCCATAGCTAATGATAAATTTTGAATACATGTTTCGTGATACATATGTTGCTGACTGCACTGTTTTCAGACAATAAGAGTCACTTTTTAGTACAACTTTAGGCAGGTACTCAAGCAGAGAGATACAGAACTGGAGCCCCACCCAGAATGACGTCATAGAGACGATTTACACGATTTTAAACATTACCATCTTGTTCAGCACGATCGATTACCCCATAATTGACAAACGCATTGCAAGTATAACGTTAATAGAAAATTTTCAATACCATACAATACTCGCCAGAAGTTCTGGGACACTTTGTATATTTTTAATCTGGACGGAGCATTCACCCCCCTCCTCCCCCTAAACAATGTTGGTTACTGAGAGAAGTACATGCGGTAACGGAAAAATATTTCGTGCACAATAACGTCAAGTGTCTCAGGAATAGACTAACATAGGGGGAAGGGGCTTGCATCAAGGCGTGATGGTTGAAATGCTGAGAAAGCTATGGTTTTTCATAATTTTTTGAACATGTCCCAGGGACTTTTGGCAAGTATTGTACCATTGCCATAGCAAATTAGTTCTCAATGCAGAATATTGAGTTAAGCTCAAGCCCTTCGTCAAAGGTTTGCCTCTTGCTTGAGTTTCCATTTCGGCTTAAGGAACTCCACCAGTTCCATGGCAACAAAGAAATCGGGGGTAAGCAACCTGAATATGTTCTTTGGCTTCCAATAAATTAATGACATTTCCTCTATTTGCTGATTGTCCCATTGATTTATGTATGTCCAAGGACATAGCTCACAAGAAAATAGCAGTATTGTTCCAGATCCATTGAGACATGCCAGAAACACAAGAAGTTTTCTAGGACCCCAGCCTCCCCAACTTGCTCTATCTAATCCTCAAAATCTAAAACACAGTTCAGTGATGTGCTTATGAGAGGCATGGGGGTAGCATGCCCAAATATTTTCAAAAATGAAAGAAAATTTGTAAAAAGTTGGCCATGCTTCTAAGAGAAATGGTCACAGTATTTTCTTTTGTTAATGACAGTAGTTGGTCAAATGGTCAAAATGCCCTCCCCCCTCCAATGAAAAGTATCTTGACACATTTCTGACACTAATAATTATTCCTTCCTTTAAATTCCTTTCTTTAAATCAGAAAGACTGAATCCTTCAGCGACTACAGTAATCTTCTCAAGAAACATTTTAGTTATTGACATTTTTAAATTCTTATGGAACATATTTTATCGCCGTTGTAAGTAGCTTAATTAGTATCAATGTAAGTTTTTGGAGATTTTTTTAGTAGGTTAGGTTTTCCGTTTAATTTAATCAGGACACACGTTGATAACAGCATTACATGTTGAAATGTCAATTCCTGTATAAATATTCGTATTATTATTATTATTATTATTATTATTCCAAGCACTAGAAATCTATGGGGTGCCTTACCTCCATCTTTCTTACAAGATTCCTATAAATTATCCTCCTCCAAATCTAACATCAACAAACATAATCAAATCTACCTCTGTTGATTATTCTATTCATTCCTTTTGTGGGGGCTTTTGCATAGACTATGGGGTTTTCCCCAAAACTTCATACTATAAAATTCCAATGACAAGTAGTGTTTATATAAAATGAGCTACTGATTTGCATAAAAAGTAAGGGAGTAATTGGAGCTTCCTTGACTGGTAAGCGCAAAGACAATGTGATCAGCAAATATTAGATGTTCTACTAAAGATTCTACTGGATTCCTTCTATCAGAATAATTCAAGTTAGGAAAGAGAATTCATCTGGCACATAATATGATAATCAAAGTCATATTGTGAAAGATTATGGCATATCAGAAAATGTAAGATTATTTGAATAAAAAATTAAGACTTCTTGGTTTTTCAATGAATTTATCTAACATCAAAGTATGCAGCAGACCTATATTTTCTAGCTCTGCAATATGTTTCTTTGCACGGACATTTAACACAAGCATGCAAGGAGATCTTGCTCCATCCTATTTCTCAAATAGATTTTAATTCTCTTCAAGCGTGACAAGACCTTTCTACTGATAAGGAAGATATAGCAATTGTTGCACTTAATAACAGAAGTTTTGAAAACCTCTGAAAAACATGATTGCAAGTTGAGATTGTTGATGTAATCTAATAGTTCTTGAGAACTTGCTTTATGGAAATCAGAGTCTCTATGAATAAACAAAAGTTGCTGTTCAAGCAAAGAAAGTTTAATATGAGGACCTTACATCTTTTCCAATAGCTCCAACTTCTCAGCAGGGACACTATTCTTCCAATCAATGAAACAATGGGGATTGACTAGATCTAGAAAAGCAAAGTCTTCAAGATCAAGAAGTCGCTCCTGTAACATGCCAGAAACATTATCAATGACTTCAAAGAAAAGTCTTCTATAATTGTGCCTCAAACCCAACCTTGCTTTTGGCTGGCTCACCAACTACTTGAACTACTGTAGCAAAAAATTCATTATAGGATTTATTTGACCTCAACTCCTCAAGGATGTCAAGAAAACTAACTATCTTTCCAATGCCATAGCTAAGATTTGTTTTTCTATTCTACAAAACCATGTCAAGAATAGATTATGCTGCAAATTTTACTAAAAAGGGCAATTAAGAAAAGAAAGAGAAAGCCATTATGCAGCTGCAATAATCCACTTGACATTTAAAGAGTAAAATCATCCCAAGGTTGTGGATTTTTAACTATAGATTGCAAAGCAGTTTTCAAAAATCAAACCTACTGTAAGTGAACGAGTGAGCCATTGTGTTTCTCCATGCTGTAGTATCTCAATACCATGTTTCCTAAAGAACTCCTTTCTTTTAGAGCTCATACTTGTAAATGAGCTAAAAGCAGTGATGTACCAAGACACCTGTTGGAGGGAGGAGTTTTTGACCAATTGACCAACTATTGTCACTCAAAAAAACATAAGATCGCAGAAATTACTGTTACCAACTCACTTGCAGCATGGCTACCTTTTGACCAACTTTTTTGCAAATTTGAAAATATTGGTGGGCTTGACGCCCCCTACGCCTCCAGCCTGCACATTCCTGGCTAAAAGCAGAGAAATTTGCAACAAATACTTTCACTAGAATAGATGAAGCTGACTGACATAAGACAAGATTCAATCGATGAGCAGCACAATGGAAAAAGTAAACAAAAGGGTAATCCTCAAGAAGAAGCGTTGAAGCCCAGAAATACTGCTAGACATCACTGATTCTCCATCATAGGTTTGCATGATGAGTTTATCCTTCAGTGTGTCTCCATATTTCCTCAAAGTTTGCCTTTCAACACTAGAAATGGCTGGAGGTGATCCGTTTGAGCTCACATGAAAAAAGGCTAGGAATCTGAGAGGAAACCTTTCAAGTTTCTATAGCCTACTATGGTCCATGTAGAAGAAACTCCAGATTTAAAAAGTAAACACAGCCAGCAGAACTGACTTTGGCTTACTTCATTCCTCACAACCAATCTTTCTCTCATACCATTGTTGACGAAACGCTCTTCCATGGTTTTAAATGTCAAGCTTCGGTTGGGGGCGATTCTGTTGAACAATTAACCGTGGTGCACCAAAACCATACGCCACGAACGATTTAAAGATCAATTCTGATACAACATCTCTATTTGTGACAATTTCTTGCGCACGTAGTTCAGCCATAACAAAGAACGTAGAATATAACTCGTATAGCCTCTCGACTACAGCTAGGCCAGATCAAAAATCGCAAGTTAGTAACCAGTGCTTTCGTTCAATTACTAAATCACGCATTCTGCAAAGTGCATGATACCACGTGTCTAGGAGGTGACGTTCCGAGCTTTTATTGGTGTTTAGCTATAGATATGCCCAATGAAAGCACTCTATTTTGCTATGACATCATTTCAGTCATGCAGTTTTCAAAAGTGTGTGACATACGTGATTATTATACTAATGACTTGCAAACGTTACCTCGGATCGAATGCAACCCATATATTCAGCTCTAACTCCGAGCATCCAGAGTCAACTAAAGTCATAAGTGAGGACAAAATTAAACGGCTTTTTGCTATAAACCTTATTATTGTACTGAGAGCTTCTTTTTGCAGAACAATTTGTTGATGCAATTTTCAAATAAAAGTGATATTCCAGAACAGCATTAGTCATGCAGTGCATGACAAGCATGTCCTCTAGCTTCGCCACTGACTCGTACTCGTCTCACACTATGGTGGCCTAGGTGTACCAAGCGTTCTTTTGTTTTTGTCATTGAACTCTCTAAAATTTTGTCTCCAATACGTTTCTGTTATTTCTTCAATTTCAATCATTTTTATATTTTTTCTTTTCTATTTACATTTCTTCGTTATATCTTTTAGTATTCTTTAGAATTGAGACAAAATAAAATAAAGATAAATGTTTTTGTGAAAAAAATTAATGTAACTTTTTCAAACGAAAAAGAATTAAATTGAAATTGAATTCTCGCCGTGGCCGAGGCGTGCCGTCAGCTGAGGCGTGCCATGTTCTCTGGAATCCTTTTTACTGCGCATTGTTTTGACATTTGAAAAGATTGATTAGTTTGATTTGAAAAGAAAAACTAGATCTTGAGAATTCTCGAGGTATAATGATTTCAGTGGCGTATCGTGACTTTTTCGTCCGGGTATTCTACCAAAGGGCATGACTGGATGGGTGTAGCTAGCTGGGTGTGGCTAGTTAAATTCCTGTATCATTTAATACCATGAACTAAAATGTCTAGCAAAAGTGCATCTATGATCTTGTCTTAATTAGTTTGTACTACAGACTGCAAGTAGTCTTTTACCTATCAAGCACCCTTGAAAAATAGCTACGGATGAAGGGCCATTCTTGTTAGAATCAAATTTTTTGCATAATAACATTGCTAATACTAAAAGTAATGAAACAAACACCCAATGCGATGCTAAGCGACAGAAAACAAAGTACCTACCTTATCTAGAACATTTTGCGAAAACATACCGTAAAGTAATTATAAATGTATCAACCTGCTCCCTTGGTATTTTTGGTCAAGTTTACAAGTCCTTTCATTTTAGATATACAAAGAGCAAGGCATTGACCAGCCCATCATCAACCACATAGCGCATGAAATGTCCAGAGCCAACATAAGCACCACATATTTCATCTTTTGCATAAGAAACACAAACACACCGTGGACTGATGCACAGATTTCATATTACTAGCACTACAGTGTATTGACTGCAATATTATTCTAAGCTAGTATATATCTCCTTTTAGTCAGATTTGCAGTTTCACGCTTAAAGATATATCATAAATAAGGCTTGATTCTCTCAAAAGAGGCGAATAAAACCACCCTTACAGAGCTGTGTTATATTAATGCAAGGCTTCGGCCTACCCTGATCATTAATTTTCTTTTTTCAGCAAATGATAACGTTGAAAATGATTTTCGAATCAGAGTTGCGACGATGTCACACACCGCTGATTCCACCATAGTCAACTAAGTTAAATGCATCTCGCAAATCAGGAACAGGGCCTAAGCAACAAAGCTTAGTAGATTCTCGAAACCTTTACAAAAGGCCATTCTTTACAATACCAACTGGACAATAGCAGCGAATGACTAATAAGTTCGAATGTTGATAAAGGACTTAATATCGCATGAATCTGCATACCTCTTGATTGTGCAAAGCAAATTATGCAGACCACAGTAAGTAAACAGAAGAAGACTAGACCGAGGAACTCAAATATATTCGAAAACATAAGGGACATTTTTGAGGTCAATCGCTATTTTATTCATGAAGTCAAAAACAGTGAAGTGAGATTATAGGTTCCTCCTAACATCACAAAATGAAACATTGAAGAAACTTGGCCTACGTGCGACTGAACCTGTACGAGCTACCTATATTTCATTTCTCTATTTCCTGCCTCTACCACATGACAGAATCTACTTCTGCTGGAAAGGTAAGTAGAGCCCATACTCCCCGCGCACATGCATTAGTTCATCGCCAGTATTAAATGTAGGCGTTTTTATGTTGAGAGTTAGTTGAGAAATATAATAATCGAGTTGACACGTGAATAAGATAATTATGTGAAAATAAGTGATTACTTTCCTGATTTATCTTGAAAGAATACAAAAACTTTTGAACTGAAATTGCTTGCTGAACATGCATCCTTCCAATCTCCAAGTATAATTTTCGCCTGTCGTATTTACTTCATTTTCAATAACAACTCTACCATTCCAAGTAATTCATTACAACTCATTTTTTATTAGCCTCAATGTGAGCTTTGAGCAGTGTGAGGCTGTATGCTGGCCCATTACCAGCGCATTTTGCCTTTGTTTTAGCTTACTAAGGAAAAATTTATTTGTGAAATGGAGCATTTTGATTGGAGGAAACATCTTTCCGGGTACTCATTGCCTATTTGTGACGAACTTCTGTTTAACATGAAGTTCTTGTTCGGTCCTCCGTATCAGCTTCATAAATCTGCTTGCTTCCATACGAATCACATCTGCACGCCTACTCACCTTGAATATTTAGGCAGGTAAACCGTAGAAAGGGAGTTAAACCTGCCATTTGAGTAAGCATTTGAGAAAAGTAATGTTGTCGTGATATAATGCAGATTATTATTATTTTCTGAAAACTTTAGGGTATTCACTAAATACCTTGACTACTCTGACGCTACGCCACTGCATTATTTCGCTAGAACTGAACAGGTAGGCTTGTTTTGAAACTTCGCTCGACTTCATCTTCAAAAATCACCGGAGAAAGACACTTTGATCTTGTGGTAAAAAGTCAAATTATATCCCAAAAATCCTCAAAATATTTTATTACATGTACCATGATATTCCTTGATGATTAGCCTAGTCAGATCAACCTGTCATTTTTTCAATTTTTACACGAGTTTGATAAAAAAATGCTGTTATTTCTTCACCTACCAAAAGGTGAGGAAATCATTAGGCTACTACAACTGGGAAAGCCGCTGGTGATAGTTTTAAAAGTTGAGTTTAGAACTATTGCCAAACATCATGAAAACTATATCAAAGTTTTGATAAAGGAATGAGAAAGGCAAATCCACTTGTCTTTTTTGTAATTAAATGCTGTATAGTTACGAGAGAAGCGAAAATGTTCCTTTTTGCGTACGAAGAAATGGTGTAATTTGACCCATGTATAGCACGGGAGCAAACCATTCAGCAAATGCTAATTATCTTTTGCTATCTTAGCACAGTGGCGGATCCAGGGGGTTGCGAGCGTCGTTCAAGCAACGGTCAGATTCTCAGGAGCTCTGTGCAAATGTAGACCTTTATAGAGCAATTGAAGCGCTGAAATTAAAAAAAGGCAGAGGTAACTGTAGTCCATCGGTTTTGCGATACTTTTTGTAGCGAGAGCAACTATTGGTTTCAAACTTTTTGTCCCCTACCAATCATAGCCTCCGAAAGCGCATATTATTTTGGCGGGAGCCACAGTAAGCAAGTGTTGGATTCAACATTTCTGTCTCCACCAATCGTAACCTCCAAAGACGCATATTGATTTTGGCTGGACCGACGGTGCGCTTCCTGCCCGTAATCTCACGATGTTTAGCAACATGGCTGCTCGCTGCGACCTGATGTCTTGAAAGACAAAGCTGACCTACTTTGCACCTGTTAGGAATCAGTTGAGAACACAAAAAATCCATGGGAAGTCCTGTCGAAATGCTGCAGATTGGTATAACTTTGGATTGCTGCAACGCTCCACAGCTAAAACCTGGCAGCTCTATGCCTTTGAAGTACATACTGAAATTCCTGTTTATATCAGCATTATTTTTAGCCGTTTATAACCTCATTCGCGTAGAGAAACACTGCAGAAGTCCCACTTGGAAGAAATGGCGGTATACTAGTATGACAGTTTAGTTGGAAGATAATGTAAATTATTCTCAGGCCACCCACCATTACGAATTTATAAGTTTCTTGTGTGAGTAATGGGAAAACACTATCTTGATTTTTATCCTCAAGCAGGAATGATGACTACCACAAACTGACTCTTATCATAGGAACTATCACCGAATATTTTACTATGAGGAAGAAGCAACAACTTTTCAGCCCTTAGCAACAACTTTTTGAATGACATGCTTATCTCATGTATCAAAGAGGCAAAGTAAGAAGTGTGAAGGTGTGGGAGCTTTTTGAACAAGAAATTAAAACCCGTATTTCAAACTCATATTTCTTCAAAATGAAGTTATGCAGATGCAATATATGCCCTTGAAGATGTAGAAATAGATGTGAAGTTCTGAAAGTTTCTAATCTAGTTAATGAAGTAATTTTTTCAGCCAAATTGTACCCACCCAGTTCAATTTTTTGTGGAGTGCTCTGTTGGAAAGTTGGACTGCATATGCTGTTTTTTTCAGATGATGTCTCTTGTGCACCATTCAATACAAGCACTTTGAAATAATCATGAAAACATTCCAGTTTAGTTTTGAATTCCTTTTGTCAATAGATGGGTTGTTACTTTTGCTCATTGGCATCTTCTCTCTGTGCAGCATTTTCCTAACTGATGCTATGACTTTGTTGGTGCTTGTCATGCATTAGTAATTTTCTTTAAACACACATTTTCACTCAATCTTATTTGCTATGCCCATAGTTCGCAAAACCTCCAGGTATAACTTCTTGATTTTGCTGTTTTTAGGACTTTCCACCGTAGAGCATTGTATATTTTTTCGAACAGCATTCATTTTCATATCACTTAGATGGGAGTTTTTAATGAATTTAAATTTGTAGAAGTATCAACCCAGTGTAAGCTTGTATGAATTTTATGACTGACGCCAAGTTTCGCTATTATGGCTTCTTTTTGTGTTCCGGAACTCCGAAAATTTTGTCTTGGCGTAATTTTTAATTTGGCGTACTTTTCGGCGTCTTTCAAATGGTAAAAAGTTTCAATTTTTTCTGCTCACATTGTGGATATTGTATGTTTACAGTCGAGCTTCTTTTAAGTGGTACAGACATCAACGCTATGCGCATCAGATACTAACGTTATAGTTGGATGAACACCTTACCTGAAATTACTGATTTCTAGTATTTCAATATAATTCTCCTGGTTAATGATGATTTCCGTCTTGTCATAACTACCATATTGTGTGCTGTTCAACACTTTTCAAATATTCTGCATTAAAGCTTTTGCCGTATCCGGACACCAAGTTGATTGGAAATGGGCATGCAGATTATGATGTCATAAGCCATATGATTTTAAAACGTCATGTTTTACAGCGTTTACTTGCCTGTGAAATAATTGTTCCATACGGGTGTGTTAATATGTTCATAAGTTATAGAGTACCGTATCCTATAAAAGTTGTTTGAGTGGTAAATTGTTTCCTTGAATGTAAAGTATATCCGAATGTGAATCTAGAGTGCCTTTCAGTGTCATTGGGCATTCATTATCAGTCAGTTTATTCTTGAAATCGCAAGGGAAATTCAGAAGCTATAAAGTCTAGTTCTAAGTTACGTTTTTGATTTGAAGATGAGTCTAAATGATGAGATTGAGATGAAAATGAGATGAAGATGAGCGAAAGGGAACAAATCGAAAGTTGTTTATGATGAAAGCAGAATATTTCGGCATGAGTGGCAGAAAAATTTGCATGGGTAAAAAAAGTTATCGATGGATCAAAGAATTGACTGTTAAATCACCAGGACGGAAACCTGACTGATTCGGATTTAGTAAGCTATTAGATTCAAGATGCTGGTAAAACGTGCCGAATATAAGCTTTTCAAAGATTTTACCAAATATCGTAAGAAGGGAAATTGGTCGATAATTTTCTTTTAAGTTCTTTTCATCCTCTTTGTGAACCGGAACTACATTTGCTTTTTTCCACTGTTCAGGAAAAACTCCTTGCCTAAGACAGTTCTCAGAAGTCAATTTAAGAGGAAAAAGCAGCACTGTATCACATAATTTAATCTTTCGAACCGATATATTGTCCCAGCCATGAGCCTTAATTTGATTTATTGATCGGATTATACTCAAGATCTTCTCACTAGAGACGATGAAATCAGTTAATGGAGGGGCTATAGGGAGAGTATGGTGTAAAATTAGACTACCAGAATCAATAGTACTGCACTGCTTTGCAAAGTGGTCATTGAAAATCTCGGCTTTAGCTGTAAAATCTAATATGAACTTGTCATTTTCTAAAGGAGGTGGAATATTTGGTACTCTGGCCTTATTCAAAACACTTTTTAGTAGCGACCAATAGGTTTTGAGCCCAGTTGCAGGATGTCCAAGCGTTTTACTAACTTTTTCCAAGTACCTGGCTTTGGCATCTTCAATAAGTTTGGAGCTCTGTGATATCATGCTATTCATGGCTACTAATTTATCCTTTGGTCGACTATTTCTAATAAATGTTTTATACGCTCTATTTTTTTCAGAATGAAATTTTTGATGGATTGAGTTATCCAAGGTGCCTGCCGAGGTGTAACTGTGATTGCTTTGTAGGGTATGACGCTAGAAAATATATTTAGTAAAGTTTCAGTCAATATTTGAATTTGCTGATCTGGAAAGTTCAGATGGCCTTCATATTCACACCAATTAAAGATCTGAATACTTTTTTGAATAGCATGGGCATCAGCCCGGTCGTAAAACCAGATTCTGTGACGATATGGAGGTGGTATAGGATTTGTTATACAGAGCTCACCATACAAAATTTGACAGTGACATTGTTCTTGGAGTGATGGGTGAACACCATACTGTAAAAACAAATTGGGCTGATCAGTGAAGATGGCATCAATGCAAGATTTGGAATTACCCATGATATGAGTTGGCTCAGAAATTAGCTGATGTAGGCCAAGATCGGTTGAGAATGGTTCGAAAACTTTTCCTTCTTCATTATCAGTATCTCCCTGACACCACTTTGAGGATCTACAGTTAAAATCACCTGTTATAATTACAGTATATGGGTCTTCAGCTGACACCCTGGATAACATATTTTCAAAGCATGTCATGGAAGTACCAAATTCAGAAGTTTGACTGGGACTACAGTATTGGACAATAAGAAAGTACTTTCTTTTATCAAGTTGAATCTCAAATGCTATGCATTCATGAAGAGTCACCTAGGTCTATACGGTTCCTAGCTGGAAAAGTATCTTTGACATAGATGCCAATGCCACTTCGTTTTAGATCTTGAGGGTGGTTACCTTTTAGGAAGCTATACCCATTTAGAGCTAATTTGCTTTCATCAGCAGTGCTGTCAACATGAGTCTCAACAATGCCTATCAGGTCATTGTTATATACAAAGTTATATGCATCAATCAAAGAGACACGGAAAAAGTCATGAGCACTAAGGCTGTTAAGGTTCCATGCGTAAAATTTAAACATACCCTGATCAGGGCCGGGATTTTTTTCGCTATCAGCACTTAATAAGATATGCTTGAAGATAAACCATTGTAATTGGAGAATGTAACATATTAAATATGTTAGAAAGACGCACCTAGACCATTTCCTATGAGGAACATAAGGAGTATAAGCGAGCATTTTCTTGATGGATTTAAATGTGCTAAAGATGATAAGATACACATTTCTACAAAGTGTGCAAAAAACGAGGATTTAGATTGAATTTTTGCTTGTAGGTCGTATGCACAATAATAGAGGGAGGTGAAATTAAAGTCGATATACAGCTGAAGACCCAACAGGGCATGTATAATTTGAGGGGTAGTAATATTGCTGGGAATCCAGACTGGATATATAATCTTCTATTTATATAAACAGAGGAACAGAAAAGCCCTATCTCTGGCCGCCATTGGCAAACATCAACTAACGTTGCAATGTGGAGATCTTCTTAATGGAGCAAGGTGAAATAGCCTAATGTTTCAATGCGATTTGATGTACCATTTCAAACTATTGAAAGTTCCTCTCATTAGTAAAAGAAACACACACAATAACACAAACACAAAAATAAATAAAAAGCATAAAAAGGCATGGAAACGGGTACGATCTCATTATGGGAACGATGCTGATGGGAGTGATGTAAATAGTCACACTGGGTGTAAGGATTAATTAAGGCAATATTCCATATGTGCACACGTTTACGTTTTTCAACTTTGCACTGTAAAGTGTGAATGGGTAATAATAGAAGCACGAGAGACTTACTATTTGTGCCTATGGATAAAATTAGCAAGGCCATGGTAGATAAGTGTTTTACAATAAATAAACAAGAAACTATTGGCCCATTCTCACGTGCCAGTGTGGAACATTTGAGATAAAATGGCTAAAATGCTAATGGAAGTATCCGAGAATGAACTCAAAATTTGCTTCTCATTTCTATTGAATACACAGGTCTTTAATATTTACAAAATAATTCTGCACCCAGCTAAACCTACTTCTAGCAGAATGCTTTAAAGTTGCGTGACATTTTTGCCATAGCTAGAGAGTTGTTTTTACAATGCTGGTTGAGATTTTGTGAGAATGGTCCTATAAGGAACATTGCATGCTGGCCTGGTAACAGGGGCATAGCCATGAAAAATTTGTTGGGGGGGGGTGCACAACGTGTAGGTTTGCCGACAAAAGGGCATGCCCCAGGGTCTGGTCGTTGTAAGGGCGTGGCTTGGCCCTTAATTTACAGTCGTGCCCCTTTTTGGCAAATCTCTCACAAAACTCCACACTTGAAACCACAAACGAATATAAACCGAACGACTATAACAAAAAAACTGCTAAAGTGAACAGAAGAACTACTAAATGTCAATAAAGTTATTCCGTCGCAACACGTCTTGACTTCAGTGTTGCCCAAACTGAAGAAAGCTCCTGCGTTCTAATTTTATCTGTAATATCTTTCCTGCAGGCCATTAAGATTAAGTTCTGCAGTCTTTCGTCCAGCATTTTGGATCGATTTATTGTTTTTACCAGTTTCAATCTGCTAAAACTTCTTTCGTCCTTTGCAACCGTAACAGGTGCTGTAAGCGCAAGGCGGTATGCATTGGCCGTTAATGGAAATGTTGCTTTATTTTCGTCGGAAAATTGTCCAATATCCGACATTAATGTAAATCCTTTATTTTGGCCTCTACAAAAGATCGAAAGACAGCAACTTCACTCATTAGAGTCTCAGGATCTGTTTCGCATTTCCTCTGGAAAAAAACTTGCCAGTGCTACAAAATTCTCAAGTTTAGGTTTAGCCTTATTAAGCCCTAGGCATTCTATTATTGGCTGCACTGTTTCGCAACAGTTCAGATAAACCTCTGACAAGAAGGAAATCTGGGTATCCAAGACTGTCTTGAATTTCCTTGGATAAAATGTATGCATATCAAATGCTGCTAACGATCCTGGGTTATCATCAATTCTCAGAGGAGGTTGCTTGCGACGGTGATGGCGTTGAAAATCACTTATAGGGTCTAGGCCTTTGCTATTGGCGAATGAAATAGCTGCATCTATTACAGCATTGACATCTTCTGATTTGCTGTTGATACTTTTCAATGTCTCCAATGTTGCATCCATTATGGTCATTGCATCGTTTATATTTAATTCTTCTGACTGTAGCACTTCTGTTAATCTCTGTGTTTTGTTCATTATATTTTTTCCAAACATAAGTGCAATAATGAAGTCACAACGATTATTCTTGGTAAGTAGTCCAGCTGCCATAGATAGAAGATAAATATAAAGATATAGATTATATATCCAGTCTGGATTCCCAGCAATATTACTACCCCTCAAATTATACATGCCCTGTTGGGTCTTCAGCTGTATATCGACTTTAATTTCACCTCCCTCTATTATTGTGCATACAACCTACAAGCAAAAATTCAATCTAAATCCTCGTTTTTTGCACACTTTGTAGAAATGTGTATCTTATCATCTTTAGCACATTTAAATCCATCAAGAAAATTTACAAAATAATCCTACACCCAGCTAAACCTACTTCTAGCAGAATGCTTTAAAGTTGCGTGACATTTTTGCCTTAGCTAGAGAGCTGTTTTTACAATCCTGGTTGAGATTTTGTGAGAATGGTCCTATAAGGAGCATTGCATGCTGGCCTGGTAACAGGGGCGTAGCCATGAAAAATTTGTTGGGGGGGTGCACAACGTGTAGGTTTGCCGACAAAAGGGCATGCCCCAGGGTCTGGTGGCTGTAAGGGCGTGGCTTTTAGTCACTTATTCTTTACTCATATTATAGCCTGTTTATCATAGCTCCCTTGTTTTGATAGTTTAATTTCCATATTTATGCATTATATGTTTTGGCTGGTGGTGGTTTTTCCCTAATAGGTTTATTATCCTTTATGGCTTCCCCGTGAATTTACTTTCTCGATTTCCCACTTGTTTTTCCCACTTGCTTTTCCCCATTTATAAAACCTCCCGCTAGCACTGTTTTACTGACTGAGGATGGGACATGATGTCTCGAAACGTATTATATCGTTTATGTCACTAAACCGTATATGTCTACTGGCTACAGCCTAATTTTAGTAATTATTGAACGTCAAAATGTCGAAATAAATAATGAGGAAAAGGTGTTTTTCGTCGTGGCTCTTCCCTTGAAATTTTTCACTAGCAAAATAAATATTTGCTATTCTAAATTAGAGAACAATTTCCAAATAGTATTTGAGTGGACCATTAGTTGACAAGTCTTGCAGAAATGAAACTCACAGGAGAACAAATGAAACTGAAAAATTGTGTATTAGCCGTTGATCTAGAGCCATAGAAATAGTAGGGCTAGAAGGCGCTCGCTATTGTTCTGTCTCGCGAATACATACGTCAGGTACGTAGAGACAAGATGGCGGAGATATGGGGGAGAAAGGAGCTAGACACCGAAATCTGCCCAAAGGTAGCTAACTGCATTATGCCATCGCATTTTACACAGCTGAACATACTTTGGGTGAGATGTAGGAATTATGTTTCATTGACCGGGTTCTACGCCAAGTTTCGTTCATCGGTACTTAAGGCCAAGAATTCGCCAACTCTTCTAGCATCAGGAAGAACTACAGAAAAGGCAAAAAAATAATGGAATTCATGTCTTGTGATTCTTTTTTGTTCAATGTCCAAAACTTTACTGTAGAATCGGAAATTAACCGATCGTAGTGACGGGTAATTTAGATTCTATGAGCTGTGAACTGCAAGGAGCAGTAGACTACATGAGAACGCGCGCACGCGCAGGAAGATCACTATTTAAAGAGCACGGAGTGAGGACAGGAGGTAAGGCCAAGAGCTGTGTAATGAAACTTTCTCAATTAATAATGATGGCAGTAAAGCCCTTGTATGTAAATATTACTTCATAGAATAGGGGCGGGAGTGGGTGTGGCATGTAGTCTACTGCTCCTTGCAGTTCACAGCTCATAGAATCTAAATTACCCGTCACTACGATCGGTTAATTTCCGATTCTATTTCGCTGCTCCTGCGTCGGAGCAGAGCAGCCTACATGAGATTTTAAAGCCCTGTCCGAGTGAGGTGCATGTGTACATGATACAAATTAGAGATTGTGACTACAAGTCCAAAAGCGACAGAATCTACTCTGGCAAGTTCATCCTCACTTTACTTGGGTTGTTTTCCCCATGTTCACATACATCACCTAAGTATCCCAGAAATCTTAAGATACTAAGTCTAGACGTTCAGTCTCAGAAGGAAGATGTAATACAACTACAATTGTGCATTTAAACAGCTTGTGATAAAATAATTTCAACAAATTTGTCCTCCCCACCAGTGTTTTTTGCGTTTATTATGTCCTTGTCGTAGAACTTCTTGAATATTGAACCAGAGCTCCAACATCCTCTCTTCATAATCTCTTCTCGTGAAATACCAATTTGCCTAGCTTTGCTCGCTGCAGCAGCTCGACAACTATGCGCTCTAAAAGTCTGGGTATCAATTCCTGCTGATTTGAGGCCATTTTGAATCCAACGCGAAATAGTATCATTTGTCGCTGACCTGTGTGGATGTCCATATGTTATGAACAATTGCTTGATCTCTGCTGGTACTAACAAATTCCTTTTGCCTAGGTATTCCGTCATACAATGTACAACACAAAGTTTTGCATTAAGACAGAAACGCTTATACACTATTGGCTCGATTGTCCTACCTGGCTTTGTATGTTTTTGGAGTGTGTGCGGCAGTAGTACCATTTCGGCGTCTGTGATTTTGATGTTGTCAATGTGGATGTGAAGGAGTGACTGCTTACGTCTTGCCCCCAATATCATTAACAGTAATACTAGTTTGTGTGTAAGTTCCTTCAATGACAGCAAACTGTTTTCTGGAAGCTTGTTGTAATGCTCCAACACCTGATTTATATCCCATATTTTAAGATAACGCGGGAGAGGCGGATATCTGTTGTGAATTCCTTTTATGAACCTGGTAATCATAGGATGGTCTGAGAGTGACGAATATCCAGGTATATTAACAACTGCAGCAAGAGCACTACGTGCAGCACAGTTCCCACTATATTTGCAACCTCCTTCATACATTAACAGCAAAAACTCTAGTACGGAATTGACAGCGGGATGCAAGGCATTTTCATTTATTCCAGTGCAGAAACTTCCCATCGTCTAAGAACTGAATTTTATTTTCCCCTTGTGGTTTCTCTCCACGAGTCCAAGATAATTTGGCTAACCTCTGTTGAAAACTGGCAGTTAGCGATGCATCTCCCGATAAGAGCACTGCCAAGAGCTTTGTTTTTGGGACCAGAGGGTGTTTGGCTTCCGGATTGAACGGCAATGTGATTAGAGTTTTTGTTTGTGGGAGAATTATGGGTTCTTTGACCAACAGAGTTATCATTGTTGGGTACCAGTATTGGGTTGTCCAGTAGGGAATGATCATGATCTCCGTGGCCTGATCCTGCACAATGTTTGTTAATGCTGCTCCTATCATGCTAAAAGGAGGATAGGCATAAAAATTAATATTGGACCAGGATATACTGAAGGCATCTACAGATACAGAGCCTGGATCTGGTAACCATGAAACATATTTGTCCAGCTGATGGTTTAGACGTGATGCAAGTATATCTTATCATAGGAAAAATTTTAATTTTTCAATTATCTAAAGGAAAACTGCTGGATTGAGCATCCACTCTGTTTGATCATTAAACTCACGTGACATACGGCCTGCTATCAAATTTTTTCTACCAGGAATGTAAGTAGCAGAGACCCACATACCTCTAGAATTACAAAATTTCCAGAGTTCTTTTGCAATTGAATCACATTCAAGTGATTTCATTCCCCCCATGTTATTAATATACGCTATTGCAGTACTGTTGTCACTTCTAATTTTGATATGCTTGAAGCTTCTGTACTTACAATATGCTTTAATTGCCAGATAAGCAGACTTGAGCTCTAAGACATTTATTTGACCTTGTTCAGCAAGGCTCCACCTACCCCCGGTGGGGGAACATCCATCCGTGGCCCCCCAACCTCCCAGACTGGCATCAGTTGTGATTATATAGTCGACAGGAGGCTTTATTATTTTACTAGAAGAGTATATTAGGGCTTCATTCCACCAGTTAATCTCTTCAATTCCTCCAAGTGGAAGAGGAGCAAGTTTGGCCTCAAAATCTCCTTTTGACAATTTAAGTTGCTTAATTTTAAATCTTTCTAAATGTCTATAATACAGGCGCCCCATGGGCACAGCTGGAAATGATGATATTAAAGATCCTATAATTGAGGCTAGATACCTTATTGTTTTGGTCTTTTTAGCCCTAAATTTCAACAATTTTTGGACAATCTTGTCCCTTTTTTCCCCAGAGAGGCTCAGTGTCATTGATCTTGAATCAATGATAAATCCTAAGAATTCAATTGTTTGTGTAGGAACTAAGACAGACTTTTTTGCATGAATGGTAAAGCCTAAACTACGTAAGAGTGTTACAGTTTCTACCACACTATGATAGCATTCCTCATAAGTGCGCCCTTGCAAATACCTGTCATCTACAAAAACAACACAGGAAAGCCCTTTCCCTCTTAAGTAGCTGAAAGGTGGCTTTAATATTTTGGTAAATATTCTCATTGCCTCAGCATAACCATTGGGCATGGCTTTGAACTTAAAAAGTTTGTGCTGCCAATAGAATTTCAGATATTTTTGATAATTCTTGTGTATTGGAATAGTGTAGAAAGCATCTTTCAAGTCTACACTAGCCATCCAAGCACCTGAATGTATAATATTTATAACATGATCAAGAGATTCCATTTTAAAATGGTTATAGTATACATGGCTGTTGAGTTTCCTTAAATTCAGAATCATTCGAAAAGATCCGTCTTTCTTGACTCTGGTGAAAATGGGGGATATAAATTCTCCCAATTCATGCTGGCACTCAGAAATGACCTGTTTTTGCAATAGGGCCTGTACTTCACAATCAATAGCTAATGCTTCTGGTTTGTTAAAGTTGGCCGGATGCGCTTTTATCGGGGTGGGTTGTTCAAAACAGTCTATCTTAAGACCATTGTGGACAATGTCTAAAATGTTTATGTCCTTGGTGATACCAGCCCACTGGCTGTAATGCAGTGTCACTCTTCCAGCCTGGAAGGATAGCATGTCATTTGTAAGCCTTTCTAATAATTGTGCATTACTTACAGATTGCTTGCTTATTGGTATTGTTGCTGCTTGCCCTGCCTTCGGTATGGACTCCTCTTCCCAGGGGCAGAGCTCCTCTGGGAGGAAAAGCGGTTTTTTGATCCATGCTTTATTTGGGCTTTGCCATGGTATTGTCTAGAAATCAACTGCTTTGAACCAACATAGTTGGCCTTTAAAAGGGCAGTGTTAGTAGCCTTCATATTTTGAATTCTTTTGGATAAGTCATCACCATACAATAACTCCGATGCTGGCGGGATATTGTGTGCAAGCCCTTTAAGGTTTGAGGGCAGGTTGTGCTTATTGCTGTCCCTCCTCAGCTGATGGAGCTCTTGCGATGCATGCCCTAGAAGGGCTATGGCATCTGTAGTTAAATTCACCAAGGAGTTTAAAGGCATTTCACCTGTTTCTTTTGCCTTCCACATTAATAAATGATGCCCTATGTTGGCAAGTATGCCACCGGCCTTACTTATAAGGTTCAGGTTCTTCTGCAATGAGATATCTTGCAGCTTTTTTGCATGAGGCAGAGTGCCCCAAATCTCTGCATTGCATTTGGCAACTGACAAGTTGCTGCAATTTAGTGGAATGGGATATTTCTTTAATTTTTCTTTTATCTTCTCATCATGGAGTTTATCTGAAAACAGGCTGTTAGCAATTTTGGCCAGTTTGGTGTTGATTTCTGATCCCTTATCCTCTGTAAGGGCCCACTCTGCTTCAATGCTGTCCAGAATTGCCTCACTGGCAGCTTCAGACTCAACTGCTTCATTTTTTGGTTCCTCTTCAAGTAAACCAGCAATGTCTCGTTCAAGGCTGTTTTCCTCTGGGATGCTAACAGCATCCTCATCATTTGAAGAGGCTGAGTCTGAAAAATCACGCGCTTTTGTCGAAAGACTGGCGTGCTGATCCCCCTCACTGTCAATATGGCTGAGCCTGACAGATTTAAAAGGAGGGGTATCAGTTACAGCAGAGCCTGACCTACGTTTTCGTTCGCCTGAGGCCTGAAAAACTGTGGTCAGCATGTCAGTGAGCCTGCTAAATGATTGCTCGAACTTGTCGGATATGGATTGAATTTGTTCCATTTGACCTTGTCTAAGCATGGCGACCATGCGGTCCGTTTGATTTTGCTCAAGACAGTCTTTGGAGCCTCTAAGCGGGAAATAGTAGTGTTAACAGGGCTGTGGCTACAGTGGGGTGTGGGGGTGTAACACCCCCAAGGCGTCGAGCTTGTCGTCAAAGTTACTAAGAATTAAGGTGTTGTCGGCAATTTTCAGAAAATCAATATTGTCTCAAGAAGACGATAGCTAAATTGATTTCTCAATAATATTCCCTGACTTAAGCTTTACAGGAAATGTGCTCTCTCATCAGGAAATGTAGCCTCAGAGCTTTCATCACTTCACTTTACTTTTTATTTCTGATGGGTTTTTAAAGCATAATTCACAATATCCATAACGATTGGAAATAGCTAAATATAAGCGAGCACACGTTCCTTTTGACCACATGAAATGGTTTCAGTGTACCACGATGAGCGCTAGAGCTGGGAGTGGCTGTAAGAAAAGAAAACGAATCAAGAAAAAGCCACACCCAAAACCACGCCCTTCTGTCGGCAAAATTAATAGCAACACCCCCACACCCTTCCAACTCTAGCCACGGCCCTGAGTGTTAATTCCAACTTGTGGAACTGCGGCCTGATTCGAATTGGCCATAGTGTAAATTCACAACTACCTGCTAAGATGGAAATGGATAAAGAAAGTATACTTATCTGGAATTCGTGCGTCTTGCCTAGCTTTCTTCCCAACGTGTGTTCGCAAGTGATCTTCCTGCGCGTGCGCGCGTTCTCATGTCGGCTGCTCTGCTCCGACGCAGGAGCAGCGAAATAGAATGATCGTCGCTCTCGCTTTCCGCATTGTGGACAGACCCATGGCATTTGCCAGCGCTAATGTGGTTTCTGACCTCCTCCATGTCCGCCATTATGAACTTGACCGAACATGGTGCGATTGCACCATAGAAATAAGAGGACTACAATGAGCGGTCTATTGTTCCCCTTTTGTTTTGTGCATAATACACATGCAGAGCAAAGATGGTACCAACACGTTGACAAAAGATGTGTGCAAACAAAGGACTCGCAGTGCCAAGAGTTTACACCGCTCCTCCTTTTTTGCTGCTGGATTGCAGTAAAGCAACAGAATATCGAGAACAAGTCATATTTAAGTAAGTAATGTCATAAGTGTTTGAAATTAATTTATTTTCAACCATTTTTAGTTGATTTATTTACAGGTATCGACTTCAGAGCGTAGCAATGTAGGTCGAAGATTATCGTATCATCTGACTTGGCATTAGTTTTGACTTACTTTTCAGGCGAAACCTCTGCCAATATTTAAACTTTATGGTATTTTGCTTATTCCTTCTGTTTTGGTATTTGTATCGTGAAAAGAAGTTTTGGAACGTAGACGAAGGGTTAATTGTCAGAAACTCTAGTGTTCTTTGTTCCATAACCTAGGCTATTAATTCTAGTGCTTGGTGACCTGGTAGACTCAAAATAAACTTACTTTGGACCTTTGATGGTAGGGATACCTGCAGCGTCTTTCAAGAATGTAGGGGTTCTAATTGCACCCATCAAGTACTCTTCAATATCATTGAATTTTCCAAGTCAAAAGGCCTCTTTGTGTATTTCCCAAAATTGCTCCTTGACTCTATTATGTCAAATAAATCTGCAATCAAAAGGATGAACTCACTTACTGCCTTGTTGCTTTTAGACCCTGCTACCTGAATATTTTTAAATAATATTATTGCCAGTGGAACAGAATGGCTCATAGTTTATCAAGTCTATCAGCTGAAGCAATCCTTGCAAGGTGGCAGATTTCATTTCACTTTCAGGGAAACTAGCGGGGTGTTTCTAGTTTCTTGATGTTATGCCCAAGTGTTTCAATCATGCTAATACTCTTTTGAGGCCTCATGAAAATAACTGTAGACATCTGGTCATTTCTCAGTAAGCAGGTCAATAGTTTTATACATCAACTATTTTTAAATGTCTTGATTTGAATTAGTTGTTAAGATGTATGTAATGGAGACATGGCATTTAGAACCTCAATACCATGACAGGACAAATGTTAGTGACAACCTTGTCATGCACTTTACCCTTAAAAGTACCACAGCCAGCATTACCAACAATTTTGGACTGCCCTTGTCCCATCTGAGTTGTTTTTGAGTTGACATTTCATCAAGAAACTAAGCTAGCCTTTTCAAGGATCCTGATTCACATACAACATTTACTGACTATAATCTTATCATTAGTGGATGCAGCAAATTTAAAGACTTTTTAGCAATTTCTGAACACTTGGGCTGTAAAAGTGGAATGAAATGGCAAATGCTTTGCTTTCTTGAAATCACTTGAAGCAAGATACTTTGTTGGAATTTTCTGTCTCATTCTGAAATAGTTCATTAGCCATGTGATCAAAGTTTTTATGATTGATTTTTCATTTTATTTAGATAAAAGTATCAGTTTTTAAGCATCAAAATGAGTTTCTTACTGGCTTCTCCTTTTTGAAGTTTCTGTTTCTTATAGCTGACTTTAATTAATTATTCTAGGTGAAATATTGGAGGCATATTTGTGATTTATTTGTACATGTTTTGGGTGCAAAGCAGCATTTTTTGGATGGATTGAATTAGACCTTGTGATTGGAATTGTTTCTTTGGAATTTTTTGAGAAGTTGTGGCAAACTAAATACGGACTGGACAGAATTTTCTTCAGTGGTTTTTACCAATAGATTCAGAATGTGGCCATGAATAAGGACAGTTATATATTCATTAGAAATCAAGCAGCTCTCACAAACTCATTGTGATGCAGATGGATGCAATTTTTTGAGATGCATTGCAATAAGCCAACCGGCTTACAATTTCTATTTGTGGACTCGAAACTTGTTATATAAATATTGACTCAAAAGTTTATTTTAATTTCATTACTATGTTTTAAGCAGAAGAGTGTTCATTTATTTTGGAATTCTTGTAAGCCTGTTATACAAACATTTACTCAAATGTTCATTTCAATTTCATTACTGCCTTCTAAGCGGGTGTTTCATGGAGGGGGCTCAGCCCCCCCCCCCCACTACGGACAATCTTCTACAACCCAATGTTACTTTTCTCCTTCTTTGTAATATAGCATAGCATAAAAATTGTTCCCAGACCACTGCTTTTAAGCGTTAAGTGTTCTTTTATCTTGAAATTCTTGTTATTAGTGAAAATCTTTGTCTGAAAAGCATAAATTGTTGGCTGTGTTTACATTTGCAAGGATAAGGTCCTTTCAGATTTGTTAGCTTGGCGAAGATTTTGTTGAATGTCTAAGCTAAACATATTAAGAAGCCAATCAGAGATGCAACTAGCAATATTTATTTCACTTTGGAGAATATAAGAAAATCTATTGGTAACATGTAGTTACGTTCGAGGGATCTTCCAAGTGATGTTTATGGGCCTAGAAATCTTTCCACCAAACGTGGGCCAAGGCGACTCCTTTTGACAAAAAGCTTAAGGTTTAAAATCATATAAATGTGTGCATATTTTAAAATAGCGCTTTAGAAATGACATTTTTATCTATTATTATACACAGGTTGGTTATGTCCTGCTCCATGACAGGCCTACTTACTGGCTAAATGAGTTGTTTTTCTGTAGAGAACGCAACTTTCTCTTTGAAATTCAGCGATTATCACAGCTAAATCCATCATAAAAGACGTCAAGTTTGAAGCTGTTAAACGATCTCCGAAATAAATGCACAAAAGTTGTGAAAACATTTCGAGAAAGCAAGGAAGACTGCTACGAAGCACTCTCCACTGTGACTTCTCGCAGTATTCTTGCCAACGTGTTGGTACCATTTTGATTTCCCATAGTCATTACGCGTCACGTGACTAAGCACGCATTCTAGTCCTTCTAATTCTATGGATTACACACACACACACACTCCATGTTTAGTAATTGCCAACATGGTAGACATCGGGGAGGTCCGCAGCCACATTAGCGCCCATTTGCCTCCATCGTCGTATCCTAAATCTCATTATGAAGATAAAGACAGAGTGAGTTGAATGGGTTCAACGAGCTCAATGTCATATGAGAAGCAGTAAAACAGTATGTACTCAAATGCAGAAGAGTAGACATGTAGAAACCCTGACATTCTAGCATGGAAATTCATTTAATGGAATACCTACTGTGCAACTTCGAGGCCTGAAAAACAGAGGATTATCTTTCACACTGGCCCAATGTCATTCAAATTCCAAATAGATGTGGGCTGTTGTTTTCCCCAATACTTAGCAAAGAAAAAAATTACGTTATAGTTTGGTGTTTTCCAAGTCTTGTAAGAGTTATACAGCAGCAGAAACTAAGGTGCTAAGTGTGTTTGTTGCTACACTAACCATCATCTTATGCTTCTTCCTTTTTAAATCAAATTTTGATTCTTTTAATCAAATTCAAATCAATAATCAAAATCACATTTTGACTCAATGTTTGACTCTTTTAGATGTAATATGTCTTAGTTGTTTATGTTATAATGCAAGAACATACTCAAATGAAATGCATTTGCCATTGAAAATTTGTTACTTTATAATGCTATAGTGATAATTTATTATGAAGAGTATTTTCATATCACTGAAAGTATTTTGCCCAGCTTAACAACGTAAATGACATGAAGGTTTATACAGATTTTGTTGCAATTATTGTTGGATGTGAAAGCACTTAAGTTTATTGACTTTACAACCAAACTTCCCAGTCACTATAATATTTTTGGAGCTACAATTGGACTCATTTGCATGTACATGGTAATTCACATTAGTTAAGATTGTTATAAGCTAATAGAATCTATTTCCATTTTGTTGTCACTGAGAAATTATTCCTGCATACATGCCACAGCTTCTTAAAGCTAGCCACTAGAATTACAAATTTATGAAAGCATGTATAGTCAACATTTACCACAGTTTTATCATTGTTAGAAATCCAGCCTGTCTGTTTTCTAACGACAATTCCTTTAAGACTGAGGATGAAGTCAACTTGCTTCTCTTTTTGAAAGTCTGCTGTGTAATTTTGGAGCATTGAATAGCATGACCCATGTTTATTGCGTGCTAAACATGCAAACATAGTTGTAGAATTGGACATAGACAGATATTTTCTTAAAAGGTTGTAAACCCTTTTGGGTAAACAATTTAGTCTCACCCTAGTAGATTTATTCACATGATCTGCCCCAATGTCACGTGACCTAGTGCGCCTTCTAATGCTACTATGTCTATGTCTAGAATGTTTTTATCCCCAGTAAGTCAATTAATGACTTTGATTCTTGATCAATTGAGAACTATTGCTTGCGGAGGGTGATCAAGCTTAGGTTACTTACTTGTGTGCAGCTTACCTACGATTGGAACTATTCAATAGTGTTAGGGGGCCTAATAGTGATGGGGCCTAATTAACTTCTGGGACAGAAAGGAGGCTATTTGGAGATGGGATTAATTAAGAAGGGGGCTAAAAATACAATTTATAGTATTTTGCAAAGATACCAAAGTCTTGATCATAGTCAATTGACAAGCAGGGCTCATGACTAAATTCTTCAGCTAAAACTTACTTAAAAAGGTTGTTATCAGTCTACTATACTCTTTGAGGCAGTAATGTTAATCAACAAATGGGAATAATCCTACTAGGTCCATGAACAATCTTTTGTATAGCCAAAGCTTGAAATCGAGGGGCTAAATGAAAGGGGAGCACTGTAAAAATACGATTTCAGGGGCATATTAGAGGTGGAGCTAAAAAGAAAGAAAGCAATAACTTCCACTGCATTTTAATGTGGATGCCCTGCAGGAAAACTTCCAATGATAACTAAAACCACCCACATTGGTCTGCAATGAGGGTAGGGGGGATGCATTGTATTCAAAGGGAAAAACTTTCAGTTTGATAGTGCCAAAGCTTATCAGACCCTTCAAATATGGAAGTTTTTCCTACAAGTGGGCATTCTATGAGCAAAGAGGCAAATTATGCTTTGAGGATCAGGAGTTTGTAAACTGCTAGCAACAATGACAAGGAATTTTGAGGTAGAGTATCATTTAGAGTTCAGGTTTATATTTTTAAATTCCACACAATATATATAAAATATAACAACGTTAAATATAAAACAACTTTATCACTCAATTGGGAAGATTTCAAAATTAACACTAACACAGGCATCAGATTAGTATGTATGCAATGGGAATCACTTTAAGGAGGAACTCCCTCAATAGTAAAGCTAATCGAGGATAGAGGCTCCCCTGCTTGCAGAAATATTTGGTAATTTGCAGAGATCAAAAATGAATAACTGGAATGGGAATCACCAATTTGATTATTTAGGTATATGAAAAAAAATATGGGAAATTTTAAAGACTTGATGTCAATGTTTTTTGCAATAGATATGATTTTAGCTCATAGCAAAAGTAAACCAAGGATACAGATTCTTTAATAGTAGGAATACTATTCCAAAATTCGGCACCAGTGAAAAGAACAGATCTAATGCCATATTGAAGAGTGTTTTTCTGAGTCAAAAAATGTCATTTTTAGAAACCTTTCGAGTATCATGTTGATGAACCGACATTACTGATTCAAACTAAATGTGAAAGCAGATAGGAGAAATCTTATTAATGCATTCATACACAAAGGATGGAAGTTTGAATTGAAATAATTCCTTCAATTTCAGAATCTTTAGGTCAGAGAAGATAGGAGATGAAGGTGAAAAACTATGAAAGATGATAGCACTACTATTCTCTTTTGCAATAATAATATCGGTTGAATGTGAACATCATGTGTAAAACCCCATACTAAAATTACATTTTGGAGAAAAGAAGCAAACAAAGATTTGTAAAGACATTTCAACCCATCAACAGGAAGAAAGTGTCCTACCTTGAAAAACATGTCAGAGTATGCAGGGCTCCCATGCTTTTTCTACCTCAAAAATAAGGACTTTTAAGGAGGAGATTTTCTAGCCATTTCTAAGGAGAATTTGGCTCGATTACAACAAAATCCCATAATGACTAAGACGATTTAAAGAGATTTTTGTGTCAATACCCCCTTTGATACCAATAAGACTGACCTTATCGATCTATTCCATAAAGTAAAATCGTAAACCAAAAACAGTAGATTTTTCCTATAAGAATTTCTGCAATACTGTGGCATGATACTCTGCATATTCAATTCTCTTTCACAAAAATATTACAATTGCTTCCAGAAACTATGCTTCTTAAGGAGATTTTAATAAATTTGATAATAATTAAGGACTTCTAAGGATTTTAAAGGATATTTTCCTTCTCTAAGGAGTTTTAAGTATTTTAAAGAGGCATTGGAACCCTAGTATGGGATGGCAACCTTCTAGGAACACAGGCCACACCTGCAAAACCAATTGTTCAGCTGGGCCTAGGGAAAATGAAATACTTGGACAATAGGTCAATAATTATAGCAATAATAGAAGTGCAAAGCTGGTGCCATGCATTTTGCAATACGATTCTATCTCCTTGTAGGCCATAAAAATTCCCTTCTCTGGCGGGAGGCTGCCCACCTCTGGTCTACTGGGAGACTTCTCTGGAACACCTTAGAAAATGAAATAAAGCAACCACTTTCCAGTGCCAACTTCAAGTGAAAACTGCTGTTGAAAATTTTGCACTTCATGAAAGTACTTGGTAAGAGTTAAAGGCCATTTCATACTCTCAGGTGCCAAATAAATACCCCCCCGCTTGTTAATTTTTCGATTTTTTCCAACCCCCGGACCTTATTTAGACCCCCGTTTATTAATTGTAAGGAAATTGACTACTTTTACAAAGCCCTCTTTCATTTACTTTCTTTGTTAGTACTATTTACGCCCAATTTTCATGGCAAAATAGCGTACTGCTGTATTTATTTTAGCTTTATGCTTTATCACAACCTGTTTTTGTTCTTTCAGCCCTTGTATAATCATTTAATGCATGGGTGTCAAACTCTGGCCCGCCGTGTAATTTCATTTGGCCCTTGAGGCAATATCAAATTAACATTAGAGCTGGCCCCTCGGTATTATAAAGCGGTGGAGCTGCTTTAACGCCGTATTCACCACTAATACTATAAAACCCATAATGCTCTGCTGTTGTTTTGGCGCACACGCAACGCCCTCTCCTTTGTGTCAGTAACGATCCGTGTTCTTGCTCAAAGTTTCAACTGAAAGCCGGCCGGCTCACCCGGCTCTCCGTGCCTCTCTCCCAGACGTGCTGCGGTCTCATATTACAACAGTTCTACTGTGATACCCCCCAAAATGGCGAAAAGGATGGGAGAAAACAGAAATTTTTTGGACAGGCGGGAGACAGATTACCTGTTTACGTATGTAAAAGACAAACCTGTTTGCCTCGTGTGTGGAGCCAACGTGTCGATAATAAAGGAGTACAACATTAGGCGACACTATGAAACAAAACACCAAGACAAGTACAAAGACCTTGACATGACTCAAAGAAGCCAAGAAGTAGAGGAGATGACAAAAGGTTTAGTTTCACAACAGAATATGTTCAAAAAAGCCACAGCACAAAGTGAGGCTGCTGTAAAGGCAAGTTATATCGTGGCAGAAGAAATCGCCAAATCAAACCGACCATTTAATGAGGGAGAGTTTGTTAAAAAGTGCATGCTGAAAGTTTGTGACCAAGTGTGCCACGAGAAAAAGCAGGCCATTTCAAACGTAAGCCTGAGCAGGAGCAATAGCTGAGCGCACATGTGATCATGCCACCAATTTACATGACCAGCTGATGGAAAAGGGAAAAGATTTTGTTGCTTTTTCCCTCGCCGTGGACGAAAGCACTGACGCGTCTGATACTGCACAGCTGTCAGTCTTCATCCGCGGTGTCGAATCAAATATGAGTGTTACGGAGGAACTTTTAGGATTTAAATCCATGCATGGCACAAACACGGGGAAGGAAATCTTTGAGGCGGTTTGCAAATGTGTAACTGAAATAAACCTGCCGTGGGATAAACTTGTGGGATTAACTACTGATGGTGCGCCAGCGATGAGTGGTAAGAAGAATGGACTGGTGGACTGGATTCGTGAAAAGATGCGAGAAGAGAATTGTGCAGGTGAGCTATCTGTTTATCACTGCATCATACATCAAGAATCACTGTGTGCTAAAGCCCTACAGATGGAACATGTTATGACCACAGTAACACGAATTGTTAACTTTATAAGAGCAAAAGGTCTGAATCACCACCAGTTTAAGTCTTTTCTGGATCAATTTGGTTCGGAACACAATGACGTGCCGTATCACACAGAGGTGAAATGGTTAAACCGCGGAAAAGTACTGAACAGATTTTTCGAGCTTCGTGAAGAAATATGTCAGTTTCTGCTAAGCAAAGGGAAGGACACAGCAGAGCTTTGGGAGCAAAAGTTTTTGAGTGAGCTGGCCTTTCTGTGTGACATCTCAAGCCATCTTGATGGGCTGAATGTGCAGCTACAGGGGCGAGGGCGTATCATCACAGATATGTAAACTTCAAATTTACTATTAGCCTGTGAAAGAGTTTATATTAAAATACTCCAGAATTTTACCTCGATTTTGTCAAGTTTTAGAAGTCTTGCTTGTTCAGTATTCATTGCAAAATTGATTTGGGTACCTGTTAAAAGGATACTTTATTCAACCTTGGCCCGCGGCTTCAGTTCAGTTCTAAATTTTCGCCCACTCTATATTTGAGCTTGACACCCCTGATTTAAAGCCTTTTCTCAAATTCCAACCCCGCCGCTGATTTTGACCCCCACCATTTATTACATGTTGGAATTTTTTCCAACCTATCTGTCTATTAGGCCCCCCCCGTTTATTTGGCACTCGAGAGTAAGTCAATCAAAGACTAAGTCTACAACTATGATTTATAAGCAAAAACTATCCACTTCATGCCTTACAGTTTCACTTTTTACGACACAAGCACATTTCACTTGAACTTGGCAATGGAAAGTATGAATAGAACTTCAAAAATAAGAAATAACAGTAAATAAATGATGAGGGTGATGACGATGTAGTACAGTATTGTGAAGCATCAAGAAACGGGAAAACAAACAGACATTTGTTAAACTCTATAAACTACTTAATATGCTAAGAGATGGCGTGTTGACATCCAGTTTTATTCGCTTTAAGTGAGGTTGATTTACTGCCGAACCAATGCAGTGCACTTTCTGTAAAAGAAAGAAGGAACGTTAAATAAAGTGCTCAAATTTTTTAAATAATGAGTGAAATCATGAATAATTACTAGCATCCTAGCATTAGCAATAAAAGTAGGAGTAAGGCTGATCA
This sequence comes from Cassiopea xamachana, assembly GCA_900291935.2. NCBI lineage: Eukaryota > Metazoa > Cnidaria > Scyphozoa > Rhizostomeae > Cassiopeidae > Cassiopea > Cassiopea xamachana. The sequence goes on from OLMO02000275.1 coordinate 12,119,801, forward strand.
AGCCCAAGGATAACTGCATGAATCGCAAAAACTTGCCAAAATGTGGATAGATAAAGCCCTCGGCTCACAGTTGGTGGAGCATCTGACTCATAGTCGAGAAACTACGGTCAGCAAAAGGGTGCTTACCTTGCAAAATTTGTGAGGAATGCAAAACCTGAAAAGTATTATTATACCGTGCATAAAGTATCAAGTTTCATCAGTTGGACGTGCTGATTCGTATTTAAAACCTTTTCCAACGATGTTGCATCTGTAGTAAAATAGGCCTGTTTTACATTAGCACCATTGTAAAGTATGTCAAGAAGAGGGTAGTGAGATATGGCCTTAGCATTATTAGACACAAAGGAAAGCGATTATTGCTGTAATAAGGCAAGAAAAGATGCCGGGATAGGGGGAGAGGGGAGCAAGAGGGAGTCCCTTTTACTTTTCATTTGGGAGGGGAGCAAAAGTGCCCTCTTTGAAATGCAATATTTACTTTCTAAACTAAATATATATATGACAAAACGAGATAAAATAAGTTATTTAAATAACCAATATGTGAATTGGGAGAGACAACTATTCATATGGCTGTGACAAATATTTGTCCTGCTAAGGGGTGACACTTAAAGTGTTCCAAAGAGGTGCCTTTGGATCCTTAAACTTATCGGCTTGCTTTGGTTCTCTTTTGCTCTTGTTGGCCCCTCTTGTTTCATTATCCTTCCCGTATCCCCTAATGCAAGAAGCCAAAGGATTTCAACATACAGTAAAAACCAAAAAAATAAAGCCATGCGCACACTAGAGCTTCCTGCTCAGCAGAATGTCATTCGTGCCCGCGAGCTTAGCAGCAAAGTCCAGTGTGCGTTAAGCATTTTAGAGCTTTTGCGTCATTCGTGCCTGCTGGCACAAATATTCAATAGCTGGCCAGTGCATTCAATAACAATCAGAACATAGACAGGCATGGAAGAACAAAGTCAGTTGCTAGCAGGGGTACTTCTAGAAGATGAAATCGCAGGTCTATGGCCTGAATACCCCTGTCTGTACGATGTAAGATAGCCTGACTCCAAAAGTCGAGATATGAGAGAAATAGCCTATCTAGAAATCGCAGAAAAATTGGAGAAATCAGGGGAGATACAAGTTGATAATATTCAAAATCTTTTAAAACCATACTTATTTCAATACTTTCTCCAATATTGACATGCTGCTATCACATCCCCATCTGGTGCTTGGGGGTTTTGGGTGTGATAAGTTCCAGAGATGGAGGAAATAGGGTAAATTTTTGGGACAAATCACTTTAAGTCAAGTAACGCTGTGTTTCAGTTCCTAAAATATAATCATCTATCGTGAATAGTGGATGAGGACCACGTAACTCTAGTGTGCACCTGGCTTAAGAGAAGGGGAAAGGCTAATGGTGTTGACAGTAGCAAAGAGGTCATCTGAAAGCTATGAAACAACAGCTAGCTTCATTCGTGTCAACATTTACTACATTAAACCAATATATGAAATTTTAACAATGCGCATTATCTCTGGGCCACTTTCAAAATACTAATTGATGGTACATTGGCTCCCCCCATCCTTGGTAGTGGACCATTCAGTTCCGCAGAGTATTTGGCACCCTAGTGAAGAAGTCAATTGCAGTAAAGTCTGTGCGACTTGAACTATATAGGTGTTTGTTGAAATCAATTAAAATGTTTGACTGACAAAAAGTTTGATTTATGGAAGTTTCCAAAACCATCAGGCTCTTGTTTCAGCTGCCCAATAAATCTTCATTTTATAGCCATTACCTACATAACTGCAATTGCCCAACAGTACTAAATGAAGAAAAACAATTTTAACCAATAAAATTGGTCGTGCAATAAAAATTCAACACAAAAATAGACAGTACCGTTCCTCAATGCACTTTCATAGAGATCGGTCCTTGTGCTTTACCTTTTCAGCCTGATAACACATTCTGTGCATGTAAAGTAATACTCTCACGCATATCTCTCATGCAAAAAACTATAAAAATTTTGACTTGCGAATTTGTCAAGAATCTAATGAAAAGAAATACTAATGCTACTAGCTTATTCGCAGAAATTTTGAATTAGGAAGGGTCTTTTATTAGGGTACCGACAAAATTGTTCGAACTACAAAAAGTTTCAGTTAAAGAGATTCCAATTATGGAGGTTAACTTGATACAGGGTTCATACCCAATAAAGGAATCAAAATTTCCTGACTATTCCCTGACTGGAAGTCAAAAAAATCCACTTTTCCCCTAACTCCCATTTCACATATTTACAAAAGGAAGCAAAGAAAATGGAGCCTAATGGATAGGTAATGCACATATACTTGCTATTTCACAACGCTAAATGATAAAGTTCACATTTGCTGACAAGAATTAGGTGAACAACTTTGCAAATAACAGTGTCAATAGTTAATGAAAATGATATGCAGACTAAATAATTTGTGTTCCTTGACTTTTCCTTGATTTGGATAACAATTATAGAAAATTCCCTGACTATTCCAGGTTTTCCCCGACTCTTAGTAGAAATAGCCAATATTCCAGGTTGTCCAGGTTCAGTATGAACCCTGTGATAGGGATTGCTAGGAGAATTTCAAGTGGCAGGAGAATTCTATTGGAATTAGTAAAAATTCGAATTACTCAAGCTCAAACTAGCTAGAGTGCACTGTATTCATAATTACAGATGCAATCCTTCCTCTCTGTTCCTTGTGGTTATCCCAGTTACAAGCACTGGATGGATAATGAATCTATTGCACTCTGCACGTTGAATCACATCAAGCCTTTTGTCAGAAATGGAAGACATAAATTGAAAAAACAACAAGGAGTGCACAATTAGAATTAATTTTTCAAAGTAATAATAAGAGTCAAAAGATCAATTAATTTTTCATAATGTCAAATGGCCATCTGGCAGAGATTTTATTGTAGGCCTAGTGAGATAAGATTTTGAAACTGAAGCTACTTCAGTAATGAAATCTTATAGTTGCTCAGTTTTATTTTGCTTTATGTTGTTGCACTGAAAAGCAACAGCAATAGAAAAATTTGGCGTAACAATGTCATCTCTCATCATAAGTATTCTTACTCCATTGAAGCCGGATTGGGAAATTAGTTTTTCATTCTCAAAAGGAAGATCAATGATGAACACACTTAATATCCTAGTTTGCTAAATGGCATTTTACTACGTTCAAGTGAAAGCCTATCTCCAAATTTTACTGGGGCGAAGCCACAGGGCCCCTAACTTCTCAAACTTGGCTTGCATGCCCAATCTACGTTTACCCAGCAAGTACTTCCTAATTGCTCTCCTTATCCACTGCAGCTCAATGCCTGCTGGGTATTATATAAAATATCCTTCACACATCCTTTCAAGGCATCCAACAGTCAAAGGACACTTTTTCCGGGGTTTTCCATAGGATCTTACGCCAAATTTCCAGGGTTTTCCAGGTGAATTTCAACATGTTTTCGAAAAAACTATTATTACATGTAGCTCTTCTGCTTATACCCATCCACATCCCATTCTCTATTTTGCTTGAAATTTTGCATCCCTTGCTGGCAAACAAGGCTACTTGCCATGATACGCTGCTTTTCTCCCCCTAACTTCATTTATCCTCTTCCACTGTGTTACGAGGGAAAACAATTTAACAGCACTACAAGGCCAAATTGATACGCAGGACATCTGCTTCAAAACACAACTTCTCAGGGTTTGGTTGTAATTTCAGGATTTTTCAGGGTATCTTTCTAGGGGCAAAGAAAATTAAGTGTGTTTCAGGGTCTTCCAGCGAATGTTGGCCACCCTGCCTTTACTATAACCTGGAAGGCCTTCCTAATTCATCAAAGTTATTATTTGACTTGCCTTGTTTTTCTTTAGTAACTGATGTCGGGGAAAGGCCATAGGGCCTATAACAAAGCCCCGACAAAGGAAAAACAGAGAAAATGAGGGGAAGATTAAGTAGAAAGGAAGATAAGATCAAGTTTGTTGATGTTAGATTTAAAAGATGACAAATTGTAGGATTCAGGGTAAGTACACGTTTATTTTATAAGAAAAACGTTTATAAGAAAATGAGGCTCAAATCGTCAAAATCTTAAGAAAATCTCAAGAAAATCACGAGGCTCAATTTCCAAAATTAAGTGTTTTTATAGGCCAAAAATCGGTATTTCGTCGTTATTGCATCCAAAATGTGAAAGATGGAATTCAAATTCATGTATACAATATTATTAACGATAGTCTAAACCACTCTAGTCAGTTTATTTCAGTAAAAGTTGAGAAAAATTTAAGAAAATCTCAGGCTCAATTGCGGGAAAAGTTAAGAAAATTGAGGCTCAGGCAAAATAATGACTTTCTTATAAAAAAAATACGTTTAGTGGGTGGCAATGACTTCCAGGTGTAACTTGGAAAAGGCGTGAATAGGTAGAGCTTCTGGTGGTTCGAACACGCTTCACTGGATCAGGAGTAATATTCTTGATTTCCTGAGAGCAATGTCCGTGAAAATAGCGGTAGAAAATGGAAAGATCTGCAACAAGACGACGATGGGAGAGAGACTGTAGAGAATTAGTGAGGTTTGGATTGTTGATGAGACGGATAACTTTAGACTGGACTCTATCAAGACGATGGAGAGAAGATTTAGGAGCACCACCCCAGACATGAGAGCAGTACTCCAGAGAAAGACGAATCTGGGATTTATATATAATTAATATTTGAGAAGGTGAGAAATAACCACGGGCTCTAGAAAGAAAGCCAAGTTTCTGAGATGGAAAGTGAGATTTGATGAAATAGAAAGGCCAAGTTGAGTGGTAGAAGACGAAAAGTCCAGTTTATGGACGTTCATGAAAACAGGGGGGAAATCTTGGTGATGTTTACGTGATATAACAAACTGTGTTGTCTTTTCTTCATTGAACTTAACAAGGTTGTCACTACCCCACTTCTCTACATGTGTCAAGTCATTGGTGAGAAGTGAGGCTGAAGTGTTACGATATGGTAAAATATTGGAATAGGCAAGGTGTTGTGGATTGGATGAAAAAGATGAACTTAAATAAGTGTCATCGGCAAAGGAGAAAATACTGGAAGATGTAGAGGAAAGCAGGTCATTTATGAAGCAGGTCATCAGATAGAAAGCTAGAAATCCATTTAATGAGGGTGTGGTGAAGACCAAACATTGGCAGTTTAGCAAGAAGACCTTTGTGCCAGACGCGATAAAAGGCCTTGGAAATATCAAGAGAAATCATTCTACTCTCACCGTAGGATTCTAGAGCAGAGGACCAAGCATGAACAGCATAGGCTAGAAGGTCACCGGTAGATCTGGCTTGTCGAAATCCAAATTGAAGATCAGAAAGGTTGTTTGTTTCAAGGAAGGCAAGCAGTTGCCTTAGTGTGAAGGTAAAAAACATCAAACTCTAATATGAGTCTTGCATAGGATCCACCTTCGTACATTGGTAATGTGTAAGTGTAAGTTACTTATGAAGAATTTGCCCCCACCGTAGCATGGCCCCCTTATATTGAAGTTCTTGAAAGGCACTGTGTCATCATAAGTAAAAGAAGGAAAGTAGGTGTGCATATAACAGTTATGTTAATGGAGATGTAAAGAGGAGCAGTGCAATGACAAGATGAAATGTTGGGATATGCTTTACTATTTTATTGTTTCAAGAAGTGCAAGCTAACATTCCATTGATAAAATATACCATGACATGCCACCTTGTCTCATCGTTTTGCGTTCTTCCTTCCATACTAAAAGTTATCCTTGCGAATCAAGTATTGCTCATATAGATAGGATATTCTATTTCGCTTTATCAAATGAATGCCAGGAAAGCAAACCATTGCATTTCGGAACAGGTACTTTTTCCCTATGCTCTCTGAAATGGAAGACAGAGGGTGTTTGGATCTGGGACGTAGGCCAAATTTTTGAAAACTACTACAATGGAAGACAGAGGGTGTTTGATGGAATCAATAATGGACTGAAGAACTGTCTTTCATACTCTTTCTTGTAATATAGTTGCATCTTTAGCTAGCAATGTTTCCCCACACTGTAGCAACATAGACGAATTCTGACTCCTTCCTTTCTTACTGCACACAATTGTGAACATTGCACATTGTATTTTGTTAACATTGCTACCAAACATATTCTTCCATTAAAGTTTGAAGTGCACCATCAATTCTTCATTGACGTCCAAAGTGTGCGAATACTTTGGTATACTTCTTGCACTCTTGATCCTCCTTCAAATCTTCTTTCACTCTTAAACTTTTCAAGTAAAAGTCATTGGCTGAAAATGCATGGAGTCCAACCAAAATAAACGTAATGGAATTTAGGCCTTAAGTTGTTCAGTGCAGACTATGAATACCAATGTATTAATGCAGGCTTGAAGATCTCAGGTGAAGGATACGAAGTAAACAGGCCTTTCAAATTCTCAAATCAGAAAATTCATTAACATATATCATAAGTGTCATGACAGAGAAGAATATCACTTTGTCTATCGGATACAAGTTGACACAAGAATAGCTAATGAAACGTTGCAGTTGAGAACACTGGCTCTAAACACTGTTGGAAGTATTGAACCTCAAAAGTTTCAAACAAACATTCATGGCAGCTTTTGTTGCTTAAAACAAAATGTACTGTTTTTTCTTGAAATTCAGAACATATACATAGATAAATCATATACGGTATTAGTGAAGAAACTGTACCATGCATCAGTTGCAAAAAAAATCACTGTGTTCAAAGAACAAAACCAACAAAACATGAATATCACACAAAAAGAAAAACAATAAATAGTTACTGCAGAACCCCTGAAACTGACTGACCAAGCCCTTAGGGCTCGATCAAATCAAGATCAAGAACCACTGATTTAGAAGTAAAGGGGTGCATACTAAAGTTACTTTGTAATGAACAGAATAAAGTTAACTGTTGTCCCACTTCATGACCCAATCAAGTGTAATAAGCTGTAATTCTTCAAAACTGCTAGCTAGCAGTACAAGCTGAGCATGATTGTGTAAATTAGCCTAAGTGAAATCAATGGAAATGGTATTATTATTTTGCAAATTCAGCAAAGAGTGGAAGAACGATAGATTTTAAAGCAGTGCTGGAACATTCTCTCAAGTCTATTCCTCTGGCTAAACCTGATGGAAATTGGAGTATCCCAAGAAAGGTAATGTATAGAAGTTGAATTGTAGTTCCCTGAGCATAAAGTAACCCGTGAGGAGAGACACTTTGAATTTTGTGGTAATGAATATAAGGATTGTGGCTCTGGGCGCTTTGAAAGCGCTAGCTTCCCTTTCATAAGCTGATAGGAGGTTTTGAGAGGCACAGCCCCTCTTTTAAATGCAATGTTCTTGGAAATCGACTTACTTGTTTACTTTGCTCAGATTTGACCGCTGATTTTACACTTTGGTCCAAATATGAGATAATGCCAAAACCTGACAACTTAGAGTACAGTGGCATAGTTACCAATGACTTGGAGAAAAATTGTAAAATTACCAAGGACCTTGCTCCAATATACAGTTTTCTGAGCTTTCTTTATTGGAAGAAGATAGAGAATGCAAAAAACATGCCAAAATATTCGCATAATCAGGCCACCAATGAAGAATTCTTGGTGCACTTCAAGCATTCGTGGAAGAATGTGTTCGCTCTTTGCACATGATGGGAAACAGCAATGTTAAAGAACCTTGTGAAATTCTCATGAGTACATGCAAGAAGAAAGGGAGGAGTCAGGATTAGTATTTGCTGCTACAATGCAAGAAAGAGTATGCAAGTCAATTCCTCATTATTGATATCATCACTGCAAATGGATGGTCAGAGCAAGGCAAATTAATTTACTTGAAGGAGTTATTTCCTCTGAATGTAACAGGAATTCAGATGGATGCTGAATAGGAAATTTGTGCATGCGCTTATAGGAGATTTAAAACATATGTGCTTCTCAGAAATTGGAATAGTAACCAAAAATAAACTACATTATCCTAGTTCTAATAAGTAGGATTGTGCGGTTTATTTGTGACCACTATTGCAATTTCTGCGAAGTACAGAAATTAATATAGAGCATTTCAGTTTCACTTGACAAAGGCGCATAGCAACTGCTGCTGGGTGAAAACAAGCTGCTAAGTAGGTTGTTGTTGTTGCTGATTTTATTTTGAGTAGGCTGTTATACCTAGCTTATTCAGCTAATTTAGGCCTACTATGCATGTCTACTACGCATCCTGGCAAGGGAGCACTAGTTTAATGTCCCTTCCAACGGACGGCAGAGTGAGCTGTTTTGGTCGTTCATCTGGAGGTCGCCCATCCAGTTTCTGACCGTATACAGCCATGCTTAACTTCAGTTAAGCTATTGGAACTGGCTGGGCCGCTTGGCCACTCAACCCGCAAAAAGATGTCCACAAAGCGTTAATAATACTAGTCACAACAAATCCATAATCAACCAAAATACAGTACGCAATGTGATAACGCAACTTTTGCTCACAAGCTTCTTGCCGAGGGGAAAGACAGGATGTATGCTGATTTCACTCGTTAGTTGTCTTGTAAATGTCAACAGACTGTGTTTCATTCGGCTATACAAGTTGCATTACGATGCAGATAGGTGACGGCCTCCTCTTCTTTTCCCGATAAGAACAGTAAAATACGAAGTACTGTAGAAGTAGGCCTAAGCCTTGAAGAGAGTCGACGCAGAAGAGAACCCTTGATATCTATAAACGAAATACATGGGTGTGTGTTTTGAAAAGTGTCTAAAAGGTAGCAAGCTATACAAAAGTATCTGCTTACTTATTTTCTCATCTCGTTTGTTTTTGTGTACCAAGTAGGGGAAAATTCAGTGTCAACCGCAGTGCTATCATTATTCCTCATGTAGAATTCCTTAGATTTGCACAAAAATTTCTTTCAATTGCTACAAAATCCCTTAGATTTCTTAAACCCTGTCCTTTTTCTTCACAAGAAGCATTCTGAGAGCAGAAAATAGTGGGATTTGGCATTGAAGTGCATTGAAGATTTGGCAGTCAGCAGCGACGTAAGATGCAATTAAAAATTGGAGGGGGACACACATCTTCAAAAGGCACTCTCACAAGCAAGTACGGCTTTCCTAGGCCTATGTTACAAAAATATATAAGTGCAAGCTATACTATCCATGTGTGCTTCTGGGACTCAAAGAAACTGAAGCCCCCATTAAGCATATAGCCATCCTCCAATAAATTTAGACTACTTACGGAATAAAATAAAACCTAACTTGACTAAGTTGCAAGGTTGTTGTTTTACGTCTACAAACTTGATAGTGCCAGATAATACTTTGCCCTCTCTCCAAGCCCGATTATTTTCAGTCCCAAGAACACTTTGAGCAATTCACTATCCTAGCAGTATGGTTCTTGTGAATGTAGCCACTTATATATAAAACATTTGTAAAGCTACATTGATAGTTACCGACAGAACACTCCATATTGGGCCATTACAAAAGATCATCAAGTCATAATTATCATGGTAATTGATGAGGGCATTCCACAAGGATAGGGGCATGTAGTTCATCCATGTTTCATTCCTATGTTAATAATGACAGTTTGCAAAAGTATTTTATTACTCTCAGGTGCCAAATAAACGCCCTCGCGCTTATTAATTTTTCGATTTTTTTCCAAACCTCCGGACCTTATAAGGACCACCCGTTTATCAATTTTAAGGAAATTGACTTTCTTCGCAAAGCCCTCATTTCATTTCCTTTCTTTGCTAGTACTATTTACGCCCAATTTTCATGGCGTACTGCTCAATATATTTTGGTTTTATGCTTTACAGCAACCTGTTTTTGTTCTTTCCGTCCTTGTATAATTACTTAAAGCCTTTTCTCAAATTCAAAGCCCCCGTTTATTGAATTTCGGAATTTTTTCCAACCCCTGTCTATTAGGACATCCTGTTTATTTGGCACTTGAGAGTACATACTTACGTTATTAAACAAAAAACGGTTTTCCGATTTTCAGCCCAGATTATGCTATTATAATGAAAACTCAACAAAAAATTGAAGAACAAGGGCCATGACGAGAATCACGGTCAATTTACATTTTCTTTTTCATCACATCCATAATTAGACACTACAGTTACAGATTGTCATTAGATGCTACCATTTGCATTGAAAAATCCATTAGTTATCTACAAATCTTTTGGACATTCCATAAAACGTTTTGGGGCATACTGTCCCCATCTTCAGTTGAATAGAAATGAAGGGTAGCGTTCATACTAAAAGGAAGCTTAATAAGTTTTTAGGAAACGTCTACCCACATGTTGACTTTAGTTTTGCTTTTCAATCCATTAAACGCATTGGGAATATTTTCCCTTTAAAGATCATGTCCCCAGTCATTTGCGCTCGTCAGTTGTTTACAAGTTTACGTGTAGTAGTTGCAAGGCTACTCATTATGGCAAAATGTCACGCCATTTTATTGTTCACTACAGAGAGCATTTGGGAACAAATAAAAGGGGAAGACAATCAAAGGCATTTTCTTCATCCATTAGAGACCTTGTTAGAGGCACTGGCCATAGTGCCTCTGTAGAGGATTTTTGCATTTTAGACAATGTAGGTAATGAATTAGATCTAGTTATACACGGGATCTTACTTATTTTTAGAGATCGTCCCACACTCAACCAGCAGAATTATTTAACACTCTTATCGATTTTTAATCCCCTTAGGCTACTTGTTTTCTCCTTCAATTTTTTCAGTTTCCATTTAAGGTTATTTCCACATGTTTATGTTCCCCTACTCATGTAGTATCCTATTTAGCCAAATTTTCTGCTCATTTATTTTCACACCCATTGCCATATATGTATATCAACGGCCTAATTTGATTGTTCATTGTTTCCAATAGGTATATTAGCCCTCCCATTTCATTTTCTATTTAACTGATGATGGAGACAGTATGGCCCGAAACTTTTTATGGAGTGTCTAATGGATTTCTCAATAGCTAATTCAATGTAAATGGTATCTAATGAAAATCTGCAACGGTAGTGTCCAATTATGGATGTGATGACAAACAAAATGTAAATTGACTATGATTCTCTACATGGCCCTTGTTCTTTAATATATTGTCAGGCTGAATTTTCGAAAGCATGTACCAATTTCACAATAACTTTCACAATAAACTAATACCTCAGATGATTTTTTTGTCGAGTTTGCTTGAAAAACAAATGATCTTGATGGCGCATGAGACTTGCTTTGATTGGAAGTTAAGGATGATAATCTCATCAAAGTAGACTGATTGCGATCAAGGAATGATCCCTGCAAGGAAATATACAAATTAATTGACTGAAAACAAAATCAGAAATCAGAAAAAATGTAGTTGAAAGTAAATATCCTTTGTGCTTTTGTCCCCCCAGATAAGCGTCACTGATAAAAATCGAGATTGGCCATTTAATGTCAATTGGAATATTGTAAGAATCCCAAAATAGCAGTATCCTAATAGCTCAAGTTTCCTTACAAATGCTGGGTTTATTTATTACACAACTTCCTGATGAATGCAAATATGTAGCACTTCTTGCAGTCAACGGCTATCTGGAAGTCCACATCTCCTAAGAACTTTCTGCACTTCATCATTACACAATGAGTCCTTTTTATATAAACTCAGTTATTATAGTATATGTTTTTTGAGTTAGTGATAGGTATCAACAAGCAAATTGACACTCTCCTTCTTAAGTGCTTCTGCTATGTAGAGGATGTTCTCCTATTTCGTAAACATCAGGGATAGTGAACCAAGATTGGTAGAAGTCGTTTGCCATGGTGTTGCCTGCTGATCCCTTCTGGGCACATAATTTGGCACTGGACTTTAACAAAAGCCATCCATAACTTCTGCCGTTGCAGGTAGCATATGCATCTTCAGGTGCATATCATTTCATCACAGTAAATTACAGGGTTATCACAAAACTGATCGAATTTCAGCTCACTGTCAGTTTCTGCGTAATTTAAGTTTCCAAAAAGGCCTAAAAGTTTACTATTTCAATTCCTACTATACTGTTTTTTCAAAGAAAATGGCTAAAAGCCAGTAACTATGATATTTCTAAATAGTGGAACAGTCAATCTACTAAAAGTGATGTTTTACGACAAAATTGAAGTGCCTCAACCTCAAAACATGGGATAATTCTTCTGGAGCCTATACACTTTTTCTGGGAGTGAAGAGCCACTTTGGGTATAGAGTCTTCAAATGTAGCTCCTTTGAGGAAGTGCATTAGTTACCCCTAAGGAAGAGGGAAAAAGTGTGCTGTTCGTACACGTAGTTTTTAGGTAAAAATGATCCTAATCACAGCACTTTTGAGCACATGTAGTTACCAACTACAAAGTATGTGCTGCATGTTATTCCTGGGCTCATTGTATTTATGGCAAGCACTGTCATGGAGCTCCTCCAATTTTTTGCAGGCGTCCTATGCACGTTTTCTCCAAATATCCATTTTGTCTAATTGTATCGTACAGTTTGTGCCTGCTATGTCATGTTTGTTGATTAGTGTGACTCAAATCCTGTTTTTAGTTTGGTTCATGCCAAGAGCCACACTTTCCTCGCACTTCCTTAATACTTTCAAAAGCAGCAACTGAAGTAATGTTAGCAAGAGATTTGAAAACATATTGGAAATTACATCAGTTCTAATAAAAAATAACTTGCTCAAGTGATGCCCTATTTATGCCTTTCCTAGGTCTTATTAATCCATGTTTTAGTGCTTCTTCATGGTCAAACATTGAACTTCCTATTTTGAGAACAAGAAATTTCTGAGAAAAATGTATGGGAATCTCAAGTCATAGCCTTATCATGAACATTGGTGGGATTCAGTGTTGAATACCGCAAAACCGCAAAACCGCAAAAACCGTCAAAAACCGCACAATTTGAAAACCGCAGAAACTGCACACAAAAATCGCCAAAACCACAAAATACGATTTCTGGAAAAATCATCAAACTTGACCAAAATTTTTCAAATTTTGATACGTATGCAGGCCTGCCAAGCTACATCTAAAGAAAAGCGAGAAAAAAATGGCAAGCTGTACTCTTATTGTACCAAATACAAGATGTGGCTTATGCTTTAATTCCTGCCTTTTGAACTATTTGTTGTTCAATGCTCATAACCATGGTGTTGTTCTTGCCACGCTTCAATTGAGACAATCCATTGCATATTGCGGAAGGGAAGGAATGGTGAACAAGTAGGTGAACTCGATGAAGTAACAGCTTATTTGTTTGATAGTATGACACATACCAAAAGTATCCAATATGAAGTTATGATACAAGAATGGCTTTGGCAACTTATGAATACGAGAATTTCGTGTGAAGATAATCATGCGTGAGGAATTCAGGACAAGGGGTAAAATACGGGAAATTTGGCAGGCTTTCATATGTTAGAATACTCTTTATGTACACAAGTAAAACAATCTGCAAGTCAATAAATAGAGCACATCTCAGTGCAGAACATTTTCTTTCCAAGCGATATTGAGGTTGGAATTTACTTCCCTTATACATAAAACTGACAATGAGATATTGGCCAAAGCCTCTCGCAAGTACTGATAGAGAGGGCACTTAAACGTCTCTTGGTTATTGTAAAAGCTACAGTATTACTACAGTAGTTTGTTCTG
>OLMO02000275.1:12133416-12172891 GCA_900291935.2 Cassiopea xamachana
CAATTTTTCTTTAATTCCACTGATTTTGATCAAATCTAGTTTATCCTCAGGAGTACCTTGCTTTACCCGAGAAGAGCCAATTGGCTTAAATATACAAATATCGAATTCTAAGGAATCCAAATATTCATTCCTAATGAACGACTGCAGGCCATCTTGTGATTACTAATCATTGTTATGCTTTGAAGTAGGTTTCTTTAAAAGACTGTCTGATGTTAGTATACACGTAGAAGGCCAGCAACTTCTTATAGAGCTACCGTACATGCCAGATATAGCATTTTATGAAAACCACAAAACCGAACAAACCACAAAACAAAACGGCAAAAACCGAAATTCTGAAAACCACAGTCGGTGTTCAACACTGGTGGGTTGGTATAATTTGCAGTTTAAGTGTAAAATTTCAATGTTTTGGCACTTTTAACAAAAACTCCAATCTAGTTAATCATTTAGGAAAACAATGTATCATGTATCATCAAATAAGCCCCTTGGGAGCTAAATTATTCTTTCTGTGTATGCATGGAGCTTATTGGAGGGGAGGGCATATTCAAAGAAGAGGTGAAACTTCCCAGACTATTTAGTAGATGAATTCCACACTTATACTAAATGCATGGCAAATAGTCCTTTTGGAAACCAAATGTTAACAATGAAATGAACAGCAATGAACATCACAAACAAACAGCTGCAAATGTCTTTGAAAACAATCTTCAATATTAATTCTGAAAAATGATGAAATTTCCTGAGATATTACCTTAATTTTATGACGAACATTGGGCAAAGCTTTGTGTGGTTGTTGTATTGTTGAATTGTTACCTGGTGTGGCCACTTAGCTTCTTCTAATCACATGGATAGTAATCAAAATAATGTATGGTAACATCATATGGGGCTGATTTTCATATACCAAACTAGATACTCTGCAGAAATTACCGCCTTGGGCCAAAAATGAATCAAAAACAGAAAACACATGGAAGGATGAGCCTGCGGCTGCCAAAAACACAAGGAAGGATAGGCCTGGCAAAATTGATGAAATGTGATAGGTCAGTCATGACACACAAAGTCCTTAATGGCAAATGCCCAGAAAACTTACAAATTTACCAAGAGATCCCAGGTCTCAACCTATTCAAATAGAAATAGCTGAGATTTGCACCTACCCAAGAGTCAATTAGACTTTAAAAAGAATAGTTTCCAGTTCAAAGAATAAAGCCTTAATGTGGAACGAGATCCCAAAACAACATATAAACTACCCCTCTCTAAATAGCTTCAACAGGGAAATGAAACAGTTTCTGAGAAGCTGAGGTGGGCAGTAGCAATAGAGCATGATTCCCAGGAAAAGCAGCTGTGTAATTTTGTTGCAATGTTTGTATTCACTGACAGGACATCGTGCCTACATAATTATCTATGCACTATACATTATACATAGTTTTTTCAAACTACTTGAATCAAACGATCAAAATGAACAGCCGAGAGGATGACTATTTTTCCTTATGGTTTTTGATAAATGCTTGCTATATTAATAAACTTAAAAGTGTTGTGTGTTATTCTCCGAGTCAGTGAACAGGAAGGGGAGGGGGGTTTATTTTTGAATGCTTCCTACTTCTCAGCATCTGGCTATTACACTGAATTGCACTTTTGCCCAGTACTAGCTCCGTTTTAAACTATTTATTCTAATGTTTGCTTTAATCAGGGATGCAACTTCAAAATAATTTTTTTTTGTGGAGGAGGTTCAGCAGTTTGCCCTGTGGAAGTTTTGCCTGTGTCATATGTTTCTTCTTTTTTTTAGTACCAGTAGTTGATCAAATGTTCCTGGATCCAGCAAGCTGCCCTATAGAAATACATTGCAGTACTGATTTTTATCTGCAAAGTGGAAAATGTTCAAGGTAGGAGGGGCTAGCTCACCCCCATACCCCTCTTAAGTCACATCCCTTTAAGATCTTTGTGTGCTCCTCTATAGGTATAATTGTTAGTTTTATCACGGAGATAGAAATGCATCTAATCTTCAAATCATTCGCCATCAAAAGTTCTACAATTTAATTTAATCAATCTCATGATTCAATGGATCATTGTCTGCGCTTTTCATGTCAATTGATAGTTTGTGGTAAGATATCAATGGCAGTACAGTTTTTCTTCAAAGTTTACATTTTCCTGTATACTTTAAGCCATCAAAGTTGATATTCTCCGAAAAAACAAATACATTTTTTTAGAAAAGGTATGTTGTGACGTAGATATGTACCATATTTCTCAGGTTACATACATGACATTGAATGCTATTTTTATTAGTTGGAGACAATTTTTTCTGTACTAAGTTTTGATGAAGTCTTCTCCAATTTTGAGTGGAACTTCAATATTCAAGATACCATGAAGATGTTTTGTAGTACGTTGTAGCAATGTTGTATTGGCAAATCAAGTAGGACATTTTACACATGAGAGCGAGTGAGGACTTCACTAGTTTGAGTTTTATTCCTAAAGAACTGACAGTAAAAATGAAAACTGACAGAATATATTTAACTTTAATATTGACAGTCAAGTCATAAAAATGAGCCCCACTTCATCCTGACCCTCTGTGACACCAGTTACACGGCTCGCTGCATTGTAAAAAGAAAATCATAGATAAGATCCCGGGGGTTACAGAAGGATTACTTCCATGGTATGGTGAGAATTAAATTACTTCACAATAAGAAATCGCACGAAAAGCTTATAGGTAACTTCATACCTGTCGCTTAAAGACAATTGACGGCAGATGGTGTGATTCTTCTTGATCTAAAAATGTGGTAGGCAACACAGACTTATATTTTATAAACTTAAAGATATAAAATACAGGAAAATCTGCAATATCAAAAAGAATTGCTCAAGAGCATCAGTAGTAGTATATCCAGTTGTTTGTAACTAAACGAAGTCACATTTACTGTAGCCGGAAAATCATGTGATACCTAGTTTAATTTCAAACTAGAGCAAAACCATACTTGTACCATCAGATAACGAGTTATAAACCTTTTGCATATACTATGCCCTGCCTAAAAAATACACGACTGCCACATCGCATTTAAAGCGAACACACTATACCACTATACCACTATATATCCACTATACTTCAATCATTGTAGAGCCATCACAATAGCATTTAAACGTCACCTATCACTTCTTCAAAAGGACTTTCTCCTGCATCATTCATTGTTTCAAATGTATTACATTTTCATTAATCATAACAAAAATCAAAATGTAGCTAACCAACTGTAATAACTAGGGAGTCACAGATAATCAGTGTTTTACTCTTAGATAACTATTCTAATCAAAACTTCAGCAATGGCTAGTAAAAGGCCTCAAAGCTGTGAAGAAGTTCTAAATAAACTCTCGACCGCTGCAAGTAAAAAAAACTACACTTGGGTGTTTTGTAAATATTGGAGTTACTCTAGATTTCCACTGTGTGAATTTTTGAAATTCCATATACAACCACTGTTATGACCCTTTGATGGTAGCTTTAACTAACGAAATTTGTACTTTACTTGAAGCCTCAAAGAACAAGCCACACAGACAGTCAGCTGCAAAACTTGAAAGCATTTATTTTCCACTCACTAAAGGCAAGTATAACTATAATCAACTATTGCTATAGATTTGATATAAACATAGACCTTTAGCACTTTCTCCGTGATTCATAAGCACTGTTTTGCTACATCAATATTATATCTTAAACAAAGGGAAACAATTACAATAATAAATGATAACTACCTCCAGGTCACCCTTGAGCAAGGTGTGGTACCTGTTAGCTCCCCCAAAGACTTTGAAGTTCCGGGTTGGCGTCCGGTGGGGGATAGTCTGTCTCATGGGTAGAAGGGGGGCTCTTTAGCCTAGGTTGGCAACCTCCCTATAGATGGTGTCTTGATAAAAACACTGGTGTTTATGCAACCTTAAATTCATCAGACCTCATTATGAGTGATAAATGCTGAATACTAGTTTGTTCCCTAACGACGTAAATGGGACTGGAACTTCATGTAAGGTTCATCCTCGGGTGAGCAGCGGGGACCCAGTCGTTATTCAATAATGACTGCTAGAATGAGGTGGAATACAGAAGTAAAGAAGGTAGTAAAAGACCGGATGAAGTAAAAGACCGAATTTATGATCATAGGGCGCCCACTCAGCACAAGAAAACTGGAGCTTCCAGAGACACTTGAGCTTAACGGCTCAGAGATAAAAAGGGTGGAAAAAACCAAATATCTAGGAATTATCATTGATGAAAACTTGAATTGGTATGAGCAGTCTAAGCGAGTTAGAAGTCAAATAATTACTGGTATCATGAGCCTAAAGCGGCTTAAAAACATTCTGCCGCAAAGCCAGCTCTGCTGTGTTTATTATGGTCTTGTTGAAAGTCATTTGCGATATGGTGATGTTGTTTGGGGGAGCTTGAACAAATAAAAGATAATAGCTCTCCAACGTCTTCAGAATCGAGTTTGCTGCATAATTGAAAATGCAAGATTAAAGATAATTGGTCTTCTTCCTGGTTAAATGTAGAAAATATCATCCGTTACGATAGGGACATCATGAGCTATATAAATTATGAACAAGCTTTGCCCATAAAAACTTTTCAACAAATTCCTCCCAAGATGCTCGGTTTCGCAATATAATACACGGCATTGTTGAGATCTGCAGATACCGAGATATCGGACTGAATTTGGACAAAAAGGATTTCATTACTCAGCCCTGAAGGCTTGGAATGATTTACCTGCTGAGCTAGATGAGCTACCTACCCAAAATAGTTTCAAAAAACAACTGAAAACAAATTTGAAGGGCTAGCCTCCGAAGTTAAAACAGGGATACCTGGAAGATCAGCCCTCGTTTATATGGATAAGTTTTGATTTCGATTTGATATTTATTGTTTCTGTTAGCTGAAGGTATACCTCGGGTTATCAACAATAATATTATTATTATTATATTATAGTGATAGAATGTTTTTATAGGAGCAGGCCAAGTGACGAAGAGGGTAGACCCATAAGGGGCTATAGACAAAGAATGTTTAGACAATAGAGATTGCGGGGCATGTTTGAGTCTACAGAACGTGTGTGTAACCAGACAAGGACCAATAGAAAGAATGGGTGGCTATCAGAGCTTGAATTAGAAATGATTAAAAGGAAAATAGATCATGCAACTCAGAATGAAGATTCCGGTCAAGAGAATGAGAGCCAAATTGAAATTGTGAATGAAGAAACGTTTATTTCACTCAAACAGGAAAACCATATTACTAATAATAATGAAGGTCAGTCTAATGAAATGAGAAACGACATAGAAGACGCAGAAGCCAATGAACTTGAATTAGACCAAGATAATATAGAGATTAGTCAGAAATTGAAAGAAATAATGAAGGAAAAACAACAGAAGGAATAATGTTCAAGAAAGTTGACAAAAAATGCTAAGACACGCAACAGAGAAAGTTAATTTAGCAATCAAGTTTATGGATGCTAGCAACATTAAACAAACAAAAGACCTAATCAGAGCAGCAAGTATATGGGTAGCAGAAGAACTGGGTTTGAAGAGAATCGCATGGATGGAGAAAAATGAACCTAAGTGGAAGCGTATGATACAGGGAGACATTAAGAGACTGAGACAAGATTTAAACTTGTTGCAAAGAGAAAGAAAAGGAGAACTTGGTAAAAGGAGGAACAGAAAGCTGAAAGACCTGGAGGAAAAATAAAGAGTCAAAAAGCAAAGGTATCAAAACTGTAATTGAGGGGTTAAAGCAGAGGATGACAGCAAAGAGTGCAAAGATTAAAAGGTATGAACAGAGAATCAGTCTCGTCAGATAAAATCGAATGTTTTACATAGATCAGAAGAAGATAAACACAGAACTAAACAATGGTGGAAAAAGTCAAGTGATGTACCTGATGCTTAGAATAGTAGGAGGTTTTGGAGTGATATCTGGAAGACCAAAAAGCAACATAATAGAGAGGCTCAGTGGTTAAAGGAGTTAAAGAATGAGAATATGGTAGAAAACCAACAAGAACTAGTGGAAATTAGTCCTGAGAATGGGATCAAACAGTGTAGAAAGATCCCGAATTAGAAAGTTCTGGGAAAAGATGGTGTCCTAGGGTATTCGACTAAGAGCCTGAGTAGCCTTCATAAGAGAATTGCATGCCAGTTGAACAAGATATTGAAGGGAGCGGATACTTTACCAACATGGATGACATATGGTCGTACAGTGCTGTGCCAAAAAGACCCTGCAAAAGATAGTTAGGTGGGAAACTATCGGCCTATTACATGCCTTCCCATAATATGGAAGCTGTTCACAAGAATGATTGCAGAAGAGATGAACACGTATTTAGAAAGAGGCAGTCTCCAGCCTGAAGAGCAAAAAGGATGTACGCGTAGGTGTCGTGGCACAAAGGATCAAATGCTATATCGAGAGACTGTAAGAAATGGCTGGAATTGCAGATAATGTGATTAACTTCCTTCAAAGGAGCATGGATCAGTGGAAGCTTTCTTGAACAGCTAGTGGAGAAGATCTTGGTGATGTTGAGGTTAAAAGGGGGATACTTCAGGGTGACAGTCTATCACTTTTACTATTTGTGTTGAGCATAGTACCACTGCCATTAACTCTTAGAAAAGTGAACGCAAGCTATGATTGAGATGGGAAAGAGCATAAATTAAATCATTTGTCATTTATGGCTGATCAGAAGGAATTTGGTAATAATGAACACTAGATAGATTCACGTGTGAGTACATGCCACACTTTTAGTACAGCATTGGGATGGAATTTGGTCTTAAAAAGTGCGGTATTCTTACCCTGAAGAGAGGCAAAGTCGCTAGATGTGAAGGGATAAAACTTCCAGATATTGAGGTATTGAAGGAAGTGGAACAGGAAGGTTACACATATCTGAGAATAATCGAGCTAGCAAAGATCAAAGAAAGTGAGATGAAAGAGAGATTAATAAAGGAATACAAGAGAAGGCTCAGGTTGAACCTTATATCAAAATTAAAATGGTAGAGAAAAGGATACAGCTATAAACACATGGGCAGTGGCAGTCTTTGGATATGGTGCTGGAATTTTGAGTTGGAGAGTGCATGAACTAAACAGCATAGATAGGAAAACAAGGAAAATTATGACAATACATGGTGCTTTTCATCCTAAGAGTGATATGGATAGATTGTACTTGACAAGGCGTGAAGGAGGTAGAGGCTTGATTAGCATAAAACAATGTGTGAGAGGTGAAGAAAACAGTTTGGACTTGTATGTAAAGAATTCTGCAGTGAAACGTATTGAGGGAGTTTGTATGGCTGGGACAATTGAGACAGAGGGAACCGTCAGAAAGAGTGACTTTAAGCAACAGAAGCTGCATGAACTTAAGCAAAAGTGTTCGGGGAAAAAGATGTATGGACAGTTTATGACAGAAATGCCAGAGAAAGTAGATAAGGAAAAGACTTAGAACTCTTTGGGCAAAGGAGGTTTGAAGATTCAGACTGAGGCATTGTTATGTGCTGCACGGGAACAGGCAGTAAGAGTAGTGACAATCCCCTCTGTATAATGTACAGAAAGAGAGGAGAAACTTTGCACCACATAGTGAATGTGAGAAATTAGCTCAGAAGGAGTACAAGAGACGCTATGATAATGCAGCAAGGAAAGTCCATTGGGAACTCTGAAAGAAAAAATGTATTAGAACACAAAGAAAGATGGTACGAACATGAGCCAGAGGGTGTAGTAGAGAATGAAAATGTAAAATTGCTGTGGGACATGACCGTACAATGCGATAATATTATTGAGGCAAGGAGACCAGACATTGTTTTAGTGGATAAAAAAGAAAAAAGCTGCATGATTGCAGATATTGAAGTATCTGGTGATGGAAGAGTACATGAAAAGGAACTAGAAGAAACTGAGAAGTATCAGGAATTGCGAGGGGAAATCAGTAGACTAGGGCAATTTAAAAAGGTACAAGTTGCTCCTGTTGTGATAGGTGCCCTTCGAAGGGTGGCTAAAGATTTTGACAAATGGATGGAAAAGCTTGGAATACCAGAAGATGTTGGAGTAGTGCAAAAAACTGCCTTGTTAGGAACGGCAACGATTCTAAGGATGGTGCTAGAGATGTAGGAGGTACGTGTCCAGTTAGTCCTTGGCCATTTGTTATGACCCGCTTAACTGGTGAAGAGACAATAATAATAACTGCTAGAGCATATGCTGAAACAAGTATAAATGATACAATTGATTATAGATATCATATTGTTCGATAATAGTATTCTTATCTATTATCTGGCATTAGCAGCATATCCTGGAATAGAGAATAAGCCTGAATTAAGGTGCAGGGGGTGTCATCTAACTGTACATGTTGCAGGACAATTGCCCGTCAGCATAGCTGGAATTACAGTGTTTCTCAACCTTTTCCCGTGCGCCCCCTTATCAGCAAATTTGTGTTGGCGAACCCCCATTAAAGCTATTTAACAAACTACCAGCCTATAATATGAGGTAAAAGGACTACATAACTTTTAAAGAAGTGGCAAGAAATGGTGTTTTATTTTAAATTAATACAATTCTAAGGACAATATTGCATATAGTCTATTTTGAAATATCCTGGGAATGAGGATATTTTCTCAACTTTCAATGGCATAAAACTAACAAAAATGGGTTAGCTCAATGGTTCCCAAGCTTTTCAAAATA
Source organism: Cassiopea xamachana (assembly GCA_900291935.2). NCBI lineage: Eukaryota > Metazoa > Cnidaria > Scyphozoa > Rhizostomeae > Cassiopeidae > Cassiopea > Cassiopea xamachana. The sequence goes on from OLMO02000275.1 coordinate 12,142,043, forward strand.
TTTTACATGGTGGCCCAGTACATCATGCTTTTCTACCCTCGGCCCTCTGGAGCTGGAACTGACATGGGAAGAGCATTGGACCCATTTGGGTACAACTAAGATATGGCTTTAAACTGAGCATAGCGTGAGGAATTCTTTCACTAAAGTTTATTGGAGGCCCTACAAAGGACACGTAGCAATTGCACAGGTATCATGTTTACTTTTGAGTAGCTCAATTCTGTAGAACTGCCGTAACGAATATAAGTAAATGAAGAAACATATACGTATGCATTAAAGACATTAGCACATTTCGGCCATTTGCTGTGATATCTTATGAAGTCTAAAAAATAGTTTCATTATGCATATATAGCATCTGGGTTCTAATGATGGATAAACATTCATTATGTCAAAAAGCACATTGAAATGTTACTGACATCAGTAAATTTCCAATTATAAAGAACTATAAATAAGACTAAAGGTTATGAGAATATTAAAGCCCAGAATTGCTGAAATTTAAGAAAAATTAAGAGTAATGCAAGGCTCAAGCTTCACTAAGACTTAGAATCTGTGTTTATTCAAGCTATTACAGGCCAAGTATGCCCTTACATCAATGTGTAATATACAGACATCCTGATAGAATTGGTCAAATAAATAGAAAGGGGCTTCTAACAGTTGCCACCAGAAACCGAAAATTAATATAAATTATGGATCCGATATCATAATAATGAGCCAGACCATAAATATGTTAGAAAAGAGAACTCTTACAGTACTAACGTGTCTAATGGGTATACGAGACGTTTCTAATTAGTTTTCCAATTTTTCTGAGAGTGTAATTATACGACTTTTCCTGGGGGGTAAGACTCCCAGACTCTACTCTCCCACGTTTTAAATATGGAAGGGATGCTTTGGTATACAACCTTAGATGTATGGGTGTTCAGCTTCAGCACTTTTCTCTGATCTCTGTCTGATCGTGAGTCAGGGATAATTAAAAGTATTTTGTGCCTGCGAACGCAAAACTGAACATGAAATGTGCCAGCAAGCATAATACGATTTAACCGATAGAAATGCAAAAGGAAATCGCTGATGTGGTTCTACTTGGGTTTTAGTTTTATTAAAAGAAGTTGCTTCAATGAAGTAATGAAGTTGTAGTACATTCAACCTCTTTTGACACATAAAGGGGACCATCACATGCAAAACAAGTTTTGCTAATTCCAAAAATATTTATATTCATAATAGGAACATGAAAAAATAAATTTATTACATCGTATAGTCATGTTTTTATTGACGTTTGAATTCCTTGATTTGTGACTCGCGGGAATATGTCTTTCCACGGTGATGGCATCACCTCTGACATCAGAGATGAACATTGAAGGAGTCAAAGACAATGAGTATAGCAGAAGCAGCTGCCTGAAACATATGAGTTGCCTAGAGTAAAGTTGCATTACGAACACCAGGAAGAAATTGAAAAGAGAGAAGGTAGACAGAGAAAAAAAACTAGAGTTGCACTACTTTTCACAAGACCCACTAACAAGCTGCTTTTATCCAGTGCGATACCGGCAGGGATGGATACAGAGCTGGGCTTTCGGGAGGGCATCTGATTCGTTTTATTGTTTTTTCTCATGTGAGAAAATTCTTAGGGCAATTGTTTGCTATAGGAATACTACTTTCTGAGGAAGCATGGCTCCGTGGTCACCTGGATTGGGGTTGAGGATACGGGCATATGCGAGAAAAAACAAGGAAAATTGTGTCTCCTTCACCTTTATGTACAATTTTCCATTGAAATCGATCACTCTGAACTAGAGTACAGCTTTTTGTTATGGTGTTCCTAAGAAAATACACCAAGGAAAGACGTGGCACTTAAGTCACATAGTGATGTAGTGGGCATGCTGTACAGGAAATATCGTAGAAAAGTCGGAGACTCCTATCTCCTTGTGAAGTAAAAGATATTCTCCAACAAAGCCAACAATTCTCCATTAGAAATATTGATAAGTTTTACTATTTCTCCTATGGTGCTCCTAAAGAGATACGCCATGCCAAATAAGGACACATTTGCCATACAGAAATTTGGAGTACACTCTTTCTATAAGAACACGAGCTTGAAATTTGATGGAACATTAACAGCAAATTAAGAACAAGCATTAGTCTTAAATACTGTCGTAAAACGTGTTTTTGAAAAACGATGCATAACCTTTCCTCTAACATATGAACATGAAATATCATTTCCTTGCTAGTCTTAAGAGAATTGACATTCTTATCACTTCTCCCCTTTGGGTTTTGCGAAGTAGTTACCCCTAGTGAAACTATATATTGTGCTAACATAGTATGTTTATAATTCTTTATAAACTTTTTTAGAGAAAAAAATTGGTATGCAAGATAAGCCACCTTGGATGTAGCTTTTGTCTAATGGGTTCTTAACCAATTGAGATATCAAATATTTTCCAGCATATTATCTAATTTCTAAATTGCCTACGCACCAAGAATTTAAGAACAGAGTAAGAGCAAGCCAGCCTAAAAGAATTTAGAAAAATTCAGAGCAGCCAGCCTAAACCTCTACTTTACTGGTTCTTGTAAAAAAGAGTTTATATAGAGTGCTGGGTATTTGGAAAACAAATAGGAAACAAATGCATGTCTGTAAGTTAGATATTCTTTCCAACAAAGCCGACCATTCTTCATTAGATAAGTCGACAATTTTCAGTTACTCGTGTCTTCTTGAGAGGCAAAATATATCTTTCCACCAAATCGACTATTCTACTCTAAACAAGTTGATAAACTTCATAACGCCTCTTTTGGCGTTCCAATTACTGGTTTCTGCCTGACCTGCCAATCTTTCAATGACGGCTTAGTGCTATGAATGTCAACTTATCATTTGTGCTCAACAGAAAAAACTTGAACAATAGAAACTTTGAAAACCAGACGACAAATCTGCCCGCAGCTATACGGAAAGTAAGCTTCTGTGCCTGCGAGCGCAACACACGCGGATTTCAATGATGTCTGGCATAAGACCCTTCTCATGTTTTGCACCACTAGTAAAGTTGCCCAAAAGAGGTCGTGAGTATAATTTTAGAGTACTTGCGGCTCTACACACACAAGTTATTGTTCTGTTCCACATTTATTTTGCAATATGATGAAGTAGGACATCAAAAAACAGTTGAACATATTCCTTAAATTTTCAGGTGAAGCAGTTCTTCATTACTGTGAATTGCATGAAGATATTTTGAAATGGGGCTATTTCCTAATCACTCTCAAGTGCCAAATAAACGGGGTGTCCTAATTGACAGGGGGTTGAAAAAAATTCCGAAATGTAATAAACGGGGAGGTTGGAATTTGAGAAAAGGATTTAAATGACTATACAAGGATAGAACAAAAACAGGTTGCCATAAAGCAAAAAACTAAAATATACACAGTAGTACGCTATTTTGCCATGAAAAATGGGCGTACATAGTACTAACGAAGAAAGGAAATGAAACGAGTGGTCTGTAAAAATAGTCAATTTCCTTAAAATTAATAAAAGGGGTCCTAATAAAGTCCGGGGGTTGGAAAAAATCGAAAAATTAATAAGCGGGGGGACGTTTATTTGGCACCTGAGCGTGATGGACAGGAATATGAAATTAGAGACAATGGTTTCAAGTATTTTCCGTATTTCATTTGCAATCCACCAGGCCAAACGCCTATAAGATCTTCATTGAACTCACCATCATTTGAAGAGCTTTTGTTGCGTTCTTCATCACAGTAAGAGGCGATTCAGTAAGTAAGTAACACCAAAGTTCGCCCAGTTTGGCCACCCCAAGTAACACCATGCAGATAAATAATTGTATACAAACAATTATCCCTGACCCTTCCCAGAGGTAAAGTTTTCAGAAAAGTTCCCGGGCTTCTCCAGGCTTTCCCTAACATTCTTGAAACTACATTTCTTTTCAAAATCCACTCTGAATCCTGCATATAGTTTCTTTCATTAATTTCCGTAACTATTGTCTCTTTATTTGGTTCTTGTGACAACATGCAATGAAACTATGAAATTCGTAAATCAAGTGCCTTCCAGAATTCAAAAAACTTACAGCCAAGTGACTTTTATACATTCTAATAGGTAGATACCTCCAATTTTTCACTAAAAAGATGACTTTTCAAACACTTGAAAGGCAACCATAAAAACAAAGCAATTCCTATTATTTCTTGCAAAAATACAGCATCTGAGGGATTAGATGAATAATTCACAATTGTCTCAAGGATTCCCCCAATGCATCCAAGAAACAGTATAAAAAACAAGAAGCATAGCAAATAGTGTTTACCCAAGTCTGGTTTGCTATTCTTGATTATATTCAAAATGGATTGGCTATTTTCATCAAGCATCACTTTTCTCCCGAGGTTCTAAAAAGAACAAATGCAATTAATATGCATGAAATGGACATACTCTTTTAAGATTTAAAGAGAAAGAAAGACACACACAAACATATACCTATAGGTAAAATAGTCGCCAAAAGTCCTGAGATGCTTCAGCTATTTTTATTCTGCGCTTAACACCCGTCCCCCTCCTCCCCCTAAACAATGTTGGTTTACAAGAAAATTACATGCGGAATGAAAAAATTCAAGTGCAAAATAACACATAGTGTCTCAGAAACAGAACAACATTGTTATAGGGGAAAAGGGGGTGCGGGAACGGCGTAATGTTTTAAATTCTGAGAGTACTATATTTTTCTCAATTTTTTGTGAGTGTCCTAGAGACCTTTGGCAACTATTGTAGATATGCTAGCTGAGGGACAGACAATCCGAACAACAGATAGAAAGATCAGCTTTGTTAGAGGTTTTTAGGAAAGAAGAATGCGTTAGTATGTGGTCAGCTGTCTTCTATACAGATGGACACTTTTTGGAAGTCCCTCCTAAGCTGAATAGGAAATAGCTTGAGTTCTAGAGGACCGGAACCTACTACAAACAGACTGTAGACACTATTTCTTTGCTACAAGTACATAAAACCTTTTATTGAAGTGGATATTAATAAAATAAATTTCATGTGAAAATAATGAGTTAAAGAAATATGCAAAAAGGGTTACAACAAATGCTGTGCGCTGAATGTTTTGCCTAAGACTACGTATATACCTTGAAAACCTAATAGGAGATGGCTCTCAAAATCTGTCAACTTATTGGAAATTCAAAGTATGAATGACGTCATTTGATGGTCAAAAGGGAAACAAAATCACCATTGTCCCTTAGCTTTAAGAGAACTCTGGAATGAACATGACACTCTGACTCGCAACGTAGTCCTGTTCATAGCATATGGTTCAGTAGGGATTTCAAAACTGACAAAAGAAACAAATTGAACTTGTTAGATGGGCTACCTTAGGGTCAGGAAATCTTCGGAAGACATTCCTATTGTCCGGCACTTTACCACAGGGGGCATTTAAAAAATTGACCTTTGAATCCAGGTCAGCAAAAACACCTTTAGTCAAAAACTTTTATCATATACATCAGTGAATAGAAAATTTTATGCTGATGCACTTGTAATAAAGAACTATGCAATTGAAATCAGTAGTTTTTCAGTTATGTGTCTATAAAGTGAATGGAATATCACCTCAGTATCACTTTTGTGCTCTTTTTTATGTGCTATATAATTGGTGTAATGTTTGACATGAACATGAAATAACATGTCCAAAGCGATAACAAGCTGCTTGAGATGAGTTCTCAATAGCTTTATAGATATTTAACCTCAAACTTGACATCACATATATGTAACAAGTAGCAATGGAGATGAGGCCAATGTAACATGGTGCAGCATAATATAAGCAGTGTGGAAGCTAGGCGAAAGGCAAAAACAGTAAAGTTTGTAAGCAACAATGTCTGCCAAGAGTCTTGGAACACTTCTTGTGATTTATGCTGTAGACGAGCCACAAATCCCCTCCCCTGTACAACAATGTTGTTTGAAGGTGATAGGACTAGCACTGGAGGGAGAAATGGTGTTTTTCCAAATACCTAAGGGCTTCGGCTATCGATTCAACATTGTATGAAGAGGGAAGGTGGCTAACAATTGTCATTTCTTCAGCAAAAATAGGACCAGAGTGGAAAATTCCTAACACTGCATGGAAGTTCCAAGGACTTATGGTAATCATTGTAGTAACCTGTGATCTACATTTGGAGGTGGGGGGAGGGGGGTTACTAATAGTATGCTAGAAGATCACAACCTCTTACAATCTGAACATCGACACTGCCTTACAAGAATGGAATAGACAGTAGAGTAATCAAAAGACAGTAGAATAGTACAAATCATGACCAAGAAATGTTGGCATAGAGCAGAGGTCACCAATCTGTGGCCACGAGGCCAGATCTGGCCCAAGATACAACCTAATTCAGCCCCAGTGCTTGTGAAAAGAGAGCATATACTTGCAAGTTAATGCTGTTTTTGCTTAGTGCTGATGCTTGTTTTACATTCTGCACGTTTTGGAGCCTCCAAACTTCACTATCTCCACTGCAGTCCCAAAGCTAAACAGCTCTATCGATAATAAAACTCTACTGCTTGTATCTGGTCTGGGCAAGAGTTGTTTATAATGACTTTGGCTCTAAATTCCAAAAAGGTTGGTGACCCCAGGTATAGAGGAAGATCTAGTAATAATAATCATAATACAGTGTAGATCTGATTGCATGCAAACTCTGTCCAAAATAGGGGTGCACGAGGAAATCTTTGATGTTGTTGCTCGTTTTGATTGCTACAATTAGTGTTCTAACTCCTCATTGTTAAAGGTAAGATCGAAATAAAGGATTCCTGCTTGGCAGGTCTAGGGTGGAAAGAGCGTGCATCCAAAAGGAAGAAAAGATCTGCTGGCTTCTTATACAACCAAATGTGCAATGTGTGATCCTATTTCAAGACAAGCACATTGATACATCTGTTGAACTTTTACCATGAATAGGCAATACTTAATTCAATTTTTATGGTGAATACTATTGATATCTTAATAACAATGATAAAAATTACTTTTGGACTCATAAAAGTCAATTTCATGAGTCCAGAAAACAAATATATCATCAACCAAATAAACCTAGCAAAATCATAAACAATTTTTATGCATAACATAACATCTTATAAGCAACTATATTCCTAGGTGTGTAATTGTAAACTATTATTACTTTTAACTTTCTTTCTAAGTATCTTTTACTTTTAAAGGACAAACATTAATAGCATCAATCAACTGTTGAAGTTTCCATCCTGTGTAAAAATTCGCTATTATTATTACTAGTATTATTAATGTGGCAAGCTACATCCTGGGCTGAATTGATAATACGAAATTTTATCAACTTCATGAAGAATTTTGAATTGGCTGTCCTATGTATCTGAAGATAAGAGTGGTCTGGTAATTCAAAGAAATCTCCGTCCAAAGTGAAATGACTGCTCTATTTCATATGGTTAAAAGTCCACTATCATTAAAAGTTTAAAGTGCTGTCATGCAGTCAGTGGTGCTCTAACCATTGAGAGATCTGCATTGTCACCTAACATAAGATAATTTTTAATTTTCCAAAAGAAATGTGTTGTGACATCTGCATAGCTAGATAAGATTTACTGGATTTGCATTATAATCAGCTTTAAGGGATAATAAAAAATACAAAGAGATTGGCTGACGGTAAGGTACACAGTAATATAGTAAGGTTTGGTAGTAAGGTTTATTTACTACCAAAAAATACACAATCCATGAGCGTCAGGTAGACCCACTACATTGACGTGCACCTCACTGTCAGCCAATCTCTCCAAATTTTGTACCCAAACATTGCAATTTGGGTATAGACATGGAGTTAGATTTGCTGATACAACTTTGCTGAAGGAGAAAGGTTGAGAATGGAAATATTTCAAAGATTAATTCTCTAATTGGATTGTTGATTAGTGGTGCGTCACTGGTTGATAAGGTTGGCAAAATCATCATCTGGGAATGCACTACCTACCTAAATGTGGTATACCGATAATTCAACGATAGCAATTACTACGTTTACATACATATAACAAGTTCGATTATTAGGTTGTCAGTATGGTTCCTGTAGGTAGCTAGCATAATCCTAGATGATGATTTTGCAACTCCTATCAGCAGGTATGATTCATATGTCCTTTCTAGATCATGACCTACTGATGTGACCTACTTCTAACTCTTCCTTATATTCTCCACCAGATTAAAAGTTTGCCATACTCGACAGATATGAAGATGACTTAAATTGACCTCATAGACTTCAATTAACAAATGTCCTCATATACATGAGCTAGGCAAGAGCAAATACTGACATTCACCGGGCTTTGGTATCCCATTGGGGCAGTAGGTAGATGACACGGTAGATGTCCGCCATTTGTAACAATGATGTTTCAAAATGGAACTTAAGGAATGCTGCACAAACACCACGAGTAGATGTAGGATTTGGTGTTGTAATGCTGTGGCTGATGCATTTCTCTCAGGAATGCTATAACTTCACAAAGCTCTGAAAGTGAAAAAGATCTTCCATAGATACTGCACAGATGCAGCAACGATTTTCTGTATATGCGGAATTTCCTGTAGTAAACAGTTATGTTTTATTAATGATATTTCTGCAGTTACTTGAGAGATGTTCTAGTTTTCCATGCAATTCTGGTAAAGATTAGCCATAATTTACATGGTTGGGAAAAATAACTACGAATTTCAAGACCATGGGCTCATAATAGAAGTTGATCAGCATGTAATTGTCTTTAACAAAATGCTTTCTTTCCAGTAAAACAGTATTTTCCTTTCAAGTATATACTCTCCTTCCACAAGCACTGGGGCTGAATCAGGTTGTAGCCAGGGCCAACTCTGTCCTAGGGGTAACAGGCTGGTGACCTCTGCTATATGCCAACATTTCTTGGTTATGATTATGACTGTTCTACATTCTTTTAAATATTCTGCTGTCCATTCTAATGCATACACTACCTACTCTCCGTGTTCCTTACACCTTTCTTCTTGTGAGACTGCATCCATATTCAGATGGTAAGCGGCTGTCATCTTCTAGCGTACTTTTCGGTAATTCTAGCCTTGTGCAAATCTACTATCACGAGGGATTGCCATCAAAAACAAATGTTTAAAGCTTTTCGAATGAACCTTTCGAGCAGTTCCTTCTATCCGTTTCTAGAGTCTTCGTTCACGGGTTATACTTCTTGCAGTTAAAAGAAGGGACAAAATTCAGAAATACCCTTATACACAGACCGTTTTGATTCATCGTGGATATTGTCTTTTTCAGTGAAGTTAACTGTACAGCGGCCGCTGGATGTTATTATAAATTGGAGGCTAATAACAAAGTCAACAAGAACAATGGAAATGTAATCCCTTTTCATTTACACATACGTCGGCCGTCTTAGCAAAAACAAAGGGGCCAATGGTTCGCATTATTAGGGTCTGCATTCTAAAAACAGATATTGTAGAAGGCTGGCTGAACTTCCTCTCATCATTTACGGGCACTGTTGCAACAACTAGCAGTTTTGACTCAATGCAAGCTTGCAGTCACACATGAATCCAAGCAACAGAAATAGACTAAAATCATGACAAGACTAGTAAATGGGGAAACAAACTGTTATTAGACTAATAACACCAATAACGCCGCAAGTCGCCACTGGAAGTGACGGATAGTGGAAAAAAAATAGACAGTATGATGTTAGTTGTCTTTTCATTTTCAAGCTGTCGATAAATGGCATGACTACTGCTTCCATCAAAACCAAACATGATGTTCTTTTTGGTTGCGGATCCAAGGTAGAAATATGGCATGTCCTTGTTGCATAAGAATTACCAAGCTTGGTGTAAGTATCATGACCAAGTTGATTAACCATTATGGCAACTGCTGCATCAATTGGAAGAGTTTAGACTTTGGTGGTGTTGATTTCAAAATACGTTGTGCCGATATTTGATACTCAAAATCATAAGCGTTCTTGTCTTTACATTTTCTTTAAAAGCAGCGCGACAATTCTTAAAGGAGTTTCATTTTCTTTGGCATAATCTCCAACTTTTTCCAAAAGTCATCTATCTGTGTCTTCAACTGCAATTCTCCTAATTGATCCAAGGACTTTGTTTGCTTTGTCATTAGGTTTTCAGGAAAAGATGCAGCAGAGAAATCTTCACTATGATAGTGGTGCTTGAGTGATGTCAAAGAAGCCATCCCAAGTTAGTCTCATGATAGCTTTCTTTTATATACAAATTCTTTGCTACCTCAAAAACAGTTAATTTTGGTGCACTTCTGATGCCAATTTTGATTTTCTCGTATTGAAATAAACCCTATGGTAAATTTTCAGGGCTTCAGTATTTAAGAAACTAAGCAAATCTAAGAAACCATTACTATATTCATGTCATCAGGGCATGTCCAAACGTATCTCGCGTTACTTGTCAAAAAATGCCTCTTGTGGATCAAAGTTAAATTCTCAACATTCCATAAGTAAGATTCTAAATTATTGTATTACCAAGCACTATAGAACTATAATTAAAGAAAATGCACACTGGAGCAAATCTTGTTAGTGGTGTTTTGAAATTTTCACCTTTATATGGGAATTGCTCATATTTCACAAGCAATTTTCCTGGAATATCGAATATTTTGTACATTGAGAACCCATTAGTTACAAATTGCGTTCGTTGCTTTAAAGTGCATGCACTCATGGATCAGAAACAAAAATTTTGGTTAAAGGGGCATAATTAAGTGTGATTTTAAAGTCTTATTTTTATCTTTGGGCAGAATGTCATATTCTGCGAGACAAAGACTGAGTGGTTCAGTTGAAATAAACAAAACCCTGAAGTTCAAAAACGATAACTTTTGATTGAGATAAACTTTTGACTTGATATTTTTCTTACTGAACTGGAAAATTTGTCTAGTTTCAGAAAAACTAAGTCCTTCTGCAATTTGCCGGAGATCTGATTTTCACAATGTCCATGCCCCAGCCCACTGTAAAATCCTTGGGGATGCCTGAGCGGCTCTACCGACCCCAGGACGTCTTTTAACCACACATAATGACCATTCAAACTCCCCTTGGTGTCCCAATCTCTCGTTTGAGAACCCCTGCTACACGTTTTTTTTATAAGAAAAAAGTTATTAGAAAATGAGGCTCAAATGGACAAAATCTTAAGAAAGTCTTAAGAAAATCACAAGGCTCAATATCCAAAATTAAGTGTTTTTATTGGTCAAAATTGATATTTCGTCATTATTGCATTCTATATGTTAAAGATGGAATTCAAATTCAAGTATGCAACATTAATAATGAAAGTGTAAACGAATTTAGCCAGTTTATTTCAGTAAAAGTTAAGAAAAATTTAAGAAAATCTCAGGCTCAATGTCGGGAAAAGGTAAGAAAACTGAGGCTCAGACAAAATGATGGTTTTCTTATAAAAAAAAGACGTGTTTGCAACATGAGAAGGAATCTGCTACAGCACTGTGTAATGTACAAGAAGGCATAAAAGTAACCATGCTTTATAATACCAATTTGTTTCAAAGGAAACCAATAGTCGAAGTCATACTACCAGGAAGGACATATGGCGCTGAAACTTGTATACTGTCTAATAAGATGGAACGAAAGCTGTTTATTGTGCAGGGTAGCATGCAAAGATCAATGGTAAATCTTACTAATAATGATAATTGGCGGATGGATAAGGTAAGGACAGAAAGGAAGGTACTAGACTCAAACATAAACATAAATGAGGGGATGGGCAAGGCACGCTGCACATATGAAGTCGGTTATATGGGCAAAGCTAGTAACAGAATGGACAGGAGACCCAAAATCAAGATTGAGGGATAAATTCAAGGCTACGATACATATCACACGAATAAAATTTGCTCATGAACTTGGAAGATGAAAGAATTGGGATTGGCTATTGTACAGGGTGGTCCTAATATTAGGTCTAAACATGTTCTAAAAAAGTGTCTATAATACTAAAATGCCATTATGGAAACTATCGCAAGTAAGGAGTCGCCATTTTGATTTGTCCTGTTCTCCTGTGGCCGGTGGTGAATTTATTGCTAGGTAAGTGTCAACTTTCTTTCTCATTTAAATTTTGAGTTTCAAAACGTTCAGTTTCTTTCCCGTAATCTTTGCATAGTGATTTTCTCGCCTGAGAGATGAGTTATTGAGGAGAGGTGTCTGTCCAGTCTTCTTTGCTTTTCGTAGTGCCTGTTTCACATCAATCGGTTAAAATCCGTGTTATTTTTAGCGTACTTCTTAGGGGTTTGCTTATAGATATCCTGGAAGTTACGTGATTATTGCCCCTTGCTTTCTAGGGCTCATATCATGCACTACTTTACAATTTTGTTTTGTCAAAGAAGTCCAGAATGGTGATTTTTCGGCTCCCGTAAGTAGACGCCACTAGAATTCGCTTTTCTTGAGACCGTTTTAGTTTATAGTAACAACCAGAAAGAGTGATATTTCGTGCCAGTGATAGAATCGAGCATTTGGAAGTTATTTTCTTTCAACTCAGGGGGTTTCATAATGCATCACTTCTTGTTTGTTCAATTTGGTGTTTTGTGTGAAGGTCCGCTTTGTGTATTTGCTTGTGTTATCTTTCTACCCGGATGTAGTATCTTACCCCAGCCCGTTTGTGCTATCTTTCCTTTACTGATTAACAGGTATATGTTACTTGGCCAAAGTTTGCAGATGATCTCACTGTTCATATGACACAATTTCTCTGTTTAACTATTAGGAAGTGCTTATTTTGACCATACATTTACAGGTAATGTCATCAGTATTGCTTTGGTACCTTCGCAGTGATTTATTTTGACGTTTCATACAATTTTCCTTTCCTTTGTTTATCACTATCGTTTATGAAGGCCAATATTCTACGGGGTTGGCTTTTTGAGTGACGTTTTGAATCTGATCTTAGCAAAGTTATTAAAACATATAAAGCCAAAGTACAAAATTTGTGTACGGGGAAGGTAGCTATTCTGCTAACGGTTTTTGTCTTTGATATCCTTACGTTCAGCCTACTATTTTCCTGCATGAAACAGTTCTTCCTCGGGATTGTTTTACTAAGCGTAATCAGTTCAACCTGTTGGGCTATAGACTTAATTCTAGAACACTTGTGAGATGGTAGATTGCAAATATTTTCATCAGCTAATAAGACTTTTTACTGAATTATAGCTAGTGCTTATGGATAGTAGTTGAGGAGGCTTACTAGCAGTTTCATATATACAGCTTTTGTTTATGAAAGAGGTTAGGCTTTACCATGAAGTATTTGCAGCACCAACTTATTTCTAACCTTTGTATTTTTTGAATTTACATATTTTTTGTCTAATAAATAGATAGGTCTTTTGTACTGAATTTTATAACCTGTGCTACTCCATACTATTTCAGGAGGGTTATTAGTAACGTCTTATTTTAGTAACAGCTTTCTATGAAAGGGGTTAGGCTTTTTCCTGCGTGCACTAGAGAATTAATTTCAATAACTTTAATTGTATCACATAATAGCTGTGCTGAAGGTTTATGCAGTTGAAGGTACTAGCAATATGATGTGTAATGGCTGGTCAGTTTTACATCTTTATGTAGTGAATGTAAGATGATCTTGATGTTTTCTTATCTTCATTTTTTCCTATCTTTTATAAAGCCCTGCCTTCTAGCGTAGGTATGCAAGCAATTCTTACAAATTTTTCTGCCAATTTCTGTTGACAATTTTTTTCATTGCAATCAGGCATGGCAAGAGGTAACAGGCTCCTTCTCAGTGACATGTGATGTCATCAATCAATCAATCACCATGCTTAGCAGTGGGGTATGTGCCCCTTCACTGTGTCATGTGCTGTCATCAGTCTATGATTGTTTCAGCAGGAACAGGTAGGTAGAGACATGTCTTGTCTTTCTAAGGCTAACTTGCAGGTGATGTTCAATTTAAGTTCAAAATTTTGCTGTGAAGTGGGCACCTTTTAGAAAGTCAAAAAAGTCAAAGTCCTTTCCCGCGCCAATGGCGCATAGGGCGGCGCCTATCTCCGTTTCTCTAGCCCAAGGCCACGCGCCTGCGAATGCAGTGGGGGCTACAGCGGGGGGGGGGGCTGGTCCACTGGTAGCTCCGCGTGATTAACTTCCCCACTCCATTCTCATTTATCGAGCACCAGATGAGTACCATTTTTAAAGTCTTTGGTATGACTCGGCCGTGGCTCGAACCCACGACCTTCCGATTGTGAGACAGACGCTCTAACCACTGGGCCATCACACCGGTACCTTTTAGAAAGCTTAACTTTAACCCTTTGAATGTGTTAGGATCTCATTAAAAACACACTGTGCAAAATTTTGAACGATAAAAACAAAAGTTAGAGGTTGCTCAATGCCGCTGTATATTGCCAGAATTGCTCAGTTTAGCCGAAATCGTACTATGCAAAAGCACAATGCAATGAGGCATAAGTTTGCATCGACAAAGGAACATGATGGAGTTGTAAACAAAAGAATACAAGTTGCAGAAAACAGGCAGCTTACTTTATGAAATAATATAAAGAAACACCCTTGCTGTGCTTGTATAGTGCACACATATCAGTTAAAACAAGAACAAACATCTTAATAGTCAAATTCGATAGTTTTTGTGTTTTAACTCTTGTCACATTTGTACAAGCAATAACTATATGCCACATGAATAGATAACTAATAAATAAATATGGTGTACTGATAAATTAAATAGTGGTACTAGTCAGTCTTGGTGTGTTGACTCTTGCATTTGGGAATCTGCTCCTATGACCCTGGATAAGTTTAAATAAGACTTTCTTCTGCTTCTCATTGTTAGTAAATAAGGTCTACTCCTCTATAAGAATTGTGTGTTACAGGACTCACCATCTTGTAGTCGTCTCAAGAATCCCAAGTGCCAAGTCAGCATCAAGAGAGTGTAGCTATGTTCGGGCATCTAAAGAAGTTTGGAGTGCTTCTGGTCACCAACTTTGTCAGACATGTTTGCTCGATTGACTAGGCAGCAATTTTTATTCACAATGGGCCTTTTTTGAAAGTCCTCCTTCAACCTCAACAATGGCTTGAGTAATGTCTCTCTTTGCTTCAGCTGGTACTGCTGGGTCAAAAAGGGCTAATGCTATCAGCTCCTCATTTAGATAATAAAGCTACCATGAAAGCTTGTTCAAAGCAGCATTGGAAAATTGTGGATGAATGTCTCCATGCCTATTCAGACTTTGCAGGAAATGAAGATCGTTGTAAGGAGCAGCAATCCCTTGGGAGTGGTGAACTAAGCTCTAAAATACAGTCAGATAATGAATACACAAATGTCACAGACTCCTCTAGTTTTGTGGGAAGCCAGTGTGAGCTTGTCAAAAATAGGTCTATCTTAAGAGCATATAATGCTTTTGCCATCTAGCCAGCATGACGAATAGCTCCTGGTGCCATGAAAAATGTGCCTCGAGGATACCACCCAAGATGACTACAAAGTCCAGAAGTTCTTTGTAGTCATAGCATGGCTGAAACGATTCAATCTGATGAATGGTAAACTCAATTTTTGGTGTTTGTGATAAGATCACCATTATTTGTCATAGCTGATTTGAAGTTTGCTCTGTCAACATTTCCCCAATGCTTCTGAAAACTCTCGAAGATCTAAACATCAGGACCAGAGGTAGGTTCCATACAGGTAGTTAACACAGGAGATAAGAATCAAGTGAAATAATTGATGTTGACAGGCAATGTACAAAAGACTGATCCAACGTGGAATCAAGTAAAGAGCATGCACCATCGACTTGACTTGCGTTGGTGGCTTTTGTGTCAAAACATAAAGTTCACACAACTGTGGTACACCAAGAAGCTAAAAAGTGTCAAATCCAAATACAAGGACTAGCATACGATCAACGTGTTCCTTTCTTGTGAGGTCTGGTAACAACTTTCCACCCCAGCTTTCCATCCCAGAACAGGTAATAGTGTTGCAGGAGCAAACTTGTCGTTCATGTGATTAGATATGTCCTGCCTGAGAGTCGAGCCCTGCAAACAGATGATCTGTTGATGGTGAAATCCTTAATGGCATTTCCACAACTTCAGCAGTTGCTGCAATAATAGAGGTTGCCTTTCAATTTGATAGCTTTGTTCTGTCTATATAAGCAGCCAGTTCAGGACTTACAATGTTTTTTAGCTCTTTCTTTTGGTTGTGAGGTAGAGGGGTTTGGGTGCCTTTATCTTATCATTGACAGGTACAATCCACAAAGCGAAGTAGGATAGGAAATGAACTATTACACATTTGCATGGACAATGTGTAACTTGCAATTGGCATCAGGCAACACCACTACAATAAAATGCTACCATATAATCAACATTCATTATGTAGAATCAACTAATAGAAACCGCAATGAAGCAACTGTGATCATTGGCCAAACATTGGGCATACTGCAAATTGGTGACATGACGAAATAGGTTCATTGTTTTATATAAACACACCTAATTAAAGTGTGATGCCTTGCTGCACAAACTACTAAAATTGTTTAACTTTTCTGAAAATTCGTATACTGTGTAACACTTCAAAGGTTTTGAGTGACCTCTAAATATTAATTAATAGTGTCAGAATTTGCCCAAAGTGCTGCTTTGATTGATCCTAGCAAGTTGGTAGGTTGAAAGCATGAACTTTCAAAAGTTGAAAAAGAAGGACCACCCTAGGCTATCGTCCTGGAGTGGCCTGAACAACTCATAACAATGATGATTATAACGATCATACTTACGACTCTTATCATTCAGATAGGCACTGCCTTGGATGATTCTTCATCGTTTGTTCTTTGCATGTTGCCAGGTTAAATGTTGAAAGACTTAATAGGCTGAAAGCCACAGTAGAAACGAAAGAAAATGCTATTACTGCAATGATGCTGTGGGAGAAATTTTTTGCAACTATGGCTTGTTTCTTTCTATTTTTGCCAAACTTGCCAACCGCAAAAAATTGAAATACCTTGTGCTTATTGATGTAAGCCAATTATTTGATTCAAACTTCCAATCCAGAATAAAAATTTGCTGTCAATGGTGCTCAAAATAATCACAAGAGCACAAGCTGGAAATGAGTTTGAATATTCCAGATGTGAGTCCACCATTATGGACAAAACGCGCTGCAATTGGTCAAAATGGCTACAATTCATAAGCAATCATTAATTGCAGCTTCAGATCAATATCGTCGTCATCGTTGTATATTGCCTTGTCAGATTCTGACATTGGATGTCACAGCATAATATAAAGTTCTGTTTTCTGCCAAATGAATGATGTCCACTCCTCTCCTGTCTAAGCATTTACCTAACCACCCAAGAAATGTCTGTCTTTGCCTTCCTCTATCTCTCTTTCCTTCTACTTTCCCTGGTACCACTTGACACTCAATGCCTCCTTTCCTTACTATGTGTCCCAAGAAGCTACATTGTCTCTTCACTATTTGGTTCATTAACTGTCGTTCAGTCTGGGCTCTTCTCAATATATCTTTAATTGAATCGTGACCCTCTTCATCCAAGAGTCTTCATCATCCTCCGTAAAAACCACATTTCTGCCGCTTCCAGCTGCCTTTTCATTGCTTCGCTTATCGTACATGTTTCACATCCATAAAACATTCTACTCCATATATAGCATTTGATAAGTCTTAGTTTGGTTTGACTATTAATGTCTCCTGCAGTGAGCACGTTAGACACCTTTAAATGCTGTTTTTGCCATTCCAATTATTCGCTTTATTTCTTGATCTGATTTCGCATCTGATGTTACTAGGCTCCCTATATACTCGAATTTTTCTACATGTTTGATTTTTATTCCATCATTATCTAAGTTGCACTTTGGACTTACACTTTTCTTTGAAATGGTCATACAGAAGGTCTTTCTTTTGTTAAGTTCTAGGCCAAATTTTCTACTTTCATTTGCTATTACAGCAATAAGGTTTTGTAGCTGTTCTTCTGAATCTGCAACAATGGCAGTATCATCTGCGTATCGGATGTTATTTACATTGAGCCCTCCTATTCTTAATCCATCCATCTGGCTGATTTTCCTCATTACCATCTCTGTGTATAGTGAGAAGAGTGCTGGTGATAAAACACACGCTTGTCTTACACCTCTTGCTATGTTTACCCAGTCACTCATATCTTGCCCTATGCGTACTGATGCTTGTTGTTGCCAGTAGAGATTCTTTATTAGTTCTAAATCTTTGTCATTAATCTTTGCCATCCAGCTCTTGAAGTACTTCAAATAACGTTACATGTTGCAATTTATCAAAAGCTTTCGCGTTGTCGATAAAACATATATATATAAATATGTATATATAAATATATATATATATATAAATATAAATATATATATATATATATATACATATATATATATGTATATATATATATATATACATATATATATATATATATAATATATATATATATATATATATATATATATATATATATATATATATATATATATATATATATATATATATATATATATATATATATATATATATATATATATATATATACGTCCTTTTGCATCTCAACACATATCTTTGTTATCATTCGAAGCGTGAATATTGCATTCCTTGTTCCCTTGTCTGGCATGAATCCGAGTTGCTCTTCTGATATTCCTCCCTTTGACTTGCCTCTCATTCGCTGCAATAGGATCTTCAGTGTCACCTTTGTCATGTGACTCATTAAGCTTATTGTGCAATGGAGCTCACATTTTGTTGTACCAGCTTTCCTTGGCAAGGTAATGAAGACGGATCGGGACATATCTGTTGGAAAATGTCCTTCCTCGCAGATCTTGTTGGCTATCTTAGTCATCCATTCTGCACCTACGTCATCAAGGACTTGAATTCACTCAATATAAACCTCATCCGGACCTGCTGCTTTCCCTTTTGGCATGCCTTTGATAGCTTTAACTATTTCCTCTTCTAGAATAGGCAAGTTTTCTTTTTCCCTCCTTGTAACTATACTCTGGTGATCTGTTATCTTCAAATAGCACACAAATATATTCTTTCCATCTTCATGTACTTTTTCATTTTCCATAATAATAGTGCCATCATTTGCTTCAATGCAATTGGCCGAAGAGCAAGTTTTGTACGCTATAGTGGCTTCTTTTATTTTGGTATGCATTAGTTAGGGGTTTTTCTTTTCTAGTTCTTCAATTTCCTGATATTGATTGTTTAGTAAAATCTCTTTTGCTTTTTGGCAAGCATTTCTAACCTCCCTACCTAATTTCTTGTGTGCCGTGATCTTATTCTTTACTTTCCTTCTTTCATTCATTAGCTGAAGGATTTCTGGTATTATCCATGGCTTGTGCTTCTTTTTGGGACAAATTGGTATTGACGTTTTGGCTACCTCTTTTAAACTCGTTTGAAATACTTTTACTAATTGTTCAGCACATTGATTTCCATTTATTGTTTCCACTTGCTTCTACCTCTTTGTAAAATTTCTCTTTAACTTCTTTCTCTTTCTCTAGGGACTTTTAGATCTAGCTTTGGTGAAGTGAAATTGTGTTGTTTTAGTCTTTGAAGTTTCACTTTTATCTTTCCAACAAGCATGTCATGGTCACTGTTGCAGTTTGCTTCTGGATGTGTCCGAATGTCTCTAACGGTGATTCTGTATCTCCTATTGACTGTGATGTAATAGATTTGATTCCTAGTAATCCTATCCGGGCTTTTCCATGTTCATAGTTTTCTTGGGTGTTTAGTGAACCATGTGTTCATAATGAATTGGTTATTTTGTTCGCACCATTCCATTAACTTTTCTCCTCTCCGATTCATCTCTCCTAGGCCTTCACTTCCTACAATGTCTGTGTGTCTTCCTCTTTCAACTTTAGCATTGAAATCTCCCATAACTATATATACTTCATGATCTTTGCATTCCTTTTCACATTTGTCTAATTCCTCATAAAACTCTTCCAGTTCCTCTTCAGTAGATACACTTGTTGGCGCATAAACCTGCATGACCTTTATGTTGAAAGGTTTGGCTTTCAATTTCACTAAAGCTATTCTATCTGATACCGGCCAGAATCCAACAACTGAATTTGCCGCTTTTTTGTTTAGTAAAATCCCAACTCCAAGTTCATGCTGGTCCCCTCCAGAGTATAGTGACCTAACATTCCAAGTGCTTATTTTTATCTGAATTCTTGTGTTGAACTCAGTAGCTTGATGAAGGTCCAGAGCTCCCTGAGTAATCAGAGCATCTTTACCTAGCGCAGCTGTAGGTGTATTCACACTACCTCTGTTCACGCTGTTGTGGTTTCTACTTAATCGTACACACGTTTTTTATAAGAAAATTATCATTTTGCCTGAGCCTCAATTTTCTTAACATTTCCCGCAATTGAGCCTGAGATTTTCTTAAATTTTTCTTAACTTTTACTGAAACAAACTGGCTAGAGTGGCTTACACTTTTGTTATTAATACTGTATACTTGAAATTGAATTTCATCTTTAACATTTAGAATGCAACAATGACGAAATACCGACTTTTGGCTTATAAAAATACTTAATTTTGGAAATTGAGCCTCGTGATTTTCTTACGATTTTCTTAAGATTTTAACGATTTGAGCCTCGTTTTCTTATAAACTTTTTTCTTATAAAAAAAAAACGTGTATTCATGTTGTGATAGTCTTGGAGTGAGTACGTGGTAGGGTCCCCAGTACCTTTCCACGGAGAATGCCTTTCTTACCATTAGGCAATCATCCGCCTTAGGACATCTCGGTCCTGGTTTTTTCTTGGAGTTTCCATTTCCTAGACAGATTACCTTGCAAAGCTATTGAGTCCTGTCTACCCATGCTCATAATCCTGAGCTAGGGAGGCTTACAGGTGCTGCACCTTGCCCAAGGGTGACCTGAGAGTAGTGACAGTTGAGAGGTAACTCCATTGATCCTCAAGTGGGCCCCTGTCACCGGATGCATTTCATAATCTTACCCAGGACGCCCAGATCAATATACCTTTCAAAAAACCACATCCACCCAAAATCGAAACACATTACAATACATTGATGGCATACCTCCTACCTCTATATTTTGCTAGCTGATTTTTGCTTAACACATTTTTGCTGCTGGACAAGGCATTTAATGTTTCTTTTCCATGAAAAAGAAAATTTTGTTGCTTGCGTAGTTTCCTATCAAGGCAACAAAAGCTATACTCCACTCATCCACTCATCCATTTTATCATGGGTTACCCATTTCACCCAGGTTACCCATTTCACCCCGGCTAACCAATTTTACCCTGGGTAACCCATTTCACCCCGGGTAATACCTTTCACCCCGGGTTACCCATTTCACCCTGGGTTAACCATTTCACTCTGGGTTAACCATTTCACCCTGGGTTACCCATATCACCCCAATGCCACATAGAAAGTAAGGCAATAGGATAGAGGTCATGCGGTTGCTATATTATCAACATTTCCACATGCTTTACATACGTTTTAATCAACACAATGAACTTTGACGTTGTACTTCCGACTGAGTGGCCTTATTGAATGATTCTATTTCATTTCTATTTCAGTTCACTTGTGTATCATTTCATTTCATAAATTTCATGTTACAATATGAGAAAATATATACAAGGGCTGAGAACATGTAACATGTTCAACTTTGCTTTCATACTTTCTAGTAATGTTGCAACACAGAAAAGATAAACTTTTAATGCTATGACACAAAAGCGAAAAATTTGCAACATTACCAAAAACATTGACACTGTAAAACAACAAAGACAGCACATTTGCATATCTAGTATTTTCCTCTTCTAAACCAGCTATGATATGCAGCATCGCTCATCACATCACACATACCAACTTAGAAACTCAAATGACATCTTCAACTAGCCAGAAAAGTAAGAGATCACAATTTGTAAGAATGAGCTGCAGTGTGATCTCTATTATGACATAGAGTTAAAACGACAGTAGTAACACCTGCCTCCAAATTACTTAAAACAGACATATTGTGCAAAGATTAGGAACTTTTAATAGCCAGTTCCAGGCTATCAATATATAGAAAGCAGATCCATAGTATTTATTGCTATTATCTTTTTTTAGACTTAAATCATGTTTAAAGCTAATTCACTTGTCCCTAGAGCTGCAAAGTTTGTTCATTTGATAAATGTGAGCAGAAAGTGTTTTCTAGGCTACTTAGACTATGCCAAACATCATCATCATTACGAAATGAATGTAGAAGCAAACACATGTTGGTGTTGATACCAAATTTGACACTTTAAATACAAGCAGAAAGTAAAGCATCAGTTATAAAATAGATGCATTGGTAACTTTTCTTGTTCCATCCACTACGTTTTAATCCAATCAATTCCTCACAGGCTTTGAAGCATCTGGGAAGTTCATTCAGTGCTGTTTACATAAGCTGTTGCTTTCTATTCCCCACCATAACACTCATGGATAGGGCAACTGCTGCAACATTTTGGAGGGCATTGTTCCAAGCAAATCCTCTTTAAATTGTAACCCACTTCATATTCAGTTTGTGCTGGAGTTGAATGAGCATTCTTAGCACTGGCATTGCAGTCCAACTATTTAAATTTGGATACTTGAGATAAGAATGGTGATGAAAAAAGATGGCATACCTTCAATTCTTGATTCATGAACAAAAGAGACATATCAAAGGAGATTCAATTGGAGCAATGAAACAGTTGCAAAAGCAGCAGTTGTCCTCTCCTTGTATAGATGAATAGATGACAATGGATAGTTTGAATTACGTTTGACAAACCTTGTAGATGCTTCAAAGCTTGTGTTGAATAAGGAATACATACTTATAGCATATTTAGAAAATCTAAACATGACATTTATCATTAAATGAACAAACTTTGCAGCTCTAGGGACAATTGAATTAGCTTTAAACATGATAATAAATAGTACAGCATTTTCTATATCTGATTGCTTGGATGTAGTTAAAATATTAAAACAAACATATCTCTTCTTGTACATCCTTTCCTCTACGGTCTTTGAAAAGCCCATATAGGGGGTCTGGAAATGAGTGGCCCAGTCTATAAATAGCTCTTTTACCATAATTTGCATACTCTACAATCTCGCATATAGGGGCCACTCATAAAGCGCCTGCACTTACATCCAGATAAAGCCGCCATGACACTTCTATCTGGCCCTGCTTTTCAAATAATAGATTTCTTTTATTGGCTGTGAGAAGTAACATGACTTAGGAGATCTTTTTGGAGCAAATGCACAAGCTTATAATAATAGGCTCTAATTTTGGAAAAATGTTCCAACACCTTCACAGTTACAAAACAAGGGACCTCTATAGAGCTCTATAGACTACAGCTCTAGTCCCTTTCCTCTTTTCTTTTCAGGTTTTCCTGACACACAGTCTTTCATGAACTAACATATAGTCTCAGTGCATCTTTTGATCTGTGAGGTTTCTCAAGTTGATATGAACTCCAAAACTGTGCTTCATTTGCTTACTTTATATAATCCTTATAAACAGGACTATAGAATAAGGTGACTAAAAGTGACATTTAGCAAAAAAGATATAGGTGCAGGGTGCCTATATGTGGCACTGTTTTCTAGGCCTTACAATGGAGAAATTTTGAATATCCAGATACACGCGATGGTGCCTTTATGCGAAATTATATGGTAAATAAAAATATTCCAAATGTCTGAATTGAGAAAGTAGCAATTAACAACATGGATCTGTCTCCTACATATTGATAGCACGGAAGTGAGAGGTCTGGGAACAAATTTCCATATCTAAAAATAGATTATCGTGTAATTTACTACAGTTTTCATATAGTTCACCGTTTTCAGCACACAAAACAGTGTATGTGTACTAATGTTCATGCCTCTGTCACAAAGTGAAGAGTGTAGGGGTCTTGGAGCAATATTCATCATCTAAAAATAAATGTTGCAGACATTTGCTAGAGTGGTCATGTAACTAATTTTTTTGGCATGCAAAACTGTGCATATTTTTTATCACAAAGTGCATAAAATCGACTAAAAATTGTGTTCTGGCTGCTCCACTAATTACAATGCTAGAAAACTCTTCCAAGTAACTCTTGGATAACTTTTATTGATATCATACCTTTTCTTTATCAAAGAAAACATTTCGCTCCAGCCTCTCTATTTTCTTCTGATAATCGCTACGAGACTGAAGCTCCATTTCTTCAATCTCCTCTACATCAGATTCATCACTTTGCCTTGCTTCATTGACTGTTTTATCAATGTTCAGCCATCTATAGTTTCTCTTGCGACCATAACCTCCAATGAACATATCACCATCTTCGCATAACTGCTCTTGGATGATCCGAAGTTCTTGTTTATCTTTTGCCAGTGTTGCTTTCCTTGTGTTCAAAAAGAAATTTAAAGCATAAGTGAGAGATAGAAAGTTGGAAAAACAAAAGCTGTAAAATTTTGCTAATACTTAGATATGGATACTACATCTACATTTAGTGAGGAAGACAAGGCTATTTCCAAGGCAGGGTGGATACTCAGATTTTGCAACCAAATTCCAGGAGCTTTCCTGAAGCATTCTGGGAGAACCTGATGAACTTGCCATGCAATTCACGTTTCGCAAAATTAGTTTGTACAAGTAGCAAGAACTACTTTTGATTGAATGTAGAATCAGCACAGTAGACAATACCTAGCTTTCAACAAGTTAGCTGGACACACAAGTACAATTGAGGGTTATTGGGGTCCTTATCATCATCATCATCATCATCATCATCATCACCATCATCATCATCATCATCATCATCATCATCATCATCATCATCATCATCATCATCACCATCATCATCATCATCATCATCATCATCATCATCATCATCATCATCATCATCCTCATCCTCTAAAGTTATCCGTTAAACAATTGAATTGCAAAACACAACAAGCAACGATTAGAAAAAACATATAGCACAACTAGTGCAAAATTAGCCAAGATGCATGTAATGTATCGCCTATGATGGAAAATCTCACCAGCACCAGTAGCATTTCGAAGAAGATAATGTAGTTGACAGGCTAAAACCATGAAAACATGCAAAGGTTTGGGAGGAAACCGGAGGGTCTGGGGCTTGCCTCCAGAAAAAATTATTCAGATCACGACCCCTACAGTATCGGAAAGTGCCCTTCTACAAAATAGGGTACAAATTGCTTTCCTCAATAATCTTTATGTTGAGGAGGAACAGTTATTCTTAACCTGTTTTTATTGAACTTTGACGCTTTAGAACAAACAAGTAAAAAGCTATGTCGACAATGCCTGTAACTAAATCCCTGCCTGTAACTCCACCATCTATTTCATTTTTAGTTTCCTAATTCTGTTTGTTCAAGAGAAAAAATGGGCATTTGTCACGTATTCCATCATTTCTCAGTATGACTTCTTTACTATCTTATTCTCTAAAAGAGAAGTGTAGAAAATACAATGTAGTACAGTGGCGACACGCAGCGGTATTAACATTACTAGTCTACTAGTCTAGTACCACTGTATTTCCTGTACAAAGCGTTTTCAATGCGTTTACATTTTACGTAGTGAAAAAGCTACGCTGGCGCCAGAGCAGGTAGAAGAATAATTTCTTTACTTTGTCTTGAGATTCCATTGCGATAAATGATTGAAATTTTTGCTTCTGATGAAGCCGCAGTACTAGATCTCAGATTCTAGTACTACATTCCAATAATCTGTTTTTTATGAATAACTGACGTCATGTAACTCTCTGCTGAACAATAGGTAGATGGCTCAGCGGTAATACTTTCACCTTTCTAATACCACGCTTCTTATGAATAGCAATAAGCGGCTGGATATTGAGTAACGTTGTTGACTGGATAAGTGTATTCTTTAAAATCGAAGCACTCTCTCGTCATATAGAGAATTTAAGCAACTGCATTTTATTTCTTTCCAAAAGCTGGACTTCCCAGATTTGGCAAAGAGTTCAGATAGATAGCGTAAAGATGGAAAAGATCGCAGAGAGTGGTTTTCGATGCGGAATATCTTAAAGTAATTTTGCGCCTATCAGGTCAAGGTCTTCTGTAACATGAGCAATGCCTTGGATTGAAAAATAACATGAGTACAACGTGCTATTTAGGCTTTAAAGCAGTTACTTTGAGGTAGTCTCTCATTTGGCTTCTAAAACTGTTCATGGTACTAGAACCACATTTTTTGTAACGCAAAAGCAACAGTGGCCAATAGGTAGGACCAGTAGCCGTCACATTCCATTGCACACATGATCCTCGGCTATCAGAATGTAAGCCGGCACCATGAATCTCAATAATTTCGCTGCACGTATTCAAGGAGGACAGGATAATCCGAGAGCAAAATTAGGGTGTGGACAAGAAACTGACCACGTGCAATTTTTAACTTACTAGTACCAATTTATTCTCAGTGCGAGCCTCCACTGATGTAGTAAATACCACTGGTCAAAACATAGAAAGTTGCTGGGATTTCTTCAATTGGCTTTGATAAATTCAAGTGCGCAGCACATTAGCTACAAACTTTTCACCATACCTCACATTTGCATTGGATCATTTTGAATACATATAATAAATAGATGTCCAGGAATTCAAAAATGTCCAATCTCCCAAACATATCTATGTGGCACAATATGTTTCAAGACAAATTCTAAGAGCTAGAAAATTGTATTCTTGCCATCTCTGATATTGTTAAATGAGCCTTCCTGTATTGTAAGAATAAAGTGGGGGGGGGGCTGTGAATTCTTTTGAAATTTACCATTAAAAAGTGTATACTCAATCAGTTACATCTACTATACTAAACCAATTATATTTAAACGTGACTATTTATCTTTCTGTGAAAGAACCTTTCAAGACAGTTTCGATTGCATGGAAT
The DNA here is from genome assembly GCA_900291935.2 of Cassiopea xamachana. Classification (NCBI taxonomy): domain Eukaryota; kingdom Metazoa; phylum Cnidaria; class Scyphozoa; order Rhizostomeae; family Cassiopeidae; genus Cassiopea; species Cassiopea xamachana. The sequence continues at coordinate 12,168,677 of OLMO02000275.1, forward strand.
CTAGCTATCCTGATAGGAGCGCCGATATTGAAAGCAACTACAATAAATTATTCACAAAATAATTCAAGTTAAAGCCATTGATTTGCTATAGATTTCAAACGATGAAAACAAATTCGTGATTACGTATTTAGAAAAATGAGAAAAAACAGATCGAGCAATAATTGCGAAGCTTATAGAAAGTTCAAAAATGAGTACACGTTCTTTTTATAAGCAAACCATCATTCTGCCTGTACCCCATTGTTCTTACCGTTTCCCGAAAGTGAGCAGGAAATTTCTTAGCATTTTTTCAACTTTTCTTGAAATAAACTGGCTAAAATGGGTTATCTTTATTTGCTAATCTGTTATACTAGAATTTGAAATTCTTCTTTAACATTTTGATTGTAATAATGATGGAATATCGATTTTTGGTCAACGCACTTACCTTTGGAAATTGAGCCTTGTGATATTCTCAAGATTTTCGAAAGAATTTAGCCATTTGAGCCTCATTGTCTTATAAAGGTTTTTCTTACAAAAAATGTGTAACTAATGAACTAAGGAACTGCAATAAAACCTACTTTCAAAACTATTTTACGACAAATTTTCGAAATATGAGCAGGCTATTTAATTACTTATTTCTAATAAAAACTGTACTCTATCCAGAAGAGGGAAGTTATTAATATTGATAGACACCCTTCAATAAGCCCAACTTGTCTTTTATACATTTTCAGCAAATACACTTTTGGAAATTAAACTTCCAGAACACAAGGCATTTCAGGCAATTAAACTTTATGACAGGATATTGTCTGAAAGCTTTATGGCCTGAAACATTTTGGCTTTAATGTATCATATTAGGGACTAAGAAATATACTAAAACCATGCATACTTATGAGACGTACATGTGAGCTCTATGAACTTGGGCTTTCAATTTTCTATGCGAAGGCAAATCTTCAATATCTGAGTCACTTTCATACTCATCCATTTCACTTCCAAAATCAAGATCCTCTTCATCATCACCTACATCAGAGCCACTAAGTTCAGCTTCCTCCTCATAAAACTGTGCCTTTGAGAATCTTTTTCTACAAAATAGAAAAGTTTTACTACATGTGCCTTAAGTAAACCGTTCAGAGAAGCTATTTTACCTATTTTTAACATCTCTACCTACAATGATGCTTTCAGTCAGCAGATATTATGCTGTATAAAAAATTGAAAAAGTAAGGTTACAGAATCTGAAGAAAGCAAATATGGCATAGATCAGAGTTGCCACTACTAGTTCAGGAAAAAGTTGCATGAATTCCCAGAGTTTTCAGTGAAATACTACTCACTTACCGATGATATTCCCCCGACATTTTTCAAACACTTAGCGTATAATTTTAGTATTTTGTTGGGCAGATATGGGGTTTGGGGGAGCCTTTACTATAAATTTCGCTGCTGAAATGCTTGGTTGCATAAAACAAACAACAGTACTTATTTTCTCACATTATTCCTAAGCACGTTAGAGTAGTACTTTGGCTGCTTCATTCATTACTTGAAGTTACTTTACCACCCCTAAATCTTCAGAACTTCTGGAATAGTTAACACAGTTTTTGACTTAAACCTGAAACACTAAATACAATTGAAGTGACTGTGAATGAAAGTGGGACACCTTTTCCAGCTGGAAAAACAGAAAGTCTCGAAAGAAAATTAGTTATGAAATAGCTACAAAATTGGCAGTAGTTTAATAGCCTACGTCCTCTTCTCATCAATACCATGGTAGTCTTTCATGTTTGATGTCGAAAAGTTGGCTTCAACAGCTAGGGCCATCTGACGTCATATAAAGAGATCCCGTCTCCAATGCTTAATCTCCAAAAAACACAACACGGGATCACCTCTACATTGAACAACTACAGTTATGAGTAAACTTCTGAAGAAGAAGAAACTTGCTGAGTGCTAATCTAATGACAAACTATTTTTTGCAGAGCCTCAATATTCGTAAATCTTTTCACTTTGAACTTGAGATTATTCTGAAATTATTCTATAGCATCAAAGGCGTAACATGATCTATACACCATATTTCATCAACTATTAGATGCATTAAAAGACGCTTATAAAAATACTACTTCTGCCTTCCTTTCTTTTTTCTTTGTATCTGTTTACTGTTACAAAAATGATTTTCAGCTATGCATGAATGTAAGATGCTCTTAATAAGTATTTAAATATACTAGTAGAGAACCAACGATAAATAAGGGATATGAATATGAACGAATATGAACTGTCTATGCTTACAAGCTGCATCCACAAAACTCGTAACTGAAAGCAGAGATGTTTATTTAAAATGACACAGAAATAAAGATAATAGTATACAGAACTGAATTCCAACACCTTTTAGTGGCATAAAACATTCAAAAAATTCAAACTTCAGCTAATCAAAAATTTGTATTCCTACTTAACATAAGCATTTGTACATACTATGAAGTGCTAAATGTGAAAAGCCACACGACCATTTCAGAAAATATTCCACAAGCTATTATTAGAATTGGGTACTGGGTCACTGTCCTTCTTAGTATGCCCTTTCATGACTTGGAAATGAAATGTGTATTTCTAATTAAAGCTATTATTCCAAAAATATTTTGAATCACTAAATGTGAAATGCCCTTTGACCAGAAAGTGCCTCAAAAACTATTTCCAGGCTGCTTGGTCCCAACTAACTAGCGGGTCTTAAGCTATAAATTATATATAGTTTTAAGTACAGGACTGAAAACTAATACTGTTACATATTTTGAAATGCTCAAGTCTATGAAAAAGACATATTTCCAAAAATAGCCCCTTAAGCTATTTACGATAGAGGTACTCGCTCAAGTTTCCTATATGGAATCCATGTGTATGCTTGTGTAATAGCTAAAACTTACAATAATGATACTTTTTGAAATGTTGAGGTAATCAGAGCACATAACTGGGAATATCGTTCTAATTTAATACACCTTTTAATCACGAATTGCCTTTATTCTGCAGACAACTACTGAAAAGATCACCCCTTAATTTTTCTGGTGCTTTGGCTAGAGATATGCCACCATTCTTGCCGCTCCTGGTACTAATAACAAATAAAGCCTCCCTTTTACCTTCTTCAAAACTCAGTAGAACACCTCTTCCCTTCATAGTAATAAAGGATATTAGCAGCTTGAATCTTGTCAGCATGAAAGTCCGGATTATGATTCAAAAGTTAGTCCTTAAAATTGTTCTATGAACATTTACTAAGTTGACACTATAGCACTTGATAATTGCAATAAAACAGATTTTGGATGTCAGTAAATTTCAATACTGGCAATTGTTTGGACTGGTTTTGACACTGTCTAACATAAAATACGCTATCTGAAAATACCACCCCCCAAAACTAAATAATTTTTTTGCCACTCTTGATTTCATGGCTTCTAAGGCATAGAGTCTATATCTTCAATCACAACAAAATGATCTTGGCCAACATTACCAGCCATTTTCCATCAAAAAGTTCAGATACAGCAGTTTGAATATGGTGATCAATCCTAATTGTGCTTGCCATTCAAAGATTCCTGTTGAGCTTGCAGCTCTTATCTATGTTGAGCTCATTACAAAACAGTTTGATTCCAAGAAATTTGTCTTTACAATCAAGGGCCTTGTTCTTCTGATCAGTTCTTTGTCGTCTTTTTTGTTGTCTTCTTTCCAATGTTATCTCAAATGATGCTTTTCGAACCTATTCACATATCTATTTACAATGGTATCATTTGAAGCAAATGACTCTTCCAGTGACTGGCCCAGTGATGTAAGCCTCTCTATCATTAGTCCAATTGGCTATGACCCACATACTTGACTCTCAGCTTGCTGCTACTAGGTCAGAGCAGCTTTCCACTATTATTGAGCTGGCAAACAATGTACAAGTTCTAGTCTACAGTCTTGGGCATATTAGTGCGAACATGGTTGAAAAATACCAGTATTGAACACCGACTGCGGTTGTCAAAATCTCGGTATTTGCAGTTCTGTTGCGGTTTTTGCGGCTTTTTGTGGTTTTCATAAAATGCTGTTTCTGGCATGCACTGTAGCTCTTCAAAGCATAAAACTGTTTGGTAATCACAAGATGGCCTGCAGTCATTCATTAGGAATGAGTATTTGCATTCCTTAGAATTCAATATTTGTATATTTGAGCCAATTGGCTCTTCTCGGGTAAAGCAAGGTACTCCTGAGGATAAACTAGATTTGATCAAAATCAGTGGAATTAAAGAAAAATTG